>OZ024829.1:4003970-5203970 GCA_964016985.1 Anodontia alba
GTTCTGTTTGTAAAGGCCTATTTGACCCAAAACTTAGGATTATCGCGGTTTATCAAAAAAATAAGGTTTCACATTTCATACGATTCTTCTCTAACTAGGAGACGATTCGCACTGAATGACAAGAACTATTTTCAGCGACAGATAAGAAATTATTTTAAAATGATGCTCAACGCTAGAAAAGGGTCCTTATACAATGTGCGGGCAACGCAGGCCCTGATCAGCCTGCGCATTCGCGCAGGCTGACCAGGGCTTCCGTTGCCCGCTTACAGAATCAATAAATACTGTAGTATATGTCGACGAACAGAGAATGCCCAGATCAGATTGCATGGATGCACATACTGCTCTGGACTTTTGCAGTTCGCTTCTGACATAAGAATCATTTTCCCACGTTATGTATCAATTGTTATTTACATTTTCCAGGTTAAAATACAAAATAAAACTAAACTGAACTGTAAGAACACAGGCGAAGTTCTGTATTTATGAACAGCAAATCACCCGGTCAGTCTATGCAGCTGCATCAGTCTAATTGGAACATTTGTTTCTCGTAAAAGCAAAACGTAGTGCCCATTTTTTGTTATAAAAAAGCGTCGTCTTAAATTATCTGAAATCTGATCGAGTCAATGCCTCGCCTGGTGTTTCGGCAAGGATACAATTCCGGGTCATTGTTGCAGTCCCTATGTTCAAACGATATCATGCATGAGACATAGAAAATACGTGAAAATACCCAGAAATGACACAGTCACGAAGTACAGCGGTCTCTAGACACCGGTGACAAAAAAAGCACATGAGAAACTACCGACGCACGAACTAGGAAGACTCCTCTACATTATATATTGGAAGAGTCGAATTTCGATATTAGGTATGTCAGGTTATGTGATTTAGATATTCCTAGGGGAAAATGATTAATCTATTTGCAAACAGTGGATAACTTGATCAGACACCGCATTCTATGGCGTCTGGTCTGGGTCTGCACTGTTTGCCAATTACCTTTTTTGGGTCTCCAGACTAAAATGGGTTAATGATACTGTGCATTTTGGTAGTGAGTATTGTCTGGTCGAAATGCATGCTAGCTTTTAGAGGTGTTAATCCCTGTAAAGCATTTTTTTCTGGAATTTTCGACACAACATACATAGCTTTGTATTTCTAAATTTAACCATTGTGAAAACAATTACGAAGCCATGTGCGTTGTATCTAAACTTCTGAAAAAGTCCTCCTTATACTGGGGCATGACACAAGCTACATACACGCAATACGACGAGAGAACAGTCTCGATAGTAACTTTCTGAGCAGCACATCAGAACTATACATGTATTTAACAAGACAAATTAAAATACATATGAAATTTAAAGGAACACATTTTTGAATGGCATTTTTCTTTGGGGGTCTATTTTCTTATGCTTCGTGATTCCAATTTCAATTTGCCACAAATGAAAAAGGGGCTGCATATTGGGTTCCGAACGGCTAAAACTCGTTAAACAGTCGTAAAAGAAAATGAGCCGGGGCACAGCATTTCCTTCAAGATAGCAAGTGTGCACAGCGAACACTCAGGCCCCAAGGTTATAAAAAAAGGTTCATGCTCAAATCAGCTGAGCATGATTTTTCCTGCCAATAAATCTCAAATTACTAACAATTGCAAATTTTTTCTTGCTAAACAAAGCTGAGCATGAAAATTTCTCTGCTAATAAATATGAAAATGCCAATTATTGTTGGCATTATCATACTTATTAGCAGAGAAAGTTTCATGCTCAGCTGAGCTGAGCATGAAAAAAAAAAAGTTTTATAACCTCGAGGCCAGATTGCACATCTAGGAGTAGATCACATGATTAAATTTTTCGGGTTAAGTTTATGGGATTATGCCCATTCCCAAATTTGACATTTTGTAGACACAAGCATACAGTAGGGCGCATAGTGTTTTTTTAACAAACACACATTTCTAGTTCTACTGTATCTGCATGGACCAATCGTTAGCTCTCAGCTCTCTCACCACACAAGCCATGTATAATGCCATGTATAATAAGAACTAACCCTGCATGATTCCGAGGCGTAGGATTTCATTTTACCATTTATGGATGCCTATGAAGACACGACTGAAAGCAAATTCACACAATGCCAGTTATATCATGTATACCGTATTGAAACTAACGTATTAGGACAGACATGCCTGCGCGAACAGTGTAGATCCAAATGAGAGGCCGGAGAACGCAGCGTCGGATCAGATATCATCATGAAATCACGCCTATATAATTTTGACCCCCTTAAACCCCACTTTTATATAGTAAAACTGGGGTTTACAGGGGTATACATTATTTTTCTTATTTCTGCTCAAAAACAGATTGTGGGTACTCGTTAGAACCGCCTCGCCGAGGCGGTTCTAACGAGTACCCACAATCTATGTTTTGAGCAGAAATATGAAAAATATCAGAGTTTTTTATCTGAAAATTTTCAGTTTTTGGAGGTGAAATTTTCTATATATTTGTATAGGCGTGTGTGTTTTCGTAATGCATCTATATAGGTTGCCCTTAGAAACAAAGAGCACATAATTTTAAGAACTAAATTCAGAGTTTCAGTTTCATTGAGACTCATCATATGCGAGCAATGTAGTTCAATATGAAAACACGCCTATTCAAATGTATTGAAAATTTCACCACTAAAGTTTCAGATAAAAATTCTCATTACGAAAACACGCCCATTCAAATATATAGAAAATTTCACCTCCAAAAACTGAAAATTTTCAGATAAAAAACTCTGATTTTTTCATATTTCTACTCAAAACATAGATTGTGGGTACTCGTTAGAACCGCCTCGCCGAGGCGGTTCTAACGGGTACCCACAATCTATGTTTTTGAGCAAAAACAAGAAAAATAATGTATACCCCTCTAAACCCCAGTTTTACTATATAAAAGTGGGGTTTAAGGGAGTCAAAATTATATAGGCATGTTTTCGTGATGTGATATTTTTTTATTTCTGCTCAAAACATAGATTGTGGGTACTCGTTAGAACCTACTCGTTAGAATCTATGTTTTTGAGCAGAAAAATGAAAAATAATGTATACACCTGTAAACCCCAGTTTTACTATATAAAAAGGGGGTTTAAGGGGGTCAAAATTATATAGGTATGTTTTCGTGATGCAGCTGGGCTGCATACCCTCCCTAGCACCGGCTTAAACATGACTCGATTTTCCAGAATAATGGGCTGAATAATTCCAAGAAAAAATCAAAGCACTGACAGCACTGGTGGGTCGGTTGTCTTTGTGTAGGCTGGGAAAATGGTCCTGAACGGGGGCTTAAGATTGTTTCATTTAACCCTCAACTTCCTGTAATTTAAGCAAACAGTACAGACCCTGATCAGACGCCGCGGTTTGGGTCTGTACGGTTCCCCAATGTCCCAGCTCAGGTTTTATGGATAATCCACTTTACATGACCCTCTAACATCACAGTGACATGAAGTACGGGCTACTTTTTATGACGCCACACGGCACTAAACACTCTTGGAAAAATGAATACATAAAAGAAAGAAAATCGGTGTCTCGTCTTCATTGAGTCTCTTCATATGATGTCAATGTAATTTGCAGGGATGTGTACTCTCTCTAGCACCAGAAGAACTTAGGTTCTTGGCATAAATAAGGTATGTGAGATAAATCTATATGATTAGGCATGCCAGTTTGTTTGGATTGTTTTTAGCTTCATTGCAAATGGTGCCACATGCCATGTGGGGTAGTAAAATGTCTCCTTGTACTTCATCATATTTCATGCTATGATAAAGTACGTGGAGACTTTTTACTGTCCCACATGGCATGTGACACCATCTGCAATGAAGTCAAATATATTTAAGTCTATAAAGATTGCCCTTGGAAACAAAGAACACATAATAGAATATTGGAGTCTCGGTTTCGTTGAGGCTCTTCAGTAGGAAACAGGTCTTCAACTTTTAGGTCAAGTACGGTAAGGCGATAAGGGACAGGAATACTCTTTAAGTGGAGGTGAATTGGTTCTGCTCTAAAAGGAAAAGCTCCATTCTTTTTAGAGTAGACTCCTTTCAGAAGGGGCTCGTCGTGCTTTAACCTATTGTAGACTGAATGAGCTCCCCCACACTATATATTGGAAGAGTCCAATTTCAATTTTAGGTAGGTGAGGCTAGGAGATTAAAATATTCCTAGAGAAAAATAGCTCAAGTATTTGCAAACAGTGAAGAACCTGATCAGACGCCGCGTTCTGCGGCGTCTGATCTGGGTCTGCACTGTTTGCCAATTACCCTTTTAGGGTTCTCCCGACTACAATGGGTTAAGACAAACAGAAAATCACAAAAAAGTCTCTCTCTCATCTACAAAAACAGTGTAGCAAGTGTAACCAGTCCCCTTAAAATTTCAGATTATTAGTGTACGTATGGTGATAAGAACACACACACACACACACACAAACACACACACACACACACATACACACAAATAATTGTGTCGTTTGCAAATTATCTTAGACAACTTAAGGACTGCAATGGTGTAGGCCTATTTACCCTGAACATTCGGACACTTTATCTCCTACAACGCTTGTCGTCAATATGTAGTTAGGCCTAGTCCAGATAAAGTGGGCACAGTGATTATTTAAAATGTAATGCTGCAATACCATTTGCAATGCTAAACATATTCAGCTTTATCAAAAGAACATGTTAAGCGTTAAGTGTTGTTCTTTTCATATATGCACAATTTTTTCATCTAAAAATCAGCCAGGTTACCCTGAAAGTAACCATCTCCCTGCTAAAATTAAAATTTCATTTTATCACCGAAATCCAAAAATGAATAGTCTTTATCAGCGTTGATTAGCCTTTACTACTCTCTTGGCTAATTCAGCAGACGACAAATTGTGATCTTTTTCTTATTTTTCCCAGGACACGGGATTTGACATTTCATGTGAACTGACTCCATTGCAGACAATTTGCATGAAATGTCAAACCCTGTTTTCTGGGAAAATTAAGAAAAATAGTTAAAATATCGTCTGCTGAATTTTTTACCCATTAAGCGTTAACAAAATCAGTGCTGAAATACTCTGTACTTGGGAACTCTGTTTACTTACTAGTTGTACGCGTGTCTAAAAAAACTGCTGGATGAGTGGCGAACAGAGTAGACCCTGATCAGAAGCCGCACCTGCGATCCGATTCACACTATTTGTACAGGCCTCTCTGTCAGAATACTTGGGTAAATACGGTATGTAAGATAAATCTATGTCAAAAGGCATGCCAGGATTTTTTGGATTGTTTTTTCCTATTTTCGTTTTTGCATTGTTTCGAACAAATAGTGCGCATACTAAGCAGTGACATAATACTGCATGGCGTGATTGCGCCTTTGTATTCTGACAGTAGAATTACCAAACACCTCTGAAAAGTCATATTGTCCGTATGTCCTCACTGCACTTACATCCAAAAAATGGGGCTTGACATGTCATACATTTTTTTAACAATTCGTCTATAACTAGGAGATGCATCACGAAAACACGCCTATATAATTTTGACCCTCTTGAACCCCACTTTTATATAGTAAAACTGGGGTTTACAGGGGTAAACATTATTTTTGTTATTTTGCTAATACGACATAGATTGTGGGTACCCGTTAGAACCGCCTCGACGAGGCGGTCCTAGCGAGTACTCACAATCTACGTTTTGAGCAGGAATATGAAAAGTAACAGAATTTTTGTCTGAAAATTTTCCTTTTTTTTTTTTTTTTTTGTTGTTTTTGTAAAATTTTCAATATATTTCAATAGGCATATTTTTGTAATGATTAGCATTGATTTGTTTGTGTTGAGGTTTTACGGCCCAGTCAACCCAGTGGGGTCATGTCGAGCGCGGTCAGTTTACCTAACCACACGTTTACTGGGCAGGCTTAGTCCTCCAAGCGGTTAACCAGTATTGTGCACATTCTTTCGCCAGAAACTGACAACTGCCCTTCTTGAATCAGCGGAAGGGAGAGAATGACCGTAGAAAATATTTCATGATCAATCTCCACGAAAGAATGTTGCCGACCTCGGCGGGGGTCGAACCCGCGACCTCCTGGTCTCCAGTCGGACGCGCATCCAACTGCGCCACCGAGGCCGGCTTGATTAGCATTGAAAGACAAGTACTGTTATCAGCGAAAGATAAGATTATCCTTAAATGATGTGCAACACGAAAAGGGTCCTTATGCATTCTGCTAAGAACTCAGGCCCAGATCAGCCTGCGCATTCTGAATCTCGTATGCTGATCATGGCCTTCTTTGTCTGCTCACACAGAACTTGATCAATGGATACTGTAGTGTATGTCGACGAACAGAGAATGTCCAGATCAGACAACAAGGATGCATATGCTGCTCTGGCTCTGGACCTTCAATGTTCGCTTAATACATAAGAGCCCTTTTTCTACGTTGTGCAACAATTATTAACATTCACCAGGTTAAAGTTAAAGTGCCAAATAAAACAAAACTGAGCTTTCGGAACACGGGCGAAATTCTATTTGTGTGAGCAGTAAATCACCCGGTCAGCCTATGCGTCTACGCGAGTCTAGTCGGAACATTTGTTGCTTGCTTAAGCTAAACGTAGTGTCCGGTTGTTGAAAGCAATGTGTTGTCTCAAATGATGTGAAATCTGGTCAGTCCCATGTCTCTTCCGGTGTTTTCAAGGATACGGTTCGGGGTCCGTGTTGCACTCTCTATATTCAAACGATATCACAAGGCATAGAAAATATGTGAAGACACCCATGAGATGCCACAGTAAGGCAGCCCAACCTTAAAAATAATTTGAGCCAGCGCATGACAAAACCTTCAAAATGGCATGTGCGCCCAGCGAAGACTAAGATCAGCCTGGGCATCCGCCCAGTCTGATCAGAGTCTTCGCTGTTCGCATGAAGAAAGCTTGGGTCCTTAGCTATCCATTGAGCGCACAGCGAAGACTCTGATAAGACTGAGCGGATACCCAGGCGGATCTGAGTCTTCATGGGCGCACATGCCATTTTGTAGGTTTTGTCATGCGCTTGCTCAAATGACATTGGTAGGCTTGTTACATGGGCAAGAAAGTGGGGAATAGGGTTCCAGTCCGTAAAATACAATAGTAGTAATGAGGAGCGAATCCAGCAGATCCAGAATACGTACATCCTTGAAGAAAGAGAGCAGGAAAATGTCCGTTGCATATAAGGCTTGGCATTTCATGTGAATCGTCTGCCGAACAACTTTGTTAAACATTTTGACTGTTTTCTAAAAAGGTGAAATCTGTTTTCGTGGTATAATATAATATTGGGGTGAGGGGGTGGGGTGGGGGGGAGGTAACTTGGGGGGTAAATGTTGTACGGGTGTGCGAGCCAGTATTTCAAAACTTACCCCCATTCATATACCTGGCCTTTGAAAAAAAACAGACCCATTCATATACATGATCGTCCAAAATGTTGACCCATTCATATACTGCCCTTTGACTTTTATACCAATTTATTGCTGATAGTTAGACAAATATAACAGTCAATTCATTGAATACCAAGAGAACAAGCACCCTTGACAAATCTCTGAGCGAAAAAATACACGCATTTAAAAGGATGTCAGAAAAGTGGGACCTTTCACATACAAATCAAGAAAAAATAGGGTCAGTCATTTACTTTTTGTTCAAAAAGGGGGCCAGTCATACACCTGGCAGCGCTGAAAAAGGGGACCAGTCGGCACGCACATCCGTGCTATGTCATATATAGGAAGTTACCCCCCCCCCCCCTCCTCCCCCTCCCACACACACACAATGAGGTATATATTCTTCTTACCAATCGTGCCTGGAAAGGGGTAGGGATCTCGGTCTCCTGGCAGCACCCTTACCCTTTTTGATAGTAAATGCCCCCACCCCGGACCTCCGAAACACACACACACACACACACACACACACACACACACACACACACACCGAGAATATAATATGTTTCGTACATAAACAGCTAAAAGCAGTAACACTGACCTATGTAAATCGCAGATCTGGGCATAAGCTGTTAACGTGTGCTTTAAGTATCTCAAAATGTGTGTGTGTGTGTGTGTGTGTGTGTGTGTGTGTGTGTGTGTGTGTGTGTGTGTGTGTGTGTGTTTCGGAGTCCGGGGTGGGGGCACTTACTATCAAAAAGGGTGAGGGTGCTGCCAGGAGACCGAGATCCCTACCCCTTTCCAGGCACGATTGGTAAGAAGAATATATACCTCATTGTAGACAAACAATATATGCTCATTTGCTCAGTCAGTCAACTTAACAGGTATTTTCTTATATATTTTCAATATTTAGTACAACAAGAATCACACAATATCAAGTTTAACTATGGTATATACAATGTTTTAATGTTTACCAAATGCAATTGTAATACAAATGTATTCTTTAATAATAACCATGGGTGCCTAATGGTGCTGTAAAATAGAATTGAGGGGTCGAATGGAGCACATTAATGCAGACCAGACTTCATTTGCCTCTGGCGCTTCATATCATTAACAAACACCCATTTATGATATCCCCGTTCTAGGCTAAGGTAGTTTACCTTTCCAGACAGACATGAATCTATATTTGAATCCCTTCCCAGATTTTATGCCCCCGGCATTAGAAGAATGGTGAAAAGGGTATATAGTGATACCCCTGTACGTTCGTCTCCGTCCGCGTCCAGCTTTTTTGGCAATTTGCGTTTTCAGGCGGGTCATCCGTGTCCTTTGGACACGCTTCTAGCTTACAATGAAACACACTCCATACAAGTTTATACAAGTTTATTAATCAAAACAGAAAGCTTCACAAATGAAACATATAGCTATAAAAGAAACATGAAACAGAAAAAGAGAGGAGAAAAAATGAATATCTGTTCTAAAATTATCATTGATACCAAAGGGGGACAACCTACTAATATCGTTGCTTTAGTAGCATTAGACTAGGCAATCTTTGTTCGTTGGCATCAGGGTCTAAGAGTGCAGTTATGACTTAAATAAGAGCATTTATCATTAGGTCTATAAAACACTACGATACATGTAAGTTAGAAATGTATTTAGGGTGCAAGATATAATAGTTAGCTCGTATTAAATTTTTGCGTGCACACTTGGTCCCGGCAGCCAACAAAAAGACATATACATTAAAACTGTAGTTATTATACTGGCTGAACTACAGTATGTTTAGACTTTTCTCTAACCTCAGACAGACTGAAACAGACTGAAGACCCTTTTTGTCGGCACATCCCTACTCATGCTGATATAATGAGTGCCTCCACCCCGCATCCCCGCCCCATCCCACTCCTCCGGGTTCGGGGTAGGAGTAGACTGCTTCACTGTGTAGTCTTAATCAGACAATGACAGTAATATTTTCGTATTATCAGAAACAGCTGAATTCGGTCAGCCAGAGTATGGGGTTTTCCATGTGGTTTTTCATGTGGAGTGAAGTGAAGATTATATTTTCATTTCATTTAGGATCACTGGGCCCATTGTGATATATTTGAAAATGGACTTCTGCTCATGAATACGTTAGATGGCGAAAACGGAGTTGCAAAGTTCATTACTGCTTATGAAGAGTCTCGATAAAACCGACACTCTTTCTGTCTGTAATGTGTTCTTTGTTTCCAAAGACTTTTTTTTTTTTTTTTTTTTTTACTTTTATTTTCCTTCTGCTAGCAAAGCTTGAAAAGCTTCCAATACCTACATTTTCAATGGTGAATACACCTGATACCTTGGCAGAAAATGTGCTGGCTAATGCGAAATTTATGACCCTATCTCCTTATCATACATAGTCTAGCACTTGAACAAGTACAATTACTACCCGATGTTGTGTCTAGAAACGGATAGACACCTCGGAGGGGTGGGGGTGACTTCCTATATATGGCTTTGTGCGGATGTGCGTGCCGAATGGCCCCCTTTTTCAGCGCTGCTAGGTATAGTATAAACATATTTTTTTGCATCATTACATCTGGCAATGGGTCGGGCCACAAGCTCTACCAACATTAGTTACGGTCCCCCCCCCCCACCCCCCCCACCCCCCCCCCCCCCTACAGAATTTTATTACAACAATATAAACACACATGATAATGGCAAATTGAGTGATATTAATTTAAATACTTCATATGGAGTGATTGTTTAACAAACATGGACTCGGAAAAAGTATGCAACTCATGTTTTTAAACGATGATGGCTAATATGAGGTGATGAGTAAAGTAAAGTTAATAATTAAGCACAAGAAAATGTAATAAGATGATAATAGAATGTCACGCTGGCCTCAAGTTAGCAGCAGGCTAGTAGGTGAATCTTCTGGTATCCTTAATAAACATTTGGACGGCTGTGAAACTAGTAGTATTTTCTTCAATTGTCAGATTTTCATTTCCAAACATAAAAGTATAAATATAAAATGGATAGAAAACCCTGGTAGCTCGCAAATTATTAAAGTTTGAACAACTAAAGAAATAATGATCTGCATCTTCGACTTCTTCAGAGCAACTACAAATAAGACTACTGTGCTTTCGACATCACTCAGAAAGATGTTGTTTGCTTGGCATTTGATTTTAAATGAAAATGTTTTGTTCTGATTGACCACTTATCAGAAACCATTTGTCTTTTCTGTTTCTGTGTTTTGTTCTCAATTATTTATCCTAAAATTAAATTTACCGCCAAAAATTGGTCTGACCTATGCAGTGTCTATAATAACGTGATTTCTTTTTAATTTTAATCGAAGAAAATACTTTTTTACTTTGCTGAATTTGAATTAATGATGTTTCACAACAACATTGTGAAAAATTCAGAACAATTGAACCAAGCGGAACTTGTTGAAAATGGGCCTCTAAGTTACCTGCCCTACAGATTTCTGCATAATTTGCATTCATTTTAACTATGAGAAAAATGGAAGTATTTGATTAAAAAACGACTAGAATGAAATTGTTTGTGCATAGGTACTTACGACAAATGGTTTTGCATTTAATCATGACAAAAGTTTGCGAATTTACTTCCTCTGTGTAAAGCGTCAAGCAAAAAAACGACTTTCTGAAAGATGTCCAAAGGACAGTAGGTGACAAATTGTTCATATATAAATCAGATAGTAAATTACTACAATTATTTATAATTCTAGCGTGTAAAACTGAATGATATATGTTACCAATTCGGTAGTATGTTGGAAAAAGATAAGAGAAAAGTCCAGGGAGTGCCACAATCACAAACCGCAGCCCTTCCCAGACCCCAAGAGGAAGAGGAAACCGACAAATCTAAACAAGCACAAACCGAACAAACGTACGAAAAGCACTGAGATTAGCTCACTCTTCTCCAAGCGAGGTAATCGCAATACTAAAAGGACTGAAAAACGCAAGAACAAAATGACACACGGAAAGACATACAACAAATCGCCTCGTAGAATAAACCACAAAGCAAGAAAGAGTAAGACAAACACCGGGACCACCGCCTTAGAACGGTCAGTAGAGCAAACCACCGGTGGGTTTAAAGCAATTTTACAGCTAGATAACTTCACCCTGGGTCCCGATGCTACTCTTAATATAGAAATACATAAAAAATCGGTTCGCATAAAGGCTCCCAACTCAGTCAATGCATCAAAGCGAAAACATAAAAATCAAATTAATCACTATAATAAACAAAGACGAGTACTCATGGCTAATTCTACTGTATGCCAGAGTAAATGAAAACCAATAGTTGAACCACGGCGGGCCAAGCCAAAGACATATCGTCAAGCCCCAACCCACTGGTTAAAGTTTTACGAAGAGGCCGTCATTGAGTCTGAGGCCCGAACCGCCGTTGTGCAATTAAAGAGTGAAGCATAGCCATCAACAATGATTGGGTTGACAACTAGGCATGCAGTCTGCCGCATAATATCCAGGCTATAGCCAATTCTTTTATGACGTTTAATAAGTTTTCTGAATTGCTCCGAAAAGTTAGATTTACCTACAATTTTTTCTAAATCTGTACACTAAGTCACCGTAAAATTCGGGTTCCGATATACCTTGTTGCAGAAGTGTTTTCAGACTGACGCTATATTTTTCTAACAAGGCACTGTGTCTGCGATAAAATTTCGAAAACGCCTTACGAAGTTTAAAATAACGATAGCCCTGCCTAAGAAGTTTGGCAGTAAGGGCTTTATTACGGCAGTTAAAGTCATTAAGATTTGAAGAAGCTCTGGCGAATTTTATAAGTTGAGATATGTATACCCCATATGAGGTACGCCGGGGCACATCGCCATCCAGAAAAGGGAAATTGACTATATCAAAATCAAAATCAAAATCGTCCCGTTTATCATAAAGTTTGGTGGAAACTGTACCATTAGATATACACAGATTCAAATCCAAAAAAGGTGCTCGGTATCGGAAGAATTTGCTCTATTTAATTGGAGTTCTGTAGGGTATATCCGGTCCACCATTTGGTCAAAGTAAATATTGTCAATATTTAATAAATCGTCAAGGTATCTTGAAGTTGAATTGAAAGCCTCAATAATGTCAGCCTGATTTTCACGTGAGAGAGACTTCATGAAATCTCTCTCATAACTAAAAAGAAACAAATCTGCAACAAGAGGAGCACAATTAGTTCCCATCGGAATACCAATAGTTTGTCTATAAAGTTTAGTTCCAAATCTAATAAAAATATTATCCAAAAGATAAACAAGGGCATCACAGACTTTTTGACACGACCATAAATTGTGATTATTATATACATCAGAAGTGAAAAAAGCACATTCTTCGTTGCAAGAACACTTGAATTATTTTGAGCTTGCCAGAGATGGTTCATTACGTAGATCTGTGTTCATAGAATTCCATGCAGAAATAAATGATGGAATACATGATTTACGTGAAACAGTAATATCATGTTGATTTCGTAGAGTATAGGTACTTATTTCTCCAGCTGAAGGAGGAATCAAGTCAGGTACATATGTAGGAACAAGACCATTGATTGATTTGTACATGAAAATGTTTTTTGCTGCCTGCGTCTTTCTGCAAGTGACACCCATCCGCATTCTCTATAGAGTTTATCTAATGAAACCGATCTTGTTGAGCCTGTTACTATGCGGGCGGCTTCAATCGGAAGTTTTTTTTTTTTGAAGAGAACACATGAATATTCAATAATTGGCAGTAAATATGATAGGTTTATTTGGTGAAAAGCAACACGGCTGAATGTAAATTTAAGTTTCCGCATTAAAGCAATAACTTTAGAAGTACTTTTAATTATGTTTTTAATATGGCAGTGCCTTTGCCCATTACAGCTAAATGTAAGACCTAAATGTTTGTGGTCTGTTACAAATTTTATGCAGGTGCCATCAAAACTTAAATTAGGGAGAGATTCAATATGTCAAAGTAAAAAGCATAACTTCAGTTTTTTTAAAGAGTTAAAATTTATTAACCAAGTTGTGCTGCCCTACTTACTAGCATGCGTAAATCGTGACTGATTATACATTCGATGTATTCTTTAAATCAAAAGGCAATCTGTTAGACGTTTATTTTACTACACTGCGGCTGGAGTTAGTGTCGTGTGACGGCGGTAGAACAGATTATATTTCATTTCCTTTGGGATCTTTGGGCCCACTGTGGTGTATTAAAAATGGAGTTCTGCTTATGAATTCGTCAGAGGGCGTAAGCAATGTTGCAAACTTCATTACTGCTTAAAAAGAGTCCAAATAAAACCCAGACTCCCATTTTCTAATCCGTAGAGTGTTCTTTGTGTCCAAAGGCAATATTTTTGACGTTTATTCTATTAGTAGCTGCAGAATAAAACAATGAGGTGTCATCTGCAAATAACCTAGTAAGACTAAGAAGTGATTCAGCTATATCGTTAATGTACACTAAAAATAATAGAGGGCCTAGAAAAGACCCTTGAGGAATCCAAGCTTTTACTCTCATAAAGCTTGATGAGATAATTCTTCTAAGACCTTTTGCTTTATACCACCCAGATAGTCACTAATCCATTCGAGTAGTTCACAATCTATGCCTCTTTGTTTTAATTTAAAAAGAAGTCCTTTGTACCATGCTGTATCAAATGCTTTTTTGAAACATCTAAGACGTACAACCATACAAGAATATTGGTTACTGTTAAAAATTTGGCAAATATGATAATATATGTCTGTAAGTTGGAAAGTTGTAAAATGGTTGGGAAAATCCCAGACTGATATTTTTACAATAGATGGTTTTCATATAAAAAGTTATAAATATGTTCAAAAAACTATTCTTTCTTGTAGTTTGTAGTTGTGTCCCTTTGTGGGTAAAATTATAACATTGGAATGTTTATAAATCTCTGAAAACTTGCCTTCCCTGAATGATCTATTATTAAGAATACTCAAGGGCACAGCTACTTCTTTTGCTACAGCTTTAAGTATTGTGTTACTTATTCCATCAGGCCCTGTTGTCTTGTTTGGATTTAAAAGTCTGATGAGGGGTGCAACTTAATGCGGTGTATATGTAATACTAGATAATCTGTTTTGACATTTATATTCAGAGGCAGACAGCGCCACATTTTCATCATAAACAGTGGAGATCCACGTGAAATATTTGTTTAACAGTTCTGCTTTATCTTCGAATGAAAACAAAATTCATTTTACCAGTAACTGGGAAAGAGTTTAGGGGTGAAATTGAAGAAGAGGTACAATTGCCTTTAACGAAGTGACGTACAATCTTCCAAAATTGTTACTTATCGTTTGTGTGAGAGTCAGAGATAAACTGCTCTTTTGCGTGTCGCTTCAAATTGTTAACCTTATTTTGATAAACCTTATATCTTGCTAAATGTTTGGATTACACGATTTGTTAATTTCCCATTTAGTCTGTCCTTTTTTTCTAGATACACGTCTTATTTCAGACTCATACCATGGTTTATCGTCGGTCTTATAAGTACATTTTTGATGGAACACTGGAATTAACAAAGTCAAGAAAATATCATACTACACGTTTCATCTAGAGTTTCCTTCCTTAGACAAGTCCAATCATTGCGGATAGTTTATTGTTTTATTAATATATAATTTGCCTATTAAAACAAATAGATTAATCTATTGAAAGCTCCATCGGTATCATATTGAAAGGGTTATATTATATATGTTGCTTTATTATCACTGGTATTTTTTCTGGAACAGCTAAAGTGCCTGAATATAGAAATGGCAAAAAAAAAAAAAAAAAGGTAAAGAAAAGTCCACGGAGTGCCACAATCACAAGCCTCGGTCCTTCCCAAACACCGAGAGGAAGCGGAAACAGACAAAACCAAACAAGTGCAAATCGAACAATCGAGCATTTTTCACACAGTCAACTTGTTTTGGTTTCAAATAATTATATTTGGTACCTCTTTTTTGGTTCATTAAGAACAAAGCAAACTTTATTTTTTAAAACAAAACTAATAACAGAAATAAATCAGCTGACAGATTTTCCATTGCAAGATATTGCCCACACTACTATAACTCGCACACAAATGAGAGGGGTACGTACAAACACCGGATCGGACCGGATCGGGCTCAATTACCGGATCGGACCGGATCGGACCCGGTTTTCTGTACTATGGTCATTTTTTCTTCGATATTTTATTCTTTATGCACAGTTGGAAGAGGTTTACAGCATACAAAACTATTTTTACCTGACACCTTCATTCCAATATAAAAAAAACGGACCAAACATAACTCCATCCATATATATATATATAGCCAAACGGCTAATGTAGGCTATGCTAGGAGTCTGTAGCATTTGCATTAGGTTCGGATGACAAACCAGCACCAAACAGCGGGACAATGTCGGACCGACAGCGATACGTTGTTACGTCGTATCGCCGTCGGCCAACACCGGACGTCGGCCCGACGTCGATATGGCATTCTATGTTGACTGTGCAGATTCTAAATCATGAGATTATCTAGCAACAAATCAATGGCCCGTTCTTCTTACCCAGCAGGCACAAGTCGCAATGGCAACGTCAAATCAACGTTCTTGCAACGACGTAGATGTGACGTTGCATAAAAGTAATGACGTTGCACGTACGTTGATCTGACGTCGCAATTACAGCATGTGCCTTCACTCTCTATCCTATATATATATAACGGCAGATCAAGTTTGACTTAAGACGTTAATTTTCCTTGCCGCTACTAGAGTCTGAATGTTTTGTTTTTTGGGGGGCTGACACCGTCTTTGGTCTTCTTACGTTTTGTTTTGGTTTTTTGCCAAGTGTTTTGGGGGCTACCACTGTACATTATCCATCGGTGGACGTAACCAACTTCTTGTTCTTAGGTATGTAGTTTCGAAAACGGAAGTAAGCCCTGTTTCTTTGACGGGCGTCTTTTGAGACCCAATCAGTTTTGGAGAGTTTAAAATGGCTATGTGTTTCAGCAAGTCTGCGTGAGCAAGAATCACATTACCAGTAATCAAACACAAAGTTCAAAAAGCTTATCAATCAATCTGTCAAGTGTCATCCAAAACACATATCACTTCTAATTGAATGATATGATGAGCTATTTTTTCTCCTTTTAATTAATGCTGGGGATTAAAATTAGTGATTGACTGATATATGGAAATGATGCTGCGAGTGATAAATTAATATAGTGATTGACTGATATATGTAAATGATGCTGCGAGAGAAGCAAAGTGGCGACGGGGTGATAGTATTGAATCCGCTAATGAAAAAGCATCACATACATAATTAAAAAACTAATACAGTATTAAAAATAACAACTAGAAAGAAAAAATCAAAAAAAAAAAAAAAAAAAAAAAAAAAAAAAAAATCAAAATAATAGTCAAAATAGGGTCCGATCCGGTAATTGAGCCCGATCCGGTCCGATCCGGTGTTTGTACGTACCGAAATGAGAGTGATATTATCATAAGACCTTATAAATAAACAATGGAAGTTTGTGTGTGTGTGTGTGTGTGTGTGTGTGTGTGTGTGTGTGTGTGTGTGTGTGTGTGTGTGTGTGTGTGATAAGATCAGGATGTGGGAGTACTATGTATTGTCTTTACACAATTATTCTATTAGACAGCAGTTTTTTCTGTTTCTCTAGTTCTACAAGAACAGATTATCTGCACTCTGCAGACGCCAAAGTATGACGTAGAGCCTCACATTATGATGAGCCAATGCATAGCGGGAGACAGAAGGTAAACCTAGAGTCACTATTGGTTTTTGATAGGCCATGTCTGTCAGACATCTATTAAGACTTATTCTCAAATAACCGGAATCGACAACAAGAGAAACCGAAAACCGAGAATTTATAAGCCATAAGGGCTTAAGAACTTTCCCAGAAGACCAAAGGTGGACCAAAGGTATGTAATGGTCAAAAGGTAGAGACGAATCCGCACGACAATTGTACGGAAAAGCTTGCACGAGTTTTGTATCAATAGCCTCGTCATTGCCTGCCAAACTTCATGCAGATTTCGATATATTTTGTGACCTCAGTATCTTGAAAGACTGTTAATATTTCAACGTCTTTGCAATGTTCTCGCGAACGTCATCTCTTTCAAGACAGGTGCGTTTTTATTATTGAATATTTCTTGTTCATTTTTTGTTTTTTGTTTTTTTTGTTTTTTTATCATTGTGAGTTGTGTCATAGATCTGTGTAAGAAAGTGATTTATGTAATATTTGATTGTGTGGTGGGTGGGGAAATGTCAAATGAACTGAAAAAAATAATTGTCTTGTTTACCAGCTATGGACTAGTTACAGGCTGTGTCACGAAGAATGTCATTTGTCTCAGTGTCTTTGAAAAGCAGGAGGCACACAGAGAATAAACATTCATTTACGTTAGATGATTTTCTGATTTTAGAGGTTGTCAGTAATTCTTATGTAACATGTTCAGTCTGAACAGGATCACAATTAAGATCAAACCATTTTTATTCAAGAATGAAATTTATAACAGAAGGATCAGGAAAATCATCTTCATCTAGAATATGGTTGAAAAGACATTCCAGTAACAGTGTTCATCTTTTATTCCCACCAAAATCATATGGCGATTCACGCGACAGGGGAAAAATACGAGGGTTTCCTGATTGATAAAAAAAATCACTGCATGGTCAAAAGATACTACATTTTTCAGTCGCAATGGATATTTTATTGTATGATGTTGAAAAGTATCGGGTCATACATGGTTCCGATCTCATTCCTTTAATCCCTTACGGACCCTTGCTAAAAAAAAATTAGCCACTACCTACTCATTCTTCGAGAGCCAGTACAGCATGAGCATGAAGCTTTTTAAAAACAGCTAAACTTGCTCAGGGCCCAGTTGTTCAAAGCGTCGTCAGGTTAACGAGCTTGTTAAGGATCATTTCGTTTACTGTTTTAGCGGATTCAATACACAATATTCTGAAATTTTTGCTGAAAAAATGTGAGTAGCTTTTGTACTGCAAAAGCTACTCACATATTTCGGCAAAAACTTTCAGCATATTTGAGCATCACTCGATTAAATTTTAACAAATCGTTAACGACATCGTTTGTTTTGACCAACCATGTCCAGATTTTTTTACAACGAATACAACTAAACAAATAAGACTCTGCAGGGTTTTCAGTAAAATTTTTTAGATGAGGCAAGAGCAGAATTTAAGGCAGCCAGCATGGCTACTGCCTACATGACAGTATTTACCATATGTATTCAGACTCTGAGACAGGCATGAGCAAGCAGTGTAGACCTAGATCAGACACTGCAGAACGCAGCATCTCATTTGGGTCTACACTGTTTGCAAATCAGCCAGCAATTTTAAGATACAACAATGGGTAGTAAAATGTACAAGGTAAAATTTATAACAAGTATGGTAAGGAGTTGAGTTGTTTGAATACTAAGGGTAAATACAGTACTGTAAAATAGCAGTAATGCAACAAAAAGGTCTTTGAGGCAGCCAGAAAAGTCCTTGAGACAGTCATTATGGCCTCCAGCCACCACTTAATGAAAACCCTGCTCTGTTATTGATTGGTTTATAAATTTGGAACAGTTTCTTACATTGTCACATCATTCAAGCCCGGAGACCTCTGTGGACGCATTCTGGTGGGTTGGTCTAAATCTTCTTTCACCGGGTCTAACACTATAGATTGATTTTGTATAGGTACCCTATCTAACACTTATTCAGTCAACTTTAAAACTGTTTAGAGAGGGTGCGTTAACAGCATAAGCATGTACATGTAAGTCAGCCCAGCTGTCCACAATCCTGTTACTGAATATGTGCTCCCTGATTCTTAATTAGTCTCCACTTGAAAAGCTGCTGCAAATGCCGTCTTTGAAGGATATGCTGACATTGGAACAGTGAATCCTTATCAATGTTGTCTATGTTGTTCAAAATCTTGTTAACCTGATTTATATCGGCTCTATCACGTCGATACTTTAAAGTTGGAAGACCCAGGGCTTTCAAACAGTCAGGATATGTTAGTGCTTCAAACCACTGACAAATGGAGTTGCTCATCTTTGAGTATTCTAAATTAGAATAATGTCCTTTTTGAATACAGGTGACCATATTGATGTCGCATACTCTAATCTATGTGCTAACGAATAAGAGTGATATAAGTAGAGAAACATTTCATGATCCATATATGTGGAGGTTCAGAAAATAAGCCAGGGTATTTGGTTAGCTTTTGTCACTTTACTACTAATATGTTCCTCAAACTTTCATATTGCTGTCAAATATGACACCTAGGTCTTTTTCCTGGTCCACTTTTTCCACCCTTATTTGCCCATCTGGTGTAGCCATGGTATATTCTGTACATGTATCTGTCAATTTATTTCCAATATGTAAATGCTGGCATTTTTTTTAAAAAATTGTAGAACATGTCCCACCAGTCAGCCCAAATAACCAAATTTTTCAAACTAACCCGTACGTATTCTATTCACGTGCTCAATGGCCTTAACACTTCCGATCAACTTAGAATCATCCCCATACAGCCTCATGACAACTTATATAACTTTCGATAAGTGGTTAATGAAAATAACAAAAAGAATCATCCCCCGGGCACAGGCCTGGGGTATACCAGATGTTACTTTCTTGAAGTTAGAGTAGCACTGTTAGTGAATCCTGTTATTCAAGAATTCTTTTTTCTAGCTACATGTATATACTTTGCATCATATTCCATATGCCCAGTTTTTTTCATAAGGCACTGATGCGGAAACTTATTGAACACCTTACAAAAGTCCAGATAAATGATGTCAGTGTCTTCTGTCCTATATACATCACACTAGGTCTGTATTTATAAATAGGCAGTAATGTATAAGGGTTTTACACCTGCCAATTCTATTTTTACCCAAAGTACCTCACAGTCAGTTTTGTGCTGTCTTTGTTAAGAGGCAATGATGCAGTCTTTTACTAGAATAAGTATACCCCCACAGCCACTTGTATGCAAGCCTCCCTAAAGGCAGAATATTCAAGATCAGAGGGCTGTGGGTAATATTTCAGTAGTCAAGACTATGACTCTGCCCCAACTACAGTATCTGGGCCCGGTTGTTCAAAGCGTCGTCAGCTTAACGAGCTTGTTAAGGGTCATTTCGTTAACTGATTCAGCGGATTCAATACACAATATTCTGATATTTTTTGCTGAAAAAAATGCAAAAGCTACTCACATTTTTTCAGAAAAAAATTTCAGCATATTTGCGTATCACTCAATGTAAATTTTAACGAATCGTTAATTAACGATGTCGTTAGCTTTGAACAACTGGGCCCTGGCTTTTCTGTATGTAGTAGTGAAATTCAGGTATTTTATTTTTCACAGACAGAAATTTTATATTGAGTACATGTACATTTAGTTGCGAAAAGGCTTTGGCCTCTGAGGTCTGGAAGGAAAGAGGGATTTGCAAGACCCAGGGCTGCTGTCTTGGTATGAATCCAAATCAAGTACACTGAAACTGTTTTGTGATTGAAATGAAAGGACAGAGTGAATGGAAGCTGAAGAATAATTTTTCTCATCACACTTCAGGTAGGCCCATGCAAACAATGCATCATTTGCCTGGAGACTAGCATAGTGCCCCAAACTCACATCCCAACACTGGATGTAGAACATTCTAGAAAATTTTGTTGGGTTCCTTCTGAGGAAGACCCTTTGTTAGTAACTTATGTATAGACTTGAGCTCGCCATTTTAATTAATGGTTGGGTAAAAGTCTCACTAATTTGTAGACAAAGCTCCAACATGACTGAAGTATTGTTGACTGGGATGTTAAACATCAAATCAACTAACTTCAGAAATAAAACAAACTGCAGTTACCTATCAGTTTATTAGAAATTTTGTTTTATTTTTGTAGCTCTAGGGTGCAGTAAGGATGGCTGAAATATTGATGACTGGAATGTTAAATGTCAAATCAACAGTAACTTCAGAAATAAAGGAAATTGCCTCTACATTCTACATACATGTATATGCAATCTATCAAAAATTTTGTTATACATGTACATGTAATTTTGTAGCGCCAGGATGCAGTATGGATAACTGAAATATTGTTTACTTGGGTGTTGAAAGTCAAATTAACAATAACTTCAACAATATAAAAAAAAAATGCTACTACATATATATACAATTTATCAGAAATTTTGTTTTATTTGTGTAGCTCCAGAGTGCAGTAAGGAGACTGCAGAGCACTCTAGTGATAGCAGAACACAACAATGAGAAGCTAACTCCAGTAACTTTAAACACAATAACAGCAGCAAGCAAACTGGGTGGAGATGTCACATGTCTTGTGGCTGGGACCAACTGTTCCAAGGTAATTTTGTTTGTAACATGTTCATAAAATCTGCAAATATCATCTTCAATACAATATTTAAGTCAGTTATACCTCATGGATTGTGATTTATTTAAATCAGTTAAACCTCATGGATTGTACTTGTACAAATGTAATTTATTTAACCCTTGTCCTGCTGAATAAATTTAGAGGCCACATCCATTTCTAATTTCAGCCAATCAGATTACTTGATCCAGGTTGTTGATATAAATTCACACACTTAATGGCAAACAGTGTAGGTCCAGATCAGTTGGCTTCTGAAGAAGCCAGCTGATCTGTATCTACACTGTTTGCAAAGGCAGGATATATCTGGGTTCAGCAGGACTAGGGTTAAGTCAATTATACCTAGAGGATATAAAGTTTTCATGTTTTGTTTCCAAAGATTTTAGATTTATATTTTCCTTTTACTTGCTGTTAAAAACTCAAAAGTTGGATTTTTCCAACCTGTAAGGATTGTAATGGGAATTCTAAATAGTATAGAAGATATTTAGGTAAAGCCATACTTTCAGAACTTAGCCTGCGAATGACACCAAAAGGGAGAGCAAAGAAACCATGACTGATAGCATACATGTCACATCACTAAAACACGCCTATATAATGTTGACCCCCTTAAACCCCACTTTTATATAGTAAAACTGGGGTTTACAGGGGTATACATTATTTTTCTTATTTCTGCTCAAAAACATAGATTATGGGTACTCGTTAGAACCGCCTTGGCAATATGGTTCTAACGAGTACCCACAATCTATGTTTTGAGCAGAAATACAAAAAATATCAGACTTTTTATCTGTATCTTTTAGTTTTTGGTGGTAAAATTTTCTGTATATTTGAATAGGCATGTTTTCGTAATGACAAAGCAACCAGCTCCCTCTTACACAAGAGATGATCACAATGCCAGACAGGATCTACTTAACATGACAATAACACGACAAACAAGACAAAACAAAACAAAAAAAGACAAATAGACCTGCAGGAAGCCGCTACAAGGCCACACAGAGAACAAACAACACTAGAACCACCATTTTAGAATGGTCAATAGTAAAAACTGCTAAAGGGTTGAGATGGAAGTGGGGTTCAAGCATAGCTACAGATAAGAGGGGGTATCCACATATTATTTTTCTCATTTCTCCACGAAAATGTATGTTGTGGGTACTCATTAGAAGTGTCTCGCCGAGGCACTTCTAATGAGTACCCACAATGTATGTTTTCATGGAGAAATAAAGATATCAGCTTTTTTCGGATGAAAAAGCGCCCTATCTGTTGCTATGGTTTAAGGTGTTTAAACATGCAAATGGAAAATGTCTTCTATAAAAACATGTACCTTGTTTTCTGCAGCAGTGGTGTGAAGTAAATATGTATATTTGCACAAGTAGAATTCAAAATTCTGCATCTTGAGTTATTGTCATATTAGTTATTCAACACACACCCACCCTCTGAAGAGTTTAACAATACCAGTATATAAGAAAGGAAATTAAATTCATGCCTGGCATGCAGCGTAGAATCTTTTATAATGACATGCTCAAATGTTTTGTTATTTTTTTTTTTTTTTTTTTTCTTATTTTTCCCAGAAAACAAGATTTGACATATTATGCAAATTGTCCCTTTTGGAGACAATTTGCATGAAATGTCAAACCCTGTTTTCTGGGAAAATTTGGAAAAGTATCTCCTATGTATCGTCTGCTGAATTTACCAAGAAAGTATGAAAGGTTAAAGAGTTGGTAAATTGTGTTTGTTACAGGTTGCAGAAGAAGTAAGCAAGGTTTCCGGTGTCTCCAAAGTGCTACTAGCAGACAATGAAGCCTTTAAAGGATTCCTTCCAGGTAAGAGGTGAAAAGTAAGACTCCATTTTTATAAGTTCTGTGGTGTAGAGAAAGTAACCTTAATGGAACTAAATACTCTTTCATGGGACAATTCTATCAAACTATTTTCCTCCCTTCTGAAAATAGTTTATTCTAAAAGGAAAGGATTTGCTCCCTTGGATCAAACGAAATTGCTCTAAGGGAGCAACCTCTTTTATTTAAGAGCAGAGCCAATTTCAGAAGGAGGCTGTGTGTAGGAAAAGAAGCAGGAAGTCACAAAAGTTGGCTCCCTTGTCTACCAGGTGTATCCAGGTACCTTAATGTTTCGTTCAGAATGGTAACAGGTGGTATTTTAACCCTTGTCCTGCTGAACCATGATATGTGCTTTGGCAAACAGTGCAGATCCAGATCAGTTGGCTTCTGTACTGTTTGTCATTCAGTATGTGAATATATATCAACATGTTTATATAATCTGGATTAAGCAATCTGATTGGCTGAAAATTAAAAGTGGGCGTGCTATCTTGATTTATTCAGCATGACAAGGGTTATTTATTTTTTTTATTCACAGAAAATAAAGTTTGACAGACATTGCACATAAAATGTAAGCCTATGTTCAGAAAAAACAAAAAGAAAATAATTTAGAATGTTCTGAAAGGTTTTTTAAGGGTACACATTTTATGCAATATAATTGGTTTAAGAGCATGAATCTGTTGGATCTATTTTCCTTCTGCTGCCTCAAAAGATTGACATTTTTTGGCAGCATTCGTAACATTTTGATAACAAAGTTTAAATGATAAGGAATTAGTTATTATTTTTGATGATTTTATCAATGTGTAAACTCAAACGAATTACTTGCAAAATTTAACATAAAGCCCTTCATGCATTATTTAGTTTGTGAGTGATTTGCCAGAGTTAATTGGTAAATTGAAACATAGTATGTATGCATATATATGTCTTAACACTTGGGGATTATCTTCACACTAAGCACTTGAACCTTAACCATACCCAAACTTTCACTTATGGGGAATAAATACACTTACAAGGGAGGCAACTGTCAAAATAGTTTATGCCTTTCTTCTGAAAACGGGTCGAATATAACAGGTAAGAATTTGCTTGATTGGGAGCAACTTTTTTTTATAGTAGACCCTTTTCAGATGGGAATTGGGTGCAGGAAAGTGACAAAAAGCCATAAAAGTTGTCCCCCTTGTACAACATGGTGGAAAACCTACCAAGTGCATACAGTCCCCACAATAAACTGCGTTTGTTTGGGTTGGTAGGGGGATACTGTTTTCTCTTCCATCCATCTGTTCATCTGTATGTCTGGCTGTTTTATTCCTTGCAGGGGTAATCTATTAAGCACTGCTTATTATTATTATTTTTTATTTATTTATTTCTTTTTATTTTTTATTTTTTTTTATTCATGGTAACAACAAAATTCTTTATCCTTTGAAATTTCATATTTTGTGTTTAAACTTCATGTACCTAATGGAATTGTCTCTTTTATTTTCAGAGGCTTTGACCCCACTTGTGCTTGCTATGCAGAAACAGTTCAATTTTTCACATGTTCTGGCAGGAGCTACTGCCTCTGGGAAGGTAGGAATCACTTGGATCCAAACTGGGAAAAAAACAAAATCAGTCTACCTGAAATGTACTGTAACCTTTGTCCTGCGAAACCCAGATATACAGTGCATCCTCCCTACAACATTGAGAACGCATAAAACTGGCTGTTGTAGGGAGGTGGCTGTTGTGGAGAGGTTAATTATATAGTAAAACTGCACTTTGGAAAATCAGAAAAGTGGCTGTTATAAGGAGGTGGCTGTTGTTGAGAGGTGACCGTTCATGGAGGTTCCACTGTATTCTGCCTTTGCAAACAGCGTAGATCCAGATCAGTTGGCTTCTGAAGAAGCCAACTGATCTGGATCTGCACTGTTTGTCATTCATTGTGTGAATTTATATCAACATCCTGGATCAAGTAATCCCTGGATCAAGTAATCTGATCATCTGAAAATTGGAAGTGGGCGTGGCATCTTAATTTATTCAGCATGAGAAGGGTTAAAGAGCAGCCTGTACATGTTCTAGTGCACCTGTACTTTCTGGTCAAAATCTAAGCTCATCGTATTGGTGCAACCTTAAAAAGAAATAAAAAGAAACAAAAGCAGTGTAAATTCTGCCTGAAAGAGGACTCATCAGGATCAAGAGCTCATCAGCATCTGCACTCTCTCTGTAATTTAAGAGTGTTTTGTCGCACCTGCATTGGGTGACTTAGGTGTGCAAGTTTCTATCTATCTATTCACTTGTTCATCAGTCCATCCATTTTTTTGTCTGTGTACCCTAGTATCCACTCTAAATGAAGTTTACACTGTAAAACTTTACAGGTTGTGGCCAAACATTTCACATTTAGTATGCAGGTACGACATAAACTTTAACAAAGTTTTTCATATTCTGTTGAATGGACACGTCCAAATTCAGAGATAGAAGAATTCTGTGTATGGTAAATGTCCTAAAATTTCGAACACCAAAGTTTCTGACAAAATGCCATATGCAAACAGTGCAGACAGATCAGACTGCTCCTGAAGAAGCAGTCTGATCGGGTGTTAACTGTTTGCCTTTCCACTAAGCATTTTAAGAGAAAAATGCATAGAAAGCAAAATTTAAGCCAAAAAAGTATGGAATAAAGTGTTCGAAATTTTAGGACTTTTACTATAAATATTGTAAAAAAGTAGAGTAATGAGTTGATGGGTGTGTCAGACCTTAGGGTAAATATGATTAAGCATGAGAATCCCTTGTAGATAAAAAGAGGAAATTAGGATATTTCTTGCAACAAAATTGCTCAGTGTCATGAAGAATTCCATACAGTGAAGTACTAATCTTACTAATCACGGAATTAAAAGCTGAATTTTGTACAACCGTCTGCTTAATTATCACAAAAAGCTAAGCATGAACATCTTAGTTTGCAGTGGACATAATACAGTCGACTCTCGTTATCTTGAACTCCAAGGGACTCTCTGAAATACTTCAAGATATCCGTACTTCGACATATCAGATTTGCAGAACTGAGGAAAACAATTAATCAAAATACCACCTTTAACAGAATGAATATGTAATTTGACTCCTAAGTTAGAGATATATTGAAAATATTGTGAAAAAGAGGAGAAATTGCTCCTAAGGAGCAATTTCTCCTCTTTTCCACAATATTTTGTTGCCTGTTGGTAGATCTCTGTGTTAAAACAGGGACCAGATTTTCACTTCGAGATAAGCGGTGATTCGAGATAAGCGAGTTCGAGATAACGAGAGTCGACTGTAGTAATGTCAGTATGACACCAATCATGTCTGCAAGGGTATATGAGCCACACCCATGCTGACAAGTTCATAATAAAACTCTTGCATCCACAGTCTTTCACTGCACACTAACATGATCACTATATACTGTTGATAATGTAGATGTTTTGTAAATATACTTGTCTGGTTGTGCATCTTCACCCATGTAGTTAATTTAATTCAGTGTTATTTATCTTGACTACTCCTTTCTGACAAAAGGCATTTTGATTGAGATGTTAAGACTGAGAAATGAAACTTTTGCTGAGGTTTGCTGTTGATTTCCTTGCATGATGGGGAAAATCAGAGATCTTTACTTTAACAGGCTTATTCACATCATTGGAATGTAAAAATTAGGCCTCGTTCATGCTAGAGACTTGATCCGGATCAATTTGATTCGGATCAAATTGATCCAGATCAAATTACGTTCACATTAGCAACCAAGTTGATCCACAGCAAGTTGATCTACATCGTTGCATTTGCACTATGGACTAAATTGATCCAGATTAAATTGATCTGCATCAAGTTGATCCAGATCAAATTTGTGTTTACACTGTTATTGCGTTAATATTGCACCAACTTAAATTTGATCTGCATCAACTTGATCCAAATCAACTTGATCTGGATCAAGTTGACCCTTAGTGTAAACACAACTTGATGTGGATCATCTTGATCTGCATCAAATTAGTTCTGATGTGAACACAATTTGATCCGGATCAACTTGATCCATATCAAGTTGATCCGGATTAAGTATGTAGTGTGAATGCAGCCTTAGTTTATTCAGACCAGAATATTTTGCTTCAAGAGAATTAATATTAATCTACCTGCCTTTTTGGACGGATTTTGAAAAAAAATCCATCCTTTGAAATAGAGATGTCCGAGCGGGCATCTGGCGTTGTCCCAGGTTAACCTTTCTGTTAACCTTTTTTCGAAGATGTTACTTTATTTTTCAGTGGATTGCTTTCATATTTGGTAGGGATGAAGAGGAGGGCCAGGTGTTTCATGTACAAGAGAGACAACTCTCACTTTCTTTGTTATTTAAAAAACCCTTCCATAATGCTGCTAGGCGTTTTTCTTGTTAATCTGCCATTTTGTGTAGTATAAGACCTTTTATGAATAGAAATTTGGGTCAAGAATTCCAAAATTTGGATTTCAAAAACTATTTAAGGTTTATGGTTACACATCCGTGTCCAGTAACTCAGACATGGGGATAGTTGTTTCCATTCTTGTGTATGTCTTCTTGTTGTGTTTGTTATTGTATGCACATTCCTTCAGCCATAAGCTTTGAGATGTTGAGAAAGACCTGTTGCCGTCAGGCCCATAAACCCTTGAATTTTTTTCTCAGATTGTAAAATGAAACATCCTGATATTTATCTCTCTTTCTGTCAACCACACCTCAAACAACATATACAAGTACTCCCTTTTATATCACGGGCTGCATATTCTGCTATCTATTGAAAGTATTTGTTTTGTGCTTACAGAGTCTTATGCCAAGAGTTGCTGCCAAGTTAGATGTGTCTCCTATATCTGACATCACTGGTATTAAAGATAAAGAGACATTTGTTAGAACTATATATGCAGGTAAAACATTTTCAGCAGTTGTAAGCCTGAAATTTGTCTAACTAGATTATAAAATATTCCTAAATTACAACTGTAGATAAAACACTTTAAAAGGATAGACAGTAAATATATATTGTGGTACTCATTTGAAGCGCCTCGGTGAGGCGCTTCAAATGAGTACCCACAACATATGCCTGAACATATAGTTAGCAAACAAGCATTTTAGTGCAGATTTCATCAGATTTTGTTTAGAAATAGTTTTTCATTCCTATAAATCTGAGCTAGAGTACTGCCATGTTTACAGGTTAATTATTAGATACTTAAAACAAAAGCTTCCTTTTGACAGGAATTCATAGCTTGTGTGAGCTAGTTGAAAGCATGTATGCATGGGTAAATATCAGTAAAGTAATGTTACAGATTTGATTAAATTTGGTTCTCACACATTTGAGTTGTGACATCTAGTGTTGCCACTGATGATTGATTATAATCATTCATCAGTCACTTTTGCCACTTGTGACTGATGATCGGAAAGATTTTTTTATAGTAGACTAATTGGAAAATTCTATTTTTAGAAATATATTTTTCTCTCATATTGTTTTTATAGGCAGGTTATAAAGAAATGAAATTCAAAGCTGTCTATTTAGGTCATTCTAGATTTGTGGCCAATAAAAGTGAAAAAAAAAATATGATCAAATAGCCATAAAAAGTCAACCCAAAAGTAATAAAATAACAATAGTAATAAAATATTTCGTCAAAGATATCTCAAAGAGCTGCTTCACCTAGGATTTTGAAATTTCCTAAAAACATTGGGTATGACTTGTTGTATTGTGTAAGAGAGAATCCGCATCCTCGTGCTTATCATATCCTTTATTTGTCCATTTTTCTTTTTCTCCAATATAAATTTTTCATCACAGATTTCGCAGCACCTAAGACAGCCAGAGTTTTCAAATTTTGTATACACTTACAGAAGATTGACGTATATTGTGTAAAAGATAACCATGATGCTAAAGTTTCTTTTGCCTTCTTTTTACCTTTTTCCCATCTCTCACTCCAGTGTAATGCATAGGGAAATCTATGTCAAAGATTACTCAAGACATGTTGCACCTAGGATTTTGAAATTTGGTACAAACATTGGGTATGACTACTTCCATTGTGTAAGAGAGATTCAGCATTCTCATCTTATCATTCCCTTTATCATGTTTATTTGTCCACTTTTCTTTTTCTCAAATAAAATTTTTCATCACAGATTTATCATAACTACTTCACCTATGATTTTGAAATTTGGTACAAACATTGGGTATGACTAGTTGTATTGTTAAAAGAGAATAAGCATCCTCATGCTTGTCATTCTCTTTATTTGTCCATTTTTCTTTCTTTTGGATAAAAAATCATCACCTGCTATTAGAGCCAGAGACTTCAAATTTTGTATAAACCCTGACAATGGTGGAGTATGTTGTGTAAGAGAAAACCAAAATGATGAGTTTTTTTTTCTTTTTTGCCCATCTCTCCCATGCAATACTTTTTTGCCCATCTCTCCCATGCAATACTTTTTTGCCCATCTCTCCCATGCAATACTTTTTTGCCCATCTCTCCCATGCAATACTTTTTTTGCCCATCTCTCCCATGCAATACTTTTTTTGCCCATCTCTCCCATGCAATACTTTTTTGCCCATCTCTCCCATGCAATACTTTTTTGCCCATCTCTCCCATGCAATACTTTTTTGCCCATCTCTCCCATGCAATACTTTTTTTGCCCATCTCTCCCATGCAATACTTTTTTGCCCATCTCTCCCATGCAATACTAAAAAAATGCCTTTATAATTTTGACCCCCTTAAACCCCACTTATATTGTAAAACTGGGGTTTATAGGGGTATACATTATTTTTCTTATTTCTGCTAAAAAACATAGATTGTGGGTACTCGTTAGAACCGCCTCATCGAGTTCTAACGAGTACCAACAATTTATGTTTTGAGCAGAAATATGAAAAATATCAGAGTTTTTTATCTAAAAATTTTCAGGTTTTTTTTAGGTAAAATTGTCTATATATTTGAATAGGCATATTTTCGTAATGTCTCTGATAGTAATGTGAGCTTTGCTCATTTTTTGCTATATTTGATCTGGAGCAATGAATAAGTATCTAGAAGAAGGCTAAATTAAGAGTAAATAATATTTTCTACAAGTCACTTATTAATTGATGATCAGTCGATTTTACAAAATCAATGATCGACTATGAAATTCTGGCCAATTCCCAACACTAGTGACATCACTAACTTACAAGTATGATATTGCCCCATTCCATTTCAACAAAATTTTCTATAAAGTTTTAACACATACACCCCGGCAGGCACATGACGTAAATATAACATCGCCTCAACGTCGATGCGACGTCATGACATTGCATCGACGTTGAGGTGACGTATTTACGTCATGTGCCTGCCGGGACAGACTGAGCAATTAAGATTAGTGGATAACTTTGATATGCCTTCAGGGGAAATAACTCTGGCTTGGAAATATTTATCTCCATTCTAAATGGGACTGTCTTTTAAAAGAAAGAATTTGCTCTCTCCGGAAGGAAATTCTTTCCTTTAAGAGCTGCTTTCATTTTTCAAAGGATTCCATTATTAGGAAAACAAATCTCTTTCTGCAAAAGTTGTCCTTCTTTTGAAAATGGTGGTAAGCACTCCAGCCCACTGTTTAGAGTAGATATAGATAGTATCTCGCATTTCCTGTTTGCAAAAGCTGTCTCCCTTTGAAAGTTGTGGCAAAAGTTGTCTCCCTTTGAAAATGGTGGTAAATTCGCCTTAATTTTTTTTCTAAATGTGAACTTTCAGGAAATGCTGTACAGACTTTGAAGTCGAATGATTCAGTGAAGATTATTACAGTACGCGGAACTTCGTTCGATGCTGCACCGGCTTCAGGAGGGTCAGGGTCATCAGAATCAGGTTAGTTACCTCCCTTACAGCCAGCCTCAGTGGCTCAGCTGGATGTGTGTCCGACTGGTGATCAAGAGGTTGCACGTTCGACCCCCATGGGGTCAGCAACATTCTTTCATGGAGATTGATCATTAAGTATTTTCTACGGTTATTTTCTCCCTTCCACTGATTCAAGAAGGGCATATGTCAGTTTCTGGCAAAAGAATGTGCACAATACTGGTTAACCGCATAGAGGACTAAGCCATCCGAGTAAAAAGTGTGGTCAGGTAAACTGTCTGTGCTCAACATGACCCCAAAGGGTTGACTGGGCCGTAAAACCTCAGCACAAAGGAACCTCCCTTTCAGTGACTTTCCTGTTCTAAGTACTGTACATTTTGGAAGAAAGTGACAGAGGAAACTGCAAATATTCAATCATGTTGTAAAATATAGAATACCTTATTTACCTTAACCCATTGTAGTCTGGAGACCCGTAAAAGGGTAATTGGCAAACAGTGCAGACCCAGATCAGATGCTGTAGAATTGCAAATAGTTTAGCTATTTTCTCTAGGAATATGTAAACCTCATAACCGGACATACCTAAAATTGAAATTGGACTCTTCCAATATATAGTGTGGGAGAGTCTATTCAGTCTACAGTGGGATAATATTCAGACAGGCCTTGTAAAAACCTTATTACATTAGATTGTGTTTACCCGTAATATTTAAACAATGTGAAATAAATAATGTGAACCCAGTTCTGGTTACTCATTAAAATTTCTAAGCGAAAAACATAGATCCAGATCAGACTACTACCTTGCAGACCCTGAAAATTGAACCCAATCCCTATCCAAAAATGTTTTTCATGATTTGGGAATGAAATTTTTTTTTCTCTTTTTCCAAAACTCGTTGCCATTTGAAATGTTCTCTGTACTTTTTTGATAGTTTTATTGTTATTGAATAGTAGTTCTAAAAATTATTTTCAGGACATTTAGGTGTTTTTAATACTTTACTCATACTTTGGGAATTCAATATTTTCCCAAAAATGAAAAAAAAAAAAAAAAAAAAAGAAAAGTTATTTCACCGACCAACCACACTCTTTCAGATAGGTCAAGTAAGGGGAAACAAACATATTTTTTAAGGTTAGCCTTATGGGTAGCTCCAGCTCAAAGACAGCCAGTATCATTATGCCCCCAGCAGAAGTTGGAGGGGCATATTGCTTCTGGGGCGTTGGGCCATTCGTCCCTCTGTCCGTTTGTCACACTTTTTTGATGCGCTACTGTTTTGAAATTTCTTATGTGGATTCCTTGTGAAAAAAAGCTGACATATTTTTATCTCGACAGGATTATGCCCCTTTCCTGAGTTATGGCCCTTTGAAAAAATATGGATGCATTTTTGTCAGCAAAATATATAAAAAACTATTGAAGCTAGAGCCTTGAAACTTCCTGAATAGTCTGGTAGAGATGAGTAGACAACCTGATTAAATTTTGAATAAATTTTGAAAAATACTTCATGAGTTATGCCCTTTGTAACTTTGGGCATTTTAACCTTGTCAGCAAAATATCTCAAAAACTGTTGGAGCTAGAGCCCTGAAACTTGGTGAATTGATTGGTAATGATGAGTAGATGCCCTGATTAACTTTTGAATAAATTCTGAAAAATATTTCGTGAGTAATGGCCCAATTTTAATTTCCCCTTGTCAGCAAAATATCTCAAAAACTATTGAAGCTAGAGCCTTGAAATTGGATGAATAGACTGGTAGTGTGATGAATAGATGACCCGACTAACATTTGAATAAATTGTGAAAAATACTTCATGAGTTCTGGCCATTTGTAATTTATGGCATTTTCCCCTTGTCAGCAAAATATCTCAAATACTGTTGGAGCTAGAGCCTCATAACTTGATAAATAGATTGAGAGTGATGAGAAGGAAGTTGGAGGGGCCTATTGCTTTTGGGCATTAGTTTGTTTGTTTGTGTTGAGGTTTTACGGCCCAGTCAACCCAATGGGGTCATGTCAAGTGCGGTCAGTTTACCTAACCCACGTTTACTGGGCAGGCTTAGTCCTCTAAGCGGTTAACCAGTATTGTGCACATTCTTTCGCCAGAAACTGACAACTGCCCTTCTTGAATCAGCGGAAGGGAGAGAATGACCGTAGAAAATATTTCATGATCAATCTCCACGAAAGAATGTTGCCGACCTTGGCGGGGGTTGAACCCGCGACCTCCTGATCTCCAGTCGGACGGCGCATCCAACTGAGCCACCGAGGCAGAGATTGGGCATTAGTAATGGCATTTTATAAATTTGGGCATTTTTCCCTTGTCAGCAAAATATTTAAAAAATTGTTGGAGCTAGAGTCTCATAACTTGATAAATAGATTGATAGTGATGAGAGGATGACCTGATTAACTTCTGAATAAATTCTGAATATAGGTTGAGCCATTTTTACCTTGTGTTATCTTTAGAGACAAGCATATGGTTGGGGGCATAGTGTTTTACAAACACAATTTCTAGTTTTCTTAATTTTTGCTTTGATTTCCAGCAAGCTTCCACACATACAAAGTTGAAGAGATCAGCCATCATGACTACATAGAATTACAAGGAATATTTTTTACCATAATAACCCTTAATTTTGGGACAGACTGGCCAGAGTAAACAGTGTAGACCCAGATAAGTTGCCACAGAATGCAACTTTCAGGGTCTACACTGTTGACCACTCATCCAACACTTTTTCAGACACGACAACAGGTAGTAAAATTGACTTTTTTTTTTTCAAATTTTAGAACAAGTATGTTAAGAATTGTATCCCAATACTTAGGGTAAATACCGTATTTACCATATGTATTCGAACAGACAGGCCTGAGCAAACAGTATAGACCCAGATGAGACGCCGCAGAACTGGGCGTCTCATCTGGGTCTACACTGTTTGCCACTCATCCAGCAATATTTAGACACAATATCGGGTAGTGAATTGTACTGGTTCAAATTTTAGAACATATATGGTAAGGAGTTGAGGAGTCCGAATACTTAGGGTAAATACGGTATTGTATATTATGATATCTGTAACCACATTATTTCTACTGATAAAGAAATATATTAAATATATTATATTTTACATAGTCTTTGTATTTGCTATAATTGTTTTGTCAATTTCAGCTCCTTCAGTAGATATTAAAAACACATTATCAGAGTTTGTTGGTCAGGAAATTCATAAGAGTGACAGACCAGACCTGTCGAGTGCCAATATTGTCATATCAGGAGGTAAGGGGGAAAAAAAAATTTGTTTTTTTGTCAGTCTGATCCAAAGTCTTTGTCTGAGTATTGTTATTAAAGTTATTTTTATGCAACAGGTCAAACTTCTTTTGCCTTTGAAAAATTCCGGAGGCAGGATTTAGCTAGTGACTGTACTGATCTTTATTGCACAGGCCTTTCATAATGACTGTTTTGTTCATTATGAAAACATGCTTATTCAAATATACTGAAAATATTACCACAAAAAAATGAAAATTTTCAGATAAAAAATTCTGATAATTTACATATTTCTGCTCAAAACAGTGTGTACCCGTTAGAACTGCCTCAGTGAAGTGGTTCTAATAAGTACCCACAATCTATGTTTTTGAGCAGAAATAAGAAAAATAATGTATACCCCTGTAAACCCCAGTTTTACTATATAAAAGTGGGGTTTAAAGGGGTCAAAATTATGTAGGCATGTTTTTCTGATGGTCTCAGTATGATTTAAATAATGTTGAAAGGGATGTAAGTACCAAATCATCACAATAAATTTGAAGGAAATCTGCAGATTGGTTCTTCTGGAATAATTTTGAGGGCTGGTTCGAGCCTCGCTCTGGTCACATGTGGGAAAGCTTCTGCTTATGGATGGTCAGGTGGTTTTTCCCCACGTTCTCCGGTTTTCTTCCACCTTTGATGAATGATCAGCTCGATATAAGTGAAATATTTTTGAAAGGGCCGTGAAACCCCCTCACCCCGCAACCCCCCACAATTGAGGGCATCTGTATGAAACATAAGTGCAGAGTTACTGTGGCTCCTTGACTGAACACGAGAGAAGTTATTTTGTTTTCAATAAAACATAGATATTTTTACTTATTTCTATTTCTCCATGAAAACATGTTGTGGGTACTTGTTAGAAGTGTCTCATCAAGGAGCGTCTAATGAGTAGCCAGAACATACATCCTTGGCTCTTTTCTGAAGAAATAAGAAAATATTATCTGGAGAGCCATTTTATCTAAAACTGGGCATCTGAATGAAACTTGGATACAGTATTTTCAAAGTATTAACTGCATCCTGCAAAAAAGATTCTTGGGATATTTGCCAACTGAAGATTCCCAGCTTAGTCTACTGATCTACAGTCTGCTCAGTGACTTTATTATAAGCCTGCAGTATCCAGCGATTGTGTAAGTGGTACCTTTTATGCTAGGAAGTTGAAATTTGGTATGCTACTTACCCAGACCTAAATGATCAGCTCTGTGCTAAAGTTGCCCCTACATGTCCAGGGGTGGGACTAGGGGTCCAAAGGATGGGGTCATTGTTGTACTTTGGACACATATTTAATTTTTCATTGCAAAAGAATTGATACTGTTCTTTTTTTATTTTCTCTATAGAAACATATAAGGTAGGTACACTGAAGAAGTGCCTCTATAATGTGTTTCTGACAAGTACCCACAAGATGTGTTTTCACAGAGAAATCAGGGCCCAGTTGTTCTAAACTAACGATGTCGTTAGTTAATGATTCGTTAAAATTTATTTCGAGTGATACGCAAATATGCTGAAATTTTTTGCTGAAAAAATGTGAGTAGCTTTTGCAGTGCAAAAGCTACTCACATTTTTTCAGCAAAAAATTTCAGAATATTGTAAATTGAATCTGCTAAAACAGTTAACGAAATGACCCTTAACGAGCTTGTTAAGCTAACGACGCTTTGAACAACTGGGCCCAGAAAAGTATTTACCTGCCTCTGTAAGGAATTGTATTAAGGAGTACATATATGTATATGTTTTGGAGCCAAACTAACAAAATTATCTTCAGAATACTCCATTATCTGGAGATATGAATTGAACAGCAATGCCAGAAAATGATCTTTGAACATGTTTGCCCAGCAGAGATTCAGATTAGCCTTCACATTCATACAGCCTGATCAGAATCTTCACTGGGCACATTTTGATAGCCATGGTTGCAAAGTCTCTGCATACAGACAGTGAAAACTCTGATCAGACTGTGCAGATGTGCAGGCTGATTGAGTTTTTGTTGGGGTCACATGTCAGAAAGAACATTTTCTCATATAGTGGTTCAAATATACACCACAGCCTATTTATAACACTATTGTTGGGGTCTATAGCATAAAGCATGTTAGTGAAACAACCAGGTTATATCCAAAAAAAATGTATAGATTATAGCATAAAGCGTGTTAGTTAAACAACTGTGTTATATAAAAAAAAATGTATAGATTATAGCATAAAGCGTGTTAGTTAAACAGCCGTGTTATATCCAAAAAAAATGTATAGATTATATTGAAAAATGACCATTTATGGTCATTTTTCAATATAATCTATACATTTTTTTTATCCATCTTTGAACCATGTTATATCCAAAACCTTGCTATAACGAACCATGTTATAAAGAGGTTGTAGTGTATTGTTATCTCTCGGGTAACATACACTCAGGAGCTTTGTCAAAACAATGTAATGCTTTTACTGATCTATGTTTCCCACATTTTGCAGGTCGAGGTATGAAGAATGGTGATAATTTCAAGCTCTTGTATGATCTTGCTGATAAGATGAATGCTGCTGTAGGTGCTTCCAGAGCTGCTGTTGATGCTGGCTTTGTTCCTAATGACATGCAGATAGGACAGACAGGAAAAATAGTAGCACCAGTAAGTTCTGTGTACATGTACATCTATATGGCAGCTTCAGAAATAAGGCTAAACACACTTAGATTATATATGGCAAAAAGCATTTGAACTATTAATGCTTAGCATGCTGGTTTAAATTTCAGCAGATGGCAATTTGATGTTTTGTTGTTGTTTTTTTTTTTCTTTTCTTATTTTTTTTCCCCAAAAACTAGGCTTTTTTCAGGAGATAATTTATATAAGCTTTTAGCTTTTTATCAAATCCTGTACCATATAACATTATGTGATGTATTATGTGAACTTGAATGAATAAAATATTGTTTAAACCAAAAAATAGGCTTTGATTTTTCATGCAAATTGTTTCTTATGGAGTCTAAGCTTTTGTCAAAGCCTGTTTTCTGGGAAAAATAAGAAAATTATAATCGGTTTGTCATCTGCTGAATTAATCCAGACAGTGATGAAGATTAAGATACTAAAATGTGTCTTTGGGCATATGCGGACAGTGAAAGCCCAGATCAGTCTGCACATCCATGCAGTCTGATCACAGCCTTCACTGTCCATTAACATAAAATCATTGGATACTACAGAATGTATGAATGGAGAGCAAAGGTACTTTTTCACTTGACATGGTCCAAATAAAATACCCTTGCCAAATAAAAATAGATGAGGTTTGCAGTATGCCCACTATACATGTACACCTGAAGGAAGCTTATGTACATTGCATCCATAGAAGAGATCAGTTTCATAGTAAACACTTGTTGGAGTCATTTGACAAGGATTATATGAGGCGTTTTGTAGGTATTTTCCTAATTTCTCCACAAAAGTATGTATAATGTCACAAGAATTATCTCATTATCTGAGTCATTCTAATGATTACCAGGCAAATAAAAACAGCAATATTTTTTTATGTTGTGGTGGGGGCTTTTTCGTAGGGGAGAAGGAGGTAAGAGCAGCAGTGGGCCTAGAAATAGTCTTATCTGGAATTCTGATTATAACGGAGTATCCTATGCACCCCAGCAGATCCCTTTTGTGTCGGGTGTGGGTACCGTATTTAACCTAAATATTTGGACGCACAGGGCACAGTTGTTCAAAGCCTCGTTAGCTTAACGAGCTCATTAGTGGTCAAAATGTTAACTGCTTTAGTAAGTACAGTAGCTAATTCACAGTTATTTTTGCTGAAAAAATGCAAAAGCTACCCACATGTTTTCAGCAAAAATATTAGCCTATATGCCATATTTAATGATCAAAGTTATAACAATACGTTAACTAATGACATTGTTAGTTTTGAACAACTGGGTCCTGGCCCTTACAAACAGTGTAAACCCAGATGAGACACCACTGACTGTAGCATCTGATCAGGGTCTACACTGTTTGCCAGTCATTCTGTAGATTTTAAAACACATCAGCTTGTAGTAAAATGAACCTGTTTGCTGAGATGTTAGGACAAGTATGGCAAGTTCAAGTGTCCCAATATTTAGCATACATAAGGTATTCCCAAGTATCTTCCCTTTGGTACTTTAAGACTAAGCATATTAGATAAAAAAAAAAATCAGTAATAATATTTTAAAATGCTTTTATTTTCCCAGAAAATAGGATTTGACATTTCATGCAAATCATCTGCTTAGAGAATTTGGATGAAATGTCTAACCCCATTTTGTGGGAAATTTTGAAAAAATAATCAATTTGTCCTCAGATTTTGCCCCAAGCATGCTAAGTGTTAATGTGTTTTTGTTTCAGGATCTGTATGTAGCTGTTGGTATTTCTGGTGCAATCCAGCATCTAGCTGGAATGAAGGATAGTAAGGTCATAGTCGCCATAAATAAGGATCCTGAAGCTCCTATATTCCAAGTAGCAGATTATGGTCTTGTACAAGACTTGTTTAAGGTAAGATGGAGTGAAACTGTACGAAATGTCCATGTTGCTGAGAGCGCTCTTGATTTGTATCACAAGGTCCTGGGTTTGAATCCTGCTGGAAGCAGAATTCAGCTCATGACCATATGGTGCCTCATTGCACAGAACCATTTATCATCACCCCTCCATCATCTCCTTATTAATTAAATAATGGTCAGAGAGCTGTTAACCAACAAATTATCACCACCAAGCAGTCACCAGCTGCTTGAGTAATTAATTTGAGCCACACCGAGGCACTTCTAATGAGTACCCACAACATATGTTTTCATGGAGAAATAAGAAGAATATTTACATGATACTCACTCTTATCTAGAGCTATGCAGGCATTTTTCTGATGAAATCCAGAAATCCATGAGCTGTAATGTGAGAAAATGCAGAGAAAGAAGTCTGCAGCCTGAATCAGCCTGCACATCCACTCAGTCTGATCAGAGTCTTTGCATGGTCTTTAGATAGCCAAGGTTTCTTCAGGCAGACAGCAGAGTCTTTCTTCAGACTGCATAGATGGGCAGGCTAATCTGATCCTGTTGGGTGCATATGTTTGAAAGTACATGTGCTTACATTTTTATGGAGAAATGAGAAAATGTATTCGCTTGAGTGCCCAGCTATATCCTTGAAAAATTGTAATTGGCTCATTTTTAAGGATTTGGTTTTGCAATTTTTGAAGAATTGAATAAAAATAGAATGAGGCAAAACACAGACAGTTTTTTTTAGCGAAAGAATGTGGAACAGTTTGTGCATCTTGACATTGGTATTGGAGTGGAGGATATGCAATTCATGTTAGCAGCAGAGATGGTAGCAGATAAAAACTTATTTGTTGAACCTACTTGCAGTGAAACCTAGCTGCCTTCTTACAACTAGTGGGTCCATCCCTCCGTATTCATAGCAAAAATCAGTTCTGTCACGATTTAATAAAGTCAAGAGTGTTGCAAAATCCGTCAAGAAGAAAGGGTAAGCAAAATGCCAGATGTTTTATGTAACCCCATAGTGCCAACAGTCCCCAGTAAATCTGCAAGTCAACAGCAAAGGCCCTGCTAGGCCTGCTTAGATGGACAGAAAGAAGGCACCGCTCCATCAGAAAGGAGTTTGCATTCTTGGCATGTGAATGCTTTCTATATTGGGACTACTCTTATAGTATAGGAACAGAGAGGAAATCCTTTCCTGTAAAAACCGTCCACCCCCATGCCTTTCAGAAGTAATAATTATTAATTATATTAAACACAACCTAAAAGGAGTTTGCTTTACTGTTACTTCTTTTGTCTTAGATGAGGCTATTGCCAAAGAGAGAATTTGCTCCAGAGTTAGGGAGGTCAATTCTTTTAAGGTGGCCTCCTTTTGAGAAGGGAGGCAAATACATTCTGCTCAGAGTGATTTTCCCTGGGTGTATATTTATTTATATTTATTTATTTTTTTTTTTTTTTTTCAGGCTGTTCCAGAATTAACAGAGTCAGTGAAATAAATTAATCATCTGTGATGTTTGACTTTTTCGTCCAAAAACTTGATGAGTTAATTCAACTTCTCTAAGTGAAATGATACATCATTGTTCATGTAAACAGTTTAGACCAGTCAGTTCCTCCTTGAGCTAGACATAGTCCTGAGTTATAAGCATATGTTATATGGTACATGTACTAAAATTTCATTCACCAAGTTTCTGACAAAATGGCATATTCAAACAGTGTAGACCTAGATCAGACTGCTCCTGAAGGAGCAGTCTGATCAGGGTCTGCATTATTTGTCATTTCATTGAATATGTCAAACAACTTAACTGTGTAAAACAAAATTTAGGTAAAATTTCTAAATTTAGGACAGTTACTATATTTACCATACCTACCCCTAATATTTAGACACTTCGCCCTTAATAATACCGTAAAATTTGAATGTCCATTTGACAACCAAGTGATATGTCTAAAAATACTGACTGAATGGCAAACAGAGCTTAATCTGGTCAATGTGCTCCTTAATTGACAATTAGATCTGGGGTTACACTGTTCGGGGATGTCTGTCAAAATATTTTAGATAACTAAGATAAATAGACATGTACAATTTTTAGAGACCATATCACCAAAGTTTCTGACCCTAATCAAACTACTCTATATTTGGCTGATCTGTATTTAGATTGCTTGCATACGTAATGAGGTAGATTGTGTTTGCATACCGTATTTACCCTAAGTATTCGGACACCTCATCTCCTTACCATATATGTTCTAACGTTTGAACCAGTACAATTCACTACCCGATGTTGTGTCTAAAAATTGCTGGATGAGTTGCAAACAGTGTAGACCCAGATGAGACGCCGCGTTCTGCGGCGTCTCATCTGGGTCTAAACTGTTTGCTCAGGCCTGTCTGTCCGAATACATCTGGTAAATACGGTAAGTAATGAGGTAGATTGTTTGCATAAGTAATGAGGTATTTTTCTCTTGGCAGAATTCAATTAATTTATGTGATATAGTAACTCTTTTTAAGTATTGTTTTAATAAGAAAAATCAGATGTTATAAACAGTGGCTTCACATACATTGTAAGATGGTAAAAATAATTGGTGTGTGCATATTCGACATTTTACATTGATTTACAAACATGTATATAAAACAATACAAAAACAAAGAAAAATAGTGAACTGAATTAAATTGGCAGAACAGAAGGAAATCCTTTGTCATTTCAGATAGGTCCAATGCTTACAAATATTAACATTCTCAGTTCATTTACAGGAAAACTCTAGTTAACTAAAAGCATTGGGACCTAATGTCGTTCATGTCAGTGAATACATTGTTGTCACATGATCATTAAGTGACATCAAAATAAACAATGATTCTCTCCGCTGTTGATAGGAAAACTGCATGCAATCATTCTCTTGTTTCAATTTTAGCCCACAAACCAGATTTGTTTCCTGAAAAAAATGGTGGAATATAAGTAATAAAGGCAATTTACTTAACACTCATTGAAGTATGAACAACAGTGGGGGATGAGCAAAGTTTACATAAATCTCTTTGAGGTTCACTTTCTTTGCTCGTGACCTGATGTTGTTCATACTTCAATGAATGTTAAGAAAAAATACCTTCATTTCTTAATTGATTTTTTTCTTGTACAGGAAACATGTTGCAGTGTAAGAAAAAGAACCTTATTCATCCGGTGAAGATTAACCCTTGTCCTGCTGAATAAATTAAGATGCCACACTCATTTCTAATTTTTAGCCAGTCAGATGGCTTGATCTAGATTGTTGATATAAATTCACATACTTAATGGCAAACAATGCAGATCCAGATCACTTGGCTTCTTCATAAGCCAACTAATCTGGATCTACACTATTTGCAAAGGCAGGGCATATCCAGGTTAAAAAGCAGGACAAGGGTTCAGATAAGTTACATCTGTGCAATCTGACAAATGTTTACAGAGTGCTTGTAGAAGCCCTGGATTCTTGGCTAGCCACAGATGTATGTACAGGCTCATCTGAGTTTCTGCTGGTCACTTCTGTCTAAAGATATATCTGACAACATGTTTTAATGGAGAAACAGGGAAAAAGTAAATACCATAGTCAGCCTAATTACAGCACATACCACTATAATTGCTGTCAGGCAATTCCATAGCTTTCAAATTACAGCCAGTGTACTTTTTGTCTTCTTTGTTATAAAGGCATATGTTGTGGATACCCATTTGAATTGCATATATTTGTCAATGCAGTTCAAATAAAGAAATCAGAAAAAAAAATATTCATAAACACCATTAGATAAGTCCTTTGCTGATCTTGTTTTTAAAGCATACTTTTGGTGATTACATATTTGACTACAGTAATTTTGAAAAACCTAAGTGCACAGTACGGTAATTAAGTCAAATACAATTCTTTTTGGTTGAAAAAACAACACTATCTGGAGCTTTTAGGCTATCACTTCACATGTGTACAAAGACTTGTATGGCATATGTGATAAGAATTAAACAAATCACAAAATATAACTGTTGTTTTGTTATTTATTGCCATGGCATCCAGTCGTCAAATGCTAGTACTGGCCCCATTAAACAAACATTTTGCGAAGAGACATAACCAGACAGTGAAGGTCAAGATCAGACCATGTATCTGGACAGTCTGAGTGGGGCCGTCACTGTCTACTTACATTCACTAGATACTGTAGAATAGCATCACCCTTTCAGCTCTGCAGGTAAAACAGATACCTTTGCAAACTGCATAGATCTAGATGAGACAGCTCATAACAAGCAGTCTCATCAGGATCTTCAATGTTTGCCATTCAAGGCCCAGTTGTTCGAAACTAATGATGTCATTAGTTAACGTATTGTTAAAACTTTGATCAGTAAATATGGCATATACATTAATATTTTTGCTGAAAAAAATGTGAGAAGCTTTTGCATTTGCAAAAGCTACTCACATTTTTTCAGCAAACATAACTGATTTAGATATTGTACGTACTATACCAGTTAACAGTTTAACACTTAATGATCTCGTTAAGCTAATGATGCTTTGAACAACTGGGTCCAGTTTTTTATTTTTGACTGCCACCCCAATTTGCAACAGTGGACATGTCCAAATTCTAAATTGGAAGAGGCCGCTTCAGGGACTTAGGGGTGAAAGGGATAATTTGATATTGCAGAACGATCCAGTCTAATGAGACTGAGATGCACAGAATTGGATACTGCATCTGCACAATTCAAATATGCTCAAAGGTGCACTTTTGTTTGATGCTATCCATCTATGTAAGAACAAATGAACTGGGCCCAGTTGTTCAAAGCACCATTAGCTTAACAAGCTCGTTTTTAACTGTTCAAGTAAGTACAATATCTAATTCACCCGTATTTTTGCTGAAAAAAATGGGAGTAGCTTTTAAAAGCTACTCACATTCTTTCAGCAAAAATATTAGCCTATATGCCATATTTAATGATCAAAGTTTTAACGATACGATAACTAATGACATCGTTAGTTTTGAACAACAGGGGCCCTAGCAAACAGCATTTGAAAAAAGAAGTTGGTCTTTGAAAACACCTACATAGTACTGAATCCAACCACCAAGGCTGAAACAGTCTGTTGCATCATGCTTTCTGTTAAGGATCTTTTGTTTGCTTGCAAGTATGGTGTTGTGTTAGTCAGGGCCCACTTGTTTTACATAGACATATATAGGATGGGCCCAGTTCATTTGTAACATCGTTAGTTTTGAACAAATGGGCCCTGGCAAACAGCATTTGAAAAAAGGAGTTGATCTTTGAAAACACCTACTTAGTGCCACCAACCACCAAGGCTGAAACAGTCTGTTGCATCATGCTTTCTGGTAAGGATCTTTTGTTTGCTTACAAGTATGGTGTTGTGTGTTAGTCAGGGCCCACTTGTTTTACATAGACTATATAGGATGGCCCCATTCTAAGTATTGAAGCAGAAATAAGAAAAATGCCATAGATTAATATTACCTATGCCCATGACTTTAAGGTCTACGAAACACACTTTGAGTTTTTGTGTCATAACCTTTATGTTAAAATATCTAAAGAGCTCATATTTTTCTAACAAAATGATGGATTTAGTTGATATTTGGTATGATGTTAGATATCAATCCAAAGTATCCAAAGTCCCCTCCATTTGTTTGTTTATTCATTCATCCATTTGTACCTCTGTTCATCAGGCATTCAAATGCCATAGGCTGATTTTCCATAAAAGTCAACATGCATACATTGCACCTTTTGCTTTAAAAGACCTCCTCTGACACTGCTGGACAGATTTTTCAATAATTTCACAAGAATGTTCCTTGGGTGATCCTCTACCAAAATTGCTCAAACTGTCTTGCTCTGCTGAACAAGATGGCCACCAGAGCTAAAAATACAAGAAAAAAACTAAGGCACCATAGGATCTTGCTTCTGTCAAGCACCCCCCAAACACACACACACACACCTCCTATTCCCCCCGGTTATCTGTGCCAAGCACCATCACATTCCTCCCAAGGCCTGTATAATACAGTTCTTAAACCTCCAGCCTGTCATCTGAAAACATTAATTTTTAACAAATTTTAAACATTAGGACACCTTTGCTTATTACCATTTTAACCCATTGTAGACTGGAAACCCCTAAAAGGGTAATTGGCAAACAGTGCAGACCCAGATCAGATGCCACAGAATGCGGCATCTGATCAGGGTCTCCACTGTTTGCAAATAGTTCAACCATTTTTCTCTAGGAATATCTAAATCACATAGCCTGACATACCTAAAATTGAAGTTGGACTTCTAATACATGTATATAGTGTGGCGGAGTTCATTCAGTCTACAATAGGTTAAACCCAAAATCTGAACAAGTTCATTTGACAATTGGTTCAATTACTAAAATGACAGCATGGCAAATGCTGTACAACCTGATCAAGCTGCTCCTTCAGCATTTTTATCAGGTTCTACATGGTTTTCTCAGGCATGCCTGTCCAAATCATTATGATAAATATTAAGGCTGGCTAATCAGCACTGAAAAGACAATCGATTATCAGTCCTGCCATTGTGATTGATAATCGATTAGTAATCACTCATGATTTGGTCATAATTTTATCTGTCTGAACATGACCCTTCCATATGTTATACTTTTATTGTATATATTTGGTCAGATAGGACTGAGCAAACAGTGTAGACCCAGATGAGACACCGTAAATGCGGCGTCTCATCAGGGTCTACACTGTTTGCTACTCATACAGCTATTTTAGACACCACATTGGTTAGTAAATCGTTCAAATTTTAGATAAATTACGGTAAGGAGTTTAGGTGTCTGAATACTAAGGGTAAATACAGTAAACAGAAATCAAATAGATTATGAGCAAATCTGTAATGATTAGAATTTTTTGTGGAATTTATCGATCAATTAATCGGTTATCCGATTAATTGTGCCAGCCTAATAAATACGGTATTACAGCAAACATCAGTGAACAAGAAATACATGGAAGACCTGCTACTGGATTTCACGCTTTCTTGTTCTAAGGCAAACACACTGTTTCTGATGAGGACATACCATGTTTGTTTTTAACAGTCTTGAGCAAAACTTTCACAAGAAATGAGCTGTGTTAACCCTTGCCCTACTGAATAAATTAAAGATCAATTATGAAGAATTTTATTAAATTAATGAATTTAAAATCTACAGTAGCGTTTGATGAGATTCGTTTTGTGGAAAACTGCATAAAAAAAATCCCATCCATTCAAAAGTTATGCCGATTTGTTTAACACACAGACTATTTTTGAAGCATGGGTTATCTTTCTTGTTTTGGACAGATAATTACCTACAATGCATCATTCTATGACATCACAGATGATTTTAACTTTTTAATGAAAATTTTAAACCAAAGTAAAGTACACTCTTGAACAGTCAGCTACATTTGTAACAAACAATACTTGCAAAATCTGTCATACCTCATATACGAGGGTATTTCAATAAGTTCGTATTTTTCTATACAATTCAAGATTTCTTTTTTCATTTTTGTGCAGTGTAAACCTTTGTCAGTTGAATGATAACAGCTGTTCAGTCAACACGTACATTTTTTGCTCTTACTTTTTGTTTGAAAACCTATACTCATAGGCAAAAATGGAAAGTCAGAATATTGAGTTCAGAACAGTCATAAAGTTCCTCACTAAGGAGGGTGCAAAGGCCAAAGAAATCCATTGGCACATGGCTGATGTGTATGGTGATAGTAGCCCAAAGTATTCCACAGTGGCAAAGTGGTCAGCAGAATTTAAACGTGGGCGAGACTCCTTAGAAGATGACCCAAGGCCAGATCGCTCTGCTGATGTCATCAGCCAAGAGATGATCAACCGTGTTGAGAGACTTGTGCTAAACAATCGCCGAATCAAAGTTGCAGAACTGATTCAGAATGTGGTATTTCTAATTTAAGTGTTTACACTATAATCCATGAACATTAAGGCATGTCAAAAGTATCTGCCAGGTGGGTACCCAGAAACCTGAACATGCAAGATCGTCAACAAAGGGTGGAGTCAAGTCAAGAACTTTTGGAAGTGTACAATGCCAATCCAGAAGACCTTCACACTCGTCTTGTAACAGGAGATGAAACTTGGCTTCACCACTGGGACCCAGATACTAAAAAAGAGACCATGCAATGGAAGCACCCTGGCTCACCCCCACCCAAGAAATTTCGTTACCCAACCGTCAGCCAGCAAGGTAATGGCCACGGTGTTTTGGGACTCCAAAGGGATTATATTGATAGATTACAAGCCTGCTGGTACTTCAATTACAGGAGAATACTATGCCAATGTCATTAAACAATTAAGGGTTGCTATTAAAGAAAAACGAAGGGGAAAGCAAGCTGCTGGTGTCCTTCTTTTGCATGATAATGCCCCTGTGCACAAGTCCAGAGTTACACAAGCGGCTATTCGTGAGTGCAAGTTCAAGCAGTTAAATCACCCGCCATACAGTCCAGACCTGGCCCCAAGTGATTATTATCTGTTTCGAAATTTGAAGTCCCACTTGCGTGGAACGAGATTTCGGGACGATGATGAGCTCAAGGCTGGTCCAGAGGCTTGGTTTGAGGACCAAATAGACGAATTTTATTTCAAAGGCATAGACTGCTTAAAAGAAAAGTGGGCCAAATGCATTGAAGTAAAGGGGGATTATATTGAAAAATAATGTTGAAACCATCTTCCAATCTGTGAGTTAACCCCCCCGAGTTTTACCAACTTATTGAACTCCCCTCGTAGTGAAGTAGAATTTTAAGCTGTATGTTCACATTCAACACTTAAATTCAATTTTTTAAGTAACTTTAAAACAAGTTAAAAAGTATTTTGAAATATATTCTTTTAGTTTGGCCTCTAGATTATTACAATGTAAGACCTTTGGATTGAAATTCAAACTTTATCACCCAATGAGATTTACTCTGGGCCATTTAAATTGAAATTAAAATAATTTATATGGGATTTTCAATTTTGATTTTTAACCATTTTTGCCCTGTCTAAATATTAAGTTAAATTTATCTTCATTACTTAAAAATATTTTACTTAATGCTTCTATGCAAATTTCAACCATATAGTATTCCAAAATTTGAAGATCTTAAATGATTTATTTTTTTTAAATTTCATTGTTCCTCTGTCATAAATTTGCTCATTTATATTAATGAGGCACATGAAAACAAATGTCAAATGTGGTTGTATTTCAAACTACAATTCTTCATATCTCAGGAACTAATAAAGATAATTTGATGCTGTTTTTGATTTTCAGCTGCTTACTTCAAACTCGGACCTAATAATACCCGGACTTGTCACTAACGGAACTACCAAAATATGTTGTCGTGGCTTGATTTTAGCGCTATTTAACAGCACTATGGTCGTAAAAAATGGTTTTGGATAATTACTGAAGTTGTAATAAATTGATTATAATAGGTTTGGTTGAAAAGTGTTAAGTCACAATTAATAAAATTGAAGTTATATCATCATTTTTGTTGAATTTCTGATGATTTTCTGCAAAAAATGCCGAAAATAGCAAAAATGGGTGCTTAGTTTTCTTGCTGATGTTTACAAAAACTGTTGAATTTTCCTTAGATATAATGCTGCAGTCTTAAAGGTAATATATTGAACTATTGCTTTTTGAAAACAAATCTCAGATATTTGGAGAAATAAATAAAATATGAGCATTTAAACTTCACCATACAAAATTATGAAAAATCAGCCACGACAACATATTTCCAATTAATACAATACCTGTACCGTAGTTACTAGTCCAGTGTATATTGGGTCCAAGCTTCAAATACTTTTATTTGAAGTATTAATCAAATACCTCCATAATTGACCTTTAAGATGTCACGCCCACTTCAGTGTGTTTATTACCTGCAATGTACCACAGCCTTGCATACCGTCAGTGAATTTATTGATTACCTGCAGTATCTCACCTGTTCCCTGTATGGCCTGGTATATTGCTTAAGTGTTGGCTATCAGTGATTTACCTGTAGGTAAATAATAAAATGATGCAGAGTTAGGAGTCTCTGAAGTCTACTCCATGACCAATGATTGGAAGTCTTAACCAGTTACACCACAACCTCTTTATAACACTTTTGTTGGGGTCCATAGCATAAACCGTGTTAGTTAAACAACCGTGTTATATTCAAACAAAAATGTATAGGTTATATTGAAAAATGACCATTTATGGTCATTTTTCAATATAATCTATACATTTTTGGGATCCATCTTTGAACTGTGTTATATACAGAAACGTGTTATAAAAAGGTTGTAGTGTATTCAGAAACAGAACGAAATCAGCACCTTGTGAAAAAATACCACTTACATGTTAATTTTTTTCTAACTGGTAAAGTTGGTTACTTTAGTCCCATGGATAAAGATAGTGTATTCAGAAACAGAACCAAATCAGCACCTTGTGAAAAAATACCACTTACATGTTAATTTTTTTCTAACTGGTAAAGATGGTTACTTTAGTCCCATGGATACTTGTTGTCTCTATCTTTAGGGTGGGCCTAAAATGTCTGGGCCCAGTTGTTCAAAGCATCGTTAGCTTAACGAGCTCATTAGTGGTCAAAATGTTAACTGTTCTAGTAAGTACAATAACTAATTCACAAGCATTTTTGCTGAAAAATGTGAGGCTACGATATTTAACGATATGTTAACTAACAACAGTGTTAGTTTTGAACAACTGGACCCTGATGAGACTATATAGTAATGCAGGATGACCTGGACTTGTACATTATGGTAAATGTCCTAAAATTCCAAACACTTTATTCCATACTTTTTTGGCTTAAATTTTGCTTTTTATGCAGTTGTTTCTTAAAATGGTTATTGGAATGGCAAACAGTGTAGACCCTGATCTTCAGAAAGCACTCTGATCTGGGTCTGTACTGATTGCACAACATTTTGTCAAAAGCTTTGGTGTTCGAAATTTTAGAAAATTTACTGTATATAAATGCTCAGACACTTTTGCTTGACATGGGCCAAAAATACATGGACATGTAGGCTGTACTGTGCTTTCGCATTTTTTCAGCAAACATATTAGCATGTAAGCCACATTTAATGGTCAAAGTTTTAATGATACATTATTTAATGACATAGTTAGTTTTGAACAACTGGGCCCTGGAGGTTAAAACAAACAAGAGGAGACAATTTACTTAGGAGCACAGATGCTCTTTATTTCCTTGTAACAAGAACATTATCTCATCTATAGATCTTTACCTCGTATTGACTGGGTAAATTTATAACAAGAATGGAATAAATAAATATCAGGTGACTTTCTATGGAATTCTGACACCTTTTTTATTTTTTGTACATATGAAGTTAAAGCACTTCTTTTTGGGACCATTCAAATATGAACAACCTCATGAGACAAATTATCTTATGCTTATATGTATCCACAGCATGTATTGTATGTGGAGAAATATGACAGACATCAGTAGTCACTGGCCGAAGAAAAAAAAATGCAGCTTACCATATTTAGTTATTTAACCTAAATATTGGGACACCATATTGTCTTTATGCTCCATACTCTTCAAAAATAGATGTTTTCTTCTCCAAAAAAAAACATCTAATGAATTGAGATATGGTAGTAATACAATTGTAAAATGTGGCACCTGACAGCTTTTTTGTCATATCTCTGAATTAATGTTGGCAACATTAATTCAGAGATATGGTAAAAAAGAATTTCATTTTTGATCCAGTTCAAAAACGAGAAACTAACTGAAATTTTACAGGTTGTCAGATGCCACACTTTATGATCGTATTAACACTATATATCAATCTATTAAACCTTTCCTTGATAAAAAAATGTCTATTTTTGAGGAATATTTTTGAAGCTTTTAACCCTGAAAGTGCTTATCACAACTGAAGCAGACAACATTTTCATTTTGTTTTTGTATTTTTCAGAAAAAATAAAACAATTCACATGAAATGCTGAGCCTTATTTTCCCTGAAAAATAACCTAAAAAAATCTAGAATGGTGTCTGCTACACTTTATACTTAGCTCTTTAAAGATTTAAATATTCAACAAGTCCATTTCACTCCCTACTGATGTGTCTAAAAACTGCAGATTGAATGGCAAACAGGGTAGACCCTGATCAGATGCTGCAGGATGTGGTAGCTGATCTCGGTCTACACTGTTTACTCAGTACAATACAACCTCTTTATAACACAGTTCGTTGTAACACGGTTATGGATATAACACGATTCAAAGATGGATCCCCAAAATGTATAGATTATATTGAAAAATGACCATAAATGGTCATTTTTCAATATAATCTATACATTTTTGTTTGGATATAACACGGTTGTTTAACTAACACGGTTTATGCTATGGACCCCAACAATAGTGCTATAAAGAGGTTGTGGTGTATTTAGGGTAAATATTGTATCAAGTGTTATGCAGAATCACAGTGGTGTAACTGTCATATGAATGGTCCCCATTTTTCATAGCTCAAGATAAGAGAGTTTTTTTTTTTTGTTTGTTTTTTCAGCCACGAAGTATTTTTTTTCTAATTTCTCCACAAAAACAAAATTATGTTGTGGGTAATCAAGAGCAAAGCAATACCAATCAGTACCCATTAAACATTTTTCCATTATGAAAACACGCCAATTCAAACATATTGAAAATTTTACAACCAAAAGAGGATAATTTTTAGATAAAAAAATTCTGATATTTTTCATATTTCTGCTCAAAACATAGATTGTGGGTACTCGTTAGAAACGCCTTGGCGAGGCAGTTCTAACAAGTACCCACAATCTACATTTTAAACAGAAACAAGAAACATAATGAAAACCCCTGTAAACCCCAGTTTTACTATATAAAAGTGGGGTTTAATGGGGTCAAAATTTTATAGGTATGATTTCGTGATGCTGAGGAGAAATAAGCAAAACTATATATTTGGATAATAATACCTCTTATCTCGAGATACGACCTTTAAACAATTAGCATTAGCACCTGATTGTATGACACTAGCTATTTGGTGTTCAATAAATAACAATATAACACACAAACTGATGGTAGTTATAAAACTCTGAAAGACTGCTGGCATTTCTTGATATTCAACTCGATATCCTACTAATACATGTTCAAATAACAACTAGAAAACTGTTTACAAACCAAGCTCTGTTCAACCTGTTGTAAAAATCATGTTAACCTTTTCTACACAAGTGAAATGGCCATATGATTAATGTTATTTTTCCTGCCCTTTATCACAGTTTCAGATTGTTTTTTGATTGTGTTGGGGTTTAACGACACGTCAACCCTTGTGGGTCATTTTGTGTCGTCTCCCAGAGAAAGGGAGAAAAGAGATAGAAGAGATAGTAGAAGAGATGAAAGAGAGGAAAGGGAAGAAAGAGGAACAGGAATGAAAGGGAAGAAACAGAAGAAATAAAAACATTCCCCCTCTACCTTTACCTACTTCAACGATAGCAGGCCTTGCCCAACTGTAAGCCAATATCAGTTGGACGCCCCGGTGACACAAGATACATGACACCTTCGCACCACCCGACCACCCCCACAGTTTCAGATAATAGGGGTATCAACAAAATATTTTTCATATTTCTCCACAAAAAAAAACATATGTTTTGGGACTCGGAAGCTCCTTGGCGAACAAGTTCCCACAACATGTGTCTTTATGGAAAAATATCAGGGCCCAGTTGTTCAAAGCTAACGACGTCATTAGTTAACGATTCGTTAAAATTTACATCGAGTGATATGCAAATATTCTGAAATTTTTTGCTGAAAAAATGTGAGTAGCTTTTGCACTGCAAAAGCTACTCACATTTTTTCAGCAAAAAATATCAGAATATTGTATATTGAATCCGCTAAAATAGTTAACGAAATGACCCTTAACGAGCTCGTTAAGCTAACGACGCTTTGAACAACCGGGCCCAGTTTTTTGTTTTCTGTTGAAACAAGCATCTTATCTGGAGTTATACCTACTTTCTGGTGAAAAATTTAATGCTTAGCAGGTTGGGTAAAATTCCCAGAGACAACCTCAGGCTTTTTTATACATGAGTAAAATGACCAGATCATATATGGCAAATATAATTTTTCCTGCCTTATTTTCTGGAGAAAAAAAAAAGTTTTAATGCTTAGCAGGTTGGGTAACCATTCCTGCAGATAAACTCTGGGTGGGGATCCAGGCAATGTGCAGAGTTATCATGCTCAAGAAAAGCACTTATCCAGCTGAGCATTTATCATTTTTTTTCTTATTCCAATACACCACAACCTCTTTATAACACTTTTGTTGGGGTTCATAGCATAACTTTGTTAGTTAAACAACCATGTTATATCTAAACAAAAATGTATAGCTTATATTGAAAAATGACCAGTTATGGTCATTTTTCAATATAATCTATACATTTCTGGGATCCATCTTTGAACCATGTTATATCCAAACCCAAGTTATAACGAACCATGCTATAAAGAGGTTGTAGTGTATTACGGTTTCAGAATAGATGGTAAAAGAAACCAGATTTTGAACCTTAAAGTGTGTATCAAAACTGTAAAAGACAGCATTTTTATTTTTGTCATAGTATTTTTTTGTGTGTGCTAGCAAATAATTCATATGAAATGCCAAGTTTTATTTTCTCTGAGAAATAATAATAATAAAAAAAATGTTATCTGCAAGGATTTTGCTCGGTCCTTTTAGGGTTAACAGCAGTTTTTACATGAAACACTGGAATTAGTTTGTAAACAGTTCTCATAAACACAGCTTGTTGTTTCTGTGTTTACATATGTAACAAGATAGTCATCAAAACAATTCAATAGTCATGCTGTTACGATTTATATATAATGACATTTTAAATGTATTTCATATATTATAGGTATGTTACATGTAAAGGTGGTCTCCAGATTGGTCTTCCACCTGTGTTCACAGAGTTTACCTCAAACTTTCACGCATCCTCAACAAATCTCATTAATCTTTAACTTTCATGCTCGAGTTTACTTTGAATAAGTTTACTTTGAATTTTCACAAATCCTCAACACACTTACTTTTGTACAAAAATCTTACTTACCAAGTTGGGTAAATATTTCAGCAAATGACATTCTGAAATATTTTTACCTTTATGATCAAATAATGATATAAGATATGGCATTTGTCATATATAAATTTAGCAAAGAGTATAATATACAAATAAACCAGTTTAACATGATTAAAGGAAATGGAAACACTTTCAGGGGAGATAACTGTCGATCAGTCAAACTGTTTTTGCCTCCCATCTGAAGAGGAGTCTACTACAAAAGGAAAGAATATACTCACACTGCTTTTTAGTCCTTCTTTTTTTTTTTTTTTTTTTTTTTTTTTGTGCTGGAAGGGAAACAGAAAGTCAAACATTGTGTCCCTTGTACAAAACAGTGGAAAGATTACAAGAGCCCAGTTGTTCAAAACTTACAATGTTGTTAAATAACATATCGTTAAAACTTTGATCATTAAATATTGGCATGTATGCTAATATGTTTGCAAAAAACATGTGAGTAGCTTTGCAAAAGCTACTCACATTTTTTCAGCGAAAATACCTGTGAATTAGATATTGTTATTTGCTAGAACAATTAATATTTTGACCACTAACAAGCTTGTTAAGCTAACCATGCTTTGAACAACTGGGCCCAGATGTATCCAGTCCTCTTAATCAATTCCATGGAATTCTTACGATACTGAAAAACCTGTTTTAAAGGTATGAGATTACAAAAGAGTTCACTTTAGTTCACTAATGCACACTGCCAGTAATTTCAACTCAAGGTAAACTCTGGAACATTAAACCACAATAAATACTAAGATCTTGTCGACTGCATCCTGTGCTCCAGGAACATGGATCACAGCACAATATTTACAACAAAACAACATCAGGCTATAAACTCTGCAAATCAGTTCCTCAACCTTTTCATCCCACAGTTTCTGAAGTAGACTCTTCCAGTTTTGTATGTTTGTTGGTTTGCGTTGAGGTTTTCCAGCCTTGTCAACCCAACTGTGTCATGTTGAGCACAGTCAATTTACAAAACCACACATTTACTGGGCAGGCTTAGTCCTCTAAGTGGTTAACCAATATTGTGCACATTCGTTTGCCAGAAACTGAGAACTGCCCTTCTTCAATCAGGGTAAGGGAGAAAATTACCGTAGAAAATATTTCACGATCACTCTCCGTGAAAGAATGTTGACAGGGTCCAACCCACAACCTCCTGATCTTCAGTCTGAAATGCATCCAACTGAGCATCTGAGGCCGGCTTCTAGTTTTGAATTTGGACATATCCATTGTAGTGAATCAGAATTTTGCTAAGAAATCAAAATTAAAATGCTAACAGTCCTGATCCTGATGAGACGGCTCCTTATGAGCTGTCTCATCAGGATCAACACTGTTAACCAAGAAACTGTTTTGATGTGCATGGTTGAAAGGGTCAATAAACACCATAATTACCTTAAATATTAAGACTATGCAACTTCTTGTCCAAACATTTGAGCATATTCATTTAACCTGATGATGTGTCTATAGAGTGCTGACACTATGGCAGTCAGTGCAGAGCCTGGGTTAAGGTTATTACAGTACTCTTTAGAATCACCTCCCTAAGATAACTATACAAACTGCTCACACATTTCTATCGAGCAATAGTGGTATTTAAATTCTGCTGCTAAAAGTGGTTAATTCACAAAGTCTATAGCCTTTTAAGATTGTAACATATTAGTATACACAAATTAAAGCCTTCTTAAATATCAGAACAACTGCTTGTGTAGTCATGGCATGTTTCTCTTTGCATTCAGCAGTTTACCTATTTATTCTAAGTATTCAGACAGATAGGACATGCTCAGTGCAATGCAGACCCAGATTAGACTCACAAAACTCTGCATCTGATCAGTGTATACATTGTTTGCCATTCATTAAGCACTTTTTTATGCAGACAGGTTGTAAAATGGTGTACAAGATCATAATGAGTTAGTCTCTGGGTATTTAACCCTTAAAATGCCAAGAAAACCTGCATCTGAAAATGTCATCTGTTAATGTTGTCTGCTGAATATTCTTGCAAACTTTTCAAACCAATTTTTGTACCCGCTACCTCCTCCTGGTCTCCAGTCGGACGGCGCATCCAAATGAGCCACCGAGGCCGGGCCCACACTGTTTGCAAAAATGACTTCTAAAATCACAAGCAGATGATAAAGCAGACGACAACTGGTGTGACTGGCAGTATAAGGGTTAAGGTAAATACTGTAATTTTACTGTATTCAACCTAATTCCTGCACAAAACCCTATAAACACAGTCAAGCAATTTTGTAGTCTTCAGATTACAACCCGTGTACTTTTATCTATACTTCTTTATAAAAGCATATGTTGTTGGTACTCATTTGAATTGCTTGACAAGTTGAGGCAATTTGAATGAGCATCCACACATGCATTTGTGAAGAAAATCAGCAAAAAAATTATCACTTAAGCAGCATCAAATATGCCCCTCATGAGGTCCTTTGCTGATCTTATTTTAAAGTTTCCCCTAATTTGGGTGATATTTTACGAAAAAGTGTTTCCAGTAAGTTTGAAAAACCTATGGGCACAGAGTGGTAATTAGGTTGAATATGGTATTTACCAAACAGAACAACTGAATGAAATGTATACCTCTGCATATCCCAGTTTTCCCTCTATGTGATGGTACAGATTACATTGACTCATTAACATAGAAAACATAACATGCGCTTTGCCATGTGAAAACATGCCATCGGGCATATGCAGACAGTGATGACTGAGATCAGCCTGAGCATCTTTGCAGTCTTATCAAGACCTTCACTGTCTGCTTATAGAATCATTGGGTACTGTAGAACATAACAAAGTATATCATAGTATATCAAAGTTCCTGATCAGATGTTAGATCTCCGTTGGCAGATCTGGGTCTTCACTATTGCATTTACCTCAAAGACACCTTTTTTCATGTTGCAGCTCACATAATAATTGTTAACCTTGTCATGGTGAATAAATTGAGATGCAATGCCCACTTCTAATTATCAGCCAATCAGATTGCTTGATCTGGATTGTTATTATAAATTCACATACTTAATGGCAAACAGTGCAGATCCAGATCAGTTGGTTTCTTCAGAAGCCAACTGATCTGGATCTACACTGTTTGCAAAGGCAAGGTATATCCGAGTTAAGCAGGACAAGGGTTAACATAGCAACATAATGCAAACTTTCCAAATTCTGTGCCCATTTCTAAGTAAGTACTGATAAATACAATTGTAGACAGTCTACTGAAATTAATATCTGTAACAGAAGTTTGTGACAGTAAAGTAAAAGCTTCAACAATGACAACACGTAGCCCAAAGTTGCACTAACAATTATATATTACATAAATGGGACAACATGATGTTTAAAGTCTCATATTTAAGAAGGCCAATTAGGACTGTGACCTTCTTGAAGTATTTTTGTAGAAACTCCAAACTACATCATATTGCAACATACAGATGTAGATTTAATACCAAATTCTGTGAAACCTCACAGAATCACTCTATGCAAGCTACTGAATTTCAGGATTAGGACTTGCCTACAAAAACTAAATACTCCATTCACCCTACCAAAATACCCCTATAGGCACACAGCATATGTTGTGGACACTCATTTGAATTGCCTCTACTTGTCAAGGCAATTCAAAAACAAAATGACTACCAACATCACATGCTTTTATACAGAAAAAAGCCAAGGCAATTCAAAATGAGTACCAACAACATATGCTCTTATATAAAGACAAGAATTCCATGGAAGGCGTCATCGCACCTGCTGGGGCAAAAGTCACAGGAGCCACAATCAGAATGTGGTTATTGAATAAGTTTATTTCATTCTTGGCAGTGCTTAGTTGGAAAACTGGGTTGAAAAAATGTAGACAAAGTGCCTAGTGGGGCACATATATTCCAGGCCAGTGCCATTCCCTCTGATGGCTATATTTTCAGCACTGACTTTTCGTATTATACAGCCCAATGATAATGGAACGTCGACGTAAAATGTGTAAAAGTCACTGGAGCGTGAAATATAGGTCCAGGTCATGGGTCAAGGTAACTGCTAATTCAGTAGATCAAGGAGAAGCAGTATACAAGGTATGGTGGTTGTAGGCCTTATAGTTGAGGATTTATCAAACATCAACGTAAAATGTGTCAAATATAGGTCAAGGTCACCAGGTCAAGGTACCTGCCAAGCCAGTGCAATGAGGTGAAGCACTATGCAAGGTTTAGTGGTTGTAGGTCTTATATTTGAGGAGATACCGAACATCAACGTAAAATGTGTCAAAGTCACTGGAGTGCAAAATTAGGTCAAGGTCACCAGGTCAAGGTACTTGCCAAGTCAGTACATCGAGAAGAAGCACTATATAAGGTTTGGTGGTAGAAGGCCTTACAGTTGAGGACATATGGAAGGGCGACGTAAAATGTGTAAAAGTCAATGGAGCGTGAAATATAGGTCAAGGTCACCTAGTCAAGGTACCTGTGGAGTCCGTACATTGAGGAGAAGCACTATGCAAGGTTTGATGGTTGTAGGCCTTATAGAGGAGATAGTGAACATCGACGTAAAATGTGTAAAAGGCACTGGAGCGCAAAATATAGGTCAAGGTCACCGGGTCAAGGTACCTGCCGAGTCAGTACATGTAGAAGAAGCACTATGCAAGGTTTGGTGGCTAGAGGTCTTACACTTGAGCAGATCTGGAACATTGAAGTAAATTATGTCAAAGTCACTGCAGCCAAAATATAGGTCAAGGTCACCAGGTCAAGGTATCTGCCGAGTCAGTACATTGAGAAGAAGCACTTTGCAAGGTTTGATGGTTGTAGGCTTATAGCTGAGGAGATATTGAACGTCGATGCAAAATGTGTCAAAGTCACTGGAGCGCAAAATATAAGTCAAGGTCACTGGGTCAAGGTACCTGCTGAGTCAGTACATCTAGGAGAAGCACTATGCAAGGTTTGGTAGTTATACACCTTATAGTTGAGAAGATCTGGAACGTCAACGTAAATTGTGTCAGTCAATGGAGCACAAAATATAGGTCAAGGTCAACAGGTCAAGGTATCTGCCGAGTCAGTACACTGAGAAGAAGCACTTTGCAAGGTTTGATGGTTGTAGGCCTTATAGTTGAGGAGATATCGAACGTCGATGCAAAATATGTCCAAGTCACTGGAGCGCAAAATATAGGTCAAGGTCACCAGGTCAAGGTACCTGCCGAGTCAGTACATCTAGGAGAAGCACTATGCAAGGTTTGGTAGTTGTACGCCTTATAGTTGAGAAGACCTGGAACGTTAACGTAAATTGTGTCGAAGTCAATGGAGCGCAAAATATAGGTCAAGGCCACTGGGTCAATGTACATGCCAAGTCAGGAGGTCAGGGAGATGTGTCATGCAAGGTATGATGGTTGTTGTAGAGTTGTAGTTGATTAGAATACTAACTTTGATGTAAATGTCGAACTTCGACATAACAGAACTGTTAACAGACGGACAGACAGACGGACGAACTGACAGACGAATGCAAAAGCAGGCACCTATGTCACAAAGTCAGGAGGTCAGGGAGATGTTTCATGCAAGGTTTGATGGTTGTTTAGTTTTGTAGTTGATTAGAATACTAACTTTGACATAAATGTCGAACTTCGACATAACAGAATTGTTAACAGACGGACAGACGAACGGACAGACGAATGGAAAAGCGGGCACCTATGTCGCAAAGTCGGGAAGGCAGGGAGATGTTTCATGCAAGGTTTGATGGTTGTTTAGTCTTGTAGTTGATTAGAATACTAACTTTGACATAAATGTCGAACTTCGACATAAATGTTCACAGACGGACGGACGAACAGACAGACGAATGGAAAAGCGGACGCCTATGTCGCAAAGTCAGGAGGTCAGGGAGATGTTTCATGCAAGGTTTGATGGTTGTTTAGTCTTGTATTTGATTAGAATACTAACTTTGACATAAATGTCGAACGTCGACATAAATGTTGACAGACGGACGGACGGAAAATCGGACGCCTATATTGCACCCTGCTACAAGCAGGTGCGATAAAAATCAGAAAAATTACGTATTCAACCTAATTACCGCACTGTGCACTTAGGTTTTTCAAAATTACTGGGAGAATGTGGTAAACTATGTATCAACCTATACTAAGGTTACACTTAAACAAGAGGCCCACGGGCCAACTTAAACAAGAGTCCCACGGGCCACGGTTCGCTCACCTGAGTGACATAGCCACTGCAGACATGCAGATGTTATGCAACATTTTTCCAATCCTATCATCGCAACTAATGAAAATATCATCATTTGAGCAGTTCTTAGTTTTGAAGAAGAATATATGGGCCTGACAGTCAATGGAGCATGATCATTTGAATAAACTATCAATCACATTTCAACAGAAGGATCAATGTGAAATTTGGTGGAAATTGGCTAAGTGGTTCCTGAAGAATCATGATTTTATACATGTAAACAGCACAGTGGCAGGGAAATATTATAAATATAAACCAGATGATGGCCATCTTAGATTTCCGATCAGAACAATTTTAACTACTGTTGATCTACAAGTCACTTCGATACTTTCAATATAAATGTATATGGCCCACACAAATAGGGAAGCAAATTTGACCTTGGAGGCAAAAAGGTCAAATATCAACATAGAACCATCATTTGAGCAATTTTGGTAGATCTCCTGTCCCCCATAATTTGTGCAAAGATTAGGACCCAGGGCTTATTTGGTTATGGAGAAGAAGATTTTTAAAGGTTTTTACCATATATGGGCATGGCAGCCATTTTGATCAATAAACCATACCCATTTTAGCAATCTTTCATTCTCCTGCCCACGGAGGCTCCGCATGAAATTTGAGCAACAGCGGCCCGGAGGCTTCAGAGGAAAAGCCATTTGAAATTATCAACATTTTTTCCATACAAATGTATGGGGCCCATACAAATGCATACAGAAGCAAACTTGACCTTGCCGTAAAAAGGTTGAATGTCAATGTATGACAATTATTTTAGCAACTTTGGTAGACCGCCCGTTCCAGATGATATATGCAAAGATTCAGCCACAAGCCATCCTCGGTTTTGGAGAACAAGATTTTTAAATGTTTTTTCTCATACAAATGCATAAGTAAGCAAACTTGACCTTGCCATAAAAAGGTCAAATGTCAATGTATGACCATTATTTTAGCAACTTTGGTAGACCCCCTGTCCCCGATGATTTATGCAAACATTCAGCCCCAAAGCATCCTCGGTTCTAGAGAAGAAGATTTATAAAGGTTTTTACCATATATGGCCATGGCGCCCATCTTGGTCAACGAACCATGACCATTTTAGCAATCTTTTGTTCCCCCTATCTAAGGAGGCTTCATATGAAATTTGAGTAAAATTGGCCCAGAGGCTCCAGAGGAGAAGTTTGAAATTCTGAACATTTTTCCCATACAAATGCATAAGGAAGCAAAATTGACCTTAACGTAAAAAGGTCAAATGTCAATGTACGATCATTATTTTAGCAATTTTGGTAGCCCTCCTGTTCCCGAAGATATATGCAAAGATTCAGCCAAAAGGCATGCTCGGTTTTGGAGAAGAAGATTTTTAAAGGTTTTTCCCATTCAAATGCATAGGGAAGCAAACTTGACCTTGCCGTAAAAAGGTCAAACGTCAACGTACAACAATTCTTTTAGCAATGTTGGTAGACCTCCCGTCCCCGATGATTCCTGCAAAGGTTCAGCCCCAAGGCATTCTCGGTTCTGGAGGAGAAGATTTTTAAAGGTTTTTTCCATATACGGGCGTGGCGGCCATCTTGGTCAACGGACTGTGACCATTTTAGCAATTTTTTGTTCCCCCACCCTAAGGAGGCTCCATATGAAATTTGAGCAAAATTGGCCCAGAGGCTCCAGAGGAGAAGTTGTTTGAAATTCTGAACATTTTTCCCATACAAATGCATAAGGAAGCAAAATTGACCTTACCGTAAAAAGGTCAAATGTCTATGTATGACCATTATTTTAGCAATTTTGGTAGCTCTCCTGTTCCCAAAGATATATGCAAAGATTCAGCCATAAGGCATGCCCGGTTTTGGAGAAGAAGATTTTTAAAGGTTTTTCCCATTCAAATGCATAGGGAAGCAAACTTGACCTTGCCGTAAAAAGGTCAAACGTCAACCTATGACAATTCTTTTACCAATTTTGGTAGACCTCCCGTCCCCGATTATTCCTGCAAAGGTTCAGCCCCAAGGCATTCTCGGTTCTGGAGGAGAAGATTTTTAAAGGTTTTTACCATATATGGGCATGGTGGCCATCTTGGTCAACGGACCACGACCTTTTTAGCAATTTTTCGTTCCCCTACCCTAAGGAGGCTCCATATGAAATTTGAGCAAAATTGGCTCAGCGGTTTCAGAGGAGAAGTCGTTTGAAAATGTTAACGGACAGACACACGCACGGACGGACAGACGACGGACGAAAAGTGATCACAATAGTTCATCCTGAGCAGAGCTCAGATGAGCTAAAAAGATCAGCTAAGGACTTCTTTAATGATATTCATGCGATATTATGTGGTTGTTTTTTTTTTTTTTTCTGATTTTCTTTTTAAAAGCATAATTGAGGGTACTCATTTTAATTGCATCGACAAGTCAATGCAATTCAAATGGGTACCCACAACATATGCCTTTATAAAGAAGAAGACAAAAAGTAAACTGGCTGTAATCTGAAAACTACGGAACTGCTTGACTGTGTGTTTATAGGGGTATGTGCGATATTTAGGTAGAATACGGTATTACATAAGCATCATTGAATATGTCCCTTATCAATTCCTCTGCTAATCTTTCTTTAAAAATGCCCTATTGGGTTGATATTTTACTAAAAGTTTTTTTCATTAATTTTGTGAAACCTTAGCACATACTGCACTAATTATGTTGTTTTGTTTGTTTGTGTTGAGGTTTTACGGCCCAGTCAACCCAATGTGGTCTTGTTGAGCGCGGTCAGTTTACCTAATCACACATTTACTGGGCAGGCTTAGTCCTCTAAGTGGTTAACTAGTATTGTGCACATTCTTTCTCCAGAAGCTGACAATCGCTCTTCTTGAATCAGCCGAAGGGAGAGAATGACCATAGAAAATATTTCATGATCAATCTCCACGAAAGAATGTTGCCGACCTCGGCTGGGGTCGATCTCCTGGTCTGCAGTCGGACATGTATCCAACTGAGCCACCGAGGCAAGCTAATTATGTTGATTTCAACTGAGCCACCAAGGCTGGCTAATTATGTTTTTTTTTTCAAGAAATTACAAGTAGCTTGCAGGTTTATATTGTAGAATACAGAAGATAATTTCCTTGAAGTCCTGGTTCCAATCATAAATTCGATACTGTTTAAAATCCCATCACCCTGTATGTTACATGCAAGGAGACGGTTATTATATTGTTAACCATATTTACTGTAACTATTCGGACACCTGGACCCAGTTGTTCAAAGCTAACGATGTTGTTAGTTAATAATTTGTTAAAATTTACATCGAGTGATACGCAAATATGCTGAAATTTTTTGCTGAAAAAATGTAAGTAGCTTTTGCAATGCAAAAGCTACTCACATTTTTTCAGCAAAAAATATCAGAATATTGTATATTGAATTCATTAAAACAGTTAACGAAATGACCCTGAACAAGCTCGTTAAGCTAACAACACTTTGAACAACTGGGCCCTGAACTCATCATAATTGTACTAAAATTTGAGCAAATTTTGTTAGTGCTGATGCATCCAAAAACTGCTGGATAAGTGGCAAACAGCATTGACCCTGATCAGGTATCACAGCCTTCAGTATCTGGGCCCAGTTGTTCAAAGCGTCATTAGCTTAACGAGCTCGTTAAGGGTCTTTTCGTTAACTGTTTTAGCGGATTCAATACACAATATTCTGATATTTTTTGCTGAAAAAATGTGAGTAGCTTTTGCACTGCAAAAGCTACTCACATTTTTTCAGCAAAAAATTTCAGCATATTTGCGTATCATTGGATTAAAATTTTAACTAATCGTTAACTAACGACATCATTAGTTTTGAACAACTGGGCCCTGATCTGGATACACACAGTTTGATCAGGCCTAACTGTCCTAATGTTTAGTCATGAAAGTCACAGTCCCTGAATATATGTAAACAGGTAATACCCAAATATAGATTACATCAGAACAAAAAATTTTACTTGAGCATAACACAGCCCATCATAAAAATATACATGGCTTTGTTACAACTTCTAAATTACATGCAGCTGATTTATGCTAAAAAGGTATTAACATGTGAACAGCATGGGCTCAGTTCAGCCAAGACACCATTCGCATGATGCCAGACCTTCCAACGACTTGTCAAGAAGATATGAGAATTCTGGGATATTTTTCTGTTTTCTCTATAAACATGTTGTGGGTACACATAAGATGTGCCTCAGTGAGGTATTTCTGCTAACTCACAAAAATGCTTTTTTAAGGGGGAGTAAGAAAACTGATCCCAGAAATATCATAAATAGCCCCGATGATTCACAAATCCTCTTTAGCTTAGTCAATTACCCACTGGAAAAAAAAAAGGCAAAAGCACTGATCATATATTAAATGAACAGGCTGACCTATGATCTAGAATTTCATTATTAAAATCTAGCCTGAGATGTGAGCATGTCAATTAACCCATTTTAGTCTGGAGACCTGCAAAAGGGTAACCGACAAATGTGGCATCTGATCAGGGTCTCCACTGTTTGCAATTCAGTTTAGCCATTTCTCTCTAGGAATATCTAAATCAAATACCTTAACCCTTGTCCTGCTGAATAAATTAAGATGCCATGCCCACTTCTAAGTTTTAGCCAATCAGATCACTTGATCCGGATGGTTGCTATAAATTCACATACTTAATGGCAAACAGTGCAGATCCAGATCAGTTGGCTTCTTCAGAAGCCAACTGATCTGGATCTACACTGTTTGCAAAGGCAGGGTATATCCGGGTTCAGCAGGACAAGGGTTAAACTCCCTCTTCCAATATATAGTGTGGGAAGTTTATTCAGTCTAAAATGGGTTAGGCCCTATGTTTGCATAACCTAGCACATTTAATGACAACAATGCTTCACAACTCCGAACTTAACTTTAACCCTTGTCCTGCTGAATAAATTAAGATCCCACGCCCACGTCTAACTTTCAACCAATCAAATTACTTGATCCAGGTTGTTGATATAAATTTATATACTGAATGACAAACAGTGCAGATCCAGATCAGTTGGCTTCTTCAGAAGCCAACTGATCTGGATCTACACTGTTTGCAAAGACAGGGTATATCCGGGTTCAGCAGGACAAGGGTTAATGGATCCACCTCCAAGGGAGATCACTGCTCTGAAAATATTTGCCTCTCTTCCCAAAAGAGGCTACTCTGAATGGAAAGAATCTGGGAGCAAATTTTCCCCTTTAAGAATAGCGCTCCTTTAAGAAGTGGAAGCACTCTTCTCTAGAGTGGCCTCCCTTTGTAAATGGACATGACTTTCAGAGTGCTCTCTCTTTAACATGTAGCCATTTTAATTATATATCAATAATTATAATATTCAAATTATTTGTATATAATTTTGATTACCATATTTACCCTTAGTATTTTGACACCTAAAGTCCTTAACATATATGTTCTAAAATTTGAATAAGTACAATTTACTACCCGATGCTGTGTTTAAAAATTGCTGGATGAGTGGCTAACATTGTAGACCCTGATGAGATGCCACATTCTGCACTGTTTGCTCAGGCCTGTCTGTCCAAATACATACTGTAAATACAGTACACAGCAAACAAAAACAAAAGGTATTTAGACAAAACACCACATACAAAAGATTCCACATGCAAACATATATTTGTATAAAATGAAACAAAACAAAAATCAATGAATTAAAAATCAATTATCAGTTTATATAATGGACCAGCCAAAATGATGAGCAATCTAACAGCCCTTGTAAACAGCAGATCTCAAAATGAGCCTGTACAGCTGTGCTTTCTATCAGAATCAATGCCAACTTCATGACCATGGATTATTGCAATACCATATGTATCACATTTGATCAAACTGCAGACACCAATCAAGCTGCTCTTAAAGGACACAATTAGATGGTAGGGTATTTATTCAAAACATCTGGACATGCCCAAGCAAACAATGAAGACCTGGGCCCAGTTGTTCAAAGCGTCGTTAGCTTAACAAGCTCGTTAAGGGTCATTTCGTTAACTGTTTTAGCGGATTCAATATACAATATTCTGAAATTTTTTGCTGAAAAATTGTGAGTAGCTTTTGCACTGCGAAAGCTACTCACATTTTTTCAGTAAAAAAATTCAGTATATTTGCGCATCACTCGATGTAAATTTTAATGAATCATTAACTAACGACATCGTTAGCTTTGAACAACTGGGCCCAGATCACAACTGCTCCTAATCAGGGTCTGCACTATGTCAGTCAGTCAGCACATATTAGATCTATCACAGGTAGTTAGACCACTTGTTCAATTATTTTAGTAAGTAGGAAAAGAAGTTCTGGTGTCAATTATTTAGGTTTAATTATGATAAAGAACCTGATCAGCCAGGATGAATGTGCTAACTGACCTGGAACTGTGCTGCTTGCATGTGCTGAATCATCCTTCCTTGCATGGCCAAAGTAATTTCTATTAATTTGTGCCATATTAACAAATTGGGACTGAGTACACTGAATTGGGACTCTGAGGCACAGATTCATCCTGAGATATAAAGCAAATTAACTCTTTGCATGCTGGGTAATTTTGCATGCTTTTTTTGTCATCTTTTGAATTCTAAGAGGTTAACCAGTATTTATGCTCATTCTTTTGCCATCCTCTGTAACCCAGGTGTGACCCATTACGTTAAACTTCATTCATCACTCCTGGGACAACTGGCTTACGTTTCTTTGTCCTCATGAATTATTAATGAGGGCATCTGATTGGTGATCTCAGTATTCCATGAGAAATTTTAATCTATTTTTATCTGGCGTACTCCGCAAATAACGTCATTGTTCTATGTTTGTTTTGCGAATATCCAATCATATCGTTCGTTGCAATCCAGGCATGGTATTAATTGCTGACGAAAACGTTTATCGGGTTTTCCTGAGTTATTTTTAGTAACGGAAGAAGAACAAATGAATCTTCCACAGAAGAGAGTAGCGCTATGTTAGCGACATTTTGATTAGCTATTGAGGTATTCCCCGGTGTTATGAATATTCATAGAAAACGACGTTTCGTCAGTCAGTTGTCCCAGGGGTGATGAATGAAGTGTAACGTAATGGATCACACCTGGGTTACCGAGGATTTCTTTTGCCAGAATCTGACAACTGCTCTTCTTGAGTCAGCAGAAGGGAGGGAATCAATACAGAAAATATTTCATGATCAATCTCCACGAAAGAATGTTGCTGTACCCGGTAGGGAACTTACCCATAACCTCCTGATCACCATATGAATGCACATCAAATGGAGCCATTGAGGCCAGCCTCTTCTCAGAGAAATAAGAATTCTGCAGAAGGCAATGTCACATCTACCGGGAACTGTTAGTATTACAACAGAGCTAAACACCATGATTTATGTAAAGAATGACAGTTGGTGGACCATGAAATGTGTAATGTATGTGAAATATACATCAGGGCCCAGTTGTTCAATACTAACGATGTCGTTAGTTAACGATTCGTTAAAATTTACATCAAGTGATATGCAAATATGCTGAAATTTTTTGCTGAAAAAATGTGAGTAGCTTTTGCAATGCAAAAGCTACTCACATTTTTTTCAGCAAAAAATACCAGAATATTGTGTATTGAATCCGCTAAAACAGTTAACGAAACGACACTTAACGAGTTTGTTTGTGTTGAGGTTTTATGGCCCAGTCAACCCAATGGGATCATGTCGAGCGCAGTCAGTTTACCTAACCACACGTTTACTGGGCAGGCTTAATCCTCTAAACGGTTAACCAGTATTGTGCACATTCTTTCGCCAGAAACTGACAACTGCCCTTCTTGAATCAGCCGAAGGGAGAGAATGACCGTAGAAAATATTTCATGATCAATCTCCATGAAAGAATGTTGCCGACCTCAGCGGGGGTTGAACCCGCGACCTTCTGGTCTCCAGTCGGATGGCGCATCCAACTGAGCCACCGAGGCCGGCCACTTAACGAGTTCGTTAAGCTAACGACGCTTTGAACAACTGGGCCCAGAATCATAAAATACCACATGGTGTAAGTCCATGTTAAGAAGGAAGTGTATGCCAGCTCTGATGACTGTAGGTCATACAGTTAACCCTTTTCATGCTGAATAACTTAAGATGCCATGCCCACTTCTAGTTTCCAGCCAATCAGATTACTTGATCTGGGTTTTTGATAGAAATTTTCATATTTAATGACAAACACTGCAGATCCAGATCAGATGGCTTCTACACTGTTGCTAAGACAGGGCATGTCATGTTTAGCAAGAGAAAGGTTAACCTGAAATGGAGCTAAATGTCATAAAATGACACTGCATGCTAGCGATAAAGAACATACCAGGTTAGATGAGTTTAGATGTTACAGCTTATTAGAAATACTGCTACACACTAGAGGATGTAAAAACTGGCAAGTCTTTTGACAATGAAAAATAGGCTGTGGTCACAAAATGACATTGCATTGTTTGAGTCTGTGAGAAACCGTAAGCCAGGTAAAATGACTGTAAGGGTAACAGTTATTCAGACAAGGACTAACATCAGCATTGAGAGACAGACAACAGACGGAAAGCTGGACTCCTAAATCACAACTCCTTTATTAAGCAGTTGTTACCAAAATACAAAAAGATTACCGTTTGCTAAATTTAAGATTAAGTCTATAGAGACTATTACTGCATTATGCTTAAGCCAAAAGACTGTCACACATACATTTCAGGTTATTATAAGTTAGAATTAATTGAATCCCAGAACGTATAAGACATGTCATGAGAAACAGTGCCTTTAGGGCATGTATCGTAATATACCAATGCATTCCACTTTATTCACTGATTCTCTGAACAAACAATAAAGTCTATGAAGAAGTGCAGGCTAATCTAGAGATCTGGGCCCTGCTGTTCAAAACTAACAATGTCATTAAGTTAACGTATCGTTAAAACTTTGACCACTAAATATGGCATGTAAGATAATATTTTTGCAGAAAAAAATGTGAGTAGCTTTTGCATAAGCTACTCACATTTTTTTCAGCAAAAATACCTGTGATGAAAGATATTGTACTTACTAGAACAGTTAACATTTTGACCACTCATTAAATTAATGATGCTTTGAACAACTGAGCCCTGGATCTTTGCTGTCCGCTTATGCCCCAAAAGCATCTTTTCACATGGTGTGGCTTCTTTTCATGCACAAATAAGAAAATTATTTATCTGAACATTTTGTTTATCTGAAGCCCAAACCAACTACATTATATACTATTACATACACTAACACTAAACATTTCCAAAAATTAAACCAAAACAAAAAAAGAAAAGAAATGAAAAGCTATTTACAACAGTAACATGTACTTTATATGACTTAAACCTTCAATTATTAATTTTTATTCTTTGAGTATAAACTAGAATCTTAAAGCTTTTAAGAGAACCAATAAGCAGTGTATGTTCTGTCAAATTTCACTGGAGCTCTGATAATACAGCATCACTGGTTTGTATATCACTAGGAGCAGAACTCGTCTTATTCCTCATAGCTCAAGACCCTCTTTTCATCTGTGAAGTACTGATATTTTTCTTTAATAATTTTTCTAAGAAAACATATTTTGCAGGTATTCATTAAAAAGAGAACATAAGGTCCTGTATACCTCACCTAGGTTCAAGTCAATGGATAATGAAATATAGGTTCAGGTATGGTGAACCTTTTGTCCATGTAAAATGATGTACAGTAAAATTCCACCAATTAATTAACCCTTGTCCTGCTGAATAAATTAAGATGCCATGCCCATTTCTAGTTAACAGCCAATCAAATTACTTGATCCAGATTGTTGATATAAGTTTACATACCTAATGGCAAACAGTGCAGATCCAGATCAGTTGGCTTCTGAGGAAGCCAACTGATCTGGATCTACACTGATTGTAAATTCAGCATATATCCCAGCTCAGCAGGACAAGGGTTAAGATCACTTTACTATTACAGACACCATTTGCCAGTCTCAAATTACAGTTTCCTTATATTTTTATATTAAGTTATTAAGACCACCCCACTAATAAGAACACATTTTTGTTTTAATTAAATTTTCCCATTCCAAATCACAAGGGACCAAATTTGACCTTGCCACAATATAGGTAACGATCAATGGGGTCAACCCAGAATCATCATTTGAATCAGTTTGGTAGTACTTAGCGACCTTATGCCACTCACCAAGTTTCAAAGCAGTAAGCCCAGCAGTTCCGATCAAAACTGATTTTTTAAGATTTTTCCATATATGGGCATGGTGCCCGTTTTGGTCATGTGACCTGGACCATTTGAATATACTTTCCTTTCTACATTGTTAGAAGAGTGCAAGGGTAATTTAATTGAAATCGGCCAAGCAGTTTCAGAGAAAAAGTCCTTCAAAATGTTGACAGACATTTAATCCTAGTGACCTTGGCCAAGGTCACTGAATGTCCTCGAGCTTTGGCATTCACAGACGTTCATGTAGTACCTATCTTCATATCATAGATTTAAAATGTTTTGGAAAAAGCATTGGTTTCCATTTATTGTGCATTCTTTTGCCAGAAATGACAACTGCCCCTCTTGAATCAGCCGAAGGGAGAGAATGACCATAGGAAATATGTCATGATGAATCTCCAAGAAGGAATGTGATCACCCGTCGGACGCACCTCCAACTGAGCCATCCCGGCCGTCAAAAATTTGGTAGCACTCAATCACCTAATGCTACATACACAGTTTCAAAGCAATTAGCCTAGTAGTTCTGAAGAAGATTTTTTTTAAGGGTTTTACCATTATAGAGGAGGCAGTCTTGGTCAAGTGACCTGGCCCACCTGAATAAACTTTCATTCTCCCATTGCCAGGAGGATGTTTATAAAATTTAACTGAAATCCGCCCTGTGGTTTCAGGGAAGAAGTTATTTGAAAATGGATGGACGACAGAGCCTGACCATACTACACTCCCCACGAGGCTTTGGCTCTGGTGAGCTAAAAACATCTCAGTGGCGTTTCCAATGAGTACCTACAACATGTACGTTTTCATGGAGAAATAAGAAAAATTTTATGTCTGTATTTAGAGCTACTAACTCTGTATAGTGTTATTGCCACTTTCTGTTTTTGTCATATGAGTTTCACTGTCAGAAAATTACCATAAAACATACTCACACGCAAGGACTTGGATCACCTACACATCCACTCAGTCTATTCAGACTAAACTGGGATCACTGTGAATACCAATGAATTCATGCCTTTTTCAGGTGAACAGTGATGACTGATCAGACTGCAGATACACAAGCTAATCCAAGTCTTTCTTTGGTGCACATTTTAACCCGTCATGCTGAATAAAGATGCCACGCCCACTTTTAATTTTCAGCCAATCAGATTACTTGATCCAGGTTGCTAATACAAATTCACATTCAAATTGACAAACAGTACAGATCCAGATCAGTTGGCTTCTTAAGAAGCCAACTGATCTGGATCTACACTGTTTGCAAAGGCAAGATATATCCTTGTTCAGCAGGACTAGGGTTTGTGTTTGTGTTGAGGTTTTACGGCCAAGTCAATCCAATGGGGTCATGTCGAGCGCGGTCAGTTTACCTAACCACACGTTTACTGGGCAGGCTTAGTCATCTAAGAGGTTAACCAGTATTGTGCACATTCTTTCACCAGAAACTGACAACTGCCCTTCTTGTATCAGTGGAAGGGAGAGAATGACCGTAGAAAATATTTCATGATCAATCTCCACGAAAGAATGTTGCCGACCTCGGCGGGGGTTGAACCCGCGACCTCCTGGTCTTCAGTTGGACGGCGTATCCAACTGAGCCACCTAGGCCGGCAGGACTAGGGTTAATGTACATGGTCTGATACTGAATCTCATTAGTACTTTGTAAAAACACTAGTCATTGTTGTACTGATTATAGCGGGTAAGCAAAAGTTTATGGGTGAGTGACAGAAATAGCACACCCTCTGAATAGAGGCCAGTTTCACTTACTCCCTTGATTGGTCTTTACTGACAGAGTTTCTTGAGTGAAAATAAACTTTTACAATAATTACTAATGAAGATATTCTTTTGTTTATCCAGATCAAAATATACAAAGTTAACCCTTATAGTGCCAATCAAAATAGCAGCAGATAATAGTCCAGGGCCCAGTTGTTCAAAGCGTCGTTAGCTTAACGAGCTCGTTAAGGGTCATTTCGTTCACTGTTTTAGCGGATTCAATACACAATATTCTGATAATTTTTGCTGTAAAAATGAGAGTAGCTTTTGCATTGCAAAAGCTACTCACATTTTTTCAGCAAAAAATTTCAGCATATTTGCGTATCACTCGATGTAAATTTTAACGAATCGTTAACTAACGACATCGTTAGCTTTGAACAACTGGGCCCTGTTCTTATTATTTTTCAAAGAAAATAAGGCTTGACATCTGATGGGAATTATCTATCTGGCAGATGACTCACAAGAAATATCAATGCTTCTGTTCTCGGAAAATATACAACATATTTCAGATTGTCATCTGTTGTAGCTGTGACTAGCTCTTTAAGGGTAGCAAGTTTGGCAAAATACATAAACATCACAATTTATCACATGAAATTAACAACCACTGTGAGATTTTTCCCTTTGATACCCAAGTAAAGACAAGTATACAAGAAAAATAACTCCAGATAAGACGGGCTATCAGGTAAATATTTTTTCTTATTTCTGCTCGAAAACATATATTGCTGGTATATCCTTCAGAAGCTACTTGCCAAGGCAATTCTAATCAGTGCCCACAACATAAGTTTCATGCAGAAATAAGGGAAGTATCCATACTTTTTGCTTAAAAGTCTTACCTGGAGTTATGTATAATAATGCTAATAAACTGAAGACTATTTTATACCACTTTTGTAAGCAAACGACATACCGTAATCGACCTAATTACCGCACATGCTCCCATAAGCGCACAGTCACGCAATTCCGTAGTTTTCAGATTACAGCCACTGTAATTTTTGTCTACTTCTTTATAAAGGCATGAGTTGTGGGTACCCATTTGAACTGCATCGACTTTAAGATGCGGTTCAAATGAGTACCCACAACATATGCTTTATCAAGAAAATCAGAATAAAAAACACAAAAAAATTGCAAAAGAATCATTAGATAAGTCCTTCGCTGATCTTTTTTAAGTCTACCCTTAGTATAGGTGGATACATATTTTACCACAAGTTTTCCCAGTAATTGTGAAAAACCTAAGTGCACAGTGTGGTAATTAGGTCGAATATGGTAATTATACATCAACAAGAAAATATTCGGGATACCATGTATTAAATCATCTAGCAGGTCTTAATTAAGCCCTTACAAAATGACAAGACAATCAATGTGGCTTCTATAAGCACAATATCATAGCTCCAGATAAGAGAGGGTAGCCACAGAAATATGGTTCTTATTGCTCCATGAAAATGGTTGTTGTGGGAACTCAATAGAATTGACTTGGTGAGGTGCCTCTAATTAAAGAGTACCCACTACATATCGAGGGTTGAGCGCAAGACTATAGTAACTCAAACATATTTTTGAAACCCTTGTTTAGGGGCAACTTGGACCCCTTTGTAAATAATGCAAATTTAGGTGCCATTGCTCATACGAGCAATGGCACCTAAATTTTCATTGTTTACAGAAAGAAATGTAATCTTCATAACACCTTCATGGTGAGGAGATTAGGTTTGGGGAAAAACAACCATCTGACTTACGCTAGTCTTGCGCTCAATCCTCGATATGTGTTTGTAGAGAAATAAGAAACATTTCAGTACTTTACGACTGAAAAAAGTACCTCATTTGGTGCAATGCATTAATCCTAGCTATAAGATTTGAGAGTCAAATACAAAAGTATTTCATTTTACATTTTCATATCTTTTCATTATCAGGTGGTCATTCAAGTGACGTAAACAGTTTTTTTCCTCTCATTTTTTTTTAATTAAGATACAGTTTAATTAAGATACAGTTTGAGTTGGCCTCGGTGGCTCAGTTGGATGCGCTGTCCGACTGGAGATCAGGAGGTCGCGGGTTCAAACCCCGCCAAGGTCGGCAACATTCTTTCGTGGAGATTGATCATGGAATATTTTCTACGGTCATTCTCTCCCTTCCGCTGATTCAAGAAGGGCAGTTGTCAGTTTCTGGCGAAAGAATGTGCACAATACTGGTTAACAGCTTAGAGGACTAAGCCTGCCCAGTAAACGTGTGGTTAGGTAAACTGACCGCGCTCGACATGACCCCATTGGGTTGACTGGGCCGTAAAACCTCAACACAAACACAAAGATACAGTTTGACATTACACTGAAACCACCTCAAAGATAAGTTTGATAGAGATGTGATGCAAAGCCCTATTTTGAGGGAAATATATAAAAAGAAAAGTATTTAATAATCTTTCAAAATAGCCATAGTATTGTTTCTCATGAATGCTTTTTCAACAATTCATTTCACATTAAAACAGCTCTATATACTGCACTTTTTTTTTTCCAAAAAGGATTATTTTCCATATCTTTCAACAAATATGTATACATTGGCAAGGCACTTCTAATGAGTGCCCACAATAACAGTTTTTGCAGAAAATTAGGAAGATATTTACTTTCTATTCCTCTTTTATCTAGAGTTACGCATCAAATCTGACACAATACCAATACCTGTATCACAAAAAGTTTTCTGTCTTAGCAAATTTGTCATTCATATCTGCCAATTTGTCCCCATAAGAATGAAAGCTCACTATTTTTGAACCCTTAACTCTTTCTTTGATTTAAGAGTTATAACTTTCTTTCTTTAATGTTTGTAAACATAAGCTGTTTCAAAGAATTCTCAACTTATCTCAGTGAGCACTGTTGTTGTTGTTGTGTGGATTTTTAACGCTACCAGGCACCCGAGGCACATGGAGGCAGCGGATAAAAGAGCACTGTTGGAAGCTCCACAACTCTATATATGAGGAGTATCCAGATTAACCCATTGTAGACTGAATAGACTCTCCCACACTATATATTGGAAGAGTCCAATTTCAATTTTAGGTACATCCAGCTGTGAGATTTACATATTCCTAAAGAAAAATAGCTAAACTATTAGCAAACAGTGAAGGCCCTGATCAGACGCCGCATTCTGTGGCGTCTGATCTGGGTCTGCACTGTTTGCCAATTACCCTTTTAGGGTCTCCAGACTACAATGGGTTATACTTTTTCCTATTTCTCCAATAAAAACTTACGGAATGGTGTGCACGTTCCTAAATGAGAAGCTTCTATCAAGTACACACAACATTTTTTGCAGGGAAATAAGAAAAAACAGCATTTTTTCATTGCAGAAATCATTTTATCTAGAGCTATATGATTTACTATTTAGGCAGATATGAATGTGTATTCAAAGTAATTAACACGTGGGGATCTTTCAACATTTAACATATCAATCACAATATTAAAATAATACATGTAAACAAGTTGGAATAATTGATCATAACCAGTATGATGTTACAGATGGTAATAACACAGGCTTCTTAGTTGAACCAGCAACCTCTAATACTAATAAATTATCATCAAAATCAACACAACTGTTGGTAGATCACAGATACTTGCCCTGATGATATCCTCTATCACTTCTCACATCGTCATATGGCAACATGGAATACAATTTCATAATCATTGATGGGAGTGTAAATATTTCAAATATATGTTAGTTCAAGTATGTTGTTGACTAGTTGAAATCTTTGTTGTGGAGATATTCTAAAATGTCATCCATATGAAAGGAATGAATGGTGGCCTTGTTTACTTGTTTTGTCAAAATCTTTCCAAGTCAGTTTGTTCGTACAAGGAAAAATATGAAGGGCTTCTAACAAGTACCCATATGTTTGCAAGGAAGCATTTAAGAAAAATATCTAATATCGCTTTTATCTTATTCAATGCTTAGGATGCTGGGTAAAAAGTTTCAGCAGACATTTTGATTTTTTCCATATTTTTTCCAGAAAATAGTCTCTGACACTTCATGCAGATTGTATCCAAAAATAAAATAAAAAAACAAAACAAAAAAAAACAACAAAAAAACATGTACCATAATAATCCTAAGTGTTGGGACATATGGGCCTTTACAAACAGTCTAGACCCAGATCAGATGCAACAGAATGTACAGCGAACCCTCGTTACAACAGAATTTGTTCCCAAAGACGTTGCTATTATAATGAATTTGCTGTTGTAAAGAATCCTTAATGGACAGAATAGTATGTAAGAAAGGTATTGTTTTGTTATTTCCTCACAGAACATATGCTGTGGATATTTGTTAGAATCGCCTTGCTGAGTCAATTCTAACAAATATCCAAAACATGTTTCCTTTAAGTATTAAATACAATATTCTTGCATGATTTGTGACTAATAGTTACCTCTTAAGCGACGGTTTTGTGACACTGAAATTGTCAATATAACAAATTTTGTCATTGTATAGAATGTCGGTATACAGAGGGTTGTCTGTATTAAATGCCACATAATGTGGCATCTGATTAGGGTCTACACTGTTTGCCATACATACAGCAATGTTTTAGATACATCAATAGGTAGAATTAATATTTCAAATTTTAGAACAAATATGGTAAGTAGATAAGGTGCCCCAATACTAAGGGTAAATACAGTAGTGTTTTCAGAGAAAACAGATGTCCCCCACCTATTGTGCAGTTCAAGAGCTATGGTTGCTAAATACGAGTTTTAGTCCAGCAGTGAGACCTAAAAAATTAGATCATGGTCACCAAAACTTAATCAGTTCATCATCTAGTTCTAATGATACACATTATCAATGCAAATTTGGAAACAATGGGTCATGAGAAAGTGTCATGCAAATAACAACTCGATCAGCATCGAAAACATTATGTCCACCTCCCCTTCGGTGGGGGATAGGGTTGGATGATGATGGTTTGCCTTTTGCTGAACTTGCCCACAGCAGCTAAGTGTTAATGTAACATTAATGTACTTATCAATGCTTTTCCACAGAGGGAGAGGATGGCAGATCAATCACAGGGATATTATATTCCAAACTTGATTTTGAGGTGGGAAAAAAAAGAGCCAAAAAGTTTTCAAATTGTCAATTTCCCATGGGTAAATCTACCACCACTTCTCTGATGTAAACAGGGATAGGTGTATCAAGTCTGATATTTTCAGTGATACTATAATAGAATTCATTTTATAACCACTGACACGTTGATTAAATCCTAAGTGTAGACAAAAAAAAAAAGAAAACAAGACCACCATCTCCCTTTACAACATTCAATCTTTAGCCTGCTGCAGACATTAAGAGGGTCACATAGAAATGATGTATGCTGTACAACATGAGTAAAAGGCCTGTATCACATATTCATCAATTTATCAAGTGCAATAATCCACTTTTTGTATGTAAGATTATGTGTTACACATTCCCTGGTTAACCCATTAAAGACTGAATAAACTCTCCCATACTATATATTGGAAGAGTGAAATTTCAATTTTAGGTATGTCAGTCTATATGATGTAGATATTCCTAAAGAAAAATGGCTGAACTATTTCCAAATAGTGGAGGCCCTGATCAAACGCCACATTCAGCGGCATCTGATCTGGGTCTGCACCGTTTGCCAGTTATCCTTTAGGGGTATCCAGTCTTCAATGGGTTAAAATGCTGGCATGTGCAGATAATCAGGCTGATAACTGCAAAATATGTATTTTGATGAAAGAGGTTATCAGCTCATGTAGGCTGATAACCCAAAACAATGTACCGTATTCGACCTAATTACCGCACTGTGCGCTTAGGGTTTTCAAACTTACAGGACACACTCATTTGTGGTCAAATATGTATCTATCTACTAAGGATACACTATAAAAAAGATCAGAAAGGGACTTATTTAATGATGACTATGCGATTTTTTCTGACTTTCTTTACAAAGGCATATGTTGTGGGTACTCATTTGAATTGCACCGACTTGTCGATGCAATTCAAACGAGTACCCACAACATATGCCTTTGTAAAGAAGTAAAGAAAAAAGTACACTGGCTGTAATCTGAAGACTACGGAATTTCTTGACTGTGCGCTTATAGGGGTATGTGCGGTTATTAGGTCAAATACGGTATATTGAACTGAAAGGATACCAGCCATCTTGTAACGTTATGATGTTGAACTGTCTACAAATATGACCAGAAGTGAATTATAGGATGTGACATTATATGGTTTTCTTCTAGAATCATTTTAATTTATCCTGAAATTTGAAGCTTTGGTTGTCACAGTAAAAAAGAGGAGATAATATGTCATAAAAAGATTATGATAGTGTGTTTTGGTTACCTCACTTGTCTGAACCCTCCAGCATTATCTGCTCTAGCTGTTGGGCAGACAAGATGTTGGGTTGATACATTGGGTGACAACCAAAGCACCATATGATAATCTCTAATAATGCCATCTACAGGCAACAATAGGCCAAATTATCCTGTACATCATGCAATCTGATCAAGGTCTTTCTGTTCACAGATATACACTACAGTACTGAAGTCTGGCAATGAATGCCCTGATCAGACTGCAAAAATGTACTGGCAGAATTACCACCTCATTGCCTGCATATACAATAAAGGCCCTTTACTCATGTTGTCATACATTTCTTATTTTTTCCTGAAAACAGGACTTGAGATATTGCAACATATCTTTAGATAAGGCACTTGTTTTTTACCAAAATGGATTAATATATTTTTTTTAAATCTTCACAAAAGCATATGTTATTGGTCTTATTAGAAATAGTCTAATGAAGGCACTTCTAGTGAGTGCCCACAAAATAGGATTTTGTGGAGAAAGAAAAATACCTATCTGATACCCCTTCTTATCTGGATCTACATAGTTCTAAAATGAGTAGCAAGGAAATCATTTTTCTTTTTGTCCATTAACATAGCTCTTGATAAGGCCCTTTATTCAACTAAAAAAATATATATATTTTTCTTATTACTCGATGAAAACATGTTGTGGGTACTCATTAGTAGCACCTCACTAAGGTGCTTCTAATGAGTACCCACAACATGTTTTCATTGAGAAATAAGATAAGTATTTACCTGATACCCACTCTTATCTAGACCTTTCTTTAAAATGTATGTGAGAAAAAGAAATATCAAGACAGATTGAAAAACAGTGCCTTATCTGGAGATAGGATCCGGATCTTACAGTTGGGGCTCAGACCAGTATGCCTGAAGAAAAACCATTGGTCATGGATTCGTGTCAACTATCTCCCACAGAGTAATACCAGAGATATACCAAGACCACAATAGTAACAGGCATGTTAACTATCCGCTTAACTATCACCTCAAGCAGCTTTAAACAAAAAAAAAGGTTACTGTCTGTTTTTTGGGGTATTTTTGCAGCAGCAGCAGGCTACAGGTCAAGGTCTATTTGTGTCGCTGATCTTCCAGAAGAATGTCCATATAAGCAAGTTCTGCATCAGCAGTATCATCATAGACTGCAGCTGGAATCTCGTTGTCATCTAAAGGCTTCCAGGTAAAATTGAGACTTGTTGAGATCTGCAATGCGCAAAACTTATAAACATGATTTTTCTTTTAAAATTCATAGCTATAGGAACCAACTAAACCAAAATATTTTAAAGGATCATCTAAGGAATAATGCCTCATCTGCCTTAAATTACTGGACCCAGTTGTTCAAAGCTAACGAAGTCGTTAGTTAACGATTCGTTAAAATTTACATCGAGTGATACGCAAATATGCTGGAATTTTTTGCTGAAAAATGTGAGTAGCTTTTGCACTGCAAAAGCTACTCACATTTTTTCAGCAAAAAATATCAGAATATTGTATATTAAATCTGCTAAAACAGTCAATGAAATGACCTTTAACAAGCTCGTTAAGCTAACGACGCTTTGAACAACTGGGCCCTGACTGTTAGCCATAGCACCCATTAATTTGCTTTTAAAAAGGAAATCTTCAAATAATGTCTCCTACAAAACATTCATTCAACAGATTTCTATGAAAAAATGCAGGCATGATCTTTTGGCAGCTCTCTACCAAGTTTATATTTTTATTCATATGGCTCTTACCACTTTGAATCTCATGGACTGATATGGGAAAATAGTAAAAATGAAAACTTCTCCATAATCTGTGAAGCAAACTAAACTAAACTTTGCATAAAAGTTCAGATGATCCTTTACCAAGTTTGTTTTTAATGACCATCTGTAATTTTAATTGGTTGCATGGCAAAACATAATTACAGAGATCCCAGGAGAAGCTACAATTCACAGCCCTTCCATGGCACCCTATAAGAGTTGAAAGACACAAAAAAGACACCAAGGCCCAGTTGTTCAAAGCGTCGTTAGCTTAACGAGCTCGTTAAGGGTCATTTCATTAACTGTTTTAGTGGATTCAATGTACAATATTCTGATATTTTTTGCTGAAAAAATGTGCACTGCAAAAGCTACTCACATTTTTCAGCAAAACATTTCCACATATTTGCATATCACTTGATGTAAATTTTAACGAATCATTAACTAACGATGTCATTAGCTTTGAACAACTGGGCCCTGAATGGGCAAACAAGTAGAAATTGCAACACAAACATAACACTCAACAGCACAGCAGTTGTTGAGCTAAAACTTTACTGTAATGGTACCAAACCTTAACCCTTAAAATGCCAGGAAACCTGCATTTGAAAATGTCGTCTGTTTATGTCGTCTGCTGAATATTCTTGCAAACTTTTCAAACCTATTTTTGCATACAGGCAAACAATGGGGACCTTGATCAAGTCTGATCTGGGTCCAAACTATTTGCAAAAAAATAACTGAAATTAAAAGCAGATGACAAAGTAGACAACAAATGTGATTGGCAGTTTAAGGGTTAATCTTGAAACAGTTTCAGTTTCCTTTCAGTTCACATTGGGGTTACCCGTTGGATTAACCCTTGTCATGCTGAATAAATTAAAATACCACGCCCACTTCTAATTTTCAGCCAATCAGATTGCTTGATCCTGGTTGTTGATACAAATTCTCATACTTAATGACAAACAGTGCAGATCCAGATCAGTTGGCTACTTCACAAGCCAGATGATCTGGATCTACATTTGTACGCATTTGTAAACGCAAGGACATATCTGGGTTCAGCAGGACCAGTGTTTTCACACAAAAAAACATATAAATTAATTTTTCAACACTGATGAAACAAAGATGAAGACTCGCCTACAAATTCAAAGTCACAGCATAAGGAAAAACAATGCTGGCTGGTTCATCACAGATGAGGAACATGGCAGAAACAAAATGCCCCTTCAACTTCTCTGAAGTTGGGGCATACTTTATGCCATAATTTTTTTTTATGGAAATAACTTGCACAGCTTTTTGATTTTCTGCAGATGAGATTCAAACAGAATACAAAATACATATACATACCTTTTCAGAAAATTCACCATATATATAATCAATATATTCATCATTTGATACCAAATAATAGGATGTAATGCACTTGAAAGGAATGTTCAAAGACTTGAGATTTTTGCCTCGGAGACGGGCTATAGCTGTAATGTCATCATCATCCATTTCATAACCTAGAAAGAAATATACAATTTATTACAAAGCCACATAAATGTACCAGGCAAATTTGTACATGTGATCAATTGACTGATTGTGTTGGAGTTCAACGTGTTGTTGTGTTGATTAATTGAAATAATCAAAAACTAATCGGATGAGCCCACTATCAGCAACTTTCAATAATTTTTTTTCACTATCGATTATTTGAAATTCTATTTTTAGAAACGTGGGCCAAAGGTCACATAATGAGACCTACAAATTTAGAATATAATGGAAGACTCATTGACTAGAAACATGGCTACAAATTCTGCTTTGTCTTGAAACAACCTGTATCTTAAATTACCCTAGTTATGCTATTATATGCTGTTGCATATTAAGTTATATAGAACATAAAGTGCATAATTATGCTATAATTATTTATTATTTGACGCCAGTTATGGGATATATCAACCCCTGTAGGTCATTTTGTGTCATCTCCCAGAGAAAGGGAGAAGAGAGACAGAAGAGATAGTTGAGGAGATGAAAGAGAAGGATAGGGGAGAAAGAGACAAATGAATGAAAGTGAAGCAACAGAAGAAATAAAAACATTCCCCCTCTACCCTTAACCTGCTCAAAGATAGCAGGCCTCGCTTAATTGTAAGCCAATCTCAACCAGGATATGTAAGCTACATGACAGCTTTGCCTCACCCAACCACCCCTGCACATGTGATTAAAACTTCATATTCAACACTGTTGGTGAAATAAGAAGTTTTTATGTTGTTTTTTTTTCTGAAGCTGTAATTCTTAAGTCTATGTGACCTTTTACCTTTATTTTCAACGTCCATTTGACAACCAGGTGATGAGTCTTAAAGTTCTAGATAAATGGAGCACTGTACAGATCCAGTTGGAACTGTTCCTGTAATATGACCCTAGTATACACTGTTTGCCCAGGTATTTCTGTCCTAAATTTTAAAATCAGTACCATGGAATCTCACCACACTATCAAAACTTGGTAGGAGACAATCACTGTTTCTTGAGTATGAAAATATGTCATAAAAGGATTGCGGTGAATTCAGTACTCAGTTAACAAGTCTGCAGGATGAGTTGTTTACCAAATTACCTATATTCCTGAGTGACATACATGTACTTTTCATATCCAAGAAACACAAATTAATAATCCATTTATTATATACTTTTTTCCACATATTTATTTTTTTTAAATATAACAGGAAGAGCTCAGAAATGATCCAAGGACATACAGCTAGATAATAAGACTGTTAAATTGTGCAGGTATTATCTATCTATGAAAAAAAGGAGTTCCGGCAAAAGCTGTATCAACACTAGTGAAATGTAAAAACGCCATACCATCCCTATAAAAATATTTCACTGTTCATGATACTATAAATATCTTACTGATCACAGCCAGCAGAAATATATAGTCTGATCAGGAACTTTGCTATACTTCAATATGTTCTATAGTACCCAATGATTCTATAAGTGGACAGTGAAGGCCCTGATCAGACTGCGCGGATGCGCAGTCTGATCAGGGCCTTCACTGTCCGCATATGCCCAAAGACACGTTTCCGCACGGCGAGGCTCAAATGCAGTAATGCTGAGTTTCTTATTTCACCTTTTCAAGAGCATATCTAATTTAATAAAACGTTGTTAGGTCATAAAAAAAAAAAAAAAAAAAAAAAAAAAAAAAAAAATAAATAAATATCTTACTGACAAATAACTGCATACCTGTAATAAGGTGAAGTATGTAATGAATAGTAAAACTATACACAAGGAAATCAGAAAAATTGGCTGTTATAGGGAAGTGGCTGTTGTAGGTAGGTGATCATTCAGGGAGGTTTCACTGCTTTATTTTCGAGAGAGTTAAATCCAACAAAATTTTGCATTTGGCAGAAAATCAAAGATCATGTTATCACTTGTTTGGAAAATAACACCAATTTGTCATCTGTTGAATTTAGCCAGTGTGCTAAAGGTTAATGACAAATGCCCTAAACATCCTAAAACTGTAATTCAGAAAAGTTGGAAAATAAAACTATGTAACACTAACAACGGAATAGTTCAGTTACAGACTGAGGGAAACAAGAGCTCCGCCAAGCGGGGCATTATACGCCCGTGGCAAGTAAAAAGATGTAGCACAAAAACTGGCTCCTGTATAATTCAGTGCTCCGGATATAAACTGTTAGTGGAATTACAAAAAAAAAAATAAAAAATTTCATTGGGGCATATCTCTGCTGATATTTGGTGAACTGTAACCTAAGCGACCAAGTTGGCCCAGGAATTAAGGAAGAAGTGACTTCTCCCTCATGGGAAAATAGGGAGAAATTTGCTGCTTCTAGGGAGAAGTGCTTTCTGACAGAGGACACACCACAGAAGCATGACTATATTATAAGCTCATATGAGCCTTTGGCTGATTTGTTTTTCCTATACTTCAATATCGGACCAAACAATAAGAAAACAACAAGAATTCCGCGGAAGGCGTCATCGCACCTGCTGGCGCAAACGTCACAGGAGCCACAATCAGAATGTGGTTATTAAATAAGTTTATTTCATTCTTAGCAGTGCTTACTTGGAAAACTGGGTTGAAAAAAATGTAGACAAAATGCCAAGTGGGGCATATATATTCCAGGCCAGTCCCATTCCCTCTAATGGCTATATCTTTAGCACTGACTTTTCGTATCATACAGCCCAATGATAATGGAACGTTGATGTAAAATGTGTAAAAGTCACTGGAGCATAAAATATAGGTCAAGGTCACGGGTCAAGGTACCTGCTAAATCAGTACATCAAGGAGAAGCACAATGCAAGGTATGGTGGTTGTAGGCCTTATAGTTGAGGAGTTATCAAACATCAACGTAAAATGTGTCAAATATAGGTCAAGGTCACTGGGTCAAGGTACCTGCCAAGCCAGGGCAATGAGGTGAAGCACTATGCAAGGTTTAGTGGTTGTAGGTCTTATATTTGAGGAGATACCGAACATCAATATAAAATGTGTCAAAGTCACTGGAGTGCACAATATAAGTCAAGGTCACCAGTCAAGGTACCTGTCGAGTCAGTACATCGAGAAGAAGTGCTATATAAGGTTTGGTGGTTGAAGGCCTTACAGTTGAGGACATATGGAAGGGTGACGTAAAAGGTGTAAAAGTCAATGGAACTTGAAATACTGGTCAAGGTCACCCAGTCAAGTTACCTGAAGAGTCCGTACATTGAGGAGAAGCACTATGCAAGGTTTGATGGTTGTAGGCCTTATAGTTGAGGAGATATTGAACGTTGACGTAAAATGTGTAAAAGGCACTGGAGCGCAAAATATAGGTCAAGGTCACTGGGTCAAGATACCTGCCAAGTCAGTACATATAGGAGAAGCACTATGCAAGATTTGGTGGCTAGAGGTCTTACACTTGAGGAGATCTGGAACGTTGATGTAAATTATGTCAAAGTCACTGCAGCCAAAATATAGGTCCAGGTCATCAGGTCAAGGTATCTGCTAAGTCAGTACATTGAGGAGAAGCACTTTGCAAGGTTTGATGGTTGTAGGCCTTATAGTTGAGGAGATATCGAACGTCGATGCAAAATATGTCAAAGTCACTGGAGCGCAAAATATAGGTCAAGGTCACCGGGTCAAGGTACCTGCCAAGTCTGTACATCTAGAAGAAGCATTATGCAAGGTTTGGTAGTTGTAAGCCTTATAGTTGAGAAGATCTGGAACGTCAACGTAAATTGTGTCAAAGTCAATGGAGCGCAAAATATAGGTCAAGGTCACTGGGTCAACATATCTGCCAAGTCAGGAGGTCAGGGAGATGTGTCATGCAAGGAATGATGGTTGTTGTAGAATTGTAGTTGATTAGAATACTAACTTTGACGTAAATGTCGAACTTCGACATAACAGAACTGTTAAGAGACAGACAGACGGACGAACGGACAGACGAATGGAAAAGCGGGCACCTATGTCGCAAAGTCAGGAGGTCAGGGTGATATTTCATACAAGGTTTGATGGTTGTTTAGTCTTGCAGTTGATTGGAATACTAACTTTGACATAAATGTCGAACTTCGACATAACAGAACTGTTAAGAGACGGACAGACGGACAGGCAAACAGACAGACGAATGGAAAAGTGGGCACCTATGTCGCAAAGTCGGGAGGTCAGGGAGATGTTTCATGCAAGGTTTGATGGTTGTTTAGTCTTGTAGTTGATTAAAATACTAACTTTGACATAAATGTCGAACTTTGACATAAATGTTGACAGACGGACGGACGAATGGACAGACATACGGAAAAGCGGACGCCTATGTTGCAAAGTCAGGAGGTCAGGGAGATGTTTCATGCAAGGTTTGATGGTTGTTTAGTCTTGTAGTTGATTAGAATACTAACTTTGACATAAATGTCGAATGTCGACATAAATGTTGACAGACGGATGGACGGACTGACGGACAGACAGAAAATCGGACGCCTATATCGCACCCTGCTACAAGCAGGTGCGATAAAAATAAACAACCAAAAAAAAAAAAAAAATGCTGCAAGATTTTTTTTATTAACCTTTAACTTGTTTAATACTGATTTTATTTTTGTTCTTCAAGGGAGCCAAATCAGAAGAGTAAAAAGAATTATGTATTCATAAAGATTTAATAATGGCAACCTTTCCTTGCAAATCTAATAAAAGAAGAAGAAAAAAAAATCAGTATCTTGCCCATATGACCAAAACTTTAGTTATTTGCAAAAAATATACCTATTATAAAATAAAATTTGCACACTATTACCTCAAAACAATATGCTGCGAAAAGTTTACAAAAACTTTCAAAGGGGCATAAATCTGCAAATATTTGGTGCACTGTAACCTTGAATGTGCTGCTCCACATCATCGTGTAACTATTTATGAAGGTTCAGCTTGATCGGATGTAAACTATACAAGGATTTAGCCGGAAACAAAACATTAATAGAAATTTACAATGGGGTTTCACTCTGCTAATATTTGGTGGACTGTAACCTTGAAACAATATGTGCTACTCCACATCATGGTCTAACTACAAATAAAATTTCAGCTTGATAGGATGTAAACTGTAGGAGGATTTAGCCGGAAACAAAAGGTTTACTGAAATTTTCAAAGGGGCATAACTCTGCTAACATTTGGTGGACTGTAACCGCAAAACAATATGCGCTGCACCAGATCATAATCTAACTGTACATGAAGTTTCAGCTTGATTGGATGTAAACTGTAGGAGGATTTAGCCAGAAACGAAAAATTAATAGAAATCTTCAAAGGGGTCTAACTCTGCTAATATTTGGTGGATTGTAACCTCGAAACAATATGCGCTGCTCCACTTTATGGTCTAACTACAAATCAATTTCAGCTTGATCGGATGTAAACTGTAGGAGGAGTTAGCCGGAAACGAAAAGTCAACTGAAATTTTCAAATGGGCATAACTCTGCTAATATTTGGTGGACTGTAACCTCGAAACAATATGTGCTGTTCCACATCATGGTCTAACTATATATGAAGTTTCAGCTTGATTGGATGTAAAATGTAGGAGGAGTTAACCGGAAATGAAAAGTTTACAGAAATTTTCTAAGGGGCATAACTCTGCAAATATTTGGTGGACTGTAACCCCGAAACAATATGCGCTGCGCCACATCATGGTCTAACTATATACCAAGTTTCAGCTTGATCGGATGTAAACTGTAGGAGGAGTTAGCCGGAAACGAAAAAGTTTACAGACGGGCGGACGGACGCCATACCCCGTAACATAATACGTCCCATTTTTCAAACGGGCGTATAAAAAATGACAATCTGAAAATGTGAAAATAAAAAAAAACAAAAAAAACATAACACTACAGATCCTGTATTATACATGTACTCACATTATTTGAAATACTGTATATACAGTATTTTTCAATTCTCACATATGGGTATTGTCATTTCCTGAATCTTACCTATCAATGTGAAGCTCTCTAGATTCGGGCATTTCCAGGCAAGCATCACAAAAGGATCTTCTTGTGTGTTGACTTCATAACTACTGGGTTGATCTGGGTGTGGACATCCATCGATGATGTGGACCGACTTCAAGGTTTCCCCGTAATGTCTAGCTATAAGTGAGATAGCTGGTGTATTAATCTTGGAACAGAAAAACTGACGATAGTGTGCCAAAGGCAGATTTGGGTGTAAAATGTCCAGCAAGCTATGAACACCAATGTAGGAATGGACCAGATTGAGGGTAACCACCAGATCTTTACAATGTCTTTTAAGCCTACCCCAGGTTTCATTGGTAACTTTCTCATGTTCTGGATCAATGCCATGAACATGTATTATGAGAGATTTAAGTTGTCTCTGACCACCTTCAACAAAAGCTTGCAAAACTTGGTTGTCAAGGAAATCATAATCAATACTGAGATGTTTCAGATTTTGGAATTTGTGCAGCTTATGAGTTTCAAGTTCAATAATTCCATAGTTCTCAGAGTCTTCCTTGACATCAGCCAAATAGAGACCTTCTAAGGAACTGGAATGGCGACTCAACAACTTGTTTAGTATAGAACTTGAATGTTCCAGTACCTCTTCAACACAACCCAGTGAAATATGTCTGAGTTTACGGCTGTTCTCAATTATATCTTCTATATACTTCAAAAGCCTGAAAGAGAAGTTACATTTTTTGTATTTTACAATGAAAACATATGCTGTGGGCACTCATTAGAGGCATGCAAAAAGCTTCAGTGAAGCACTTCTATCAGGAATCTGAATGTTGTAAACAATTCCGGGCTTGTAAAAAAATAATTGTTGATAGCAATACTTAGAAAAAAAATACACATCTGCAGTCTTTGTGAAAACTGCAGGACTGTCTCAGTGTCTGACAAAACAGGCAAATTTTCACTTTGTCCTGTAAAGGTTTTCGGCCTGTCTAACAGCTGTCCTGGAACATTTTTCAATTGCCAATTTTAAAAATAGACATTTTTTTTCAGCATTTTAAAATTTCGTTTGCTTTTGCCTTAATGTTTTTGGGTAAAAAGGCTGACAGCAGTCCTGTAACACTTCAAAAGTTTTCGCAAAGACTGCATCCAGGCCCAGTTGTTCAAAGCATCGTTAGCTTAACAAGCTCGTTAGTGATCAAAATGTTAACCGTTCTAAGAAGCACAATATCTTACAGCTATTTTTGCTGAAAAAATGTGAGTACGTAGCTTTTTTTTTTGCAAATACAAAGGCTACTTACATTTTTCAGCAAAAATATTAGCGTATATGCCATATTTAATAAACAAAGTTTTAACGATACATTAACTAACAACATTGTTAGTTTTGAACAACTGGGCCCTGAATTCAATTTCTCACGTTTTAATTCCATCATTCATGTCAAAAAAAAAAGAAAGAAAGAAAATTTCTCATATTCATGCTTACTTAAAATATTGCATTAGTTCAGTATATGTAAGAATATTGTAGTGTTTGTATCGGTGACGTCTGATCAGAGTCTCCACTGTTTGCAAATACTTCAACCATTTTTCTCTCAGAATAACTAAATCTCGTAGTCTGACATACCTAAAATTGAAATTAGAATCTTTCAGTATATAGTGTAGGTGACTTCATTCAGTCTACAATGGCTTAAAGGGTACCTATATTTCAAATGACCAAAACTGTTATCCAGAGTAAACTCTTGAAAGTAAGAACTGCAAACAGATATGAATGAAGTTTAAAGGGGACATTCTGGAGAAAACTGAAACTATCTGTTTAAACAAAGTGGCTTTGGCATGGTTTCCTGTGAGCAAAGTATCTGTAAATTTATCTTTCAAAGGTGAGGCTCCCTGAGCATCTTGCCTAGAAACCTGCTGAACCCGGATAGACCCTGTTTTGCAAACAATGTAGATCTGAAGAAGACAACTGATCTGGATCTGCACTGTTTGTCATTCAGTATGTGAATTTATATCAACAATCTGGCTTAAGTAATCCGATTGGCTGATAATTAGAAATGAGTGTGGCATCTTTATTCAGCATAACAAGGGTTAAGTGAATATAATTTTTAAGGGTAAAAACCTAAGGAAACTCCAGTCAGATGAAAAGCCATCTCCAAGGATATATCTAACAAATAATTATACTGTTTTCTCCAGTTATAGTACACATACTTTTTCCAGTATTACCAGGTAACTATGCTGTTTTCTCCAGTTATAGTACACATACTTTTTCCAGTATTACCAGGTAATTATGCTGTTTTCTCCAGTTATAGTACACATACTTTTTCCAGTATTACCAGGTAACTATGCTGTTTTCTCCAGTTATAGTACACATACTTTTTCCAGTATGACCAGGTAATTATGCTGTTTTCTCCAGTTAAAGTACACATAACTTTTTTCCAGTATTACCAGGTAACTGTCAATGAGACTTCAAATTCAGACTACTTTACCTCAGCGTTTGGTACATTTTGAATGATGTCTTCAAGCAGTTACAAGAAATTCTGTCATTTTCATATTTTACCAGCTTTTACAAGTTTTTAGTGCATTTTTAGACATTTCTCATGTTGCCATCTACACCAAAAACATTGTTCAAAATAAATATAAAAAGCAAAACAAGTTTGCATTTACTTATTTTGTTTTACAAAACCATCTATCATATACCAACTTCTGTGTGGGCTTTTTCATTTTAGAACTAGACATTTTGTTATAAAATGTAAATTGTTAGGGGTACCCTCTTGAAAATTAGGAAATTATGCACATTTCACATTTTTGCTACAGAAAGTGTTTGGAAATATTATTTTGCAAACAAATAAGTAATAATGATTATTATTTTAGCTACTTGTAAACTTACTTAGAAGTGTTGGCTATTTTCCTGTGGTAGTACTTGCAGGTGGAAGATAACATGAGAATGGACAATAATATGAGAATGAAGGATATTGTATGCAGACTTAGCTGGTATCAGGTCAAAACGGCCCCAAGTCATAACGGCCCCAAATTGGTCAAAACGGCCCCAACTGCAGTTGCAGATTGGTCAAAACGGCCCCCAAAAAACGGCCTCAAAAAATGGCCCCAAATTCAACAGGATTTAAGTAAAAAATAATGTATGTAAATGCATTTTTCAGCGCTAATCAATTTCAACTGAATATATCTTGTCTATATTAACTTTTTTGTAGGGAAAATAGTCGAAAAATGGGGTCATTTTTGGGGGTCATTTTTGGGCGCTGATCCGTTCTGACGCGGATTGATTCATAATAGCTGTTAAGGCAAATAAAAAAAAAATGCACAATTCATATTTTATTATTCATTATTCAAATTTCAGTAGCATAAATAACATAAGTAATATAAATAACAAGATTCAGTTTTTGTCTAACACTATAGAGTTGCAGTATGTGAGTATTCCAGTAACCAGACTTGATTATGATATATGATGGCTAAGCAAATGTCACTAATTAAAAATATAAATATTGGCTATTTCGTGTTAAAAAGCAAAGAAAGCTTGGTAATAACAATGAAGTCTGAAAATATCTTCAATTTGGTCCTGTTTCACACTTCTGTGATTATTGTTATAGACTAGTACAGTCCTGGGTATGATATAAAACTGTATCCAGTTGTGATACTCAATATGAGTGTGGGAATGTGAGGCTGCCCTCTATCACAGTTGCCTCCCTACCTTCAGGGTTACAAGGCTGCCACAACCTGGGTGGCAGAGCTAGGCAGCAATCATTTACAGACCGATGGCTTGGTGTACTAGCTATTGTGGTTTGGCGGACGATCCTTTTTTTATAAGGACAACGGCAAAGCACACTGCCCGAGTGCGGGAATGGTGTGCATGTTTAGATGCCATAAAAGAACTGAGTTGGGATGTCAGCTAGGACAGGCAATCCCGTAAAAAACAGTCGTTCCAAAATCTTGCATGGCAAGCAGAAGAATATGTACACAGTTAGGCGGTGCCAACAGACAGCAACGTTCTGCTGGTAACGTCTCCGGCTTGGCCTCCTGTCAGGTGTGGGAGGCAGGGTCGGGCCATTGTGGCGAATCACCTGAGGAAATTCAGGGTGGAAACACCCTGAAGAGTTTGCGAGGTAGTGGAAACACTATCCCGCAGGAAAGTGGATGTCTGCTGCATTCAGGAGACCCAGGGTTCTCACTAGGATTTTAAAAGTAGAAGTCCGGGACTCCCTTTTTGTAAAAAGTAGGAGTCCCAGCCAAAAAGTAGGAGTCCCACTCCCCCAAAATAGGAGTCCCATTTTTTTTTTTTTATGACTCTCCTTTGATATTGAGCATGTCCCCTGTAACTTCATTCTCTTTTGATAGTGAGCATGTCCCCGGTAACTTCATTCTATAAATACCTGATGGAGAATCAGTTTCCTTATTTTCACATACTTTTTTATGGTGCTTTGCATTATGTGTTATTCCGAGCAATGCATGTAATCAACTGGTAGTCATTATCACATATCCTGATGTTGTTAATTCAATGGAGTTGGCCCAGAAATTAGGATGACGTCATATCTCCCTCATGGGGAACTAGAGACATCTTTGCAGATCAGGGAGACATGACAATCCTAATCTATTTTACTTGCATGGTAAAGATCGTCGCACTGAAATTCAATACCCCACCGTTCGTCGCTGTCTGTTAAGTGATCTCGAGTGATCTGAATACTAAGTGAAAAAAATATTTTAATCAAAACCAACGAAAGCTCCGTTATATGCTATCGTAAACTTATATATGCAATCTATCCGCACATTCTGATCATGAACACCTCTTTTGAGCTTCCCGCCACACGTCATTTCAATGTTTACATTTGCACCGTGCTGCGATCAATACACACTACGAAAAAAATGTCCGGGACTTCTTCACTAGCTGAAATTTCGATCTACTGCTTTGATTTGCCGTAAAAGTCTTGATAATTTAGTTCTGTTTTTAAATATGTGTCTGATTCATATCCAAGAAAATGACAATGCAACATGGAAATAGTTCGTTTTTCTCCCTAAACGGCTTCCCGCCACGCTGTCAAATGACGTTACCCTTACGAGCACGCGCTACCGTAACGAGCACGCGCTTTCATCATGCGGGAGCAATGGAAAATGTAACTTATACTAGAACAGTTCCAAATTGTATAGCGTCGTCCGGGGTGCATCTGAGCAGTCCTATCAGACTCTTCACAGGGCTTACGGGATAGATTCGCTGGGACTTAGAAACTTTTTTTTTTTTTTAGTGACAAGCAGGAATAACTGTTTAGATGCGCAGACTGTTATCTCGCCAAGGGATACGGTACACTTGTCGGCTTTTAACAGAAAACAGTAAGCGGGCTTTTTTTATGTTAGGGAGGAAAATTCAGAGTCCGAAAATTTTTAAATGGAAAAAAAAAATCTATTAATAACAAAAAAAACAAAAAACAAAACAAAAAACAAAACATAAAACGCCGGCCTCAAGCATGACACCTGCGTGTGCGTTTTCGATGAATCAGTCGTCGGTGCAAGCAATACACAGTGAGGGAAAGGGTCGCATACTGGTGTCAGTTGCATGCTTTAATTACTCGATCGCTGAAGTGTGAACTACCAACACCTGTTTAACTACTGCTTGCTTAACAAATAACGTTACTTGTCGCAGGTGTGAAAAGCACGCGGCGGATTACTACTGTTCTTTTATGATGCTACCGAGGGTACAAATAACACGTGGCGGACTTTAGACTTCAGTCAAATAATCCGATCATAATTAGTAGTAGTCCCACGGGAAAAAAAACATGCGTCCGGCGGACTCGGCTTTGGGAATTTTTAGGAGTCCGGGCCATGATTTATGCGTCCCGGGACGCAGGATTCTGCGTCCCCGAGAACCCTGAGACCAGTACCATGGTGGCAACTGTCGCACAATCAAGGGCAAGGACACCAAGTACAAGCTCTACTGGCCAGGAAATGACAAAGGCACTGCTGGTGTAGGAATGTTTGTGGCAGAAGAGTGGATAGGGAAAGTTTTTGAGGTTCAGAGAGTCTCCGACAGAATCAATTTTAGTGAAACTCATAGTCGACCAAAGTGTGGTTACCTTATTGTCTGTGTACGCCCCACAGAGTTCAGGCGAGTTTCTATGCGCCATCTGTTGCACTGGAGTGGGCAGCAACAGCATCTTCTGCAATGGCTGCAAGCACTGGGTGCACAAGAAATGCAGTGGGCTCAAGCGCTTGAAAAAAGACCCTGACTACAGATGTACACGGTGCCAGGGAACTGCATGCCCCTTGGATGGCAGACCACAGGAGGTCCAGGTCGGACCTGACAAGCTTGATGTGGTAGCTAGGAGACATGCTCTCAGCAGCAGGTGGCTGTGAACTTTCAACCACAACACATGTGAAAACCGCCTGGAAGAAGTTCAAGGATCTGCTACCAGTCCTCTCTTCACACCACCTCTCTTTCAAAATACGTGGCCGTGTGTACAGCTCTTGTGTGTGGAGCGCTATGCTCCATGCCAGCGAGACTTGGCCATTGACAAAGCCGAACCTCCAGCATCTGCAGCGAAATGACAGGGCAGTGATCAGACAGATCTGCAATGTCAGTCCACAAGAAATTGTCACCACCAATCCAATGAGATACTTGTGCAACTTGGCATTGAGGATCCGGACCGCATTCTGAAGTAGAGAACTCCGATGGTATGGACATGTGGAACGCTCCAGTGGTGCAGTCAAGACAGCCTTTGACATACAGGTTGATGGAAAGCATGGAGCTGGGAGGCCCAAGATGACATGGAAGCAGCTGACAGGGAGAGATTGCAGAGAGTGGAAGCTCTCGGCTATCAACCCTCATGATAGCCGTACCTGGCAGTGATCAGACAGATCTGCAATGTCAGTCCACAAGAAATTGTCACCACCAATCCAATGAGATACTTGTGCGACTTGGCATTGAGGATCCGGACCGCATTCTGAAGTAGAGAACTCCGATGGTATGGACATGTGGAACGCTCCAGCGGTGCAGTCAAGACAGCCTTTGACATACAGGTTGATGGAAAGCATGGAGCTGGGAGGACCAAGATGACATGGAAGCAGCTGACAGGGAGAGATTGCAGAGAGTGGAAGCTCTCGGCTATCAACCCTCATGATAGCCGTACCTGGAGATCTGGTGAGGGATCTGCCATGCGTGCAGCAATCCAGCTATCTGGAAGGGGGCCCACTGATGAGGATGTTGCCCCTGCATGTTAATCAAAAATCCGATTATGATATGGTATGATATGAGTATATAATAATAATAATGGTATTTACTTGCAATTAACTTTTTTTATAGCAAGAGAAAACAAAACACAAACTCTGTTTTCAGTATCATTTATTTTATTACATTTTATTGCTTACATAACATAACACTCACCTGTTTCATTGTTGTTTCATAATTTTACCATTACAAGTATTTCCTTCTCCTAAACACTAAGTTGTCCGTCTGTTTGTCTATGCATTTACAAAAAAAAAAAAAAAAAAAAAAAAAAAAAAACGAGACCGTTTTGACTTGGGGCCATTTCGACCTTCATTTTTGGGATGTGGGGCCGTTTTAACCAATTTATGGGGCCATTTTGACCAAAGGGGGGGGGGGGGGGGGGGGGGGGCAGTTTTGACTGTAATTCCTTCAGCTTACTCTGGCAAGATGCCTCACCCTTTTTAAGTGACATCACGAAAACAAGCCTATATAATTTTGACCCCCTTAAACCCCACTTTTATATAGTAAAACTGGGGTTTACAGGGGTATACATTATTTTTCTTATTTCAGCTCAGAAACATAGATTGTGGGTACTCGTTAGAACCAACTCTTCGAGGCAATTCTAACGAGTACCCACAATCTATGTTTTGAGCAGAAATATGAAAAATATCAGAAATTCTTATCTAAAAAATTTCATTTTTTGGTGAGAAAATTTTCAGTATATTTGAATAGGCATGTTTTCTAATGATGTCTGTCCTTGATACTACTTGTCTTTCCTGTTCAAAATGTGGAGAATTATAAGGTCCTTTCTATTGTAAAGCTTCAAAAAACATGTTTTCTGAATGACAATACAGGATTTTATGCATTTTTAAACTGTCATTTTGTTTGTACCCCATGGCACATGTAATAGCATAAATATAACATCACCAAGAACTCATTTTCATCATTTGTTTACATTTTTTGACAGTTGTCACGTGGAACTGCGCACCGTGTTTACTTTTTCAGCTGTTCTATTTTTAGACGTCAGCTGATTGGCGCATCTGACCTGTGTGTACGAAATTTTTCATAATATTTACCTTGTGCAAGAGCCGTTTTCTGGCCACTCCATGTGACAACCAGAAGGTTCCAGGCAAAATACTTGTAGGTTCTTGTTTTGAGCAAGGATCCTCATCAATTTTAAGCATTCTTTAACACTATCTACGTCGTGAGAATTGAATTTCACCACACATTCTTTGATGAAACGTCCGCAAACACTGGACAGAAACTTTGACTTCTCCCGCTTTTTCAAACCGACATCAAACGTTATCCTGCTCCATAAAGTTGGGTGAAAAAGACAGGATCGCCAGCGTTTACATACAGAGGATACTTTCAATCTGTCTGTCAGCGAAATGTACGAAAGAATCTCGACAATTAACACACTGGGCATAAGAGCCCAATCTGTTCCTGCCATTTGCAAAAGCTCGTATACGTCACAGTCACGTGATGAAAATATAGGAATGTAAGCTTAATCAACCGCAAGGTGTCACATTGGCTCCAAACACATTTTATACTATATTCTTCCGAATAAAGAGCGGGATTTTCACAGAATTATGGCAGTGAAGCGGTGTCAACCGCGGGAAAAGTACATGTAGTAGTAAAAGTTGTTGTAGAAGTAGTAGTAATATTAGTAGTAGAAGCAGCTATAGTAACACTAGAAGTAGTAGCAGTAGTAGTGGCAAAAGTGAAGTAGTAGTAGCAGTAGTAGTGGTAGGAGTAATAGTAGCAGTAGTTGTAGCAGCAGTTATAGTAGTAGCAGTAGAAGTAGCAAACACAGTAGTAGTTATGACAGTAGTGGTTGTAGCAGCAGCAGAAATAGAAGTAGTAGCAGAAGAAGCAGTAGTAGTAGTAGTAGTAGTAATAGCAGCAGCAAAAGTAGCAGCATTAGTAATACCAGCAGCTTTAGTAGTAGTAACAACAGCAGTAGTAGTAGTAGTAATAGAAGTAGTAGTAGTAGTAGTAGAAATAAGAAATAGTAGTAAAGTAGTAAAAATAGTAGTAGTAGTAGTAGTAGAAGTAGTTATAGGTCTAGTAGAAGTAATGGTGATAGAAGTAGCAGTAGATGTAGCCATGAAAGATGTAGTAGCAGTAGTTGTTGTAGTAGTAGTAGCAATAGAAAAATTAGTGGCAGTATTAGAAGTAGGAAAAGTAGTAGTAATAGCAGAAGTAGTGCGTACGAGTAGTAAAGGGTAAATAGTAGTAGCAACGGAAGAAATAGAAGCAGTAGCAAAAGTAGTAGTAGCAGAAGTGGTAATAGTAGAGGAAGCAGTAGCAGCAGTAGGAATACAAGTAATACTAGTAGTAGTAATAATACTAGTAGTAGAAGTAGCAGTAGTAGTAGTAGTAGAAGTAGTAGTAGTAAAAGTAGCAGCAGTAGAAGCAGAAGTAATACTAGTAGTAGAAGCAACAGTAGAATTTGAAGTAGTAGTAGTAGCAGTAGTAGCAGTAATACTAAATACAACTACTACTAGAAGTAGTACTAATAGTAGTAGTTCTTGTTGTAGCACTAATAGTAGCAATGGAAAATGTAGTAGCAGCAGTAGTAGTAGTAGTAGTAGCAGTAGTAGTAGTAGTAGCTGTAGTAGTAGTAGTAGTAGTAGTAGTAGTAGTAAAAGAACAGTAGAAGTAAAATAGTAATTGTAGTAGTAGTAGTTGTAGTAATAGTATTAAATGGTAGTTGTAGCAGTAATAAAAGTACCGATAGAAGAAACAGTAGCAGAAGTAGCAGTAGTAGTAGTAATAGTAGTAGAAGTAGGATTATTATTATTATTAGTAGTAGTAGTAGAAGAAGTAATAGTAGTTGAAGTAATTGTTGTAGTAGAAGTAGTAGAAGTAGTTGTAGTAGTAGTCGAAGTAGTAGTAGTAATAGTAGTAGCAATGGAAGAAGTAGTAGTAGCAGTAGTAGTAGTAGTAGGAAAGTACTAGTAGTAGCAGCAGCGGTAGTAATAGTAGCAGTAGTAGCAGCAGCAGCAGTAGTAGAAATACTAGCAGTGATAATAGTAGTAGTAGAAGTAGTAGCAGTAGTAGTAGTAGCAACTTCGCAGACCCAGTGAGTTTACCAAGTTACTAAGTTTCAAGGCCCTAGCTCAGATAGTATTCAGAAAATCTTGCCCACAAGAATTGCGAACAAATGAACAGATGGACGAACAGACGAAGGGCCTAAAAGCAATAAGCCCCTCCAACTTCGAAAATAAGCCTCTCCAACTTCTAAGAAGTAGGGGGAATAAACATGGAACTCAGCGTCTGATCAGGGTCTACTCTGAGGAGTTTATAACAGTATAAGCAGATAATAAGGTTTCAATCTTATATCGTCCTACCGGAACCTCGTCATTAATTCGCCATAACAGTGCATTCCTTCATTTCAACATACCGGACAAAATGTTTAAGTAGCAAGGCGTATTTCCATAGTGAGCCTTCCTTGTACATTTCAGTTGTGACGAGCAAAAAGGTGCCTTATCCATTAACGCTTAGCTTGCTTGGTAAAAACTTTAGGAGACGACGTTCTGAAAGGGATATTCTTCCCCAACACATGGGTTTAGATTTGATGCAAATTGTTACCTAAGGAGACAATTTGTATGAATTGTCTATATCCCTATTTTCTGAGGAAAATAGAACATCACCAGTTCGTCTGATGACATTGCTGGAAGTTAACGAAACGCGTGTCTTCGCTTACAAGCCCTTCCGATCGCAGACAGTAATATTGGATACGGAGAAAAAATCGAATGTCCTAGCCAGACTGTGAATATGCGCAGGTTCAGCTGGGCATACGCTGTTTGCATGCCATATTATATGGCAGGAACTCATTTTCTCTTGACACGATACAATGTTAATTGATTTATGACTGTCTGTCTCCCCGTATGAAAACAACTGACTGTCAGTTACCGGTTATCCGTTAAGTTCTTTTTGAGTTAGTCACTCATTGAAAAGTTTTTCTAATGGACTGGATGTCCGTTTGCCTGTCTGTCCGCCTGTCCGTCTGTCGCGTGGATTACTAATTATAAAACTGAGCCAGCGCATGACGAAACCTACAAAATGGCGAGTGCGTTCAGCAAAGACTCAGATCAGCCTACGCATCAGGGCAGTCTGATCAAGCCTGAGTATCCACTCAGTCTGATCAGTCTTCGCTGTGCGCTCAGTGGGTAGCTAAGGACCTAAGCTTATTCATGCGGACAGCGAAGACTCTGATCAGATTGGGCGGATGCGCAGGCTAATCTGAGTCTTCGCTGGGCGCACATGCCATTTTGTAGGCCAGCTGAAATGAACCACACGATGAGAAACGCTTCGAGCAGAATGTAAGCAGATAATGCCCAGATCGGCCTATGTATATGCATAACCCGGTTGCCATTTGCCTACATGCACTCATTCTATGACGGTATGCAATTATTCTGAACAGCGCAGGTCCTGCGACAGATCAGCCTTCGATATGAAGCCCAAGTTTATATGTATTCCTTCAATATGTATGCTTTCAATATGTATCATTTCAATATATTTGCCTTTAATACGCATGCTTTCAAAATGTATTCCTTCAATATGTATCCCTTCAATATTTATGCATTTAACATGTATGTTTTAAATACGTATCCCTTCAGTATATATGCCTTTAATATGTATGCTTTCAATATGTATCCCTTCAATATATATACCTGTTATTCCTTCAATATATGTGCCTTTTATCCCTTCAATTTATATGCCTTTAATATGTTTGCTTTCAATATGTATCCTTTCAATATATATGTCTTTTATCCTTTCAATATATATGCCATCAATATATATGCTTTTAATATGTATCCCTTCAAAATGTATGCATTTAACATGTATGCTTTCAATATGTACCCTTGCAATATGTATCCTTGCAATATATATACATGTCTTTTATCCCTTCAATGCATATACCTTTTATCCCTAAAAAGTATATGCCTTTTATCTTTTCAATATATATGTCATCAATATGTATGCTTTTAATATGTATCCGTTCAATATGTATGCATTTAACATGTATGCATCAAAATGTATCTCGTCAATATGTATGCATTTAACATGTATGCTTTCAATATGTATCCCTTCATTATATATATCTTTTATTCTTTCAATATAAATGCATTTAATATGTATGCTTTCAATATCTACCCTTCAATATGTAATCCTTCAATATATTTGCCTTCAACTGACATGCTTTCAGTGTGTATCCTTTCAATACATATGCCTTTAATATGTATGCTTTCTGTATGTATCCCTTCAATATATAGGCCTTCAATATGTATCCTTCCCACTTGCATTAATAAGCTAACTGACTCAACGAGCACTTTTATGGGAGCTGAAATAAAGAGCACTATCAATGGACGCATGTACAATGTTGCCGCATACACTTATTTTAACAAGTGACTGATAGTCCTTCCTATACCCACAATTCATCGTGCAGTTTTTCCCGTATATTTGCGTTTATGTGGTTGAGAGTAGAGTGGGCTTACTTGAATGCATTTCAAAATGTGGGGTGGGTAGGCTTACTTGAGTACATGTCAGGATCTCCAGAAACGTGACTCATCCCTTATTTCTAGGCTTCCCAACAGAGGAGGGACTGTCATAACTGTTTTTGTCTGCATTCAGGGCTGAATAGTGAAATTATTAACTCAAAATGCATTATTTTCTATTTATGGAGCTGTGTCCGCACTCCTGGTTTGCAATTTAACAATCTGGCGGTCTGTGCATGTCCTGATTAGAGTATAACTGTGTGCAGTTTGTTCGGAGTATAAACAGTTAGCATGTTCCTGAAGACAGGTTACAGAAAAAAGAAACACTGCGTCCGCGATAAAGGGGGTGGAGTTGCATCTGTTCAACAGATTTGCCACCTTTTGCGTTATCTGATCTGGGTCTACGCTATTTCTTAAGGTCCCTTTTATGGGAACTTGGCATTGATGGGTTAAATGTGAACACCGATGCATGTACCCGTCCAGTATGCATGATCTCGCACCCTGATCATAGTGCACTGACTCTAGAAAGAGAGAACGTGTTAAAATACAATCCCTGAAGCACTAATATATCTCAGAAAACGGTCATTATGTCAAATGCGAACAGCGAAAGCAAGATCAGCCTGGGCATGCGCGCGCAGTCAAATCAGGGCCTTTCCATTTCAATGAAACATCCTACAATATCCATAGCTGTGCATGCGAAAAATGAGTGTGCGTGTCAGACTGAGGCGTTGACTGACCTGGGCCTTTGAACTTATATGCAGTAAGAATCCTTTCTTTACTCGACACAGTTATGTGCTTCTGGTTTGTTTGGTAAACTTTACGTCAGATAAAGTTAAAAAAGTGATCATTAACAACACATTAATTCAGACAAATATAATTAGTAAAACTGTTATTTATTTACATTTCGATGTTAGATCTAGACTTACGGATTATTTGACATTTACCCTTCATTTACACATCACAAAAGAATGTCACGTTGGAATGTTTAGGTTTTCGGATGTCCACAGCGGAATGTCCACGCTCCCTTCATCGCCTACAGTCTATCCGAGTAACAGTCACGCGGCATCATAAGTGACATTGCGGTTTGAGATTTTGGTGGGACTTATTTACCGGGGAAACATCCAAAATTTCGCTTGTGGAAAAATTAACCCTTGTCATGCTGAATAAATTAAGATGCCATGCCCACTTCTAATTTCTGCGAATCAGATTACTTGATCCAGATTTTTTGATACAAATTCACAAACTTAATGGCAAACGTGCAGATCCAGATCAGTTGGCTTCTCTTCAGAAGCCAACTGATCTGGATCTACACTGTTTGCAAAGGCAGGGTATATCCGGGTTCAGCAGGACTAGGGTTAAGATACAATAATATGCAATTTAATGTGATAACTTATAGAAAGCTGACGTACGGCCTACAGACGGCGAACAATTCAAAAGTATCCAGTAAATAGCAGAATTTGTGTAGTACGCCGAAACCAATGAATATACATGTACTTAATCATTTTTTTTCACTTAAACTTAATCCATGCTTTTTTGGTATGTTCAGAAAATTGCATGAAATCATCCCTTAAGATAACTCTACTAAAAATTCAATAGCAGTAGATCACGCCTAACGGCGTACACTTGCGTCAAAACCAAGAGTGAAAGTCATTGTCCGGTCCTTCCAAACTTTAGAAAATCTGTCATGTCTGTTGTAGGCAAATTATTTCGATTCACCTGTAGATCGTGGTGTTTTGCAGCTGATTAAATACCTGTAATGGTGTCAGTATCTGGATTTACACAGTATTTTACAGCGGTTTAAAGCGCCGTAGCTTTCTCCAACATAGCCATTTTCCATAAATCCTGGTTCTTCAAACATGCAAATCTACAAATTCAGCGTTTGAAAATTGATATGATGGTACCCGCGTTCCAGGGATTAACCCTTGTCCTGCTGAATAAATGAAGAGGCCACGCCCAATTCTAATTTTCAGCCAATTAGATTGCTTGATCCAGATTGTTGATAAAAATTCACATACTTAATGGCAAACAGTGCAGATCCAGATCAGTTGGCTTCTTCAGAAGCCAACTGATCTGGATCTACACTGTTTGCAAAGGCAGGGTATATACACTGTTTGCAAAGGCAGGGTATATCCAGGTTCAGCAGGACAAGGGTTAATTCATGCTATATATAACTGTTTTATTTATATGCGAGTCTAAGATACGATTTTCTTTAAAAACGCAAAAAACTGAATACATATGGCTGCTAGATCTTATTTTTTGTGACATCGGAAAAAAAAAAACAACCTCATACGAGTTAGAAGCATCCTATCGAATGTGAAACAGATCGTCCATGCCATGTTGAATCTGTTCTATACAGCCTAATTATCCGGAAATATATGTTTTACAAAACAGTGTAGAATGACATGTAGTTGTCTGATCATGGTCAGCTCTGTTTGCATTTTGCCAGCAGACACATCAGGCAGTCAAATGGACTTACCGTTATTTAGAATTTTAGGGTTGGGCATGCTGGGTACATACTTCAGCAGACGACATTTTGTGATATTTTTCTCTTTTTTTTTTTTCTCAAAAAATAGGCTTTGTCGTTTTATGCAAAATGTCAAAGGCGATAATTTTCATGAAATGTCATATCCTATTTTAGGAGAAAATGGTTTTAAAGGTCATTATTTCTGAATATGTTTTGGACAGTTAATCGGACCAAGCGGGGGATAGAGCATATATACGAAGTTCTTCACTTTTTGTGCTATATACGAAAAGGCACCTGTTTGTTATGGTTATTCTTCTTTGATGTTAACGCCTAGTATTCGGGGGAAAAAATCAGCAGACGACATGTTTAAAGTATGTTTCTTATTTCTCCCAAAAAACAGGATTTGACGGTTCATGCAAATTGTCTCCAATGCAATTTGGAGACAATATGCATGGAATGTCAAATTATGTTTTCTGGAAAAAAAAAAAAAACAACAACAAAAAAAAAACAAACAATATTACCGATTTGTCGTCTGCCGGATTAGCCCACAGAGTTCCAAAGGTTAAAATGTAAACCTTACCATTTCGAAATAAAGATCAATGAATGAGAATTAAAATGCCGAAAGCTCTGTGCATGTTGCAATGCATTAGTGCTTAGAGTGAAAACTTCGCGCTGTTGCTTGTTAACCTTTACCGCACTCTGAAAAGATTCAGCAGACGACAAACTGAAGATATTGTTTCCCAGAAAATATTGGATTTGATATTCCATGCAAACTGACTCCTAAAGAGACAATTTGCATGAGATGACAAAGCCTATTTTCTAGGAAAAATAAGAAACAATTTGCATGAAATGTCAAGGCCTATTTTCTAGGAAAAATAAGAAAAATATTCCAAAATGTCGTCTGCTGAAATATTTACCCAGCATAGTCACAAAGCGTTTAGAAGTAGAAAAAATTAAAAGTTACTATAAAGAAAGGAAGGCAATGATCAGGAATCAATACAATTAGTATAGCCTAAGACCTCTCGTTCCAAGACACAAAAGGAAAGAAGGACGCACTTAAAGCAACGGCACCACAATCAAAACACTACAAGCAGAAAGCCAAAAGGATAGTTTCTTTCCCAAAAATTTGCGAAACGGCTATCCAAAATGAAACAAAAATCACCAGGACATATATGCAAAGGCATACAATGACAAATATAGTAAACCACAGCAGAAGCACCGCCTTGGAACGGGCAGTAAAAACCTTACTTTGGGGTGGGGTGGGGTGTGGGGCAGGGAGGGAAGGGGCTTAAATCGATTATTTTACGTGGCCACAACTCTCGCCCTCAGTTTCGCCGTGGTACACACAAGACAAATGCAGACATACAATGACAAAGACATGCATAAATTGGCCAAACGGCCATCCAAAACAATAAAATAAATAAAAAAACAAAAACAAAAAAAACAAAAAAAAAAAAACAAAAAACACCAGGACATACATTCAAAGACATACAATGACAGCAATTGTAAACAACAGTAGGAGCACCGCTTCAGAACGGTCAGTAAAAAAGATCACTGGGGGCTATGTGGTTACAAGTATCGCCCTTAGTTCTGCCGTGGTATACACAATGTCTGTCTGTCTGTCTGTCATAAGACATTAGTTCAGTCCGCGTGAAGGGTTTCTAAATCATCAGCGCAACATCTCCGATAACATAAAAATCAAATGAATACGAAACAACGAAGAGAACTCGACAGCAAGAAACAACTGAAATGCTGAGGCAAAGGAAAAAACAACAGTTGAACACCGGTGGGCCCGACCAGCCTATTATTTTTCAGGGTTAGTGTACGTCTCTTAGCGGTCATCAGCATAATTCCTTGACTGAAAATAAATAAATAAGTAAATAAATAAATAACTCTTATTGTTGGATTCTTCATTCCATTGAAGGAATTCTAAATGTTAAATGTATCAATGTGGCTCTAAGCAGTTTGAACGATACGAAAAACGTATCACATTGAAGCTTCAGCATGTGCCGGTGTTAGGTGCCGTGTGACGGTTGCAAAACGTCTCACCGCACTTTACCGTCATCCCAGCTGGCAATCTACATAAATCTATAGCGGGCCGTTATCGGCCCGTCAGCTAACCTGACGGGCCGATAACGGCCCGCTATAGATTTATGTAGAATGCTGACTGGGATGGTTACAATGTGGTCAATATGGGCCGCGCCATGCGAAAACGTGTCTTCGGGCATATGCAGACTGAAGGCCCAGTTTAGCTGCGCAGTCTGATCAGGGCCTCTACTCCCCGCTTACAGATACAATGTATCAATGAAGAGCAAATACCCGGATGATACTTTGCGCATGCGTGGATGAATCTGAATATGTGCATTTTGCGCATGCTCGGAGACACGTTTCGCTTGGCGAGGCCCATATTGTCTGGTCCTTTTGGGATACTTCATAGCCTACTTTGAACAGTCTGAAAATAGAATATCACTCAAATATGCGTTCGGAGTCGTGAGCAGTGTTGAAAATTGCATTACCTTTCATGAACCATTATGAAAACACGCCTATTCAAATATATTGAAAATTTTACAACCAAAAACGGTAAAAAATCCTAGTAAAAAAAAAATCTGATATTTTTCATATTCCTGCTCAAAACATAAATTGTGGGTACTTGTTAGAACCGACTCGGAAAATTATATTGGCGTGTTTTCGTGATGAGACTAAATAAACCCGAGTGTTATTTTCCCGTTCTTTGCTTTCAAATGATAACATTTTCTTTTACTTTTAATTTCCGACATCTTAAGCTGACTTCCGATTTCTAAGGTCCAGAAAATATAAACTACAATATCGTGAAGTCCGGAGAGGCGTGTGTGACATTCGCATTGTGATGTTGGAAGTAGGAAGTGATGAAGTTAGAAATTTTGAAGCTAGAAGTATGAAGGCATGATGTTAGAAGTGCCTCCAGGGTTATTCTGATATGACGTCATACATCACGAAAACATGCCTTTAGAATTTTGACCTCCTTAAACCCCACTTTTATATAGTAAAACTGGGGTTTACAGGGGTATACATTATTTTTCTTATGCTGCTAAAAAACATAGATTGTGGGTACTCGTTAGAACCGCCTCGCCGAGGCAATTCTAACGAGTACCCACAATCTATGGTTTGAGCAGAAATATGAAAAATATCAGAATGTTTTATCTGAAAATTTTCATTTTTTGGTGGTGAAATTTTCAGTATATTTGAATAGGCGTGTTTTCGTAATGCATGCCAAATTATGCTTATGACAGCAATGAATTATAGCATTCATTATGAGCGGACTTACTGTCGTGTTATGATTTTTTTCCATAAATCTATGCCTGCTACCTCGCACGTTAACTGACGTTCCTTTGGTGAATGGTACGTTTTCGTTTATTTTTTTAACATTTCACAAAATTAGAGAATAAATTCAAAACAATCACCATTACGGTCATTTCAGGTAAACTCGGACATTTTTTTTTTTTTTTTTTGGTGGTGGTGGTGTGTGTGTGGCAGTGGGTGTGTGTGTGTGTGTGGGGGGGGGGGGGGGGGGGGGGGGTGGGGGGGGGGGTTGGGGTGGGGGGAGGGCGGGTCATCACATTTGTTTATTTCTTCCCGTACTCGGACTACTGTCACAGTACTGCATGCAGAAAGAGTATTCCAAATGCGTTATTTTATATCGAATTTCAACTGTTACAGGTATTTTATGTCATAATATATAGGATAAGAGCCAGACCCTTCAGTAAGGTAAACTCGGACAGGGAGAAGGTGAACTCGGACAGTGGTGTATTTTTTTTTTTTTTTTTTTTTCTTTTTCAAACAAAAACAAACAAATACCCCTTTTTAATGAAAGGGTGCACTTTTTTTTTAATATTTAGAGTTACACGTACTTGTATTAATAATCTGAAATTTCGACCAAAAAAAAACAGTCATACAACATTACAAAAGTGATCAGAGAATTCAACATGGTCCCCGGTAAAAACAGAAAAAGAAATATGTGGAGGCCACCGCCGGCCGAAGTCTTATAACCCGGGCATTTTAGGGCATTTACCCGAGTAGTTTTGGGCGTTTGTACACGGCATGTAAATAATGGATGTACATTTCTTCCCATCACAAATATTATATATACAGTGGTATTATGTATAAATACGGCTGTATATAAGCATATTATCAATGTTTTAAAGTTCAGTACTCTCTAGGCATATTCAGGAGAAAAAATTTGATAATATCATTTTTTTTTTTTTTTTTTTTTTTTTTTTTTGTTTATTTATTTTTTCTTCAGAAAATACGGTTCGACATTTTATGCAAATTCGCATGCAATATTGAACCATATTTTCTGGAAAAAAATGAGAAATAAATTCAAAATGTTGTCTTCTGAAAATGTTTTACCAAGCACGTAATGAGTTTAACTCATATTTAGTAGAGGGACCTTCACGCATATGACGACAACGAAGGACCAGACCACACAGCGCATCCGTTTCAACTCCCGTAATGAGTCAATGGTTACTGTCAATGTTTGCGATGAACAACAAAAAACCCTATTAATCAGACTAAGCATATACATAGTACACCGGTATCTTGGCTTTTGCTGAGGGCATATGATCAAAAAGTCCATTTTCTCCAGGAATGGTATATTTATATTATACAAGTAAATTCATCTTACAAACTACTCCCGCCTTTCAGTTCCCTCTGCCAAATTAATTTTTACCTCTCATCTGAAAAGGCGGTCCACACTAAAAGGAAAGAATTTGCTCCCCATTGGAGCAAATTCTTTCCTTTTAGTGTGGAACTTTTCAGAAGAGGTCTGGTGTATGACAACGAAATAGGAAGTCAGAAAAATCAACTCCCTTGAGAAAAAAAAACAGCAGAACATCCACCCAGTAGGCATTCTACATAAATCTATAGGGGCCGTTATCGGCCCGTCAGGGTGGCTGACGGGCCGATAACGGCCCGCTGTAGATTTATAAAGATTTGATTGATTGAGTTGGGGTTTAACGACACGTCAACCCTTGTGGGTCATTTTGTGTCGTCTCCCAGAGAAAGGGAGAAAATAGACAGAAGAGATAGCAGAAGAGATGAAAGGGAGGGACAGGGAAGAAAGAGAAACAGGAATGAAAGTGAAGAAACAGAAGAAATAAAAACATCACCTCCCTACCCTTACCTGCTACAAGGATAGCAGGCCTTGCCCAACTATAAGCCAATATCAGCTGGACGCCCCGGGTGACAAAAGATACATGACACCTTCGCACCACCCAACCACCCACAGATTTATAAAGAATGTTAGCTGGGCAGACCCTTAATAATTCGGACGGACATGTCTGAGAAAAACAGTAAAGAGCCAGGCCAGGCAAATATTAATTGCTGTATACAAAGAGATACTAATCAACGCAGGCTGATGCGTTTGCTACTCCCTGTTCGGTCTTTCAAAGTGGGGCCAGTAAATTTTGATAAGACGATTCTCAGTAGCTGGGTCGTCCTTTAGTGATCCAATATATCCGTTGTCGCCATTTTTGTAGATAAATACCCATTTCCCAAAGACTTTGGTCAAAATATAATGTTGTCGCCTTCCCGCAAACGGATGAAATTATATCCTGTATAAACTTAAGAGAAGTTGATAGACTTTCAGGGGGAGATAACTCTTGTCACAGCTGTTTTTGGCTGCGTTCTGAAAAAGGTCTACTCTAATTTGGGAGCAAATTCTTTCCTTTTAGAGTAGAACCTTTTTCAGAAGGGGATTGGTGTGTAGGAAAGCAAACTGGAAGTTACAAGAGACGTCTCATTTGTTCAAACATGGCAGAAAATGAACCATGATTGAACAATTAGGCCCAGCACAGTGTTTTCCGTATTCGTAGAATAATATGTCAAAAAAAAAAAAAAAAAAAATAAAATAAAATAAAAAAAAAAAATAAATAAATAAATAAACATAGATAAGGGGATATATTTAGGTAAAATATGTGTTGCGAGTACTCATTAGAAGTGATATTCGAAAGAAGCCAAAAATGACAATATTTTTGGTTGAAAGAAGAAAAGGAAAAGTATACAAGCGCCTTTATCTGTTCGTGGAAAACGCAGACATGTCTACTGTTTAGGATATGCAAACCACAGATGTTCTAGAATGCATACTACGAATAATGCGGACCCTGATTAGAATGCGCGGATGCATATCAATCACCAACACTACTATGTAAGCTACTTGTAAATTCTAGGTTTATGAACGTAATTTTTGATCTTTTGTATAGGTAAATATTTGAGCTGAAATGGAAGAGACAAACACTAAGATGCCATTGCACGCCCACAGAATGATAACAAACTACGGTGATATATAATAATAAATTGCAGAAGTACTTCGGAGGCTTAAGAACACAGAATTCTAATAGAAAAGGTGAATTAAACTTTTAAGTTATGGATTTCATACATGATATATAGGAGAACGCGTTCTGAACACGAGTTACAATTCATTTAGATCTAACCAGTTTGTGGATTTAGTGGTGTAGCGAAAATGTTTCCCAATGCACAAAATAATGTTAAAGAACTGTTACAGTTCTCTGGGTTATGTCCGAATATAATATAGTAGGAGAGCGAAAATATCACTTAATACATAATGTTAAACGAACTAAGACAATTCTGTGAGTTCAGTGCCGAAATGTAAAAATGTGCATTACGAAAACACGCCTATTCAAATATATAGAAAATTTCACCTCCAAAAACTGAAAATTTTCAGGTAAAAACTCTGATATTTTTCATATATCTGCTTAAAACATAGATTATGGGTACTCGTTAGAACCGCCTCGGCGAGGCGGTTCTAACGAGTACCCACAATCTATGTTTTTGAGCAGAAATAAGAAAAATAATGTATACCCCTGTAAACCCCAGTTTTACTGTATAAAAGTGGGGTTTAAGGGGGTCAAAATTACATAGGCATGTTTTCGTAATGGGAGGAAAGACAGACAAACAAAAGCGGATAATTCTGCGAGCTTAAAAGAAGAGTAATTATACGCAGATCTAAAACAAATTCTAGAGCATACACTGTTAAGCATCATGGAAAAGGGGTGAAGAATTAATACGTCTTATCCTCTAGTATAGCAGTGTCCGTTCATCTAAAACTTTAAACTTCGGACCGGCCCCAATGAAATTTTCTGCGTAGGGCTGAGCTAATTGAGTGAAGAGTTTTTGTGCAACCGGTTTGAAGGTTTGCTTGCTAGAGGTCTAGCTATAAAGTCAATGAATAAATGGTTAAATACCTATTTTTCACTATGAAAGAAAACCCGGTAATAGCTCATCAGTTAATTACTTCATTTCTTCAAATCGATTGTTTTCACGCGCTAATTAGTAACGTAGTTCATTTATTGAAGGATTGTGTGACCTTTTGCTTTCAACGCTTTAAACGTCCTTTGGTACGGCTCTCGAACAGTTTTTTATTACAAACCCTCCGGAAATATTTAAATGATCTCGAGAAATTACGGATTTGATATCAAACTTTTAATATATGTTTTCTGTTTGTAAAACACTGTTCCTCTGAGCGTTCTCTTTGAAAGTGATTTTTATTTAAACCCCTAGGCGAGCAATACCATGTCAGACGATAGCAAAACTGACATACCAATGTGCAAAGACAAAAAAAAAAAAAAAAAAGCCTTATATACACCACGAGGAATTGGAACAAACCTGACTGAACCGTTTGACCAAACAAGTGCCTTGATCAGGGTCTGCACTGTTTCTATTTCGCCAGCATGTTTAGGCAATTACCGCAGAACACTGGCTTGAAAAAGCTGTTTCAACAAAGCCTTTCAGAACCCGAATTTTATGTCGACTTAACAACTTAGTAAAACAAATACAGTCAATGGCTCGAACATCTTTGGGACCATGGAAATTCGTTCTAGTCATGGGTAGTTCGAGCCACTGAGGGTTAATCATGGCACCAGTTCAGGAAGCAAAAAGCGATAATTTAGGGAAATCTTTTCGATTTTATACACAATGATTGTATGTTGAGTGTACTCTTTAGAATCGCCTCGATGAGGCGATTCTAATGAGTACACACAACAAACAATTCCATGATAAAATAAGAAAAAAAATCCCTAAATATTTGTTTTCTTGCGCTATTGGAAGAATTTTGTAGGGATTGAAAAGAGTTCGAATCATCCACGGTAAACGAGCCATCCGTGTTCGAGCTACTGAGGTTATACTGTAGTATAGATGTCCAGGAAGAACCACATCCACAGAACATAGCCTAGCAATGACACCAAGAGGAAGAGCAAACAAACCAAGACACTTGTTACCAAAAGGGTGATCACAATACTAAACAAGAATCCGAGACGGCTGATTTTTCAGATTTTCTATATGAAATGATAGTTTTTGATTGGTAATGTAGGTTTTGCAATAGATTTTTATGTTTAGAGGCCCTCTTGCCCTCTCAAACACAACGATGGCTCAACCCTTAACCGCTTACTCGTCTATGGTTGGTCTCACAGTGGTTCTACTAGTGATTTTCTTTTGTAGTTGTAGATGTGGTGTTGAAAAACTGATATATGTTGTTTTTTTCTTCTGTTTTGATCTACTGATGAGTTGGGGGACGCCGAACAATTGTATGTGGCTGGAATCGTATCAGGAGTAAAAGCGAGGTTTAATGCCTCTACGTGAAAACCTAGCACCGAAGTTATAAAACATTTTTCATGCTCAACTCAGCCGATCATGAAATTTGTCCTTCTAATAAATCTAAAATTACCAGCAACTGCAAACTCTTTCTTGCTAAACATAGTTCAGCATGAAATTTTCTCTGCTAATCAGCATGAAAATGCCAACTACTGTGCATGAAATTGTCTCTGCTAATCAATATGAAAATGACACCTGCATGAAATTTTCTCTGCTAATCAATATGAAAATGCCACCTGCATGAAATTTTCTCTGCTAATCAATATGAAAATGCCAACTATTGTAGGCATTTTCATATTTATCAGCAGAGAAATTTTCATGCTCAGCTGAGTTGCGCAAGAAAAAAAGTTTTGTAACTTCGGGGCCAGGATTGAGTTCGCAAAGTTCTGCTGTAGACCATTCCAAGGCGATATTTATGTTGGAGTTTCTCTTCATTTGCTCTTTTTCCGACGAATTGTTGCTTCGTTTTGTTATTTTATGCCATTCAGTCCTGACCCGGTGCCATATGGGAGGGTATTTTGTTGTTGTTGTTGTTAAGGAAAACGCATACATCCCCAGGGGAAGCAACTATTTCAAATTTGTTTTGAAGAGGTCCATTCTAAAAGGAATTAATTTGCTCATGACTAGAACAAAGTCTTTCCTTTTAGGGTAGACCTCTTTTCAGAAGGAACACGATGTGCAGTATAGTGAACAGGAAAGTAACCTTTCTCTTGCTGAACACGACATGCCCTGTCTTACGAAACATTGTAGATCCAGATCAGTTGGCTTCTGAAGAAGCCAACTGATCTGGATCTGCACTGTTTGCCATTAAATATGTGAATTTCTATCAAAAACCCGGATCAAGTAATCTGATTGACTGGAAATTAGAAGGGGGCTTGGCATCTTAATTTATTCAGCATGACAAGGTTAAAAAGGTTGTCTCTCTTTGCGGAAATTATGACAGTTCTACCAAATGTATCCAGTCCCCTTTCGAAGGTCCTGCAAAAAGTTTTGTTACTGTGTTCGGATTACTTCAGTGCTACGTTTTATCAAACATATTTTTATTACAAACCTTCAAAGTATTCCCCCTTTACTGAAACACATTTTTGTAACCTTTTTATCCAGTCGCGAAAAGCAGATAAGTAGTCTTCTTTAGGTATCTGTTGGAGACACTGATAAATAGCGCTGCCAAGAGAACTTCTAGACGTATACTTATTTCCAGAAAGCATTTTCTTAAGCCTTGGAAATAAAAAGAAGTCACAGGTGCTCAGGTCAGGTGAATAAGGTGGATGGTTTAAAACTTTCACCTTTTCAAAAAGCAAAAAAGATTTAACAACCTCACACTCATGAGAGGAGGCGTTTTCATGTAAAAGGTGGTCTCCTGACCATCCTTTGCTTGGTCGTTTTTGTTGTAACAAGTAAATTGGTCAGTGTATATGACAGCATCTATTTCAATTTGAAATAACTCGGTCAGTTGGAAAGCAATTTGCACGAAACAAACAGGTATCGTTAGCACCATTCAAGTGCAGTGAAGCATTTTAAAATATACCTGGGATAAAACTTTGGAAGCCTATTAGTGACAGAACTTTTGCACGATTTTAGCCTCTCCTGTGTATCTCTATATCGTGGAAACCACATTCCTTATGTTATTATGGGGGTGGTCGGGTGTGGCGAAGGTGTCGTGTACCTTACGTCATCGGGCGTCCAACTGATAGTGGTTTACAGTTGGAGAAGGCCTGCTATCCTTGTAGCAGGTAAGGGTAGAGGGGGGATGTTCTTATTTCTTCTGTTTCTTCACTTTCATTCCTGTTCCTCTTTCTCCCCTGTCCATTTTTCTTCTCCTATACTAATTCTTCTGTCTTCTCCCTTTCTCTGGGGGACACAAAATGACCCACAAGGATTGACGTGTCGTTATACCCCAACACCATCAAGTCCTTGTATTACTGTCCACCAATTTACTATAGGTGTAACAACGCCAACAGCTTAGCTGCCATAGTAAAAGATAGGGTGCTCACGCCAACTCATGTAAACGGACATAAAAAAACTGACAGAAACTTATATCAACGTATTTCGATGCCACATCTTGATGTTGCATCGACGCTGAGAGATGCTTTTTCAACTTGTGTGTCAAATGAGACAATGGACTTATTAACTTCTCGTCCCAGAAATGCTGAAGATATTCGACTGAAATTAAATTGTAATGTACCTTAGGTTGTCCTTTACCTTTGCAACTGCATTAAGGCTGTCATAGCAATCTAGGGTTTTCAAAAATCGAAAATATTGAGCGGTCGTCTCCTCTAAGACTGTTTAATCCATTTGAATAAATTCTGGCAGCAACATTCATTAAATTGTTATCACCAAAACATCCAGGCTGTTGTAGTTCGGTTGACATGAATGTTGGTTTGGCTTCCTAGGAAACCTTCTATTCCAACAATTTCAACAATGAGGGCACTACGGCCACCGATAGTCCGCTTATATTAACCTTGTCCTGCTGAATATATTAAGATGCCACGCCCACTTCTAATTTTCAACGTCAGATTACTTCATCCAGATTGTTGATATAAATTCACAATGATAAACAGTGCAGATCCAGATCAGCTGGCTTCTTCAGAAGCCAACTGATCTGGATCTATACTGTTTGCAATTGCAGGGCATATCCGGGCTCAGCAGGACTAGGGTTAAATTAGGGTCACGGTTGAATGACACAGATCCAAAACCAATGAAGAGGCAGTTTGATTTGACAGCAATTCTCTGGGCGGTACTTCACTGCAATCGTGAGCTACGGCAGTCACCGTCAGCTCTGTGCTGGTTGAACGTTTGGAATTAAGGTGCAGTCACTTGGTAGATTTTATGCCCTTTTTACAAGGGAGATAACTTTTGTGGCTTCCCGTTTGCGCTCATACACAAAAGGGGTTTAAAAGGCGTCAAATGATTTCTACAAAACTACAGAAATCTTAATGAAATTTGTCAGTTTGGTTCTTGGCATTTTTCATTGACTAATGCTTCAATTCCGTTGATATCTTACTATAAGTGTGTTTCAGCGCTTTCAAAATAGTCAGCAGATGATAGACTGAACATAATTCCCACGAAAATAGGGCTTGATATTTTAAAGTACAGAAAGACCTTCCCTAGGCAAATGTGTCATCTAACTTATTTCCAGTTAGGCATGCGCATTCGTGTCGGACCAGGATCTTTCTATTGGATGGTTTTCAGCTGGGTAAAAAAGCATGACCCGAACAGACGGAGGATAAAACTTCATGTTCGCATAAATTTGAGATATATGGGGTTGGGGAATTATTGAGTGGAGTTAATGATTATTTTTCTATCACTTAATACTGACCTTTTACTATTATTATATTATATTTAGATGTTGTACAGATTCACAGGAGTTATTTTGCTCCAATCCCTGCTGCTGAGTGTCTGCACTGCTCAGAATGGATGCGAGGATCCTACAAAGGTAAGGAAGCCAATTTATGCACTTATTTGTACAATACACGCTGTTGGGCAAAAGCCTTGTCTTCTGGTCATCACTAAAACATGCCTATATAATTTTGACCCCCTTAAACTCCACTTTTATATAGTAAAACTGGGGTTTACAGGGGTATACATTATTTTCTCTATTTTCGCTCAAAAACATACATTGCGGGTACTCGTTAGAACCACCTCACCGAGGCGGTTCTAACGAGTACCCACAATCTATGTTTTGAGCAATATCAGAGTTTTTGTCCGAAATTTTCAGTTTTTGGAGGTGAAATTTTCTATATATTTGAATAGGCGTGTTTTCGTAATGTGTGTATGAATTGTGCATGCTCAGGCCAGGTTGTTTGCATGCTACTGTCTTAGTTGGAGTTTTTACGATCCAGTCAACATTGTTAAGGTAATGTCGAGCCGGTCAGTTAACCTGTTCATACTTTTCCTGGGCAGGCTTAGTCCTCTATTATATCGCTTAACTAGTAGTTGTTCATACTTTCGCCAATAGCTGTCAACTGTCCTTTTTGAATCGACGGAAGGGGGACTGAAGAATGATTATAGAAACGATTTCATGATCTATCTCCACGAACGTTGTGTGGCCGAGTTAGGAACTTGCAACCCCTGAATGTACAGTCATACGCGCTACCGACTGCGCTATGGAACCCGACTACACTTTATAATCAGGACATGTATACATTGTCGCAATATGTGAAAATAAGCATGCACTGTCTGCACTTTTTCATAATTACCAGATATATAAATAAAATTATATACACTGTCCATTTTTTTAACAACCCTCATAATTAACATTATCAAAGCCGTTAAACTCTTCCTTAGTCTTCCGACTCTAATACAGGTAGATTTCATAGTACTTTATCATCCACTTAAAGAGACAGGCTTCAAGATAAACTTAAGTCATGATATTAACTATATTATCATATGTATTCGAACAACCAGGGCCCAGTTGTTCAAAACCAATGATGCCATTAGTTAACGTATCGTTAAAGCATTGATCATTAAATATGACATATATCCTAATATTTTTGCGGAAAAAATGTGAGCATTTGCAAAAGCTACACACATTTTTCAGCAAAAATACCTGTGAATTAGATATTGTACTTCATAGAACAGTTAACATTTTGACCACTAACGAGCTTGTCAAGCTAACGACGCTTTGAACAACTGGGCTCTGGTCGTAGTAAACAGCGCAGACTCAAATCATACACTGGACATGTCCATTGTTGCAACTGGAGAATCGAAAACAGAACGGAAAATAGAGTAATCTGGATGGCATCTCATCTGGATCTATTCTGTTTGCACTGACAGTTGTTTTTGGTCTGTAAGGCAGAAAGAATTAACCCATTTACGCCCAGTGGATTCTTCTACTTAAACTCTTTAGACAGGTCCATTTCCTGTATAAGGGGTATCTGGTTAGTCTGCGGCGTCTGATCTGGGACTAAATTGTTTGCCAATGTCTCTTTTATGGGACGCTAGACATATATGGGTTAAAGTTTGATGCTGTAAAGAGGTTTCAACGCTTCACTCGTTTCTGTGACAGATTTGATCCTTTAGTTTGATCAGGGTCTACACTGTTTATCATTCAACAAGCACTTTTTAAATACAGTAGCAGGTAGTCAAATGCATCTGTTCAAATTTTAGGACATGTATAGTGAAAGGTTAAGGTCAGGGTCTGATCTTATAAGCGAAGTTTAAAATTTATTTTTTCTTCAACTACCGTAGTGACCCGAAGTATTGGGCCAGGCAGGCCTGAGCAAACAGTGTAATCAGCTAGCATTCTACATAAATCGATATCGGCCCGTCAGGGTAACTGACGGGCCGATAACGGCCCGCTATAGATTTATGTAGAATGCTTACTGGGTAGTCTTCACTGTTTGCCACTCATCCAGCAGTTTTTCCAACACACCAGTATAGAGTACAATAAACTTGTTCAATTTTTAGGTCAACTTTTGTAAGGAGATAAGATGTCCCAATATTTATGGTAAATACGGTATTAATAAAACAAAAGCCCGTTAGTGAGTACATACTGTAAGTACAGTGACACTTCAAATTGCTCGAATTTGATTGGCTCATCTACCCGGTTAATTAGAGCCAGTACCTGTATCCATACAGGTGAGTTTAAGCAGAACCAGATGGCTGGGACTTTCTCTGGCTAGAAGTTTTTTTTTCTCTGGCGAGAAGTATGCAACAGAGCACTACATCTGATCAGGTCCCATTCATTAGACACATCAGCAGGTTGTAAAATGGAATTATTAAAAATTTAGGATAAGTATGGTAAGGAGATCAGGTCCCGAGGTTGTAATTTTTTTCCTGCTGAACTTGGCTGAGCATGAAATTTTCTCTGCTAATAAATAGTTGGCATTTTCATATTTATTAGGGGAGAAAATTTCATGCTCAGCTATTTTTAGCAAGAAAGAATTTGCGGTAATTTGAGATTTATTAGCAGGACAAATTTAATGCTCCGCTCAGTTGTTTTTTGAGTTGAGGTTTTACGGAACAGTCAACCCAATGAGGTCATGTCGGACGGTCAGTTCACCTAACTATACTTTTACTGGGCAGGCTTAGTCCTCTGAGCGGTGTGCATATTCTTTCGTCAGAAACTGACAATTGCCTTTCTTGAATCAACGGAAAGGAGAGAATGACTTTAGAAAATATTTCATGATCAATATCCACGAAGAAATGTTGCCGACCCAGCGGGGAGAGGGGTCGAACCTCCTGATCACAAGGATGCGCATCCGAGCCACTGAAGCCAACATCACAGCTGAGTTGAGCATGAAAACAGTTTATAACCTCGGGGTCAGGTTTATCAATATTTAGAGGAAAACGGTAGCTAGTAAGTTTTGGTGAAAGTTACTCGTATTATTTTGTTTCTATCTTTAGTGCAAGATGTTAGAGATTGAGAACAACTTAAATCAGATCAAAGCTGCTCAAATCACAGAACAAGAAAGACAACGAACTATGGCACAAGTCTTCTCTTCTCAGTTTACAAAGCTTAACAGAGATGTCACTGCAACAAAGACAGTTCTGAACAGAATAGTGGAGGATGCCGTTAACATGCAGGGAAAACTGAGAGTGTTGCAAGGTAAAGTAAAACCAGTTAGGGTTGTTTCTAGTCTGTCTCTAGACTCTATCTTTTCTATCATTTTCTCTTTTCTTTTCAAAGGTATACAATCTAGCACAGCTTATAATGATTTGATAAGTTATGTCCCTTAGTGGAAAAGAAATAAAAACAGAAAAATGGGATTAAAGAGACATGCGATAAAGAATGACCAAATAAAAAATGCAGAAAGAACTGCAGCCAGTCTAAGGTTGTTTCTTACTGACACTTTCTACATAACTTTAGTCACATCTGTAACAGTAAAATGCACACCGTTCCCGGGAAGTACATATAGCTATTGTTCAGGGGAAATGGGTACATGATCGAAGGAAATAACTGACACGAAAATATTTATCACCCTTTTCATTGAGTTTACTGTTAAAGGAAAGAATTTGCTCCCACGGGGAGCAAATTCTTTCCTTTAAGAGAAATCCCCACTTTGAAAGAATTTAAGTTCTTGGAAATTAAAAGTTACTTTTTTTTTTTTTTTTTTTTGATTTTGAAAATTGCATAGTCATCACCCTTTATGATAAATTCAGACAATATGGGAGAAAAAAAAAACTGCCTGTTGCAGGGCGATTTACTACTGCTACTGTTGAGGTAAGTATTGGCATCAGTTACCATACTTAGCAAGACAAAATGAGTGGGGATATGCAACAGATATTCTTTTTCTATGAAGAAAGTCGAGAGGTCAAAATATACTCTTTTCAGAAAGTCATACAATGTTTTTAGCATTCTCAAAAATTTGTAAGCCAGGCCATACAGTAAATGAGATATGCACAGAGTTTTTTTTTTCTTTTTTTTTTTGTGTCTTTTTTATCACACGGTTCCTTAAAAGACTGAAGCATTTTATGGAAGATTTGATCTAGGACAGACAGTACAGATGCACCAAGCCATTTTTTTTTGGCATAAAATAAGTCAGAAGTCATTATACAGCTCAGTGTCCTACTTCTGGTTTACAACAATTGGTCTTCAATAGATGTATTCATACACCAATGTTAGGTCTTGGTAGTACAGTACAAAAGCTATGCACCAGGCCAGTTGTGTATTTTTTTTATTATTATAGCGTGGGTCAAAGATCAAAACTGGAGTACTGGTGACCTACTTTTATACTTCTTTTAACAGATGTACTCATACACCAAATTTGGGTAACCTGGGCCAAACAGTACAGTTTCCAATATCAGTCGGAAAATGGAGTCTTACGATCATTCTCAAGTGGACAGGATTCACTGAGAGATTTTTTACCAGTTTTACAAGAGAGACGTCTTTCTGAAAAGGGGTCTATTCTAAATTCTTTCCTTTTAGAGTAGATCCCTTTTCAGAAGGAAAGCAAAAATCAATGTCATAGTTGCCTCCCATAAAAGGTACCATATTTACCGTATATTCGGACACAGGCATGAGCAGTGTAGACCCAGATGAGACTCCGCAGAACATGGCGTCTCATCAGGGTCTACAATGTTTGCCATTCATCCACACAACATTGGGTAGTAAATTGTACTTGTTCAAATTTTAGAACAAGTATGGTAAGGAGTTCAGGTATCCAAATACTTAGGGTAAATATGGTATATAAACCCCTGTAATTGTTTGTAGGTGTGGGGACTGACATAAGTAGACTAAGAGGTCAGGTACAGAGCCATAGTAACAAGATTGATGCATTAATAGACAAGACAACTGGACTTGATGGAAGAACAGCACAAATGAATACTGAAGTAAGTGACTTTGAAGACCTTAACTCACTGTATACTGAATAGACTCTCCCACACTATATATTGGGAGAGTCCAATTTCAATTTTAGGTACACCAGCTATAAGATTTACATATTCCTAGAGAAAAATGGCTAAACTATTTGCAAACAGTGGAGACCCTGATCAGTCTGCACTGTTTGCCAATTACCCTTTTATGGATCTCAGGACTACAAAGGGTTAATAAAATCATGTACAATGATAATTTGTATGCTTTCAATGGATCTCAACAGTTTTAGCTCACCTGAGCCGAAGGCTGACAAGGTGAGCTTATAGTATAGCAAGGCTCCGTCCGTCCGTGCGTTCATACTTTCAAACATGAATATCTCCTGAACCAGCTGGCCAATCTTGATCAAATTTCATATGTAGTATTGTTTGGGTGGGGGATTGACTACATATACTTTTGGAACAGGTTTGTTCAAAACTGTGGTTACCATGGCAACAAATAGGTCCCATAGACTTATAATGGGGAAAATGTTGTCCGGGTGGTAGCGCCTTTAGTTTTAATCGCAACTCCTTCAAACGCAGGTATCCAAGAGAGGCATAAAATCTCGGACAAGTTTGAATCTGGGCCAGGTCGGATCATTCTCTTTAGAGTTACTCACACTTGAGGATGAAAAATTTTCCCATAGACTTATAATGGGGGGAAATGTTGTCCCAGGCACAGCAACTTTATGTTCTATTTAAATTTGATCAAACTTCCTGATAACTAGGACAAGCATAAAATCTCTGACAACTTCGAATTTCAGCCATACTGTACAACTCTTCTTAGAGTTACTTGCCCTTGAGTGATAAAAAAAAAAACATATTTGACATTGTCCGGGGCATAGCGCCTTCAGTTTTGATCACAACTTCTTCAAATTTGCAGGTATCCAGGAGAGGCATAAAATCTCAGACAAGTTCGAATTTGGGCCAGGACGGATCATTCTCTTTAGAATTGCTCGCCCTTGAGCGATGAAAAATTTTCCCATAGACTTATAATGGGGGAAATGTTGTCCCAGGCACAGAAACTTTATTTTCTATTGAAATTTGATCAAAGTTCCTGATAAGGCATAAAATCTCGGACAAGTTCGAATTTGGGCCAGGTCGGATCATTCTCTTTAGAACTGCTTGCCCTTGAGCGATGAAAAATTTTCCCACAGACTTATAATGGGGGAAATGTCCCAGGCTTTATTTTCTATTGAAATTTGATCAAACTTCCTGATAACAAAAACAGGCATAAAATCTCTAACAAGTTCGAAATGGACTTCTACCTTAACTCTTTTAACAGGTCCATTTCCCATATAAGGGGTGTCTTGTTAGCTTTTATTATTACCATGTTTTGCAGGAATTTCTGTATTAAATGCAAAAAGTGTAGACCGTGATCAGATGCTGCGTTCTGTAGCGTCTGATAAGGGTCTACGCTCTTTGCCGGTGTCCCTTTTATGGGATGCTAGGCATAAAATGGGTTAAACATTGCATGTATTTTCTGCACTCTTTTGCCAATAACTGACTAAGCACACTTTCTGAATCGGTGGAATGAGGAGAAAGACCATGGAAATCATTTCATGATCAATTTCCACTAAGTTATGGGGCCAAGATGGGATACAAACTTAAGACTGCCTTAATGTAAATGTAATGAGCCTTGTCATGGAAAAAAGGGTCTTTATTGTATATGTGGACAATGAAAGAGCAGTTCAACCAGTGCATCACCAAAGCCTGTTTAGGGCCTTCTCTGTTGTTCAGTATATTCTGAAGTATACAACCAATCTGTAATTGGAAGGTCCTGGTCAGCCTTCATTATCTGATATATGATACTTTTTTTTTTATGACAATGGTTTGATACTCTACAGATCTTACTCTACATATCTACCCAGAGCTAAAACACTGGGTAGGTACAGGGCAAACAGTTTATAGATTACAGTGCCCTATGTTTGTTTGTGTTGAGATTTTACGGCCCAGTCAACCCAGTGGGGTCATGTCGAGCGCGGCCAGTTTACCTAACCACACGTTTACTGGGCAGGCTTAGTCCTCTAAGCGGTTAACCAGTATTGTGCACATTCTTTCGCCAGAAACTGACAACTGCCCTTCTTGAATCAGCAGAAGGGAATGACCGTAGAAATTATTTCATGATCAATCTCCACGAAAAAATGTTGCCGACCTCCTGGTCTCCAGTCGGACTGCGCATCCAACTGAGCCACCGAGGCCGGCAAACTAGATAAGGTTTTAAGCAATTGGGTATTTTGGGCTAGTTTTACCCATTTCTTATTGATTTGGGTATCAGGATTTTTCCTTTGGGTACCCTGTTATGTTAATGGGTGCAAGAATTACTGATAATTGGGTATTGACCCATAGATTTAATTCTAATTGCTTTTTTTTTTGTAAGATTTTAATTGGGTAAATACCCCAAAAAGCAGCTTATACAAGGTACTGAGACTAATAACAAACATAAATGAAGTGTGGCACAAAATCCAGAGATGACTGATATTTTATTATGCATTTTTACAAATCAATGATAATCATCAACGGTCAGGGCCCAGTTGTTCAAAGCTAACGATGTCGTTAGTTAACGATTCGTTAAAATTTACATTGAGTGATATGCAAATATGCTGAATTTTTTTGCTGAAAAAATGTGAGTAGCTTTTGCAGTGCAAAAGCTACTCACATTTTTCCAGCAAAAAATATCAGAATATTGTGTATTGAATCTGCTAAAACAGTTAACGAAATGACCCTTAACGAGCTCGTTAAGCTAACGACGCTTTGAACAATTGGGCCCAGATCTATAAATGAATGTTTATACCATTTCATGTCACTGTTATTGATATATGAGCTGAAGTACAAGGCAATATACCATAACATAAGCCAGCACTCTACAAGACCTACCATAAGACGTGACCATCGAAGACTCAGATCAGCCTGCGCTTCAGCGCAGTCTGATCAGAGTCTTCACAGATTGTATGTGTCTTCTACAGCCACAGGGCTATCCAAAAGAGGGATAAAAGAGAATCCTTGCCTTACTGGGTGGATGTACAGGCTGATCATTGCTGGTCACACAGGTCTTATTGTAGGTTTTGTTGTGTGCTGGCTCATATCATAAGTGCCCAGCAAAGACATCAGCCTGCACATCTATGCAATCTTTGCTGTCTATGTGAGCGGACTTACCAGACATTGCAGGCTGAGCCTTTTTTACTAAGCACAAACGTCATGAGGTACATTTTCACATTGTGGCACAATCTGTGGAAACTTTCAACACATTACATACTTCCCATAAAAAACAAAAAAAACAACAAAAAAAACAAACAGAACATGCATTGCCTGAAGTGTAGACACCATTTCTGGAAAAAGTTGATTGCAATGTACAAAATATTCATCAAACCAAAGATGAATCAATTCAGTGATAAGGTTAGGAATTAATAAGATCTTAAAAACGTAAACGAAAACTTTAACATTTTTAAAATTCTAAGAGTGTGACCTCGACCCCAAGGCCACTGTCATGAGTGCTGATGGTGCTGATAAAAACTTTGGACCAATATAATATATATCATGATACCAAATACAAGGGTGAGAATAGTGACTATCAATCCTGAAATCTTGTCCAAAAACTACTAATATTTTTCTTATTTCTCAATTAAAACATATGTTGTGGGTATTCATTAGAAGCGCCTCCCCGAGGCACTTCTAATGAGTACCCACATTTTTATTATGTGGATATTCCCTCTTATCTGGAGCTATGCAACTAATAATTAGTTTTTAAAGTTATTTCAGACATATATTAACCCAAATAACACAAACTGACACAAAAGGATGGTCTTGTGAACAAGAGTTAAAGTGATTTTTCATGATTAAAATGAAAGTTCTCAATCCTGAAATCCGGATTAATCCTGAAGTTTCCCATCCCTGCAAATATAAATTAAATCCATCATTTGGTTTAGAAGTAATGAGGTCCTAAAAACTTTGACAAAATTTTAACAGGAAAATTCTATGTGACCTTGACACAACCTAGGGTGGTGGGGATGGTACTGCATAAAAATTTGGACAAATATATATCATCAAAGCAAAGATGAATGAAATCGGTGATAAGGTCAGGAAATAATTTTACATGAAAATTCTTAAGTCTTTGACCTTGACCTTGACATGACCTAGGGTGGTGGGGATAGTACTGCACAAAATTTTGGACCAATATATATACAACCATACCAAAGATGAATCAAATCGGTGGTAAGGTTAGAAAATAATGAGGTCTTAAAAACTTTAATGAAAACTTTAACATTTAAATTCTAGGTCTGTGGACCTCAAGGTCATGGTCATGAAAGCTGATGGTGCTGATAAATACTTTTGACCAGTGACTATCATAATACCAAACAGGAACAAAATCCATCATTTAGTGTAGAAGAAATGAGATCCTAAAAACTTTGACATAAAATTTTAACATGAAAATTCTAAGTCTGTGACCAGACCTAGAGTGGTGGGGATGGTACTGCGCAAAATTTTGAACCAATATATATCATCATACCAAAGATGAAGCAAATCGGTGATAAGGTTAGAAATAATCAGGTCTTAAAAACTTCAACGAAAACACCAACATTTGTGGACGCAGATGCCAATGGTAGTACAGTAGCTCTCTGTGAACGTTGTTCAGGCGAGCTAATAAAAATAATACAAACTTCAAGAAGTTTATTATCCAGCTTGTGATGCCATGGAAATACAACTAGAGCTGTACAGCTAGATAAAGCCAGACAGTGTGCCTTCACTGCAAAACTTAGCACAACATTTTCCCTTTTCTCTGCTTTCTCCAGCTCTGCGGAGCAGAAGGAGAGTCAAATTCTGATTGATCTTGTCCAGCAGCTCTGATTCTAATCGAAGTATCTTGCAATTCTGGTGTTAGTCTATTCCTAGCAGAGGTAAACCCCTTTCACAGCCAGAAGTATGGTTTTCTGGTGGTCATTCAAACTTGATGTTTTAAAATTTGAACCACCAGTGGTAAAGGCATTCTTTCTACCTCTTGACTTGCACATTTTGCAGGTCATGACTTAAGCTTTATCATCATAGCCCAGCCAACTAAACATGCGAAACAATTTACCTTGATAATTATGCTTCGGCTGTGTGCTTGGGCCTTGCTGAGACTATGTTGCATTTAAGGGGATTTCTGTGTTGAGTCTAGGGTGGGTGGAGGACTACATTCTCTTTCATTTCTGTCGCCATTGCCCTGCAGGGAAGGCTGGGATGTAGGCATGAAAAAATGTCAGATTTTGCAGCTTTTTTGTTGGAACCATGATGATATGACTGATTGCCTCAGCATGTTGAAGAGACCGCAATAAAAAATTGACCACCCTATCAAGTATCAAAAAGATCACATAAGATTAAAGGGAAATAACCTAAACAAGCTTTGTCCTTTTTATCAGATTCAGTAAAAGATAGATGGGTTTACTGTATTACTGTGCAAGGGAAGATTATTGGATATTTTTTTTTTTTTTTTTTGTTGGATTGTAAATAAATAAACTTCCACGAGATTTTCGTCAAGAAACAAGCAAAATAATTCTCATTGGTTAAGTGTCCTTCCTATTAAAAAATATCTGACATCTGAAAACTGAATCGCAGACACACCTGGTAATCTTGTAAGGGGTAGCCACTGGTTATGCACTCAAAATCTTTACGTGAACTTCCAGCCATGACTTACGAGACATCCAAATGTCAACAAACGGATAAGGTTCTCCCAATTTATTGATTTTTAGTAAATGTCATAAGACATATTTTGAAAAATTGGATAATGCTATTCCCAACAACTTTCATGGGCTTGAAAAAACAAACAGCTAATTTTTATTTCAATTTCACTCGGAGAAGGGTAGTCTGATATTCCTTTTTTGACTTTTTTTTTTCCAGTGCAAAATGAAGGTATTTTCAGCTATCTGGGCTATGAAATACTTATTTAACATGTCAAATAAGACGTAGTGCAACCTATGTCTACTTTGAAATACAAAAGATGCTAAATTTCCCAAGCATTTGTTCCGGGGACTGAAATATTTGTACCAATTAGGACTTACGAGGCCGACTACCCCTTATGGGGACAAGAAAGCCTATACATCACAAAGCGATTTTAACGGCAGTAAAATGAAACTTTTATATAAATTTGCTCAATTGAGAGCTTCAAATATATGCAAATGTGGCATATCAAAACCCTTTTGACACATGCTGTCTCATTTGCAAAACCTTTCATGGTCTTTGTTTTTATATAAATAGAATATTCTGAAACTGGTTTAGTCTAAAATCTGCATCTTTCTAAATGATAATAGCTAATGATCCCATAAGGGGCTAATATTCCCATAAGGCGTTTTAATCAGATACCCCGACAGTTGGCTTTCTTTTCACCATAAGGGTTAATGCCCCTGTAAGGGGTAGTCAGCCTCGTAAGTCATATTCGGCACAAATATTTCAGTCCACGAAACAAATGCTTGGGAAATTTAGCATCTTAGGTATTTTAACGTAGACGTAGGTTGCAGTGTGTCTTATTTGATATTTTAAATAAGTATTTCATAGCCCAGATAGCTGAAAATACCTTCATTTTGCACTGGAAAAAAAAACCCCAAAAAAACAGGAATATCGGACTACCCTTCTCCGGGTGAAATTGCAATAAAATTTTCCAAGCCCACACCTATCTTTTCCTACGCAAAATTTGTCTATGAAATTGACAAAAAATCAATAAATCAGGAGAACATACCTGTTTCTTGACATTTAGATGTCTTGTAAGTCATGGCCAGAAGTTTATGTAAAGGTTTTGAGTGCATATCCAGCGGCTACCCCTTTCTACGAGATTATCAGGTGTGCCTGAAGCAAGATAACTTGCTTTGTTTATTTTTCAATGAAAACAGGGATGGATACCCTCTTATCTAGAGCTATTGCACATACACCACAACCTCTTTATAACACTATCGGGGTCCATAGCATAAACCGTGTTAGTTAAACAAAATTTTTATAGCCAAACAAAAATGTATAGATTATATTGAAAAATGACCATTTATGGTCATTTTTCAATATAATCTAAACATTTTTGGGATCCATCTTTGAACTGTGTTATATCCAAAACCGTGTTATAATGAACCATGTTATAAAGAGGTTGTAGTGTATAATGTTTCTAAACTATCCGCAGATGGAGAGACTTAAACAGACTGGTATGCCCCAGACAAGTGGATCAGGGGAAACAGCCACGGGGCTGGTTAGAGAGCTGAGGGAGACTATCCAAGGTCTTACATCACAGCTACAAGGTCTTAATGACAAATTCACCAGCCAACTGGTGGCTGTCAGGAACGAGATTGAAGAAATAAAGAAAGAAACACGAAGAAGTTCCTTATATCCTTGGCAGTGACGATTTGTGAGACTTTAATCTAAATGCTGGCTGAAGATTTGCTAATAAGATAAGAACATTTAACAGAGGTATCTAACAGCCTGAGAATAATTCACTTCATATTATAGATAAAAGTATACAATAAATAATTTTGTCAAATAAGTCTTTTTCTCTTTTTTTTTTTTTCAATGGGAATAATCTGGATATTGCATTAATTCAAACTGCTCAACTTGCAAAGGGTACAGTAACCTTAGAGTTTCTGCTTAAAAACACATCAACCCTTAAGGGGTTAGTTTGTGTCATCTCTCAGAGAAAGGGAGAAAAGTGACAGAAGAACTAGTAGAGGAGAGGAAAGTGAGAAATAGAGAATGAAGGTAACAGTGAATGACAGTGCAGAAACAGAGTACTACCAATTTACCCTAAGTATTGGGACATGTACCTACCATACTTCTCCTAAAATTTGAAATACTCCAATGTACCAATCTACCGCCTGTTGAAGTGTTTAAAATATTGCTGTTATGTATAGCAAACAGTGCTGACCATGATCAGAGGCCGCATTTTGCGGCCTCTGATCTGGGTCTACACTGTTTGCAAAAGCCAATCTGTCCCAATACTTAGGGTTATTACAGTAATATGCCCCTTCCTCCACCTGCTGGAAGTACAACAGGCTCTTACTACCATCTTACCATCAATGGTACAGCAACCTGTATTTCACAAACTTTTCATATATATATTCTCAGTGGATTATTGCATCCCAGTGACATTTCAGGGCTTTAAGATATTATCCAAAAAGATACAAATCATCCTTTCCGACAAAATATATTATATTTGACACTGATTATGCATATGCAAACCTGAAGAGGCAGTCTAAACAAGGTCTACATTGTTTGCCCTTTAACAGAATTTTTACACATCACAAGGTAATATTCAAATTTGAATACAGTAAAAGATTAAGGCAGGGCTTTGGGGATACCATGCCCAACTTGTCCCATTTCCATGATTTGAATTTACTTGTCCTGGGATAAGGACGTCATACCTCTAGCTAAGAAGAGTATCCAAATTATGTATAATATATTTATATTATTTCTCAAAAATATATGTTGGAGGTACTCATTACAAGCGCCTCTCTAGGGAGGCACTTCTAATGGGTACCCCCAACATACGTTTTCTTCGAGAAATAAGAAAAAATGTCATTTCGGGCATGTAAATCTTGGCTGGATGAGTGGATTTTGACCATTTACTTGCCCGTGGACAAGTAATAAAATCTAATAAATCCACAACCTTGATAAAGGTGTCTTAACCCTAGTCCTGCTGAACCCGGATATATCCTGTCTTTGCAAACAGTGTAGATCCAGATCAGCTGGCTTCTGAAGAAGTCAAGTGATCTGGATCTACACTGTTTGCCATTCAGTATGTGGATCTATATCAACAACCTTGATCAAGTAATCTGATTGGTTGAAAATTAGAAATGGGTGTGGCTTCTTAATTTATTCAGCAGGACAAGGGTTAATATTAAATGTGTTTACAGTATTTGAAACCTGCTAAAGAAAAACACATTTTCCATTTTGGGAACAGCTTCAACCATACCTCCAAATAAGACAGATTATCAGGAAAATATTTTTCTTATTTCTCCATGAAAACATATTGTAGGTACTCATTAGGAACGCCTTGGCGAGGCGCTTCCAATGAAAAGCAAAACATAATGTTAATATGGAGAAATAAGAAAAGTATCGACATTTTTTGGCTGAAAAAAAGTTCTTTATCTGGAGCTAAGCTTCAACTTTCCAAGTAAATTCTGATAGGTCACCACAACTTAACAGGAAATGATACAGTCCAGTCTTCTTCTTCCCTTCTGAAAAGGGATCTACTTTAAAAGACATGAATTTGCTCCCATTGGGAGCAAATTCTTTCCTTTTAGAGCAGACCCCTTTTCGAAGGTATTTAGTGTAATTGATTCAAGCTGGAATATTATGGCCCAGTCAACACTGTAAATGTCATGTTGTGCAGGAAAGAAAATATGGTCACAAAAGTTGTCTCCCTTGAACAAAATGGTGGAAAGTGTCTAGTCCCCTTAATTTTTCATAGAGAGGAATATGGTAGCTTTCTTAGTGGTGTCAGAGTAAGGTGAACCACTGTAACGGCTTATCAAGAGTTTGACTCTCACACCTGCAATTTGATTCTCACTTCATCTAACAAATACAGATCGAGAACATCCCAGAGTTAAAAATTGCTAATAGTTATGGCACTATTTCACTAACTAACACTATCAGGATGATGTCTGTGTTTCTCCATGTCCATTTGTCTGAACATCTGTTGTCTGTGATAATGAGCCACCTTTCAGTATATCAGCTGAAATACAAAGTACATAATAGCAGGTACAAACTACCTCCAAGAAAATTCAAGATGAATTTAATTCCTCATACTGGGAAAAGAATTTCAGCAGACATTTTAAAATACTTTTCTTATTTTTCCCAGAAACATGCTTTGACATTTCAAGCAAATTGTCTCTAAGTAATTAGAACAAGAAAAACGCCCAACAGCATTATGGACAAGTTTTTCAAAAAGGTTAAAAAAAGGTAAACCTCAGACACTCCTGACGCCCAATGCTTGCCCAATCATCGCTATATTAAAGGACGGATTTTTGAAAAAAAAAAAAAAATCCAAAAATATCCATTTATATTGTCTGCTGAATTTGCCCAGAGTGAATAAAGGTTTTTATTACATTTTCAGCAGTGATTTACTAAGATTTCTCAGTGAATTATAACTGATAATTCACTGAGTGAATTATTTCATTTCGAACGTTTTGACGTCATAATTGCTAGGCAACGTTGCTGACATTGTTGATAACAACAATAACAATAGCTGACATTTCGCGGAAAATTTGATAAAATCATGGAGATCAGACTGCAATTTTCACGTCCATTTAGCGTTTTTGAGGAGAGACCTGCAACGCAAATATAAAGTATGATTCTCTTGATAATCCAGTTCAACTTTCGTGACATTATTGTGTCTGTATTTCAAGCACAGGATGAATTTTGCATTAAAGTGAAAACAAGATGGCGACTGATTTTCAAACTAAACCATGCCTCCTGAAATTCATGCACTGACTGGAACTATTTTGGTAGGAAATCATAATGGCTGAATTTGAAAACTGAAAGGAAAACATAAATGCAAATGTAATAAACAGTTTATTTGGTTGTTTTTATCGATTACGGAGAAATAATTCACGCGTGTTCTAAGGTTTTCGTGTAAATCTTGTTCGCTTCGCTCACTCGTTTTTTAGGCGCAAGCCTTAGAACTCTAGTGAATTATTTCTCGGTAATCAATCAAAACAAACAAATAAACTCTATAAAATAGCTTCAGACAGGAGGAGTATTCAGATAACATGTGCACCAAAACTTATCGTCTTGTGGGAGTTCACTGAAATAGTCACAAGGCAATACCAATCATACCCAAAAGTTACATTTTGGTGCAATTCCAGTGAATCCACCCAAAATATGTTTCAGTATGTTTTGGTGCAGAAACAACAAAAAAATTACTAAAAATGATATTATCACCTTCTGGTTGCATTTCAAGGAAAACTTTTAATAATGTGCAGCTGATGAAACAAGACTTGCAAATACAGTGAAACAATTCCACATACATGTCATCAACTAAACTGTAACATCCAATGAATTTGTGAGGCATATTTAAGAAAAAAAGTTCTAGTATGAAATTACAGCTTTGGTGTTGGGTAGGTTTACTGTAGGTGAGTCCAATTTAAATAATCAACTAACAAAATTCTAATTAAGGCCCATTTAGGGATGGGGTCAGGGCTGAGTGTCAGTGAGACCCATTTTAAATTTCTCTTCAAGAGATAGAAATTTAACAAACCTTTATCTAAAGTAAATACATCTCCATGAAATTTCCGACAGACCATTAGCTCCAGACTGAAATCTGACGATCCTCCAAAAAGAACAAGTTTATCTCCAGCTGTTACTGCTGAGTGCTGTCCTCTAGCCACAGGGATGTCACCCTTTACTGCTGGCTGTAACCACTCACAAGTTTCTGAAAAGGGACAAGACTGATGGGTGATGGAATGAATACTAGCATGACCCTTGACAAATAATGGTACACTACAGCCTCTTTATAATACGGTTTGTTGGAACACTGTTTTGGATGTAACACGGTTCAAAGACGGATACCATAAATGTATAGATTATATTGAAAAATGACCATAAATGGTCATATAAATGGTCATTTTTCAATATAATCTATACATTTTTGTTTGGCTATAACACGGTCGTTTAACTAACATGGTTTATGCTATGGACCCCAACAACAGTGTCATAAAGAGGTTGCAGTTTATTTATGTAAAAGTTATGCAAAATTAAGTGTTTCCTGTCAAAGATTTCACAAACCTCATTCATGTATTTTATCATATTACATGAAATGGCATGCCTTATTTTCTCTGAAAAATAATAAAAATCTTGCAAATGACATCTACTGCAGCTGTCACTGGCACTTTAACCCATTATATACTGAATAGACTCTCCCACATTACACATTGGAAGAGTCCAATTTCAATTTCAGGTACATCCGGCTATGAGATTTACATATTCCTAGAGAAAAATGGCTAAACTATTTGCAAACAGTGGAGACCCTGATCAGACGCCACAGAATGCAGCATCTGATCTGAGCCTGCACTGTTTGCCAATTACCCTTTTACGGGTCTCCCAACTACAATGGGTTAATGAGACCTCAAAACTTGAAAATAGATTTATTTTTATCTTCAGAACTTTAATACATAGCTCTAGGTATGCAAGGATATAAGGTTAATATTTTTGTGTTTTTTTTATTTCTCCACGATAACATATGTTATGGGTACTCATTAGAAGAGGTTCACCAATGCACTTCTAAAGAGTACCACAACATGTTTTTGTAGGGAAATAAGAAAAATATCAACACATTTTGATTGAAAAAATATGTCTTATGTCTAAGGCTATGTTAATAACAAATGAATCATATCCATACATCTTAAATCAGGCCAAAAAAAAAGTATGTGTTTAGTGGGGTTTAACGACACGTCAACCCTTGAGGGTCATTTTGTGTCGTCTCCCAGAGAAAGGGAGAAAAGAGATAGAAGAGAGAGTAGAGGAGATGAAAGAGTGGGACAGGGAAGAAAGAGGAACAGGAATGAAAGTGAAGAAACAGAAGAAATAAAAACATTCCCCCTCTACCCTTACCCACTACAAGGATAGCAGGCCTTGCCCAACTGTAAGCCAGTATCAGTTGGAAGCCCCAGTGATGTAAGATACACAGCACCTTTGCACCACCCGACCACCCACAAGGCATATAGGGAATTTTGCTTTTTGTATTTTTTTTTTTTTATTTTTACAAAATTATACCATAATTACCAAATATATTTAGACTGTGCACCATAATTCATAAAAAATTTTACCAAGTCTATTTGACTACCTTTTGATGCGTCTAAAAAAATAGATAGAACAGCAAACAGTGTAGACCCTGATCAAACTGCTCCTGTAGGAGCAGTTTGATCTGGGTCTACACTGTTTGCTCAGACCTACCTGTATGAATAGACAGTATAGTTAGCATAGATATGGTAGGATAAAAATTTCATCCCAGAGACACCTACTTTTTTTATTTGTTTATTTTTTTTGAGAAAGCATAAAAAACAAGATGACCATGAGGTCCTAATCACTCCCCTGAACCCTGAGTATTATTTGGTAACTTTTTTCCTCTGAGTAACCTTGATCATTGGTACTGATAACAGTTGATAGACTCCTTAGTGTCAATCTTAGTGAACTCTGTCTGAGATCACTGAATGACCTTGACCTTTGGTATTCAAAGAAATTCATGTAGTACCTAGTCTCATATCACAGTCTAAAATAGTTTTGGAAAAAAAGCACTGTTTCACCTTTTCCTCATTTAAAAGCCTAAGGGGACCAAATTTGACCTTGCGGTAAAATAGGTCAAGGTCAATGCAAGGTCATCATTTGAAAAAATTTGGTAGCCCAGTCAACCCAATGGGGGTCATGTCGAGTGCAGTCAGTTTACCTAACCACACATTTACTGGTCAGGCTTAGTCCTCTAAGCGGTTAACCAGTATTGTGCACATTCTTTCACAAAAACAGACAACTGCCCTTCTTGAATCAGGGGAAGGGAGAGAATGACAGTAGAAAATATTTCATGATCAAATCACCACGAAAGAATGTTGCCAACCCAGCAGGGGTTGAACCCGCAACCTCCTGATCACCAGTGGGATGCACATCATATTTGGTAGTACTCAGTCACCTGATGCTACATAACAAGTTTCAAAGCAATTGGTCCAGCTGTTCTGCAGAAGAAGATTTTTCAAGGTTTTTACCATATTTAGGCATGGCGGCCATCTTGATCATGTGATCTGGACCATTGTAAGGAGACTGCATGAGAAATCTAACTGAAATTGGCCCAGCCGTTTCAGAGAAGGACCATTCAAACAAACTTTCAATCCCCAATTGTCCGGAGATCAAATACAAAATCTAACTGAAAATGACCCAGCGGTTTCAGAGAAGAAGTTGTTTGAAAATGGTGGTGGACGGAAAACAAAGGCCTACCTTCCTATAAACTCCCCTACATTTGATTGTGTTGGGGTTTAACGACACGTCAACCCTTGAGGGTCATTTTGTGTCGTCTCCCAGAGAAAGGGAGAAAAGAGATAGAAGAGAGAGTAGAGGAGATGAAAGCCAAAACTCCCCTACAACCTTTGGCTCAAGGAAGCTTCATTGCTAGGTTTCATCAGGCAAATTAGGTTTGGTCTCATGAGACCACATTGTCTGGCAAAAGGCTGCAATTCAACGAAGCAGCCTAGAGCTCTAGCCTCCTGAAAGTGCCATGTATTATAATGTATTATAATGCAAATGTATTATAATGCAGCAACTCCGTCTCCCTAGCTCCAGACAAGATAGGCATTCAGGTTTTTCGTATTTCCCCATTGAAATACCATATTCGACCTAATTACCGCACATACCCTTATAAGCGCACAGTCAAGCAATTCCGTAGTCTTCAGATTACTGCCAGTGTACTTTTTGTCAACTTCTTTATAAAGGCATATGTTGTGGGTACCCATCTGAATTGCAATTCAAATGAGTACCCGCAACATATGCTTTTATAGTTTTATAAAGAAAATCAGAAAGAAGTCCCTTAATAATCTTCTTTGCTGATCTTTTTCTTTTTAAAGTGTAGTCTTAGTAGGTAGATACCTATTTTACCTCGTTTTGGAAAACCTAAGCGCACAGTGTGGTAATTAGGTCAAATGCGGTATGTTACGGTACATTTATAGAATGGCCTCACCCTGAGGTAATTGATTGATTGTGTTGGGGTTTAATGACGTCAACCCTTATGGGTCATTTTGTGTCGTCTCCCAGAGAAAGGGAGAAAAAAGATAGAAGAGATAGTAGAGGAGATGATAGAGAGGGAAAGCGGAGAAAGAGGAAAATGAATGAAAGTGAAGAAACAAAAGAAATTAAAACATTCCCCCTCTACCCTCACCTGCTACAAGGATAGCAGGCCTTGCCCAACTGTAAGCCAATCTCATTTGGATGCCCCAGTGACGTAAGATACAAAACACCTTCGCCTCACCCAACCACCCCCAACTGAGGTAATTCTAATGAGTACCCATAAAGTATCTTTTTGCGAAAAAATAACACATTATGCTAATGTCATCATACATGTCATCCTGTCTAAAGCTACGCTTGTACAGTACCACTACCTTTACTAAGTTACCTGTATCAAAAATATTGAAATCAGCTAGATGTTGGTTGTCATGTGCTCGTCCACCCATCACCACCACTCTCTTACCAACAGCTGTTGCTGTATGAAAAGATCTTGCGGCAGGCAGCTGTCCTTTACCTTTCAGTTCAGTATTCCATTTTCTTGAATCTACAATAGGGAATGTCAATGTTAGGACAGTTTAGGATTAACATCCAAAGCAATATTTTGTGTCTTGACATCGTCTTCAAATCTGCGGGCTTTCACCGTACAACTTCATATTGCCTTTTAAAGTTACAAGCAGCAAATTTCTTGAATCCTGATAGACTTTTTTATTTGAAAGTTAGACCCTTAGCAAGTTGTTTGCAGTTCATGCTTCAGTTGTGTAAATGTTATGCAAACAGATCAGCCTTAACATACATTTGTGCTATCTGATATCACAATCATTTTTACCTGTAGATTTTACAGTATAATTCCTTATTTCTCAAGAGAACAGTGTAGGCTCTGACAAAAGTGCCTATATAAACAGGCTGACTTAGGCTATCGTGCACACATATGCACTAAGTTATACATGCAGTCATAGCTGTTGGTAAGATTTTCTCTGACCTTAAATTAATGATTTTTTTGTTAACTTCTATCATGAACACATGTTGTACAGAGGAGCTTATTACAAGTATTCACTGTGGATGCTTTCTAAGAGAAATTAAAGGCTCTGGAAAAAGTTGGTTTAAACAATAATTTATTCTTTAAGTTCAAATATGTACATCGCATAATGTTATATGGTACAGGATTTGATAAAAAGCTAAAAAATATATAAACCATCTCCTGAAAAAAGTTGCTATTGAGAGCTACAGTAGTAACTGGAGACTGCCTTGTATGTGACATGGCAAAATTTACAATGGAAAAAAAAAAACCTACCGTCATAACCCTAAATATTTTGAGACAGGAAACAGCGTAGACCCAGATCAGATGCCCCAAAATGCGGCATCTGATCAGGGTCTACTGTTTACACCTTATCCAGCATTATTTTAGACACATAAAGAGGTAGTAAAACCTTTTTTTTCAAATTTTGGGACAAGTATGGTAAAGTGTTAAGGCGTCCAAATACTTGGGATATATACGGTACTCCTTACCAACGTTATATATGTGTAGATCATTCTGTCTTTTTTCGGTGTCTCTTCCACCAAATATATAGAGATCTCTTTCCACACTACACATGGCGTGAGCTGCTCGTGGGCTGGGAATGCCCATGTTCATATGCATTGGCTGTGACCATACCTTCGATACTGAAAAAGTCCCAGTGGTTCAGATAAAAGTAGTATATTATTTATTTCTTTTTGTACCACAAAAATATATATTTGTGAGTAGTCAGCAAGATATAAGGTAAAAATTGATGTAAATGAGACCAAAAAAAAAAAAAAAAAAAAAAAATTGAAAAAAAAAAAAAAAAAAAAAAAAAAAAAAAAAACTTTTTATTATTGTGGTACTGTAGTGATTTATATTGCCTTCTATAATATGCCACTGCAATTCTAATACCAAGAAAGCAATGATATGGTAATGTGCCGTATTCCAGACTTTAAACCTGATTTTGACAGCCTATAACTAAAGACTAGAAGACAAGCATGTTAATCTGCTTAGACAAAGAAAACAAACGCTCTTATTAAGTTGACAAGCTAACCTAACATTGGCTTCAGAAAAGTAGCTCTCTTGGATATCTGTACTAAAAAAACATAATAACCAATGATCTTCGTGATATTTTGGAGTGATTTTAGAACTTTGTAATTATGCGAGCTGATTCTATTTTTTCCCTAAAATATTTCCCCTTACTGCCGAAAAAAGTTTCTTGTCCTGTCCGGCAAGCAGTTCGAATTTTTCACTTGCCTTTAACTAACATCTACTTGTAAATATGAGCAGATGAGTGCTAATTACGAGCACTGATGAACCTACATACATCATAACATCTACTTGTAAATATGAGCAGATGAGTGCTAATTGCGAGCACTGATGAATCTACATACATCATATTGACTACACATGGTTTTGGTCTAAAATCAGAAACCGTATATCTCATGGACCTATATATATGAGGGCGTGTCAATAAATAACCAGCCTATCCTATTTCTGATGGACATAGACGGTCACGATTTTCATGCTTATTAAGTTGACAAGCTAACCTGACATTGGCTTCAGAAAAGTAGCTCTCTTGGATATCTGTACTAAAAAAACACAATAACCAATGATCTTCGTGATATTTTGGAGTGATTTTAAAACTTTGTAATGCGAGCTGATTCTATTTTTTCCCTAAAATATTTCCCCTTACTGCCGAAAAAAGTTTCTCGTTCTGTCGGGCAAGCAGTTCGACTTTTTCACTTGCCTTTAACTAACATCTACTTGTAAATATGAGCAGATGAGTGCTAATTGCGAGCACTGATGAACCTATATACATAATATTGACTACATATGGTTTTGGTCTAAAACTGTATATCTCATGGACCTATATATACGAGGGCATGTCAATAAATAACCAGCCTATCCCATTTCTGATGGACCGAGACGGTCACGATTTTCATGCTTTGTTTCAATATATGTTTTATACATGGGTACAAAATTGCACATGTATCCAGTAATTCTTTAATAAGATATTGAATGTCAAACATGGCTAGTGATGCAAATGCATGCTTTTCATCTAAAGCTGAGTACCGTGCTGTAATTCGGTACTTGTATTTAAAAGGTAAAACAGGCAAGGAAATGCACGGCGAGTTAGCCGATGTTTATGGGTCAACTGCACCATCTTATGCTCAGGTTAAATTCTAGGTAGGGGACTTCAAACACGGTAGAACGTCTTTAGAAGATGAAGCCAGGTCTGGACGCCCCATTGGATGCCACCGACGAAGAAACGTGTAAGAAAGTTTGGGATCTGGTATACTCTGATAGGCGAATTCAGGTGGAAGAAATGGCACAGGCATTAGGCATTTCACATGGTAGCGTTTCAACAATCTTAACTGATCCTTTAGGTATGCGCAAGCTAACAGCCTGTTGGGTCCCCAAATCCCTTAGCGATGAGCAAATGGCAACCAGAGCATCAGTATGCAGCATCTTGTTGAAGCGTTTTAGGTCAAAAAATGATTTTCTTTTGCATCTGATGACTTAAGATGAGACTTGGGTTCATTATTATGAGCTGGAGAATAAAGCTCAGTCGTCAGTGGGTAGGGCCTGGGTCCCCGAGGCCAAAGAAGTTCAAGACGCAAACATCTGCTGGCAAGGTGATGGCCACAGTATTTTGGGACGCAAAAGGCGTTATTATGTTGGACTTTTTACCCAAGAGAAGTACAATAACTGGAGTGTACTATGCAAACTTGTTAGACCAGCTGAGAACCGCCATCCGTGAAAAACGCCGAGGTAAACTCTCTAAAGGTGTTTTGCTGCAACAGGACAATGCGAGAGTCCACACTTGCAAAGTAGCAATGGATGCTGTAGAGCAAAACGGGTATGAATTAATATCACATTATGCCTATTCGCCTGACCTAGCTCCTTCCTATTCCCAAACTTGAAAATGGACATTTCCAGTCTGATGAAGAAGTCGTGATGGCAGTTGAGGAGTGAGTCAATGGAAAGGACCCTGACTTTTTCAGTTCTGGACTGACGGCACTTGAACACCGTTGGTCTAAGTGCATCACACACAAGGAAAATTACATCAAAAAAGAAGAGGTGGATCTCAACCGGAAATAAGTTAGGCTGGTTACTTATTAACTCACCCTCGTACAATAAGCAAGACAAGAAAAGACTTTAAACATATTAAATGACAGTGCCAGATTTTAACTTCTAGCCCTGCCCAGGGGCAAGAACTGAGCTGTCAGTATGGAACATAATAAAATTTGGTAACAAACTACATGCCACAACTGGCAAAACAAACGAAATCCATCACCAGGCCTTGATAATATAACGCAGAGCTGTGGAAATACCATGTCTGACTTGTCCAACTTGTCCCATTTCCCTGAGGACAAGTAAGAAATTTCAATTTACTTGTCCTGGGACGAGTAGTTCATAGCTCTGGCAAAAGAGTATCCAGATAAGATAGATATTTTTCTTATTTCTTGAAGAAAACATACATTGTGGCTACTCATTAGAAGTGCCTCAGTGAGGCGCTTCTAATGAGTACCCACAACATATGTTTTCTTCGAGAAACAAGAAAAAGTGTCAATTTTTGGGCAAGTAAATCTTGGTTGGGCAAGTGGCTTTTGATCATTTACTTGTCCGTGGACAAGCAATAAAATTTGATAATTCCACATCCCTGTATAACACCTCAAAAACATTGACACAGATATCCACCAGAACCATGAAAGGACAAACGAACATACATACGAATGAATAGAAGAGTAAAAACTATATACCCCTTGGCACAGAAGTATACTGGGAGCATAGTAAGGTTAGATACTTTTTGACAGTTTACAGTAAAGTTTACACCATGTACTGCTACATGAATCATGTTCCACTTGCTGCCTTTTTATACAGGAGAGCTGTCGTTCAAACAAAATAATATTAACCCTGTCACAACTCTGAAGTAGACTCTTCAGTTTTGTTTTGTTTTATTTGGACATGTCCGTTGATGCAAATTGGGGTTTCAGTCTACAACCAGTAACAGAATGGCAAACAGTGTAGATCCTGAAGAGATGTTCTGTTACAAGTTACAGCCATCTCATCTGGATCAACACTGTTTGCATAGGTATTTGTACCAGTCTACAGGGTTATTTGTTTGTGCTGAGGTTTTACGGCACAGTCAAACCAATGGGGTCATGTCAAGCGCAGTCAGTTTAGCTAACCACATTTTTACTGGGCATGCTTAGTCCTCTAAGCGGTCAACCAGTATTGTGCGCATATTTTTTTGCCAGAAACTGACAACTGCCCTTCTTGAATCAGCGGAAGGGAAACAGTAGAAAATATTTCATGATCAATTTTCAGAAAAGAATGTTGCGGACCCGGCAGGGGTCAAACCTATAACCTCCTGATCACCAGTCGGACGTGCATCCAACTGAGCCACAAAGGCCGGCTCTACATGGTTGAAAGGGTTAAAGTGAATATTGCATGTTTTCCACACAGGTAAATGTATATAATATTTTAGGTAAAGAATTCATATAGCAGAACCAAATAGATGTAAATGATGATGATGATTATTTGGTGTTTTACATCCCTTTCAACACTATTTAACCTCTGTCAGGCTGAACCCGGATATACCCTGCCTTTGCAAACAGTGTTGATCCAGATCAGTCGGCTTCTGAAGAAGCCAACTGATCTGGATCTGCACTGTTTTCCAAGTATGCAAATTTACAGGAACAATCTGGATCAAATTTTCTGATTGGCTGAAAATTAGAAGTAGGCGTGGCATCTTAATTTATTCAACAGGACAAGGGTTAAGTTATTAAGTTAAGACCATGGAAAAATGATAATGAAAAGCTCTGTGCAATGAAGCGCCATACAGTCGTATGCTGAATTCCGCCTCCAGTGGGATTCGAACCAGGGACCTAGTGATCCGAAGTTGGGAATGCCAACCTCTCAGTCACCTGTACGCTTCAAAATTTAAACTATCTAGTATTAATTGCAAAACTTAATTTGCAAATCGTATGCTGTATTGTCGAATATTACACAAATCATAAATTATAGCACTGGGAAAGTGTAGATATTACCCATAATGCAAGTGTTGTGGTACAAGTAACAAATGCACATCCTGAAACATAGTTGCAAGAATTGTATTTACCGTATTTACCCCAAGTATTGGGACACCTTATCTACTTTAGCTCTTGATGAGGTGCTTCTTGCAATCCAAAAGTATTGATATTTCTCTTATTTCTCCAGAAAAACATGCTGTGGATACTAATTAGAAGCGCCTCACCGAGGCACTTCTAATGAGTATCGACAATATATTATGTTTTTGTGCAGAATAAGAAAATTATTTACTTGATATCCACTCTTATCTAGACCTATGTCCACTTACCATATTTATCCTATTATTTGTAATAGTCCATTTTACTACCACAAATGTGTCTAAAATATTGCTGTATGTATGGCAAACAGTGTAGACCCTGACTGGACATCATGTTCTACAGTGTCTGATACGGGTCTACCTTTTTTGCAAAGGCATAATATGCCCCAATACTTAGGGTTATTATGATAAGTTCAAAATATCATCTTAATTCTAGTCACTATCATTTCTAGAACAACATTACGTCTGTATGTCTGTACATTAAAAACATAAAGTCGCATTTTCTGGAGTTTAACGGCCCAGTCAACACTATTAAGGTCATGTCTAGCTCATCACTTAACCTACTCACACTCTACCTGAGCAGGCATAGTCTTCTAAGCTGTTAACCAGTGCTTTATACATAGCAACAGATAAGGCGCTTTTTTCATCCGAAAAATGCTGTTACCTTTCTTATTTCTCCATGAAAACAAATGTTGTGGGTACTCATTGGAAGTGCCTCGGTGAGGCGCTTCCAATGAGTACCCACAACATATGTTTTAGTAGAGAAATAAATAAAATATAATAGGGATACCCCCTCTTATCTCTAGCTATGTTTATACACTATTCCTAGTTATTACCTCACATTACACAATATTATAACTGTAACATATGTTTGAACAATTGCAGTCACTAGCCATTCCTACATTCAAGTACCTACAATTCTGATTTTTCCTAGGTTTTTAAACTGAAATGTTTAAAACTCCTTATTTCTTACATGTTTGCCCAGTTTAGACTGGTCCTGCACTTAATAGGCCACAAAAGTTTCACTTATCTGTCCTTAATTGTTCTTTAAACTGACCATTCTGAACAAAAACAATGCTACTCTATGTATTGTTGTACACATTCTAAAATATTGTTCTCTGGTAGAATCTCTATGTACAGATTACTGAGAAATCTGCCTCTAGTTGTATGTACCATATCATAATGTTCATTTCTATTCATAAACTCATTCGTTTACTAGACAAAGTGCCCAGTGGGGCACGTATACCCCCAACCAGCGCTACCGCCAGTTTTTAACGAGTACAAAATATGTAGCTTTGACTCTGGAGATGGCAGGATGGATGAATTCCATGCTGATAGCTATATCCCCTAAACCTCTCGGTAGGAGGATAACAAAAGGTCTTGATGGTATAGCTATATAAACTTAGATGCAATTTTTTTTACTTTTATATGAAATTTCTAAGTCTGTGACCTTGACCTGAAGGTCATACCCTATATCTACCAACATGCCAAATATAAATGAAATTCCTCAAAGGTTCTTGATGGTATAGCTATATAAACTTAAGCACAAAAAACTTTGACTTTTTTATGAAAATTCTAAGTCTATGACCTTGACCCCAAGGTCACCCCTGGGGTGGGGATGGTGCTAATAAAAACTTTAGACCTATATCTACCATCATGCCAAATATGAATGGTCGATTATTATTATTAAATAATGCTACAAAGGACAGACAAAAAGATTTCTTGCTGATAGCTATATCGGCTCAACCTTTCAGTTACAGGATAATGAAATTTAATAAAAGGTCTTGATGATATGGCTATATAAACTTAAACGCAAAAAATTTTACTTTTATATGAAAATTCTAAGTTCGTGACCATGACCTCGGTCACACCCGGGGTGTGGATCATGCGGAGTAAGACGCTAGGCCGATATCTACCAAAATGTAAAATATAAATGAAATTCCTCAAGGTCTTGATGATATAGTTATATAAACTTAAACACAAAAAACTTTGACTTTTTCATGAAAATTCTGTGACCTTGACCCCAAGGTCACCCCCGGGGAGGGGATGGTGCTGATAAAAAGTTAAGACCTATATATACCATCATGCCAAATAAGAATGAAAACCATCAAAGGGTCTTCAAAATATGAGGTCTTATAAACTTTAATGAAAAAAAACTTTGACCCTAAGACAAAAATAAAGTATGAACGAATAATACTTCAACGGACTGACGGACAGACGAACAGATTCCTTGCTGATAGCTATATCAGCTCAACCTTTCAGGTAGAGGATAATGAAATTTAATAAAAGGTCTTGATGATATGGCTATGTAAACATAAACGCAAAAGTTTTTACTTTTATATGAAAATTCTAAGTTCGTGACCTTGACCTCGGTCACATCCAGGGTGGGGATCATGCGGAGTAAGACGCTAGGCGATATCTACTAACATGTCAAATATAAATGAAATTCCTCAAGGGTCTTGATGATACAGCTATTTAAACTTAAACACAAAAAACTTTGACTTTTTTAATGAAAATTCTAAGTCTGTGACCTTGACCCAAGGTCATGCCCGGGGTGGGGATGGCGCTGATAAAAACTTAAGACCTATATCTACCATCATGCCAAATATGAACGAAATCCATCAAAGGGTCTTCAAAATATGAGGTCTTATAAACTTTAACACAAAAACTTTGACCCTGTGACTTTTTTACAAAACTTCTAAGTCCGTGACCTTGACCCCAAGGTCACCCCCGGGATGGGAATGAAGCTACTAAAAATTTTAGACCTATATCTATCATCATGCCAAATATGAACTAAATCCATCAAAGGGTCTTCAAAATACGAGATCTTATAAACTTTAACACAAAAACTTTGACCCTGTGACTTTTTTACAAAACTTCTAAGTCCGTGACCTTGACCCCAAGGCCACCCCCGGGGTGGGGATGGTGCTAATAAAAATTTTAGACCTATATCTACCATCATGCCAAATATGAACTAAATCCATCAAAGGGTCTTCAAAATATGAGGTCTTATAAACTTTAACGCAAAAACTTTGACCCTGTGACGGAAAGACGAACGAAGGAACGAACGTACATACGAAGGAACGAACGGACGAACGGAAAAGCGAAAACTATATACCCCCACATACTTCGTATGTCGGGGGTATAATAAATCTTATAACATAGCTCCAGATAGGAGGGGGTATTCAGCCTTTTCATTAAAAGGAGGCAGAAGGCTAAATTGCCTTCTACATTCCCAGCATGGCCTTCTACTTTTAACCCTTGTCATGCTGAATAAATTAAGATGCCACGCCCATTTCTAATTTTTAACCAATCAGATTACTTGATCCAGGTTGTTGATACAAATTCAAATACTGAATGGCAAACAGTGCAGATCCAGAACAGTTGGCTTCTCCAGAAGCCAACTGATCTGGATCTACACTATTTGCAAAGGCAGGGTATATCCGGGTTCAGCATGACAAGGGTTAAGCCTGTCTAAGAGATCTTTTGCAAATCTCTATAGCATCTGCTCTATACTAACAGATTTTAGCCTCCTACTTCAGAACTTACCGAAAAGGCTGGATATCAGGAAATTGATTGTGTTGGGGTTTAATGACATGTCAAACCCTTGTGGGTCATTTTGTGTCATCTCCCAGAGAAAGGGAGAAAAGAGATCGTAGAGGAGATGAGAGATCAACAGGGAAGATAGAGGAACAAGAATGAAAGTGAAGGAACTGAAGAAATAAAAACATTCCTCCTCTACTCTTACCTGTTACACAGACAGCAGGCCTTGCCCAACTGTAAGCCAATTTGGACGCCCCTGTGACGCAAGATACACGACACCTTCGCCACACCCGACCAACCCTGGGTATCAGGAAAATATTTTTGTCTTATTTCTCCACAAAAACATATGTTGTGAGTACTCATTAGAAGCACAATGGTGAGGTGCTTCTATTGAGTACCAAAACAATGTTTTTGTGGAGAAATAAGAAAACTATTCTCAACTGTTTGTTGAAAAAAAAAACCAAAAAAACAAATAACCTTATTTGGGACTACCCTGATAATAAGTTGTTATATATCTACCTGTATCAAAGATGTAAAGATCATTAAACCAACCAAACTGAGCTGCTCTTTGGGAACGTTCCTCCTCAATAATGTCATCATCTTCCATCTATAAAAATAATACACGGGTCAGGGAATAACAAGCCTTCTATAAAATGCAAAAAAAAAAAACAAAAAAAAAAAACAAACAAAAAACAAAACAACATAACCCTTTCATCCCTGAGTTTCTGTATGTAGTCATCCATCAGTGAATTTTGACACATCCATTGTTGCAAATAGGCGTTTCAGTCAAAATCAACAACAGGGCCCAGTTGTTCAAAGCATCGTTAGCTTAACAAGCTAGTTAGTGGTCAAAATTTTAACTGTTCTAATAAGCACATATCAAATTCACAGGTATTTTTGCTGGAAAAATGTGAGTAGCTTTTGCAAATGCAAAAGCTACTCACATTTTTTCAGCAAAAATATTACCGTATATGCCACGACATAGTTAGTTTTGAACAACTGGGCCCAGAATGGCAAACAGCATAGATTCTGATGAGAAAGCTCATGATGAGCTGTCTCATCTTGATCTGCACTGTTTGCAGTTATCTGTATTGGTCTGTAGTGATGAAAGGGTTAAGAGAATAGATACACTTTCGAGGAAGATCACTCAGTTCCGTAAGTATTTGTCTCACTTTACAAAGGGTGTGCTATGGAAAGCTACAGCCTTTAGAGAAATTCTGGCCTAAGTTTTGTAAGTATACCCAAACAAACTCAGTGAGATGCTTCTAATGAGTACCCACAACATTTTCTTCAAGATTTACGAACAAGAGCTCCACCAAGTGAGGCAATATATTCCAGTAGGAGTTTCCTAGTAATAGATGATACAATACACTGAATAGGGGTTTGTCAGTATCAGGAATATTTGCATTGTATTTAAGCAAACAAGAGGACCATAATGGTCCTGTATAGATTCCCTAAAAAGCCAAGCAAAATAAGGCCTGTTGCCTCTGACAACTTAAGTCTGCTAACCTGGATTTGTGCTTAGTAAGTAAAGGTTCACAAACAATCCAGGAAGAGTATCAGTAGCTTCAGTGCTTCTTAACAAATAATTGTAACTTTACTCTTTCCATGACTTCGGACAAAGGTCAAGGGTAATCCTTGACCTTTGGAACATTAACAACGTCATAATTTCAATTCCTTGAACTTACATCCTAAATACCTTTTCAGTCTTTAAAAGCATTTTAAATATCATCATTGTAAAATTTTCTCACATGAATGAATGGGGACGCAAAGATGACAGAAGTGTAAAAAGGTCAAAGGTCGTCCTAGCATCAACACTTGAACAAAGTTGGTAGTTCTCAACACATCTGCACATCACCTTGGTTTTGTGAACATTTGAACAAAGAATCACAACAAATCCTTCAATCTATTAACCCTTGTCCTGCTGAATAAATTAAGATGCCATGCCCACTTCTAATTTTCATCCAATCTGGTTACTTGATCCAGATTTTTGCTATAAATTTGCATACTTAATGGCAAACAGTGCAGATCCAGATCAGTTGGCTTCTTCAGAAGCCAACTGATCTGGATCTACACTGTTTGCAAAAAAGGGTATATCCGGGTTCAGCAGGACAAGGGTTAAGGAGATATGGAGCATAGACAAAAATTTAATGGACAGACAGACAGACACACAATGTCAGGACATAACTTGATCCGTTTTGACAGGGGTATAAAAAATCCTTCAATTGGTGAAGAAGATGGAGCGGACATAACCTCACTATATGAATAAACAATGGGCATAATGACATCGAAACTGAAAGTAGGGTTACGGTTCTTTTTCTCTGCATACCTTTTAATCAAGCTTTTTACTTGTTCTAAGTTTCATGAAGAAATCTTAAACAGTTTTAAAGTTGACTTGAAATTTGACTTTGAAGTGTGACCTTGAATTGGACAGGACTGATTTATGAGTTCTGCACATCATTTTGGTACGGCCAACATTTTAGCAGTTAACAAACAATTCTTCAATTGATGAAGGAGATATGGAGCAGACACAAAAAATTAACAGACAGACAGACAGATGGATGGAGGGGCAATGTGACGACATAATACAATCTGTCTTTCGACTATCATACAAAAATGTAAATTTCTGGGCAAGTAAATCTTTTATTGGACAAATGGATTTTGACCATTTACTTGTCCATGGTCAAGTAATAAAATTTGATAATTCCACAACCCTGTGAAAGAAATATCAATATGTTGTGTTTGAAGAAGAGATCTTATCTGATGAAAACTAACATCTTCCCAATCTTCATCATCATCTTCCTCTCCTGTCTGTTTAGGACCAAACCCACCAAAGTAGTAAATATTGGTGTCAATAGCTGTTCCCTGTAACTTGTCCCGTGGACTGGGCTTTGGGCCCTCTGCTTTCACTTCTTGCCAAGTTGATGTATCTGTCAAATAAAAAAGTATAAAGTTAAACTTAACCCTTGTCATGCTGAATAAATTAAGATGCCACACCTAATTTTCAGCCAATCAGATTATTTGATCCGGATTGTTGCTACAAATTCACATACTTAATGGCAAACAGTGCAGATCCAGTTCAGAATCCAACTGATCTGGATCTACACTGTTTACAAAGGCAGGATATATCTGAGTTCAGCATGACAAGGATAAATGACTTGAACACGGATGGCTCATTTACTCTAGCTGAATCAAACTCATTTTTGAGTCCCTAGGAAATTCTTGATAGCTCGAGAAAAAAAATATTTAGGGATATTTTGTGGAAATTTTCTACTTTCTCTTCTCATGAAAATATATTGTTGTGTGTACTCATCAGAATTGGCCCATTGAGGCAATCAGTAGCTTAGTTAAGCTGCATTTGTGCGTATTTACCCAATTACGTAAGATACCAAAAAAAAAAAAAAAAAAAATCAATTAAAACAAAAGTGTTACGTAATAAAATGCAAACAAAATTGCCGATATGCAATATGGCCATTTTCCGGTGCGTACAAGTTTTTATCAAAGCTTCCAATAATGTAAACACCAAAACTGTATCAACAGCACTCCTTCAAAGTGCTTTACCAATTAAAGTCACCTTGTGCCAATATACAACTTGGTTGTCTATTCAATTGTTTAAATGGGTGTTTTGACAGTGCAGAATTTAAACCACAGGTATCCTGATTAGTTTGCACAACAGTTAATTGATGCTTACCCAGTCAGTGAATCTTTTGAACTATGGTCATTAAAAGTAGAAAAAGCCGAGTGCAAGATTGGATGTTATGTAATGTCAGTCAGGCCAAAAGCACAGCCTACAAGGTGGCTTCTCGCGGCAAAACAATACAGAAATTGTATGCAGGACCAACAGATTACTTCCGTTCATGCAGGACACAGTACTGATGTTTAGATACTGCAAATGTGTGACAAGTTTAATCATAAATAAAAAGTTTACAGCATATAAAGTGACAATTTGCCTGAAAATGTATTCCATACCCACAATACTATTTTAACAATTCTCGTAATTACAGACATGCAGTATATTCCAAAAGTTATGATAATAGATTCAAACTACATAGAATGCAACTTTGAATGTTGCTAGGAACCCTATTAAAGTAACCCGAATGTTTTTCACAGTCGTTTTCTTCTGCACCTGCGCAGAAGGGCCACGACTTGTTCACAGATTAATTTATGTTTTAACCTGAATCACTGCAACTTTCGTGTGTATAAACATGTCATTTTACAACCCAAAGGCTGCTTTTTAATTTTGCTTTTCCCGGGTGCATTCGGAACCCTCAATATAAATCGTAAGCCAGAGTTAGTATAAACAATGTGCAAATATTACAAGGGAACTATCTGTGATCCAGTCGAGGCAAATTATCACTAACGATATGCTTTAACCTTTGTCCTGCTGAACCCGGATATGTCCAGCCTTTGCAAACAGTGTAGATCCAGATCAGTTGGCTTCTGAAGCCAACTGTTCTGGATCTGCACTGTTTGCCATTCAGTATTTGAATTTTTATCGACAACTTGAATCAAGTGATCTGATTGGCTGAAAATTAGAAGTAGGCGTGGCATATTAATTTATTCAGCAGGACAAGGGTTAAATTGATTTGACGAACAACAAAAATTGTCACATTTGCAGTGTCTAAACAGCGGATCTCTTTCACTCATGGAAGGAAACAATCCGTTGGTCCTACATACAATTTCTGTTGTGATGTAGCAGTAAACCACCATGTAGACTTATTGTTTGACATTCAAAACTTCCAATCATATGTCCGCTTTCACTACTCGCACGCTGGTGGTAGATCAAATGATTCACTAACTCACAGGATAATTGCAAAAAAAAACTGTTATGAAACTAATCAAGCATCTTGTATTTACAGTAATATGCCATTGTTAAAACATCAAATTAGACCATTCAATGGACAATCAAAAGTTAGATATTGGCACAAGGCGACTTAAAACTCGGATTTATAACTGGAAGAATAGCAAGGGCATTGGGTATAGCAGGGTAAGAAAGCCTACCGATCCTATTTTTATTTGTTATGTAATTACCCAATTGCAATTATTGAATACCCAATGCAGTGGTTCTAAAATTTTTAAATACCCACAGTGTTCAAGCCAGGAATTTCAGTTTTGGGGCCCAAGGGCCCCTACCCTCCAAAACGTTGGGGACAATTGAAATAATAGCACCGCAAGCATAATACCCCGCCATAGCAATTATTTGTTTATGTATTAAAGTTATCGTTGTGAAAATGTCTTTATTTGAGCTAAATAAAACTTTAGCCCTATAACTATCACCATATACAAATGAATTCAGTCAGTCTTTATAATATAAGCAAAAATGACATTTGTATGAAAAGTCTGTGACCTTGACTTAAAAGCCATGCCCCAGCTTGGGGATGGTGCCAAGTAAAACTTTAGACCTATATATACCATCATGCTTAATATTAATGAAACCAACGAAAGGGTCTTCATAATATAGCTATATAAATTTTAATGAAAATTTTAAGGGGACATGCCTACTCAATGTCCTCTACATATCAGTAAAGTATCACAAAAATATCTTAAAGAATTTTTAAAGTTATTGCCAGCACAAGATTTAAATAACCAAGGGAGAAAACTGCAGAATGAAGACAGTTAGAGTGTCATTCTTGAATGTGATATGCCTACTCAATGTCCTATACATACTGGTGAAGTATCATGAAATATCTAAACATGTTTTAAAGTTATGGTTCGCACAAAATTTTTACAATTCTGCAGACAAGGGAGATAACTCATGGACCAAGTCAGAGTTGTCTTTCTTGTACCTGACACCCCTACCAAATGCCCTCTACAACCTGACAGTTTCCTGAAAATAGCACAAAGGGTAGTTAGGAGTTATGGGGTGCACAATAATGCGTTTATGGACAGACAGATGGATGGATGGATTCCATGCTGATAGCTATATCTCCTAAACCTCTTTGTAGGAGGATAATGAAATTCAACAAAAGGTCTTGATGGTATAGCTATATAAACTTAGATGCATTTTTTTTTTTACTTTTATAATTTCTAAGTCTATGATCTTGACCTCAAGGTCATACCCCAGGATGGGGATGATGCTGAGTAAAACTCTAGACCTATATCTACCAACATGTAAAATATAAATGAAATTCCTCAAAGGGTCTTGAAGGTATAGCTATATAAACATTAACACAAAAATTTTGACTTATTTATGAAAATTCTAAGTCCGTGACCTTGACCCTAAGGTTACCCACCAGGACAGGGTTGGTGCTGATAAAAACTTAAGCTCTTTATCTACCATCAGGCCAAATATGAATGAAATTTATCAAAGGGCCTTCATAATATAAGGTCTTATAAACTTTAACGTAAAAACTTTGACCCCAAGACAAAAATTAAGTATGAACGAATAATGCTTCAACAGACAGATGGACAGATTCCTTGCTGATAACTATATCCCCTCAACCTTTCAGTTAGGGGATAATGAAATTTAACAAAATGTCTTGATGATATGGCTATATAAACTTAAACGCAAAATTTTTCACTTTCATAAGAAAATTCTAAGTTCGTGACCTTGACCTCGGTCACACCCTGGGTGGGGATAATGCAGAGTAAGGCTCTAGGCCGATAACTACCAACATGTCAAATATAAATGAAATTCCTCAAGGGTCTTGATGATATAGCTGTATAAACTTAAACACAAAAACATTTGACTTTTTTATGAAAATTCTGTGACCTTGAACCTAAGGTCACCCCCAGGATGGGGCTGATGCTGATAAAAACTTTAGACCTATATCTACCATCATGCCAAATATGAATGAAATCCATCAAAGGGTCTTGATGGTATAGCTATATAAGTCTCTAGTAAGTCTCTAGGCCGATATCTACCAACATGTCAAATATAAATGAAATTCCTCAAGGGTCTTGATGATATAGCTAAATAATCTTAACACAAAAAACTTAAAGACTTTTTTATGAAATTTCAAAGTCTGTGACCTTGACCCAAAGGTCACCCCCGGGATGGGGATGGTGCTGATAAAAACTTTAGACCTATATCTACCATCATGCCAAATATGAATGAAATCCATCAAAGGGTCTTCAAAATATCTGGTCTTATAAACTTTAACGCAAAAACTTTGACCCTGTGACGGAAGAACGTACATACGTACGGAAAAGCGAAAACATTATACCTCCACATACTTCGTATATCGGGGGTATAATGAGTACATGCAACATACTATCATTTTTAGAAGATCGAAAAGACTTCCTAAATATCCCCATTTGCCTTCTGATTGCGCTATGATTAACCCTCAGTTGCTCAAACTACCCATGCAGGGTTCATATCTTTTAGGACTGACCAAATTCCCTGACAATTCCCTGATATTATCCTGACGTAAATTTAAATTTCCCCGACAAAAGCCTGAAAATTTATGAATTTAGCAAGAAAGGATACATCGGCACCAAACATCCCACCTTCATCAGCCAGAAATGTAAAATTCCCTGACATTTTTGTAAAATTTTATTTTTCCCTGACACATCAAAGTATTCCCTGACAATGTCCTGACCTTGAAAAACAAGAGCTGTCGTAGGACAGCGAGCTCGCCTGCTGGGTACATTTTATATTGTAAAATTTTTATCATTAAGCCATATAATATAGGTCACACTGACCTAGATGTATTTGTATGTAAATCATTTTGTCACATAGATATAATAATCCAGGTATGACAATTCTCCATGAAATAGTAATAAAAATAAGGCAAAATCACTGAAGCATGAAATATAGGTAAATGACCTAGATATAGTAAGTGGTCATTCATTGGGTCACATGGAACTAATATCCAAGGTGTGACATTTATCCAACAAATAGTATTCAAGATATAAGGCAAAATCACTGAACCATGAAATATAGGTCACACCAACAGAGATATATTTTGACGTCAATAATCGGGTCACAAGGAACTAATATCCCAGGCGTGACATTTATCCAACAAATAGTATTCAAGATATAAGGCAAAATCAATGAAGCATGAAATATAGATCACAATGACCTAGATATAGTAAGTGGTCATTCATTGGGTCACATGGAAGTAATATCCCAGGTGTGACATTTATCCAACAAATAGTATTCAAGATATAAGGCAAAATCACTGAACCATGAAATATAGGTCACACCAACAGAGATATATTTTGACCTCAATAATCGGGTCACAAGGAACTAATATCCCAGGTGTGACATTTATCCAACAAATAGTATTCAAGATATAAGGCAAAATCACTGAACCATGAAATATAGGTCACACCAACAGAGATATATTTTGACGTCAATAATCGGGTCACAAGGAACAAATATCCCAGGTGTGACATTTATCCAACAAATAGTATTCAAGATATAAGGCAAAATCACTGAAGCATGAAATATAGGTCACACCAACAGAGATATATTTTGACGTCAATAATCGGGTCACAAGGAACTAAAATCCCAGGTGTGACATTTATCCAACAAATAGTATTCAAGATATAAGGCAAAATCACTGAACCATGAAATATAGGTCACACCAACAGAGATATATTTTGAAGTCAATAAACGGGTCAAAAGGAACTAATATCCCAGGTGTGACATTTATCCAACAAATAGTATTCAAGATATAAGGCAAAATCACTGAACCATGAAATATAGGTCACAATGACCTAGATATAGTAAGTGGTCATTCATTGGGTCACATGGAAGTAATATCCCAGGTGTGACATTTATCCAACAAATAGTATTCAAGATATAAGGCAAAATCACTGAACCATGAAATATAGGTCACACCAACAGAGATATATTTTGACCTCAATAATCGGGTCACAAGGAACTAATATCCCAGGTGTGACATTTATCCAACAAATAGTATTCAAGATATAAGGCAAAATCACTGAACCATGAAATATAGGTCACAATGACCTAGATATAGTAAGTGGTCATTCATTGGCTCACATGGAAGTAATATCCCAGGTGTGACATTTATCCAATAAATAGTATTCAAGATATAAGGCAAAATCACTGAACCATGAAATATAGGGCACACCAACAGAGATATATTTTGACGTCAATAATCGGGTCACAAGGAACTAATATCCCAGGTGTGACATTTATCCAACAAATAGTATTCAAGATATAAGGCAAAATCACTGAAGCATGAAATATAGGTCACAATGACCTAGATATAGTAAGTGGTCATTCATTGGGTCACATGGAAGTAATATCCCAGGTGTGACATTTATCCAACAAATAGTATTCAAGATATAAGGCAAAATCACTGAATGATGAAATATAGGTCACACCAACAGAGATATATTTTGACATCAATAATCGGGTCACAAGGAACTAATATCCCAGGTGTGACATTTGTCCAACAAATAGTATTCAAGATATAAGGCAAAATCACTGAACCATGAAATATAGGTCACACCAACGGAGATATATTTTGACGTCAATAATCGGGTCACAAGAACTAATATCCCAGGTGTGACATTTATCCAACAAATAGTATTCAAGATATAAGGCAAAATCACTGAACCATGAAATATAGGTCACAATGACCTAGATATAGTAAGTGGTCATTCATTGGGTCACATGGAAGTAATATCCCAGGTGTGACATTTATCCAACAAATAGTATTCAAGATATAAGGCAAAATCACTGAACCATGAAATATAGGTCACACCAACAGAGATATATTTTGACGTCAATAATCGGGTCACAAGGAACTAATATCCCAGGTGTGACATTTATCCAACAAATAGTATTCAAGATATAAGGCAAAATCACTGAACCATGAAATATAGGTCACAATGACCTAGATATAGTAAGTGGTCATTCATTGGGTCACATGGAAGTAATATCCCAGGTGTGACATTTATCCAACAAATAGTATTCAAGATATAAGGCAAAATCACTGGACCGTGAAATCTAGGTGACCTGGACCGTAAAATGTAGGTCACCATGACCTTCACTCTCTTACACTTAAACCGATGTCACATAGTTAGCTGATGTATAACCAGTTGTGTCTATAACCTGTAGGCATATAAGATTTTACAAATGTGTCCTAGATTTTGACTCCTAGCCCCACTCCAAGGCCCACTCTGAGGTATGAACCCAGGGGTACGTTCTTTTGGAATCTCAGAAGACTCCTCCAGGTACCCAAATTCTAAATATGAATGCTCTATGAGGAGTGAAAGTCAAGATATAAGAATTTGAAAAACTTTAACACAGTATTACAAAGGTGTCCTAGATTCTGACCCCTAGCCCCACCCAGGGGCAAGAACCCAGGGGTTTATTCTCTTGGAATCTCAGAACACCCTCCAAGGTACCTAAGTTCCAAATTTGATGCCTCTGTGAGGAGTGACTGTTGAGATATAAGCATTTGAAAAACTTTAACGCAGTGTGACGGAAACGGGAACGCAAACGCAAACGTGGACGACCGGGGTGACTACAATAGCTCTCCTTGTACTTCGTACAGGCGAGCTAAAAATCTGATGTGAATGAACCCTGCCATGTCTAGAACAAATTTCTATGGTCCCGAAGAGGTTTGAGCCATTGACATTCGACTATATCTGTTTTTTTTTTTTTGTACTTCCAGAAGAGTATCATTTAATGCTTATGCCAATACAGTGACCCCTCGTTACAATGACAGCATTTGTTCCCAAAGACACTGCCATTAAAATGAATTTTGCTGTTGTACAGAATACTTAATGAGCAGACTGATATGTAAGAAAGGTCTTGTTTAGCGATTATTTCCTCACAGAACATATGTTTTGTATATTTGTTAGAATTGCCTCTATGAGGCAGTTCTAACAAATATCCAAAACATACGCTTCTTTAAAGTATTAAATACAATATTCTTGCATAATTTGTGACTAATTGTTAGCTCTTAAGCAAAGGTTTAGCTTAACTGTCATTATAACGAATTTTGTCTTTGTATCGAGTGTCAGCATAAAGAGGGTTGTCTGCATAAAATAATATGCAGTTCCTATCATAACACATACTATGTGAGCTTAACGAGAAAGGACACTTGTGTTGGCTGCGTGTGTGTTGGGTCATGGAGACCTTAATGGTGGTCAGTCGCTCACCCCTAAATGGCTGTGGTTGGGTAGGAGATTAACAGCCCAGTCAACAGTATTTAAGTCATGCTGAGCCATTCAATTTACCTAACCATTTTTTTCCTTGGCAGGCTTAGTCCTCTAGGTAGGTAACCAGTACTTGTACAGTCTTTCACCAGAAACTGACAACTGCCCTTCTTGAATCAGCAGTTATGAGAGACTGAACATAGAAAATATTTTATGAGGTCATCCTTAAAACAAAAACGCCTCACGGCATTAGGGATGTTTTTTTTTTTTTAATAACAAAGAAAGTGAGAGTTGTCTCTCTTGCATGTGAAACACCTACTGGTCCTCCTTTTCATCCCTACCAATTATGAAAGCAGTCCACTGAAGAATTAAGGTAACATATCATTTTGAAAAAACCTGGGACGATGCCTGACGAACCCCCTCCCCACACCTGCCGACATCGCTATTTTAAAGGAAGGGTATTTTTTTTTTAAAAAAACTTGCTGTCCAACGACTTTTTGGGCCTGACTCAAAAAACTTTATTGAAATCTGTGAAGATTTTTGTTTTTGGGTCTAGTAAAATCAATTTTGTTTTGATTTATGATCTCCTCATGTATCTATCATGTGTTGAAAGCATCTGGGTGAAAAGAAGTCATATACTGCTTTTCCGTTCTGTTGATTATTTGCACAGAACTGATATCATCAATGCAGGTAACAATCTACCTGTTCTAAAAATACTGTTATGAAAGCGCATGATGACGTTATTATTGGGACAGTGGTCTCAATGGTGATTTGGGGTTCGTCACAATGCTGTGCTTTTGTTTTGTTTTTGTTTTTTTTGTCATCACTGATGTACTCAAATTGCAAATTAAATCAGCTATTTATAATTAAAGCATGTGACTGTCACGTGAGATCTACTTGCGGTAATTTTAAAATGGCAATGCATGCGGACTGATGCAACTGCATGTGCGCTTTCATTTTTGCAGCTTTCTTCAATAACTTTTTAGATTGACATTCTCAAAGGCAGGTTTTATTTAGTTTCTATTTTCTAGCCAGACTACCATAGGAAAACTTCTGCTGTATGCACAGACGGAAAATATTAAGTGAAGTTGCTGGTAAACAAATCATAACATGGAGAAAAACCGTTTTAGGCCAGTTAGATAGATCAATTTTTTTCACCCAAATGCACTGTCCCAATTTATATGGTAAAACAATACTGAAAATTTTGGCAATTTTTGAAATGTACGTATTCTTTGGGTCATGAATAATAATTTTTTTCACGAACTGTAAGGCTGTCCCATTACCGTGAGTGTCCCAATACATACATAATTTTATATTACGATGAAATTATAAAAGACAATACCTCAGATTAACCAAAAACGCCTCACTTCTGAGTAGAAATAGCCCTCAAAACTGTTTGATTTATTAATATTAATATATTTGGAACAATGTGTCTTTTACTAGCCAGAAAGGTAATAAAAGGGAAGATATTATCAAAAATAAAACAATCTTATTGGTTGCTGGAAAATTATCTGGTTTGGTGCTCAACGGCTATTACATATGCCTGTGGCATTTTTTTTTTTTTTTTTTTTTTGATTTGGGTTTTACGGCCCTTTCAAGAATATTTCACTTATATCGAGCCGATCGTTCATCGAAGGTGGGCGAAAACCGGAGAACCCGGAGAAAAACCACCTGACCATCCGTAAGCAGAACTTGGCTTTCCCACATATGACCCGAGCGAGGCTCGAACCACAGCGATGAGAAACTTAATGGATTAAGAGTCAACTCTTTTATCCACTAGGCTACGGGGGCCCGCGCCTGTGGCATTTAACATCTAGTCTTCGTAAACTAAAACAAATCTACTAAACTACAGAGACTTGTAAAGCCATAAGGTGTTGGATTTAACAACTATCTAGACAGTGAACAACAAAGGCAATGTTGGAATGGACTCCTTGGTTGTGCATGCTGATTTGCATTTTTGTATATGGCCTAATTGAAAATCTACCAGCACCATTTTCCTTAAGCAAAAAAAAAATAAAAAATATACATACCTACCGACCCATCCTTTGAAATGAAAAAAAAAAAAAATAAGATAAAAAAATATACCTATCTACCTATCCACCCTGAAAACTTTAGGTAGGGTGACAGTAACAGACTTTCTTTTAGGATAGCCTGATCAATCTCCATGAAAGAATGTTGTTCAACCCGGCGGGGATCAAACTCGCGACCTCCTGATCACTAGATGGACATGCATACCACTGAGCCAATTAGGCCAGCATTCCCTAAGTGTCTGCCATGCTAAGCTGGTGACACAAAAAAAGCATCTTACCCAGAGCTATGTCATGTATGCATCAATGACTCAAATTTGAACAAATACATACCCAGGTCAAAAACATGTAAGCTGTCAGTCCAGCCAGATGTATGACTAAGCCCTCCAAACAGGTACAATTTGTTCCCGACAGCAACCAGGCTGGCCGCTGACCTGCCAAGTGGAACATCACCTTTCACTTGCACTGAAGACCAGCTGTTGGATACTGAAAATATATACCGTAGAACTGTCTGAACAGTGTAAACCAACACACAGCTCCAAACATATAGCTACAGATAAGGTGCTTTTTTTCAACCAAAATTTGTTGATATTTTTCTTATTTCTCCATGAAGACATATGTTGTGGTATTCCTTAGAAGCATCTCATCGAGGTTACAGGTTTTCGTGGAGATATAAGAAAAATATTTAGATGCTTCTAATGTATACCGACAATATGTTGTGCTGGAAAACAACATATAATTTTGTGGCGAAATAAGAAAACTATCTGAACATTTCGGCTAAAGAAAGCACCTTATCTGGAGATACGGCTTTCTAATTATCCCCGCGCTTTTCAAAGAAAAAGCAGGGATATTGTGATACCTCACGTCCGTCTGTCCGTCTGTAATGTCGCATCATTGCTCTTAGACCATTTAAGCTAGAATCTTGAAACTTTCACAGGTGATAGCCCTATGGATGAGGACTGGAGGAACATTCGGAATTTTGATGTAACCCCTTGGGGCAGGGCCAGGGGGGTAAGGCCCCAAAGGGTCCAAAATCCAGTCATGTTGCTTATCAAATCGAAGGTAATGAAGAGTAGAATATAGTGGTGCAAAAATTTTGCCCCGGGGGCATGTCCATACCAAGTATAAACTAAATCCATCCAAAGGTAAAGAAGTAATGAGCTACTAAAAACTTTAACACAAAATCTTTAACATCAAAATTCTAAGTCTGTGACTTTGACCCCAAGGTCATGGTTACAGGTGCTGATGTTGCTGATAAATACTTTAAAGTATTATCTTTCATCATACCAAGTCTCCAGTAAATTTATCTGAAGGCAACCAAGTAATGATCTAAGATCTTCAGTGCAAAAACTAACATAAAAGTTCTTAGTCTGTGACCTTGACCCAAAGTCACGGTCATGTATGCTGATAAAAACTTTTGACTAGTATCTATCACCATACCAAGTATGAACTAAATCTATCAAAAGGTAAAGAAGTAATGAGCTCCTGAAAACTTTAACACAAAAACTTTAACATAAGAATTCAGTCTGTCACCTTGACCCCAAGGTTATGGTCACGAGTGCTGATGCTGCTGCTAAAAATTTGAGACCAGTATATATTACTGTACCAAGTATAAACTAAATCCATCCAAAGGTAAAGAAGTAATGGGCCCCTAAAAACTTTAACACAAAATCTTTAACATCAAAATTCTAAGTCTGTGACCTTGACCCCAACCCAAGGTCACGGTCATGGGTGCCGATACTGCAGATAAAAACTTTAGCCCAGTATCTATCATCATACCAAATATGAACTCAATCCATGTACACATAAAAAAGTAATGAGCTACTAAAAAACTTTAACATTTGTGGACACCGCCGCCGGGGGTAGTAGTATAGCTTACCGGAACTTTTTGTTCTGGTGAGCTAATAAAAAAAAGTCATCAATTTGTAGTCCGCTGAGTTAGCCTAGAGAAGGGTAAAGACTAAATAATCTAATCATCAGAAGTCTGGTCTTACCAACATCATAACAAAGCAGCTCATTGGACTCTATCAACTCTTCTGTCTGTTGTTGAATAACACCTCCAAATATGTACATCTTGTTACCATGACTACATGCACACTGCCCTTCTCGTAATGGAAAACTGCAGTCTGTCCCCTTCTTCCATGTGACCGTCATATTATTCTGCAACCTATCTCCAGAAGTACTAGACTGACTCTGCTCATTCCCCATAATGTGTCAGTCTGAAGATAAAAACAAAATGTCCAGTGCCACTGTGTGTAACAACTTGTAATTGGAAAAACTCATAGCCCCAGATAAAAGTAGACCGTCCCTTTCTTCCATGTGACAGTCATATTATTCTGCAACCTATCTCTAAAAGAACTAGACTGACTCTGTTCATTCCCCATTATGTGTCAGTCTGACGATAACACAAAATGCCCAGTGCCACTGTGTGTAACAACTTGTAATGAATAAACTCATTGCCCCAGATAAAAGGGGGTTTTCACAGACTTTTCTTATTTCTCCACAAAAAACATTAGTTGTGGATACTCATTAGAAGCGCCCCAGCGAAGTGCTTCTACAGAGTACCCACGTTTTCTTATTTCTCCACAAAAACATATGCAATGGGTACTCATTAGAAGCACATCATAGAGGCACTTCTAAATGAGTACCCACAACATATGTTTTTGTGGAGGAAAAAGAAAAGGACCTTATCTGGAGCTATGTAAACTTCTGACCCAGTATCTAAGATCAGATCTAGTACAAACTTAATTAATCATGTACAATTCAGCATCAACACTGAGCATGGTGGGTGAAAATTGCAGATGACATTTTGAAACATTTTTCATACGGTAAATGTCCTAAAGTTTCGTACACCAAAGTTGGTGACAAAATGGCATATGCAAACATGGCAGACCCAGATCAGACTGCTCTGACCCAGATCAGACTGCTGGAGCAGTATGATCTGGGTCTGCACTATCTGCCATTCAACTAGGTGTTTTAAGAAACAAATTTGCATAAAAAGCAAAATTAAGGCCAAAATAGTATGGACTTTTAAGTGTTTGAAATTCTAAGACACTTGCTGTATTTTTCTTAGAAAATAGGCTTTGGCACTTCATGCAGAAGACAATTCGAATGAACTGTTAACCCTTGTCCTGCTGAACCCTGATATACTCTGCTTTTGCAAACAGTGTAGATCCAGATCAGTTGGCTTCTGAAGGATCAAGATCTGCACTGTTTGCCATTCAGTTTATGAATTTATGTCAACAATCTTGATCAAGGCATCTGATATACTGATATTTAGAAGTGGGCATGGCCTAATTTATTCAGCATGAGAAGGGTTAAATCCTGGGAAAAATAAGAAAAATATCGTCAGTCTGTGACTGCTGAATTTACCAAAAGAGTGGTAATGATTAAAGAGACAAACAACCTTGATGGCCACAGGCAGCATGATATGCCCTGTCAGTGCATACCGGTAGTGATCTACTTTTTGCAGCAGATGAACTTGGATGTTTTGAGGTCCATGTACTTTTATATTTTGCAAAAGCTGGGCCCAGTTGTTCAAAGCTAACGACATCGTTAGTTAACGATTCGTTAAAATTTACATCGAGTGATACACGAATATGCTGAAATATTTTGCTGAAAAAATGTGAGTAGCTCAAAAGCTACTCACATTTTTTCAGCAAAAAATTTCAGAATATTGTATATTGAATCCGCTAAAACAGTTAACGAAATGACCCTTAATAAGCTCGTTAAGCTAACGATGCTTTGAACAACTGGGCCCTGGTCATTGTGACCTAGTTTTTGGTGGGTAAGATGTATATGATGCTGCAATTTATTCTTGTGCACCTAAGAATGAACTTACTAATAGGTGGCAATGCAGAAACAGATCGATTCCGGTAAATTAATATTTACAAGAGTTTGCCTTTTAATGTACATGTAGCAACATAAATAAATCAGAAATCTTCTGATCAGTTTGGCAGCAGTTTGTCCTGCATGTCACCTACCAGGAAGTTTTACCTGCTGCTCCAGTTTTCTAGATGGATTTTTGGGCCAAAATCCTGACCCGTTCCCAATGCCAATGGGCCTACTTTATTCCCAATTTCCAAGTTAATTTTCCCAATGAAGGCAGCAAAAAGTATATTAAAAATTAATTAAAGCACAAAGTTTAATCTATACTTTCTTGAATACAAACAACTGAATCTGTATTGCTGACGAAGTTTGTTTTTAAAATAGAATCGGAAATCCCACGAGTTGATTGTTGATACTCTGACACCGGCGGTAACTGGAAACAGTGTTGGAGCAGACATTTTGTTTGTGTTTGTTGAGGTTTTAAGGCCTAGTCAACCCAATGGGGTCATGTTAAGAGCGGACAGTTTACCTTACAACACATTTACTGGGCAGGCTTGGTCCTCTAAGCGGTTAACCAGTATTGTGCACATTCTTTTGCCAGAAACTGACCTTCTTGAATCTGATGAGGGGAAAGAATGACTGTAGAAAATATTTCATGATCAAATCTCTACGAAAGAATGTTGCCGACCCAGCAGGAGTCGAACCCGCAACCTCCTGATCACTAGTCAGACGTCATTGGAGTAGAAATATCAGTTCAATAAAATGCAGTATCCGTACTACTATTTGCCGCAACATTCGAAGACCTGAATCTGAATACAACGGAGGACATTCATTTATCAGATCTTTTCATCGAGAGGTTTAGATTAACAAAATAAACGTTTAAAATCTTATATAGTTTTTGCAAAGGTTGATTTTTTGTATCCACCGTAAGACTACTTATTGCACACCTGATAGTACACTTTGGTACCACATAATATAAATATGCGGGGTGTCCAATTGTTTTAACCCTTGTCCTGCTGAATAAATTAAGAAGCCACAACCATTTCTAATTTTCAGCCAATCAGATAACTTAATGAAGGTTGTTGATATAGATTCACATACTTAATGGCAAACAGTGCAGATCCAGGATACACTGTTTGCAAAGGCAGGGTATATCCGGGTTCAGCAGGACAAGGGTTAAATACAAATGTCATCAGAACAACCTGCCATCTGTTCTGCTCCTTAAGCACTCCCTGCTGTACTTTTTCTTTGTGAGTTTTCTTTCAAGATGACTCCCATCTGGTGCGTTTGGTGTACTGCCATGAAACTACAGTCAAACCTGTGTTAGTGGTCACCTCTATTAAGCAGCCAACCTGTATTAAGCAGCCGGAGAAAAGTTGCCCCAAAATTCATATACCTATATATTTGAACTGTATTAAGCAGCCACCTGCCTTCAGCAGCCACATTTTAAGCTTCCCATGGGTGGCTGCTTAAGACAGGTTTGACTGTACATGTACTTTGTATTAAATTCTATATATGAATTTTTTATTCAATGAAATATGCTTTGTTCCCGTTAAGTTGTGCCCCTATGACTTTCAGCATTGATTCTGCTCTATATTTTATATAACATCTGGATATTTCTAAATTTAACTATTAATAACTGACATGTTAACTAGTGCCTGATATTTGCATTTGACTGCTGTAAATGGAAACATCGCATCAAAACTCACCTTTCTGGGTCAACAGGTCGCCATCTTTAATGATGACGTTTTCTCAGTAGGTCGACTGGCTACTTAAATTTAGCTCTTGGGATTTTCCAAATTGCTGTAATTATTGTAATGTTCCAACAGAGTAATTGAGGGAAAGCTAAAATTTATGCAAAGCTGTAAAATAATTAGATTTAATTCAAGAGGGTGACCAGTGACTCGAGGGATGGGGTACATGCCATTGGAACATCTTCCCTTAGGCTTGTGTGGACGAAATATGAAAGCTTTATCTTACCGTACATACTTCAGCAGCCATGTACACTTTTCAAAACTTAAACACAGGTACAAATGAAAAAGTATGACCTGATCTTGACCTAGGCAGAAAGTCAAACTGAGGAAGGGGTGTGTACTATTGAAAGGTCTTACCCTAAGGTAGGTGTGGGCCAAACATTAAAGCAGCATCTTGAATACTTAAGCAGTTATGATCACTTTTCAAAACTTAAATGCAAAACTCAAACATGGGTTTAAATGACAAAGTATAACCTGACCTTGACCTTGGCAGAAGGTCAAACTGAGGAAAAGGTCTGTGTTACTGAAAGGTCTTACCCTAATATTGGTGCAGGTCAAATATTAAAGTGGTATCTTGAATACTTCAGCAGTTACAAACACTTTTCAAAACTTAAACACAGAACTCTAACATGGGTTCAAATGACAAAGTATGACCTGACCTTGATCTAGGCAGAAGGTCAAACTGAAGAAGAGGTGTGTGTTATTGAAAGGTCTAACCCTAAGGCTGGTGTGGGCCAAATATTAGAGCTCTATCTTGAACACTTCAGCAGTTATGTACACTTTTCAAAACTTAAACGCAAAACTTAAACATGGGTGCAAAAGACAAAGTAAGAACTGACCTTGACCTACATAAAGAGTCTATTTTGGGGATGGGGGTGTATGCTATTGAAAGGTCTTACCCTAAAGTAGGTGTAGGCCACATATGAAAGCAGTACCTTAAACAGTTAAAAAGCTATGCACACATTTGAAAACTTAAATATTTTGCTAACGCGGACGCTGACGCCGACAGACGCCGACGCCAACGCCTAGGTGATAAGCTCTCCAAGGAAACAGTCCCAGCGAGCTAAAAATGGCTGAAAAATCCCTGTGCTCAACTGTACAATCATCTTGCACACGGGTGCTATATCAGTGTATGGAAATGTCCAAACAACTTTTCATTTTGATATTGAAGATAAACTTCACCGTTAGTTGAAGATAAACTTCACCGTTAGAATAGTTTGGCAAAGTTTGCTATAAAATAATCATTTCCGTAAAATGAAAAATATTGAAAATTCCATGAAAATGTCATGGCATGCACAGAATCATTTTTCCTGGATGAGTAAAATGTAATTTTGATGCATTTGAAAATAATAACAAGAAAAACTCCTAACGGCATTATGAACAGATTTTTTAAACAATGGAGAAGGTAAGTTGTCTTTCTTGCATGTGAAACAGCTACTGGTCCTCCTCTTAATCCCTACCAAATATGAAAGCAATCCACTGAAGAATAAAGGTAACATATAACTTTGAAAAAAGAATTACCAAATGGATAACCTGGGACGACGCCAGATGCCTGCTCGCTTTTAAAGGACAGGGCCCAGTTGTTCAAAGCGTCGTTAGCTTAACGAGCTCGTTAAGGATCATTTCGTTAACTGTTTTAGCGAATTCAGTATACAATATTCTGATATTTTTGCTGAAAAAATGTGAGTAGCTTTTGCACTGCACTGCAAAAGCTACTCACATTTTTTCAGCAAAAAATTTCAGCATATTTGCATATCACTCGATGTAAATTTTAACGAATCGTTAACTAACGACGTCGTTAGCTTTGAACAATTGGGCCCAGATTTTTTTTTAACAGGATGCAGATGCAGAAGAACAATGGCCAAGCAAGATCATCAGACTTGACTTTACCAGATCAGGGATCATTTTCTGGCGCAATTTCGTGATATTCTCACATTTTTTTTTGCAAGAAATCACATCAAAATTCCCGGAGTGAGAAAAAAATTGCACGCTGAATTTTTCTCATTTCGCGCCATTAAATTCCTATTTTGCACACATTTCAAGATTTTTTGACTGTTTTATTTGACCTGTTTCTGAATAATTGTGGCGCCAAAATTCATTACACATACGACCGCAGGTAACCATTCATTAATCTGTATCACTGAAAAGCATAATCGTAATTTTCATTGTCGGTCTCTGGTTTAATTAAGCGGGTTTTTTTATCGCTACCTGGAGTCAGCAAAAACATGTCCGCCGACTCGGAGAAAAGAAAATTGTCCGCCCCGAAGCCGTCCAGTCGGGATGGCAACAGGTTAAAGTATCTTGTTCAAGCACAACCCAGCTCGACTGAAGCGGCCACGCTCTACTCCCCTGATTCGGATGACGATCAAACACAAGACCGAGCTGAGCCTGATGAATAACAATCCCACTCCCAAGCCCATGAAGCCCTTATTCAGCCGTTTGCATTTTGTTATGGGTCAGGCGTAACAAGAAAGAAATGAAAGTGAAACCAGCAACAAGCTTTAAAATTATTTACAGTATTTGTTGATAACAAAAAATAAGAAAATGTGCAAGACAGAAAAATAAAAGTAAACAGTGCCTTTCAAGATAACGTCACAAAATCCCTCAGAAATATTCCAGAAGAATTTCTGAAACAAATCCTTTGAATTGAGTTTCTGATCCCACAAATTAAAGTCCCTGAATTCAGAGTTTAATTCCAGAATTAATGAAACATTAAAGTAATCCAGTACAGAATGAAAGTGTACAAATTTAAGCTGCTCATATGAAAATCTTATATAATTATCAAAGCACATTCTAAAGAAAAGAATTTACAGTACTAGAGGCATCACTTATTTTTCAGTATTTGTCAAGAAAATTTTAAATGTTCTGTGACATGCCAAAAACTGCTTAATCTGGAATATTCCATCTGGAAATTCCAAAAAGAATATAAACAACTTGTTATTATTGTACACATGATTTTCCAGAAAGTTCTAATTTATGTGTAAACACTTGCAGTAAACATGAAAATAATGATACTTAAAATAATCAAACACCCTATATATAACAATTTTATTAACCTGATTTAGAGTACATTACAAAATAAGCAATAATAATGCTTATGCATACAATTCTGATACAAAACCTAGCCTTTACAAAAAAAAAAAAAAAAAAAAAAAAAAAAAACTTGGAAGATGCCACTGTACTGTGCATTGGATTTACCCATTTCTGATTGGAACATATATTGAGGGACATCTCAGAAACAACATTTCATGATTGCATAATCGGCCTAATCGAAGTGCGGGTAGTTTGATAGAAGGAATAGCATGAAATAAAACACATCCAAACAATGCTTTTAAAAAAGAATCAGTTGAATGAAAGTTTCTTTTTCTGAATTTAAATTCAGAAAAAGAAACTTTCATTCAACTTTGATTCTTTTTTTGTTTTGACAAAAATATAGTTCCGGTGCTGTCTCCAGAGTATGAAACTTCCTTCTTGCCTTGATTGTCAACAACAGTTCAAGAGGTCTATGGGCTTTGGCTCGCTCACCTGAGTGAAAATGCCACTGCAGATATGCAGATGTTATGCAACATTTTTCCAATGCTGTCACTGCAACTAATGAAAGGATCATCATTTGAGCAGTTCTTGGTTTTGAAGAAGAATGTGGTTTTTTTTTTTATTATCATTATTTTACCATATATGGGCATGACAGTCAATGGAGTGTGACCATTTGAACAAACTCTCAATCCCATTTCAACAGTAGGATCAACATGAAACTTGGTGGAAATTTGCCAACTGATTTCTGAAGAGAAAGTGTTCAACAATAATTTACATATCATGATTTTATACATGTATACAGCATAGGAGCAAGGGAAGATAACCCTTGCAGAATAAAATTTTGATTGTAACTTAAAGCTTTTGCTACTGCAATCATATATTGTAAGTTTTAGACACTTCAGCTTATAATTTTTGTCTTTATGTGTGTGTGTGTGTTCATTGCTCTCAAGGGTCATTCTTTTTATAATCTATTTATCTTGGCCAGAAAACAGGGACTTGCCAAGCACTCATCTTCACTGAATAAGTAAGGAAATGATGGGAGAAGAGGTATTTCAATTGCATGCTGCCACTCCCACATATGCTACACATCCTATGTAAACCTCAACAAGGTCTTCTGTTTCTGCTAGTGTGTAAAAGGGTCTTCTTTCCCTGCAGGTGTGCAACAGGGTTTTCTTTCCCTGCTGGTGTGCAACATGGTCTTCTTTTCCTGCTGTTGCTTCAGATGGTGTTCTTTCCTTGCTGGTGATTCACAGGGTCTTCTTTCCCTGCTGATGCTTCATAAATTTCCTACGCGCTGCCTGTCAAAAGCACACAGGGTCAGTAAACAAATACAGCCATGCAGGCTAATTCTGTGCATCAGCTAATCCTGCTAATGATTACAAAAACACGTGTTTATGTAAAAAATAACACAGAACAGTGTAAAAAATGCAATTTTCAACTAGACTGTCGCAAGAAAATATGAACTTTATTATTCGCATTTCATCAACTGCCGTGGCCTACGCAAATGTGTATTTGAATCAGAATCAGAAGAACCAGATCATAGTAGTATTATAAAATAAGGAAGGGATTTTCTCCAGCTGCACAGAATTAGGCCAGAGAAACTTAATTACTAGATGCTCATCCCCGCCCGCCCCTATCAGTCTTCACGAAATTATTTCCAACAGATGCAGGACAGCTGTCAGACAGACTGAAATTTTTGGCAGGACAAAATAAAATTCTGCAGGACAGGAGGCTTGTCTGTTATCAAATTACTATCTCTTTTTTGCCAGAAATTACAGGACATTTGTCAGACAAACTGAAATTTTCTGCAGGACAGAATGAAAATTTGCCACTTTTGTCAGACAGTCCTGCAGTTTTTGCAAAGACTGCCCTATCAGAAAGCCCCCGCCCCATCATTTTTTATTTGGCAGAAAAAAAAAAAATGAAAAAAAAAATGCATTGTCGAAAAATTGGCCATTTGTAAGTTTTCGCCGTCTGCCGGAAACGCGATGTGATACCAGAACGTAGTTACCTTGCGGTATTTAGTAAGGCCCACTTAAAGCTCTTTAATTTTGGAGTCCTACTTTCGTTTTTGTGAAAGGAATCAATTGCGTGGTATTTTTTCTACTTTTTTTTTTTGTGTTTTTTCAACCAGTGTTCATCAAGCAACGAGTCATGTTCCTTGTAATACGTGTCTGCAGAGGACCTGAGGTCGTGAAAAACTGGTATGGAGCAAAAATAGCGGTGGAAACATGGACTTTTGTCGACTTGTTTGACCACTTCAGTAGGGTGCAGTGGATAAGACGGCTCCACTACAAGACAAATACATGTTGGATGTTAATATTGGCCATAAGAAAACAGAGCTAACTCAGTTATCACCTGATGTGTTGATTGGGGAAGCTGTTCCGTGTCTGGGAAATTTTGTTGACTTTTTATTTCTTGAGAAAGAAAATGAGACTGAAATCACTGACACTAACACACAAGCAAATGCCCAGGCCTGTGCCTTTAAAATACTGATCTCTTCTGCAAACTTATCAAATTATCTCCCTGAAAATAAAACCTCCATGAACAGCAAAGCAAAATTGTTCAATGACATAATTTCTTGGCTAGACGCACAGAAAGTCAGCTTTCTTTCCACCAAAGCAGATAAACTAGGTAGCCAGCTAGTGAATGTTCTTACCGACATCATGTGGTACATAAGTGGAAAAATTTGAAATGCAGTGACACAATGGAATTTGCATATTATACCAGTGGTTTTGAAAGTGTCTGTTTCTATTGCTGAGCTGAAAACTGCAATGAAGCAGAAGGCATTTACCCCTTGTGTACTGACTGTGAAGCTGATGGTAAACAGTATTTTCCAAGGCAAAAACGTCTTCCAGCCAAGCTAAAGTGATCAGTAAATGTAGTTCCCTTGTGCCACAAGTGCCATCTAGTCTATCTAGTGTCAGCCTAGTCTCTATGTCTATGATACAGTATAAAATGCTCTAGTCAGGACATTTAATACATGTATTTCTGTTTACTATTTTTTCCTTACAAAATAAAAAGTCAACATATTTTTTTTTTTTCAGTTTCTTTAAGCTTCCATATACCTATCATACACAAAAAACTGGATACATGTTCAAGGATTGTGCTCTTCCGTGTCATTCTTTAAGGGTTACAGAGTTCTCGGAAACGCCGAATCCGGCGTATTTTTACGCCTACTTTTGCTTTTGAACGCGTAAAATTTCCTTCCGAGGATTCTTATTTACGCTCTATTGCCACCGGACGTCCAAACTGAACTTCAAAGACGTACCGCGGACTTCCGAAATGTCTTTTGTCCGTCGAAATCGATACCCGAGATGTCCAAAAATTGTCAAAAAGCCCACCCACTTTTAACGAGTTGTATGATGTTTGCCCCGCCTACTTATTGGAAATTCGCTACCTGTGTTGACTGAGCTTTAAGGACGTCCCACTTTCCGCTTGCGGGAGTTTTATTGACATCGGTGTCAAGCGTCGCGGCACCCTTTTGATGGCTGCATGATCACTGTGTGTATTTGTCACGCGTGCTGAGTTGATTAATTGATGTTTGTATAATCAAACTTTCTTCTGCGACACCCGAAAATATTCGGTGAAATTATATGAAGTCATTATTATTTTTAAATATTCACGTCTTAAAAAATCTTAAATTATTATTTTGCTAAGAACGTGTGTCGTCTGAAAACACCTCAATACTTCCGGGAGTTACCGAGTGAAATTAAATAAATAAATAACAATTATGCACAGAACGCAAATTTAAATCTATTCGAATTTAGAAGTGTAGCGTGAAACAGGGTCTTCTACGAAGTCAAGCACCGCGGTCACCCATCCAGGTACTAACCGCGATCTCCGTTGCTTAACTTCGTAAAAAAGCCAATCATTCTACCAGTGTCGCCATAAAAGCCGGCTTCCTCAGCGAGGCTGTAGAAGTGATATATATATATACTATTCCGTTACATTTCTCCCCCTCATCTCTTGACTTCGTCCCGAAGTCACACACGCCTCACAAGGCAAATCCGAGGGCGGAGCCTATGCAACACACTAAGGACACTGCCTTCCATCCCACCGCTGCCACCAATGTAGCGTGAAACAGGGTCTTCTACGAAGTCAAGCACCGCGGTCACCCATCCAGGTACTAACCGCGATCTCCGTTGCTTAACTTCGTAAAAAAGCCAATCACTCTACCAGTGTCGCCATAAAAGCCGGCTTCCACAGCGAGGCTGTAGGTGATATATATATATACTATTCCGTTACAGAAGCTCATGTTTGTCATGACAACAAAAGCAATTTTTCAAACGAGAAGAAAACATATTTTTCGTCAAAATGTTTGGAAAACCCGTTTCTAAATTCGTAGCCTTGTTCCGGCTGCGCTGTTTACCAGCGCGGAAAAGACGCAAAGTAAGTCTAATTATAGACGAATTGCGATGGTTTTGCTTGCTATTCTCCGCGAACGAACGTATTGCTGTTGGTAACTCATCAAGAGCTGCCTTTTATTTGTTTGTTGTTGCACGAGTCGGCGCCGTTTTCCCGCAATTTTTGTGAAGTAAGCAACTCGCTCGCTCGTGTTGATCAGCTTCAATCCGAGCAAATATTTCATTAAATACATTTCTGCAAAATATTTTCAGCATAGTTTGTTTTTAAGAAAACATGTTTTGGGTGTTTTCTCTCATGTATTTTCTTTTCTTTTTTTCTTTCTCTGGGCTTTGAAACGAACGCGAAGTTGGACCAATGTTGATGCGTCTCTAAGGTCCGACATACAAGTACAGGCTTTCCAAAAAGATGCGATCGAATTTTAATAAGCGATAAGGATATGTTTAAAACACATCTAGGAGAAGTGTATATCATGATGATTCTGTGTGACACTGAATTAAGAACCTCTGTTCTACTAAAGAAAGGGCAGACCACCGCAGCAGGGAAAAAAGTGGGACTTCTAGATTTTCCTGTGGGACTTCCAAATTTGAGGGGTAGGAAGTCTGGACTTCCTGAGTCTGGAAGTTAATGGAAGTCCTGTCACTATTTCCTAAGCCCCAAAAGCTTTTGGATCCTTACCAGACACTCAGTGGTCAAGGTTAACTATGTTGAAAAATGAAGTTGTCCAGACAATGTCCTTAAATATTAAGTTTTCATATTTAGCCGAAAACTCCAAGTTTTCTAGGTCAAACTCCTATTTTTCAATTTTAACTCCAACTTTTCTCAGAGATGGATTCTTAAACTCCTACTTTCAAAATCCTAGTGAGAACTCTGGGTTATCTGAAAATAAAAAATAAAATCCACCCACCCACCCAGCCCTCTTTTTTCCAAAATTCGGATGAGCATCTAGTAATTTCTTTGGCCTTAGCAGAAAATTTTAATGTCTCAAATACAAAACAGTAGCAATGTTTTATGGCCTAGACTGACAACAAATTAAACCTAGCATTGAAAAAATGACGTCCAATTGGCTCTACATTGGCAAGGCTCTGAAGTGTCGCTAAAATGCATTTTATTTATTTGTCTGTATTGAAAATATAACCTACACAGTAGCATAAGTGCGTAGGATTGGCCGACATACTTACAACTTTCTTTGCAGTGTTTGCTCTTGCATAATTAGGCATTCGGATATCCTCGGTTGTTTTTCGTCTACATTATATTTCCGCTGACTTGGACATGCGCATGCTAAATTTGACCACTGAAAACGATAATAATCTGTGCGCATTACAAGGCTTTTAATTACAATGAATCTCCAGAAGATATTAATATGGATATTAAGTGATTTGATCCGATAATTAGATCAATATTCCCTACGCCAATACTTGAGGTGCTGATTTCAGGTGCACATGGTGTTTTTGTTAATTGTGCTTCTTTGTACAAAGACAAATTTTCCCAAATGTGTTTTTATATTTTATCGATAGTATACATATTTATTTTGATCACAGAGTACAATTTTTCTTGAGTCATATTCAGGGTATACAATTCGGGACTGTTGTAGTATAAGTTACATTTCCCATTGCTCCCGTATGAAGAAAGCGCGTGCTCGTTACGGTAGCGCGTGCTCGTAAGTGTAACACCATCTGACAGCGTGGCGGGAAACCGTTTTGGGAGAAAACAAACTATTTCCATGTTGCATTGTAGAGCATTTTCTTGTCAGAAATGCATATGAATCAGACACATATTTAAAAACAGAACTAAATTATCAAGACTTTTACGGCAAATCAAAGCAGTAGATCGAAATTTCAGCTAGTGAAGAAGTACCGGACATTTTTTCGTAGCGTGTATTGATCGCAGCACGGTGCAAATGTAAACATTGAAATGACGTTTTGCGGGAAGCTCAACAGTGGTGCCCATGATCAGAATGTGCGGATAGATTGCATATGTAAGTTTGCGATAGCATATAACGGAGCTTTGATTAAAATATTTTTCACTTAGTATCCAGAACACTCGAGATCACTTTACAGACAGCGACGAACGGTGGGGTATTGAATTTAAGTGCGACGATCTTTACCATGCAAGTAAAATAGGTTAGATTGTCATGTCTCCCTGATCTGCAAAGATGCTCTATTTCCCCATTAGGGAGATATGACATCATCCTAATTTCTGGGCCAACTCCATTGAATTAATTAATAACATTAGGATGTGTGATAATGACTACCAGTTGGTTTACATGCATTGCTCGGAATTATACATAATGCAAAGCACCATAAAAACGTATGTGAAAAATAAGGAAACTAATTCTCCATCAGGTATTTATAGAATGAAGTTACCGGGGACATGCTCACTATCAAAGGAGATCACTATCAAAGGAGAGTCATGAAAAAAAAAAAAAAAAAAAAAAAAAAAAAAAAATGGGACTCCTATTTTGGGGGAGTGGGACTCCTACTTTTTGGCTGGGACTCCTACTTTTTATAAAAAGGGAGTCCCGGACTCCTACATTTAAAATCCTAGTGAGAACCCTTATATTGGTATAACCAGAGTCAAAGCCCTTTAAAGCGAGTGAATAACATTTTGACCCTCCAATGACCTACTTTCGGTTTCCATCGTGGCCAATCAAACCGTCTTATTCATACAGTTTGAGATTAAAAAATATAAACAGGTCATAAAAATGAGAGAAAAAAAGAATAACATACCAGAAATCATCCCCATTCGTTCCTATTTTAGAAAAAAAATGCCACAATATTGGTAAATATGCACTGCACCCATGTGGAATTACGGCTCTCGGGATTTAGTCCCGGCTTTTAGTCCCCCTTGTTTACTTACCAAGAGTGCATGGGTCCATCAAACCATAATGTAAATATCCGGTAAATGTATAGCAAAAGAAGGAAGAAGTTTGAAAGTGCGATAGCACTGCGGTTATCTAGATATGATGGAACATTAAACTGCTGCCAAAACATTTTTCCGTAAATTTTATTTGGATTACATAGATCTGTTGATAGATTTTATGTCAACAAACGAGATAGGTGGAGACATACAGGAATTTATTGCAATAATTTGTTTGTGTTGAGGTTTTACGGCCCCAGTCAACCCAATGGGGTCATGTTTACCTAACCACACGTTTACTGGGCAGGCTTAGTCCTCTAAGCGGTTAACCAGTATTGTGCACATTCCTTCGCCAGAAACTGACAACTGCCCTTCCTGAATCAGCGGAAGGGAGAGAAATTTATTGCAATAAATTGTTTTCAGTCAAAGAACGGATTGATGTCGGACTTCTACTGGTCGAGTTCGTTAGGGGCCGAGATCCCGGAATCTTTAAGACCAATAGAAACTGCACGATATGAATCTTCGTCAAAGTCTTTGTATCAAAAATGGGAGGGACTTTGACTTTGCTTTATATAAGCTAAAATTATTTATATACTAGAACTCACTACTCGAAAATAAGCACTTCCCGCTAAATATTTTCCCGAACAGATACTATTCGTGCGGCCTCCGTGCCGATGGGGTTTTACTAATCACCGCAAGGACCGCAAGGTTTTGCACAAGGTACCGCAAGGTGGCACAAGGTACCGCAAGGTAGATAATAATATCGCAAGGTAAGCACAAGGTTGGTTCTTTGATACCGCAAGGTAGATAGGAGATAACAAAAGGTACCATAAAGTCATATGTAAGAAGGACATAGCCGTATCCATATATCATAACCGCACCACTGTAGATACATTCTGGTTCCAATAGTGCGAAATTTGCTTTATTCACTAAAGTCACAGAATAGCCTGAGGCTATTTACTGTTTCTATTGTTAAATGATTAATGCATTGTTAGGTGCATGAGGGTTTTTGGTCACTTACTGAATTATTGAGCTTATAACTGTTTTCATTTGTGATTATACTTCGAATCACTTGCTGCTTTGTTCATTAACTGAAAACATGGGGAAACGAAAGAGATATGCTGCAACCGAGGCCATAGACAACAAAGTTTGTTATCCCTGCATTAAATGTGACAAAGAGTGTTATACAAACTGTATATGCTGCTCTTTGTGCCAGCAATGGATTCATGCTGACTGTGCGCCACTGAGTCGCCAAAGCTTAAGAACAACTTGGTGTGGTCGAGACTTGAAATTTTATTGTCAGGCCTGCTGCTTCAGTAATGAAAAAATGACTTTCAAAGAAGTCTATAGAGGTCTGTTTAATTTAATAATATTTCTTGCTTTCAATTTTGAATTTATTTTAAACAAATTTTATTGCCTCATTTAAGCAATAGGGTCGGGCTACAAGTTCTCTCAACATTAGTTACACAGCCCTTCTCCTTCAATTTTAAATGTTTCATACATTGTGTTAGCTTTTGCTACCTTAAGTTGCTTTGTGACTAGCTTAAATTTTGCTAACCTTGCGGTACCTTGTGCTAACATTGCGGTACCTTGTGCTGACCTTGCAAACAACACACTGGAATACTGCGTTGAAAAGCAAAACATTTTACACTATGAAAAAACAGAAAGTGGTAAACGCAGATTATTACCATTTGATCCTCAGCCACATAAAGATAAAGTTGTAACTCTGCATAGATAGTGCACTTCTCTGAAACATGACCCATCTTATAAGAGAAGAGTTTCCTGGTTTGAAGGTCTTCCTGAGCATTTACAAAACAAGAGATTCTCAACTGTGATTGAATATCACGGTTCTTTTCCTCGTTTATCGACTCCACATGGCAATTCCAAACAAAATGACCTTACATTCGATCAGATCCAGGTGTATCAAATAATATTAAAGATGCAGTAAAAACACAGAAACCCACAGATGCATATGAGGCACTGACTAACCATGATGATTCAGTATTATACCCAAGAGACCTTAAGCAGGTCCAGAATATGAAACAAAATACAAAGAAAGTCAAAACTCAACACAATGCAAGTGTTGCTGATGAACTCTTAAACGTATTAGCAATGATAAACAATGATAAATTTGTCGCCGAAATAATACATACACGTGACCAAGGTCCGCCTGTTATAATCTGTTATACAGACGAACGAATTACAGACTTGAGGTCTTTTCTGACCAACGAGTCAGGCGTCGTTGGCATTGACAGAGCATTTAACATGCGGAAATGCTTTGTTACGACTCTAGTATACAAGTCATAATGTCGTGAGAACATCTGCAAGAGAGCCTCCAATATTGCTGGGCCATTTATTTTTAAACTGGGATGGGCTTAAGAGAACTTACATTTTTTTTTTTAATCATTTAGGTAGAACTTTGGACTTGAATGGGTCCAGTATTGAAATACTATTGGGCACAGACGATTTTCCAAGCCGAAAACAGTTGTGTCAACAGATTTCATATCTGCCATCTGTTGACACAACTGTTTTCGGCTTGGAAAATCGTCTGTGCCCAATAGTATTTCAATACTGGACCCATTCATGGCAGATATGAAGTCAAAAACACCCAAACCTTAGCAAAAACACCAAGACAAGCTAAGCGAAGTAGAGCTGAACGAGCCAGTAGAAAACGTTAAACAAAGCACTGGTTGTTCTAACCTATTTACAATAGGGAGTTCTATATAATTGTAGATCAACAATTATGTATATATATCTAATGATGAAATGTATTCATTCTTTAGCTCTACATTAGCATTGATAGATTATTCTTTTCATCTGTATATATGTACCTGAATGTTTATGCATTCTTTTATAAAATGGTATATTTCATTACAGGTTGTCTTCATTTAGATTACCCTGTATCTTTCCTTGTGCAACTTTGCGGGTTTTTTTTACCAACCTTGCGACCTTGTGCTACTTTGCGGTACCTTGTATTACCTTGCGATACTTTGTGGTACCTTGCGGTGTTTAGTATGACCGGTGCCGATGGGGTCCGTAAATTTACCGGAATGAGCATATTTTCCGGAACGAATCGAAACGGATAGATTTCATGCCTCCTCTACCCATCCCTTATGATTTTAACAAAATATACGACTTCTATCTATCTCTCTACCTAATAAAACGGAGGAGACATATGACATGAAACCAATAAGATTTCCTCTCCTTTAACCAAGGCGCTTGACGGATGCGGACCCTAGCTAAATAAAGACAAGAAGGATACTCTCGACTTACTTGTACAAGGTCTACATCGACCCTCTGCTGGAGATATTGAAGAGTAAAAGGTTGGGCTTTCGTCTGGGAATAGTATATATCGGTAATCCGACAGTCGCGGACGGCGTTGCATTCCTCGCAAAACTAAGAGAGGAGCAACAGTTAATGTTCGGTCAAGCCGGTGGTTACTCATCGTGTAACAGATACCAAATATACCCTACGAAAACGGAAGAAACTTCGCTCACGGATGAAAAAGCAGATGAGAAAGATGTGTGGACTTTGGGTGAGAATGAGTTGACAGTGTTTACGAGTTCAACACATCTAGGTCTTACGAGACTAGGAAAAAAAAGGAATCTGAAATAAATGTTAATGAAAGAATCCGGTGACACTAATAAGCGACATGAAGTGTCATGAAGAGACATGAAGCGTCATGAAAAGACAAGAAGATATGTAATCATTTGTGTGGCATAAACTAACATTTTTTTCTCCTTTAATATGAATTAATGGTAATTCATCCCCAAAACATTAGCCAGTTCTGACGAGAACTCTAAACAGGAAATTCGCGCTAAAACCGTTACCGCATATAGAGTGACATGATATTATGCGGGCGGGCCCCCGTAGCCTAGTGGATAAGAGAGTTGACTCTTAATCCATTAGGTTTCTCACCGCTGTGGTTCGAGCCTAGCTCGGGTCATATGTGGGAAAGCCAAGTTCTGCTTACGGATGGTCAGGTGGTTTTTCTCCGGGTACTCCGGTTTTCGCCCACCTTCGATGAACGATCGGCTCGATATAAGTGAAATATTCTTGAAAGGGTCATAAAACCCAAATCAAAAAAAGATATTATGCGGCAGACTGCATGCCTAGTTGTCAACCCAATCATTATCGATGGCTATGCTTCACTCTTTAATTGCACGACGGCGGTTCGGGCCTCAGACTCAATGACGGCCTCTTCGTAAAACTTTAACCAGTGGGTTGGGGCTTGACGATATGTCTTTGGCTTGGCCCGCCGTGGTTCAACTATTGGTTTTCATTTACTCTGGCATACAGTAGAATTAGCCATGAGTACTCGTCTTTGTTTATTATAGTGATTAAATTTATTTTTATGTTTTCGCTTTGATGCATTGACTGAGTTGGGAGCCTTTATGCGAACCGAATTTTTATGTATTTATGTATTAAGAGTAGCATCGGGACCCAGGGTGAAGTTAGCTAGCTGTAAAAGTGCTTTAAACCCCCCGGTGGTTTGCTCTACCGACCGTTCTAAGGCGGTGGTCCCGGTGTTAGTCTTACTCCTTGTTGCTTTGGGGTTTATTCTACGAGGCGATTTGTTGTATGTCTTTCCGTGTGTCATTTTTTTCTTGTGTTTTTCAGTCCTTTTAGTATTGCCATTACCTCGCTTGGGGAAGAGAGAGCTAATCTTAGTGCTTTTCGTACGTATGTTCGGTGTGTGCTTGTTTAGATTTGTTGGTTTCCTCTTCCTCTTGGGGTCTGGGAAGGGCTGCGGTTTATGATTGTGGCACTCCCTGGACTTTTCACTTACTTTTTATGAAATTGTTTAATGTTTCATGAAGTAAAAAATAACTAAGTAAAGACAAGAAACTATTTCATTGCTTGAAAAAGCGACATGAAAATATTAGAAGGTCATGAATTATTTTATTGCTTGAAAAAGCGACATGAAAATGCTGTAAAACCGAGAAAATATTAGTCATTGCTTGAAAAAAGAGACAAGAAAATATCATAAAGTCATAAAACTATTTCATTTGCTTGAAAAAGCGACATGAAAATATTTGAAGGTCCTGAATTATTTCATTGCTTAAAAATGCGACATGAAAATGATGTAAAGCCGGGAAAGTATTTCATTGCTTGAAAAAGAAAAGCGACAAGAAAATATCACAACGTCATGAAACAATTTTATTTGCTCGAAAAAGTGACATGAAAATACTGGAAGGTCAGGAATTATATCATTGCTTGAAAAAAGCGACATGAAAATACTATAAAACCGAGAAAATATTTTAATGATTTATTTTCACAAAGTTAAATTAAATCTGAACAAATATTTCATTTACAAGGTTAACTGTGTTACGACTCAGAGCAGACTGCAGTGCAAGCTGACCAAGTTTGGTATATTAAAAGTAGAGTTCATTTTCTACAGTCCGACCATTTGTTATTGATAATAGCGTGACATATAAACTACGCAACTCTAATAAGGTTAAACTGGTTGCAGAAAGTAAGAAAATCGCAAAATGTTAGCAAAATCGCGCACATATCGTGCAACTGATGCGTAGCCTTACTATATAGAAATTCATCGATACAGTCCAATTCGAAGGACAACTAGACAACGGAAAATATCCGTTTAAATTATAACTGGACAATTCGGTGAGTCGTAACTTTATATTAATATTATTTAATTTTTTGTAGGTTTTTCTGTTCAAATTTCAAAAGCAGGAAAATGTCCTAGTTTGAATAGTAAACCTATAAACTTTACATTGCAGTGCACGCTAGTCCGATTCTGCATATGTTACCTGGGTTATTTCAGGAATGCTGAGCAGGCTGCGCTAGATTGTGCAGTCTGGTCGGAATGAATTGTAACTGCTATCGGGGACACTGAGCAGGCCGCGCTGGCATATGCGGACTGATTAGTTATTTTGAAGCAGCAGGCGCAAGGTGTGTTTTAGTTTATACAAATAAAAATAACAGTGCAGGATCGGGATAGCCAATATAAAATGCGCGGTACCATAAGAATCGCGTAAGCCAGAAATTTAGGTTTACATACGCATACGCAATACGCAAACATACGCACGAACATACAGACATGCACACACCCACATACATACGCAAAGTTGTTTTTTTCCTCTTTCTAAGTTTAATAGTTAATTGAATTAATTATATTAAGAAAACATGGTAAAGTAATTTGTATTATTCCACCTGCATAATCAATGTTACAATGTTTTAGGAGTAACTGTTGTGTAATATATACATTTGTATATATTAAGTGTTCCGAATTCGTCTGATCAGGGCACCGAGTTTATGATAGTTGGAGTTGATCCAATACTACTCTCTCTGATTATTATCCAGAAGTCAGAGATGTTTGACATTAGTAATGTCAGTGACATTTAGGGTTGCGACATTTGGAACGTCGTGTCCCTGATTGTCATTCATACATCGTGTATGTATGGAAATGGAGCTTGCACATGATCATGATGATGTTATGACGTTAAGCGGACGACGTTGCCGACGGTTAGCGAGCGCTCACCGTCGACCGCGTCGACGTCATTAATAGGAATAGAGATCACGGATGAGTCACGTCGACGTCTATGATGGGTCTATCATGGCATCGGATGTTCAGCCGCGACGTCAATGACGTCACTCACTCTATACGATGACGTGCGTCATTGTAGAATAATGGGTAGAATTGTGTTTTGTTTATTTTTTAGTTGTATCCTTCCATGTCCTTCCAAGGACAGTTGATATCAATACGAGGTGCAGTACCTACGCTAGATTCCTGTCTTGGCCAAACAAGAATCTAATGCGGGACAGTAAACAGCCAGAAGTGTGAACAATTAATGTTCTAGTGATTCCGACATACAAAAGAAAATTATTTAGGCTGTGACTAAATAAGATAATCAATAATTAAAAAATGAGCTCAATCAATAATTAGATATATAATAAAACGTAAAAATTAAAATAAAGGCGCCATAGAAATATAATAGGAAAGGCCGGGGGGGGGGGGGGGGTGGGGGGGGGAGTGGGGGGGGGGGGGGGGTCGGCAATCTCTCCACATTGGCACACAGAGTTATCCTCATTTGGTTGGGTATATACTGAGTGTATTAAATTAATTAACCAAGCCAGGTTAATTAAGTAATATACCAGTATAGTTCCCCAACCGTGCCAACGTAAAGAGATTTACGTCAAATTGTGTGTGAAGTGTTGTATTGTTAATGTCTGTATTATTATGTGTTGTAAATATTACATGTAAAAAAAATGTAAAACTTCTAACTTTGTTAGAGTCTTCTGTGTAATGGTACATTTAGGCAGCGACCAACCCGGAGCTTAATCAAATTGGAAGTCACCCTGGGTGCGTCTTGGCCGCTTATGGCGTAACACCATGCACCACTTTTCGTCAATTAAATCGATTAAAAGCCCACAAAACTTTGCAGACAAACAACTGGATCCCGGAGACAGCACTCTCTGCAGTGTCAAGAAAGCACGTAGAGCGACGAGTAACACCAAACCACAGCATAAATTGATTCCACATCTTCAAATTGTCTCAGAAACTCTTTACTATAGGGCCTACATGTGTGGGTTGTTTTATTTTTCCCTGTTGATCGCTGTACCGACAAGAAATGGCAAAAAGCGACAAGAAAATTTACTGACCCCAAATCGCGAAGACTCTATATTGTAGAACTTGAATTAATAAGGAAAAAAAGCAATAATGTACAGGCCCTACTTTCTTATGTTAATCAGTGTTAGAACAGTTGTCTTGAAAAATAGTTTTTTTCCTAGCCTGCTGATCGCCGTACAGACAAAAAACGGCAAAAAAAAAAAAAAAAAAAGAACAGCGACAAAAAATTTGTCTGAGCCCAAATCGCGTCATCCCTATATTCGGTTGATTTAAAAAAGAAGTAAAAAGTAATACTGTTTACTATCTAATGATAATAGATTTAAGAAGGTGTATGTGCGTGCGTGAGTGCCTCTGTGTATGTGTGTGCGTGTGTGCGTGTGGTTGATTCAATAAGACTTAAAAAAAGGTAAAATGTATTGCAACAAAGTCAGATTTTCTGAGCAAAACGAGAATGAAAGACATTTCTAAAAAAATACCTTTTCGTCTGCATCGTTACAGATTGTGACCCTGCCCTGCATCAACAAAAAAGAACAAAAAAAAACAAACAAAAAAAAAAAAAAACAAAAAACAAAAAAAAACAAAAAAAAAAAACAAACAAACAAACACTTTTCTGCTAACTTTGAAAATTAAGCAAATGCCATGCCCGTTTCTAGGCAGTGCCTAAATTCATATTAATCATTTCAGGGAAAAATATCCCGCAACTGACTGCAACAATTTTCATTTAGAAACGTAGCTTAATGAGTGAGTTACAAATCTCCAAAGTACAAGTGATCCGCTATTGGTTATGATACGCTATTGGCGAGTTGACTGTACATCTGTTTTGATTTTGGGAAGCAGTTACAAGAATTTACTTCCAAATGCATGTGGTATCTTAGCATATGAAAACCTATTTCTAGAAAATAGGAGAAATTATATGAGAAGGAGAGATACCTCAGGTGCTCTATTAGATATCAATGTCAGCCTGTTCTTAGGATTATACATCGCTCCTAAGTGGTAACAATGAAAGACACCTGCATTATGCAGTTTATTGTAGTTATAGCTTAATTACATTTCATGTAAGTTACCAAACAGTCGTTTTAGTTTTGGTGTCTTGGACGGAAGGTGTTAGGTAATTGTATCGATTTCTGATCATTGCCTTCCTTTCTTCAAATCGAACAAACGTACTAAAAGCACTAAGATTAGCTCCCTCTTCACCAAGCGAGGTAATTGCAATGCTAAAAGGACTGAAAAACACAAGAACAAAATGACACAAGGTAAGACATAAAACAAATCGCCTCGTAGAATAAACTACAAAGCAACAAAGAGTAAGACTAACACCGGGACCACCGCCTTAGAACGGTCAGTAGGGTAAACCACCGGTGGGGGGGAGGGGTGGTGGTGTTTAAAGCACTTTTACAGAGCTAGCCAGTTACTAAAAGTCTACTAAATGACTCTAAATGATCTAAGCGACCTAGTATCGTTTTCAATTCTGGAGTTTGTTTGACATTTAAGATTCATACTATCCAATAACAGGCAACAATCTGCTGACTGGAGCGTGACGACCACCAGTCCACACCAGTGATGAATCGGGTGTTTTCTAACCCTAGGAAGCAGCGGTTTCCTCACGTCAGCGAAGGCTGGGCATCTCAACAGCATATGCTAGAGGTCCTCTGAAGCAAGCCTGCACAGTAGAAATGTTTGCTCCACTTTATACTCCTTTGAGAATCCGCACTTTCATGATACCCCTGACGTCTGTTGTATTGTTACCGACACTCTCCCAGACCACATGAGGCTATTCCATCACCATTTCCTCCAGGTTACAGTTGACTAGGGATGATTTACCAGACGCATCATCCCTGAGGTTCTCAGACCAATATGAGTACACAGCTTGTCGACAGATATTTCTCCATTATAACTTTGTATGTGCGGACATGTCTGAAATAGTTGGAAAGCCACACAATATTCTCCTTATAAAAACTGAAAAACTGACGAGGCTTTTCTAACAGGTAATGACTAAACTCTTCTCAGTTTTTATATATGATAACGCTAGAACTGACTAACTTGTGTTTTATTTAGATATAAAGTCTCTAAATTATATAACAGTCTTGGTAAAATATATGCCTGAAAAATTCTGAAGAGACCTTAGGATTTAATTCATTACTACCATGAACATTAATTTTATAAGGCCGTGCTGCGTTCTTCTTGCTAAACGTATCCAATCAGAAATACCTATATTACTTTCAGCTTTCTCTGCTCTGGTAAGTCCAAGCTTGATCGTTTGTGAGTTAACGTTGACGCTAGTGGAACCCAGCTTCCATTCTGATATTTTCTCATGGTTAAATCTGTCTTACCGATTTTCGAGATTTTGTGTGTTCTTTGTTTCCAAAGCCAATCCTTTTTTTTTTTTACTTTTATTTTATTCTACTGTAGATGGTATTGCGCCGTGTGGCGGCCGTAAAAAGTCTCCCGTACATCATCATAGTGCATGTTATATTTTATTTCCTTTGGGATCATTGAGCCCATCCTGGTTATTTTGAAAATCTAATACCGCTTAAGCCGACGCTAGGGAGCGTATGCAGCCTCGCAAACAACAGTATTGTATATGAAGAGACTCAATCAAACCGAGTCTCCGATTTTCGTGATTTTGTGTGTTCTTTGTTTACAAAGGCAATCCTTTTTGACTTATTTTACTAACATTTTTCTCCTTACTACAACAATCTTTTGTGAATAATTACGATAGCATTTCTCTTGTGATTTGATATACGACAGAGTGAACATAAGCTGCAACTCGATCAGCATCATTCTTAGACAGGTAGAGGACATCATCAGTCACCGTTGGACAGCCAATATAAATTGGCTCAATGAACTTTCTGAGACAACTGGATTCGAATTTTGTAAGAAGGTCGTTGTTATACGTCTTGTCTAACCCGACTGCCGCACCTCCTGTCTAACACTGAATGATGCACTGACGTCACATTCCAACTTTACTCTTTCCGTCAGTCCCCTCTACATGGATATAGTCAGCTGTCATGGACATGGATGTTGACAGGGTCCCTGTTCGTAGTTTCACCATCAGCACTGGGTGCCTCACAATGTCGAACGCCTTCTGCGTATAGAGAGGAGCTATGTACAAAGGACGATTACAGGATTTAGAATCAAGGTCTGCCTCAGACAACAACAGCGATGCCATGGTGGTAGATACGCCCTTAGTAAAGTCATATTGTAGCTGCGACTGGTCACTGTTCAACTGATGAATACGATTCAGAATTGCTGTCTCGAAGAGCAAGAGAATTCACCAAGGGAAACCCAGACTGGTCCTCAGTTTAATTACCTGTTATGAAACATAACACATCTGTCTATCGATCTGTCTATCTATCTGTCACAGCTTCTACCTATCTCATAGCGGGACAGAAAAATATATGCAGAAAAGATAAATGAAAAGTCCAGGGAGTGCCACAATCACAAGCCTCAGCCCTTCCCAGACACCAAGAGGAAGAGGAAACAGACAAAACCAAACAAGCGCAAATCGAACAAACGTACTAAAAGCACTAAAATTAGCTCTCTCTTCTCTAAGCGAGGTAATCGCAATGCTAACAGGACTGAAAACACAAGAATAAAATAACACAAGGCAAGACTTAAAATAAATCGCCTCGTAGAATAAACAACAAAGCACAAAGCAACAAAGAGTAAGACTAAAACCTGGACCACCGCCTTAGAACGGTCAGTAGAATAACCCACCGGGGTGTGTGTGTGTGTGGGGGGGGGGGGGGGGGGGGGGTGTTAAAGCACTTTTACAACTTCACCCTGGGTCCCGATGCTACTCTTAATACAGAAATACATAAAAATCCGGTTCGCATAAAGGCTCCTAACTCAGTCAATGCATCAAAGCGAAAACATAAAAAATCAAATTTATCACTGTGATAAACAAAGACGAGTGCTCATGGCAATTCTACTGTGTGCCAGAGTAAATAAAAACCAATACTTGAACCACGGCGGGCCAAGCCAAAAACATATCGTCAAGCCCCAACCCACTGGTTAAAGTTTTACGAAGAGGCCGTCATCGAGTCTGAGGCCCGAACCGCAGTCGTGCAATTAAAGAGTGAAGCATAGCCATCAAGAATGATTGGGTTGATAACTAGGTATGCAGTCTGCAGCATAATATCCAGGCTATAACCGATTCTTTTATAACGATTAATTAATTTTCTGAATTGCTCCGAAAAATTAGAACCTTCTACCCCCGGTGGGTTATTCTGCTGACTGTTCTCTAAGGCGGTTCAGTCCTTGATTTTTTTTTTTTTTTTTCCCAGTCCTTTTAGCATTGCGATTACCTCGCTTGGAGAAGAGAGTCTTGGTGCTTTTCGTACGATTTGGGCTTGTTTGGTTTTGTCTGTTTCCTCTTCCTCTTGGTGTCTGGGAAGGGCTGCAGTTTGTGATTGTGGCCTCCCTTACCCTTTTTTGGGGCAGGCCCCCTAGCCTAGTGGATAGGAGAGTTGACTCTTACTCCATTAGGTTTCTCACCGCTGTAGTTCGAGGATCTCTCGGGTCACATGTGGAAAAGCCAAGTTCTGCTTACGGATATTCAGGTGGGTTTTCCGCGGTTTCTCCGGTTTTCACCCACCTTTGATGAACGATCAGCTCGATATAGTTGAAATACTCTTGAAAGGGCCGTAAAACCCAAAACTCAAAAAAAAAAAAAAAAAAAAAAAAAAAAAAAAAAAAAAAAAAAAACCGATCTGGTCTGGAATTGCTGATGGGCAAATTTCGTCTATTTTTGACGGTTATATGCCCGAGACATGCCCGTATTTTCGTTTCCGGATGATAGATTGAGTAAATATCAATGGATTTCGCAAAACTTGGTATATACATTGATATTGTGGAGCTCTAGTTTGGGATTGCTAATGGGCAAATTTCATCAATTTTTGACGGAGTTATCTAGCCCGAGACATACCCGTATTTTTGTCACCAACAATAAGTTGAGTAAATGTTGATGGATTTTCACCATACTGGCGGTGTATTATGCTTGCGGTGTTTTTATCTGTTTAGCGTTTTTATCTTTTCCTTTTCATTTCTTGCACTTTTGCATCATGACAGTTTGACAGTATGACACAATCATTGCGTGAGGTGTGTTTGTTCCACTATTTAAAGATAATGAAGAAAAATAATCCGAAAGAATGACCCTTAATTGAGAGCAATAAACACACACGAGAATCGAAAATAACCTGAATTGTCATGTTTTACGGACTAGTTTAGCTAGTTTTGGTCAATTAAGCATCACCAGTGACCCTCATAAAAGTATAAGTGAAGATACCCAGGAAATAACACAATTACGAAGCCCACTCCCCCCCCCCCTCCCCCCCACAACACACACACACACACACACAAGCCACCAAAAGAAAGAGAGATGAGGAAAAAAGAAGGACACCACCATTGCCACATATGAACTCACAGACGCAGAAACAAAAAGTACTACAAAAGAGAAACCACCTTGGAACGATCAGTAGGAAAACTACTGGTGGTGGTGGGGGCGAGGATGGCGGTGCGGGGAGAAGCGTAAACTAGTTTTACTCGCATGAAACCTTGTTCTTAAATCTGATGCAGTTCCATATTGTAAATATATGTTTGGTTCGCATAGGGGTCCTCGATTTCATATGTTAAGCATCACAGTGACAGCAATCAAAAAACAAAGCAAAGGGCTCAGTGCCGATGTGAAGTCAGGACACAAAAAGGACCACGATGAACCTGACCACAGACGTTGATAGTCAGGCACCGACCATCTGAAACAGACTGAGGAGGGAGCCGCCATTTAGTCTCAGGACAGGACCGAACCACTGTCGTGCGGTTAAAGAGGTAAGCAAAGCTATCAACCATAATTTGCTTAATAACCATGCATGCAGTTTGCCGCAGAATATGCAACCTATTGTTTTGTAGCAAGTAACAATCTTTTTAAATTGTACAGAAGTTTCTAAAACCCTGGAATTGACTCAACGATCACAGAGGGCTAGAAAATATTAGTTTCGCTACAGTGAAGTACGCGGAGACATTTTACGGTCAACACATATTACTGAGGAGTATCCCATGAAGCGGTTTAGTCAGCCACAACCGGACTTCCCTGTCAACCATTTCGTTGATACGCTTGTCTAGAAAATGAGAGCTACTCCAAAGCGCAAGCATCAAAGCTCCAAGTAAGATGTAAGATTCTAATATTTATTCTTATCCCCCCCCCGCCCACACACAAAAACAAACAAACAAAAAAAAACAAATAAAAAAAAATGTTGTGGGTACACATTCGGTGTACCTCAACGAGTTATTTCTAATGAGTACCCACAACATACTGTTTGTGTAGAAATAAAAAAAAATTGTCAGCAAGTAATAAATTAATGATTTAAGTAAGTAAGTAAGTAAGTAATTAACCCAACTGCTGAAAGCCAATTTTCCTTGTGGCTCCCTGAAGGCAAATACATAAACATAACATAACAATCCTCAAAAACAATAGCACTATATAGTACAATGTGTGCAAATGTGAGATGATTATTATACATAATATCCAATTAAGTGAATAAAAGTGGTGGGATCATTTGTTGAACACATACATGCATTCATGCATTCAAGATAGAAACAGACAAATACAGCTTAGAGAGAGAGAGAGAGAGAGAGAGAGAGAGAGAGAGAGAGAGTAAATAAAATAGTAATAAAAGTGCGGGTATAACTAATTTAGTAAATAAAAATTGCAAGAATATTTGTTGAACAAATGCATGCATTCATTGAGGAAACGGACAAATCGGGGCTTAGAAAAGAAAAAAAAATAGAAAAAGGAGAAAAAGATCAGAATCGGAATGTTTTCTGGTGATACGTCTAATGACATTTATTCACCAGGACATGTGATATGGGAAGTTAGTCCCTAGCTCTCACCAGAGAGGTAAACCTAGCCACACCATCCTCTGCTCCTTCAGCAGAGGTAATGATCGAATCTGGAAGGGCATTCCAATCTCTGATTGTTTGAGGGTAGAATGAGCCCTTGTAAATGTCAGTTCTTGTAGCGGAGGTCTGAAAAGTCAGTGAGTGATGATTTATACTGTGCCTAACTGGGGGGTAAGATCATCTGTTGGAATGCAGGCAGCACCCTTTAGACCTTTGAACAAAAGAATCAGTCTACTATCTCTCCTCCTTTTCTTGAGAGACTCCCATTTTAGATTTTCCAGTATTCCAGTCATACTCCCAGTTTCAAAAGAGTAATTGCTAGTAACAAACCTAGCAGCCCTATTCTGAACTTTTTCGATTTCTTGTTGAAGAACAACGCCTTGGGGATCCCAAACACAGCTGCCATATTCCAAAATGGGGCGAACAAGTCCCCTATATGCTGCCTCTTTAACATTCTGAGGACATTGATAAAGATTTCGTCTCAGAAAACCAAGAATTCTATTTGCCTTAGTACACATATTGCTGATATGTGTATTCCATCTCAAGTCATGTGTGATTGTTACTTCTAGGTATTTAATGGAATCCACGTTTTCGAGGGCCGTGCCCGCTAAAGTGTAAGAAGCCTCCATTTTATTTGTTCTTTTCCTAGTTATCTGCATTATATTGCATTTGACTGGCTGAAATCTCATACCCGATTTTCTGGCCCAACATCCTAATCTATCTATATCCTTCTGAAGTTTCAATGAGTCGTCTGTGTCTCTGATTTCACGATAGCAAAAACAGTCATCTGCGAAAAGTGTTATTTCTGAGTATATGTCTGTGGAAATATCATTTATGTACAGAGAGAACAATAATGGACCAAGAACTGTCCCTTGTGGGACACATGACAAAACTGGAGCCCACTCCGAAGTTTCACCGTTTATAACAGCTCGTTGTGTTCTATAGCAAAGAAAGGAATTTATCCACCTGAGTGTCTTTCTGCCAATGCCATGACCAAATAATTTGCTTTTAAGAAGTTCATGAGGCGGGGTGTCAAAAGCCTTCTCGAAGTCCAGGATAAATATGTCAACCTGTCCTCCTTTGTCCAAGATTTTTACCCAATCATTTATTACAGTGGTCAACTGAGTTTCACAACTGTGCCTTTTCCTAAATGCATGTTGCCTGTCGGACAAGAGCTGATATTCATCCAAGTGAGCCATGATATTTGAACATACTATATATTCAAGGAACTTACATGGCACACAAGTCAAGGACACAGGGCGATAATTACAAGCAAGAGCCCTACCCCCTTTCTTAAAGAGGTGACAAATGTTTGCAAGAAGCCATTCCTTAGGGATTTCACCCGTATCAAGAGATTGTTGGAACAAATGTGCAAATACTCGACCTAGTTCATTTGCTAGCTCCTTTAGAATCCTAGGATGAAGCTCATCAGGCCCTAAGGCTTTTGAGGGATTCAAGCCTTTGAGTAACTTAATCACTCCTTCTGTAGACACCAGAATACTATCCGTGAAAGGGGCCGATCTTCTGGTTAATGGAACCTCATTGTACTCAGTTTTATTGAACGCATCATTGAATTGACCAGTTAGTTCCTCTGCCCTTTCAGAGTCTAATACTGCAACTCCATCCCCTCCCTGCCCGGTCTCTTTTTAAGGGGTTGAATACCTTGCCTGTCTTTTTTTTTTTTTTTTTTTTTTTTTTTTTTTTTACTGTTTATGTATCTGTAGAAGTCTCTGGGATTTACATTTACATCACCTACCAAGTTATTCATATACAAATCATGCTGCTTTTTAATGCCAGCCTTTATTTCCCGTCTCAAAGATTCAAATTTAGTCCGAAGTTTACCACTACCTGTCTTCTTAGCCTTAGCATGAATTTTATTCCTTCTGCGGATCTTTCTTCTTACCTCTGGAGTGATCCAAGGAATCGTAGAGACAGATTTACTAATTTTTGAGGGGATATGCTTATCAGCTGAATCGTGAATGAATTCAGCTAGAGAAAAAAAAAATAAAAAGAGGGAGAAGCGGTCCGTTCCTGAAATGAGGTCCGTTTCGGTCCGTTTCCTAAATTTTTTGACCGGGTAATTAGTGTTACCCCGCTATTAACACAACTAGTTGTACGAATTACGTTTTAGGAAACTATTTGTGCAAATTCTGTTTCAGAAACTGACAGCGCATGCGTATGGCAAAAGCTTCCTAAGTTTCAAAATGGCGGCAACTACACATTCTTGCTGCTAAGCAAGTCGTCTTTAATAATTTACCATTTCTCAGGCCTAAAACGACTATTTGGTAATTTACATGAAATGTAATTAAGCTATAACTACAATAAACTGCATAATGCAGATGTCTTTCATTGTTTCCACTTAGAAGTGATGTACAATCCCAAGAACAGACTGACATTGATATCGAACAGAGCACCTGAGGTATCTCCCCTTCTCATATAATTTCTCCTATTTTCTAGAAATAGGTTTTCATATGCTAAGATACCACATGCATTTGGAAGTAAAGTCTTCTAACTGCTTCCCAAAATCAAACCATGTACAGTCCTTGCCATTCTATTCTATTCGTAGTTCTCCACCGATGACTTCTCGATGAACCACCTCGGAAGGTGTAGTAAGGGCGTAGTAACAATCAGTTATACGAACAACAGGAGCTCAGATCTAATAATTCTATAAAAAAAAAAAAAAAAAAAAAAAAAAAAAAACCTATCAAACCGTTAAATGTTCTGCCTTTTGTGACCCCACTGTCCTTATCTTTTAGTAACTTAAGTCTTGTGAAATGTATCTTATTAAGGTATTCCCTGACTCACAGTTCAATCTCAGGGACAGCAGCATGACTGATATGTAAGTGACATAACGATGGTATAGTACAGTCTAATACAATCTGAGTAAATGTTCCTGGATAGTACAGTCTAATACAATCTGAGTAAATGTTCCTGGATCTGTTATACACAGCTCCTCACTAATGTTAAGAAGATCTTTCAACTGTCTGGAGTACTGGACGCGCACTGCTCTCAATGACTTACAACGGGATATAAAATGTTCTCTATCTTCAGGATCTTTGTCACAGAGTTTACATGTTGGATCGACTTTATGCTGGTTGAACTTTGCTCTATTTGCCTGGAGAACATATACACCAGTCAGAAGTCAGTCATTAGGGGATCATAACAAATAGCGGATCACGTACTTTGGAGATTTGTAACTCTCTCATTAAGCTACGTTTCGAAATGAAAATTGTTGCAGTTAATTGCGGGATACTTTTCTCTGAAATGATTAATATCAATTAGAGATAGCAGTAGTATTTCTGTTATCTCCCTTGACAGGTAAAGTCCAAGGTAGTTCAAATACTAACCAGGTCCTTCTAATTGGAATCCTCTGCTTTCATCATAGGTCATCAGTGGAATTTACCAGATTCTACTTTTACATTTCTCCATATCCAAATGAAAGATTTATTAACATTTTATATTTCCTTGCACAGAAAATGTTTCTTTTTGATATTTTGGAATCTGTATTGGCATATGACCTTGTTAAAATTAGATTTATCATGGAAAAGGAAGTGATACTTAATTGAAACACTAATGATAAAAGCAGAGGAATCAATTAATTGGACCTGGTTGTTTACAGAGAGTATTCAAGGGAGTTAACTGATTGCTTTCTCCCATTAAGGCACTGCCTAGAAACGGGCATGACAATTGCTTAATTTTCAAAGTTAGTAGAAAAGTGTTATTTTTTTGGTTGATGCAGGACAGGGTCACAATCTGTAACGATGCAGACCAAAAGAAATTCTCTAGACTGGCTCTATTTTTTATCACGATTCCCGCCAAATGTCACCTTGATTAGCTATTTGTTTCCAGTAAACATCTCTTAAATGTTGACCAATATTATTGAAGTAGTCAAGAATAAATATATTTTTAACACTTTATGTAGCTTTGAAATTTCTCTCTCTGCAGTTGCTTCAGTTAATGAAATGGAAGTTAAATGAGTGTAGAAAAAAAGTATGAAAATGATTTCAGTTATACTATGTCAAAATCTGACTGGTTCTATAGCGTTGCGATTATCAGTAGATGCTTTGCTTTATAGTATCTGATATGCTTCTGATGACCTGAGATGAAAGCGCCAGGTGAATCATTCAAAATTAGCCATCATTTGTTGTTTTTTAGCTCACCTGAGCACGAAGTGCTCATGGTGAGCTATTGTGGTCAGTCAATGTCCGTCGTGTGTCGTGCGTCGTCCGTCGTCCGTCGCGCTGCGTCAACAATTGCTTTAAAAGCCTACTCCTCCTACACCCCTGGGCCAATTGACTTGATACTTGGTAGGAAGCAGCGGGGTGACTTGTTGATCAAAAATAGCTAAAATCGTTCCGATCAGAAATCCAAGATGGCCGCCATCTTGAAAATCTATTTTTTGCTTCTTCTCCTGAACCGAAAGGCCAATTGACTCCAAACTTGCTAGGAAGCATCAGGGTGACTTGTAGATCAAAAATAGCTAAAATCGTGCCGATCGGAAATCCAAGATGGCCGCCATGGCCGCCATCTTGAAAATCTATTTTTCGCTTCTTCTCCTGAACCGAAAGGCCAATTGACTTCAAACTTGCTAGGAAGCATCAGGGTGACTTGTAGATCAAAAAAAGCTAAAATCGTGCCAATCGGAAATCCAAGATGGCCGCCATGGCCGCCATCTTGAAAATCTATTTTTTGCTTCTTCTCCTGAACCGAAAGGCCAATTGACTCCAAAATTGCTAGGAAGCATCAGGGTGACTTGTAGATCAAAAGTAGCTAAAATCATGCCGATCGTAAATCCAAGATGGCCGCCATGGCAGCCATCTTGAAAATTTATTTTTCGCTTCTTCTCCTGAACCCAAAGGCCAATTGACTCCAAACTTGCTAGGAAGCATCAGGGTGACTTGTAGATCAAAAATAGCTAAAATCGTGCCGATCGGAAATCCAAGATGGCCGCCATCTTGAAAATCTATTTTTCGCTTCTTCTCCTGAACCGAAAGGCCAATTGACTCCAAACTTGCTAGGAAGCATCAGGGTGACTTGTAGATCAAAAATAGCTAAAATCGTGCCGATCGGAAATCCAAGATGGCCGCCATGGCCGCCATCTTGAAAATTTATTTTTCGCTTCTTCTCCTGAACCCAAAGGCCAATTGACTCCAAACTTGCTAGGAAGCATCAGGGTGACTTGTAGATCAAAAATAGCTAAAATCATGCCGATCAGAAATCCAAGATAGCCGCTATCTTGAAAATCTATTTTTCGCTTCTACTCCTAAACCCAAAAGCCAATTGACTCCAAACTTGGTAGGAAGCATTTGGGTGACTTATAGATCAAAAATAGCTAAAATCGTGCCTATCGGAAATCCAAGATGGCGGCCATGGCAGCCATCTTGAAAATCTATTTTTCGCTTCTTCTCCTGCACCGAAAGGCCAGTAGACTCCAAACTTGGTAGGAAGCATTGGGGTGACTTGTAGATCAAAAATAGCTAAAATCATGCCGATTGTAAAACCAGGATGGGCGCCATGGCAGCCATCTTGAAAATCTATTTTTCGCTTCTTCTCCTGAACCTAAAGGCCAGTTGACTCGAAACTTGGTAGGAAGCATTGGGGTGACTCGTAGATCAAAAATAGCTAAAATCATGCCGATCGTAAATCCAAGCTGGCTGCCATTTAGAGTTTGTTCAAATGATCACGCTCAATTGACTGGCATTTCATATATATTCTTCTTCAAAATTAAGAACTGCTTAAATGATGATCTTTTCATTAGTTGCGATGACAGGATTGGAAAAATGTTGCATAACATCTGCATATCTGCAGTGGCTATGTCCCTCAGGTGAGCGACCCGTGGCCCGTGGGCCTCTTGTTTCAGTTTTGCATTATTTATTGAAAATAATGCGTATATTTCTTGCAATTTAAAAACTTTAAACTTTTAAAAATTTTAAAGAGCCACAAAAAGAAAAATATCATTTTAAGAAAATAACTGTTTCTCGCCAGTTTTCAATTCGTGAGATTGGTAACTGTGAGAGACATGGGCAGAATACAATGATGAGTTTCATGCGTGTTAACTATAGGCGTGCAGGCCAACCTTGCCTGCTGCCGTTGATGCCGGCTTTCTCAGCATCAACGGTGCCTTTGGCAGCATGTGCCATGCTTATATAAAATCTGCTGGCAAAAAGCGTTGGTATTAATCTTAATTGATATGGAAATCTGGTAAAGCATTTTTGAAATTAGATTTTGTTTACCTTGTTCGGAAGTGAAAGTTGAATGACTCGCGCAAAGAAGGCTAGAGAAGTTTTAAGTAAAAGTCTTTATTGCTTGAAAGGTAATTGTATTAACTTTTATTTAACAGATATACTTTCCAGTTTGTTTAGCATCTTTGAGAAATATGAGTTTGAATATTCCATGACCTAAATTAACTAGTAGCGGATCATGTGTTTTTTGTAGGTGAGGGAGAAACTCAAAAGTCCATTGAAACACCCTAAACCATCCCAACACGCACCAAACCTCCACAAACCACCAAAAAAGCATAGTTATCATGGCTCAGCAGTATCTTTGTGTTGACTTTGATGTGTCAACAATTGTAGGAAGTTATACAATCTCAGTTAAGAATTCACTTATCATGGTTACAATGTCTGATTTAAGGACCATTAAAAAATTGCTGTTTACTTCTTAGTTGTCTGTGCATATATTTATGTAATAAAACTTAATTGGATAGCTTGACAGATAAAATGCGCTTTGAGAAAGCCCCTGCAAAAGTCAATTATCATGTGATCCCCTATTGTTAAACATGATCTTGTATTGGCAGAAGTACATGTAAACGAAAACTATACAACATATTAGCATGTATACAGGGCAAATTCAAAAGTTTATGCACATTCAAAAGGGTAATTTGAAAATGCTACTTAATGATATATGTTTTAGTCTGCAAGAGTTATTTTTTTCTCCCATAAACATTTGATACTTGCATAGTGATCCAGTAATGGCGAGTTGACTGTATATTGTTACCAAGGATGATGTTAATGCAGTAACTGGTCAACTCACACCTTAGTAAATTCGTACCTATTTTTGGTTAACTCATACCCGTTGTCTGGTCAACTCGTAACACCCAAGTCAAGTCATACCCAGCTGGTTAACTCGTACCTTGTAATAAAAAAGAGTTAGTGGATGGGTGGAAAGATAGACACATACATATACATAGATACCGGTAGATTCAATTATTTTGTTGATCATTATAATGACATAAGAGACTGCCAGATGAGTGGTAAACAGTGTAGACACTGATCAGATGTTGCATTCAGAAAAATACAGGAAACCCTTCCCAAGAGAGTTGTACATCCGATAAACAATTAATAAATGAAAAAGCAAAGGTTTGTTTAACTCATTGTAGTCTGGAGACCCCTAATAGGGCAATTGGCAGTGCACACTCAGATCAGATGCCACAGAATGCTGCCTCTGATCATGGTCTACATTGTTTGCAAATAGTTCAACCATTTTTCTCAAAGGAATACCGTAATCATATACCTGGACTTACCCAAAATCGAAATTAGAATCTCCCAATATATATTATGGGGGAATTTATTCAGTCTACTATGGGTTAAAGTTTTGCAAGTCTCAAGGGAATTGTTTCATGTAATTTAACACTTTGCATACAGGGTAAAAATATCAGCAGATGACATTTTGAAATATTTTTCTTATTTTTTCCTAGTAAATAGGATTTGACACTTCATGCAAATTGTCTCCTTAGGAGACAACTTGTATGAAGTGTCAGATTCTGTTTTCTAGGAAAAATAAGAAAATATCATCAGTTTGTCATCTGAATCTGCCCATAGTGTGGGAAGTGTTAAAGTCAAGGTATTCAGTGACTGTAAGCAGACAATGAACACAGCTCCAGATGTTTGTTTTTTGTTTTTTTTTCAATCATGAGTTTTGATATTTTCTTATTTCTCAATGAAAATATATGTTTGGGTATTAAGGCTGGCTAGTCGGACCTGAAATGATAATCGATTAGCAGTCCACCTGTCATTGTGATTGATAATCGTTTAGTAATCACTGGAGATTTGGTAATAATTTTACCTATCTGATTGAGCATGACTCTTACCATATGTTATACTTTTCTGTATGCATTTGGTAAGATAAGTGTGAGCAAACAGTGTAGACCCAGATGAAATGCCGCAAATGTGGCGTCTCATCAGGGTCTATGCTGTTTGCCACCCATCCAGCTATTTTTAGACACAACATTGGGTAGTAAAATGTACTTGTTCAAATTTTAGATAAAGGATTGTAAGGAGTTTAGGTGTCGAATACTAAGGATAAATACGGTAAAGTAACAGGCACAGAAATCAAATGATCGATTATTAGCAAATTTGTAATGATAATCATTTTTTTTAATTTACAGATCAATTAATCGATTATCCAATGTGCCAGCCTTAGTGGGTACTCATTAGAAATGCCTCAGTGAGGCCCTTCTTCTCATGAGTACCCACAGCATATGTTTTCATGGAGAAATAAGAAAAATATTCATCAGGATATTCCGCTTATCTAGAGCTATTCAGAATGTATTATGTGCAGGCAGATCTGAGAAAACACTGCTGACTTACTCTCAGCATATTACTCCGTTCAATTACAGTTGGTACTAGTTGACTAAGATACAAGCTGACTAAGGTACGAGTTAACCAAATGTAGGTACAAGTTGACTAAGATATGAGTTGACCAGAAACTGTTAATGCAGTCCTTTGATTTGTGCAGGTTAAAGCCTCCCACTGCAAACAAAATTCCTACTCAGTACCTGTGACCTATTTAAAACAGGCTTCCTGTATGTACTGGTTAAATATACCGATTGCAGTAATGGTATAAAGAAAGAAGGACTCTATCTCCAGTTGCAGGGATAATGACTGGCAGTCCCCCAAGGAGAGTAAAAATTCAGCTGGGCGCCAAGAAAATTTCATGTGGTTACCCAGCTGCAGGGATATTGCTTGCCCAAAATTACTATGGGACCTTGAAATGGGCCAAGGGCGAGATTAGGAGAAGCACTTCGGTTTGAACTGGTGAATCACATGCAAAACTGCGTAAGAATCTGCAGGATTTCCCAGAAGTAGTTATAGATTGACTGGATCCCGCATTTCGTATGGTGCGCTAGCATGAGAGGAAACAGACAATCTGAAAAAGATTCAAAAGTGAAATCGTGTTTATCAGTGTGCGTATGTTTGGTATTGTAATATACGATAATGTTTAAAATATGCCAATCAGCCTGCACCCTGCATACATACTGTCCTAGATCTCTGAGTTCTATTACGTGGTCAGTGTCATGCCTTTAAAACAAGCCTTGGTTTATATGCAAACAACAAGGACCTAAATCATAATGTGCTTCTGATCAGGGCCTTCACTTCATAATTGTTGCTTTTTACAGAAATTTGAAGATGTTTTTCAGCCTGGGCAGTTGCATGTTTTTTTTACTGTGAAAATCATGGAGAAACTTGGTACAGATCAGTTATTGCCAGTTTGAAAAGAAAGTTATTGACATTTTCTTTTTCCCTTTAGTGTTGCAAAAGATACCTTTATAGTAACACAGCTGAATGTGTTGATCACTATGCTTAGTGTCTGAGTAGAGTAGCTAGGATCTTTCTCAATCGTATGCTGTCTTAACTGTCTCATATCAGAGCAGTCACTGGGAATGAATCATAGCCTATTTAAGGAGCTTTAAAGACAAGTTGATTAGTATACTTACTACCTAAGCAGGTTGGTCAGTGTTTGTAGGCATGTATGTTTTGTTTTGCCATAACTGAAAGAAAAATGACAGACAGTCTGTATTTGGAATTGCTAAAAAAGTCTGTTTGATGCAAAAAAGCATTGCAGACCTTAAACATTCTAGCCGCTGATAACGAGTCTGCACTGTTACAAATTTTCATCTTCCTTACATTACGGACATGTATACTGTACTTTGAGTTGTCACACACCAGATGTTCTCAAACGGATATATGGAATTTCATGTGTCATTGATGGGTTGATTTGTTTACTGCTCTAGGCACTGGATTATAAAGTTCTTTAATATGTAGTAAATTGGAACAATAATGTTAACAGTCTTTTTAACTAGCATTAAACAGTTAACCCCTGTGATGATAGTTTTTTTTTTTTCTTTTCACTTGTCATTTTTTTTGTTTATTTATTTCTATGCTTTTGAAAATGGTCAATTTGGGTCCAACGTAGGTCCATGCTATAAATGAATTTGTGCAATAATGGAGCATGCTATAACAAACCAGTTATATTTTACTATAACTTAAGAGGACAGTTCAATGGTGGAAGAAAGCCTGGGTAGTTTTCATTTGTATACTATAGGGACTGGGGAGCATCCTCTGTGAAACCACTGCAACCATTCACACATAACAGCATCTTTAACCCTTCTTTTGCAGAATAAATGAAGATGCCACGCCTACTTCTAATTTCCAGCCAATCAAATTATTTGATCCAGGTTTTTGATAGAAATTCACAGTGTTTGTTAGCCAAACCAATCTGAATGAGGCCTCCTGTTGCTTCTGTAACAATTTTATGCTTTAACCCTTGCCTTGCTGAATAAATTAAGATGCCATGTCCACTTCTAATTTCCAGCCAATCAGATTACTTGATTTGGGTTTTTGATAGAAATGCACATATTTAATTAAAAACAGTGCAGATCCAGATCAGTTGGCTTCTTCAGAAGCCAACTGATCTGGATCTACACTGTTTGCTAAGACAGGGCATGCTGTATTTAGCAAGAGAAGGGTTAATATGTCCCCAGCTGGACTCAAACCTATGTGGAAGCGGTGTACAGCTGGTCGTGAGACAAATCTCGCTATCCACCTATCCACAGAGCTATCCTGTGCCCAGTTGTTCAGTTGAAGCCTGGGACTTGAATTTTAGTTTTCAACATTTATGGCCTTTGATTAACGTCAAAATTGAGTTTTTGCTTAGTCTTAAAAAAAAAAAATGTTCTGTTAACAATTTCATCACCAATTTGCCAAAGGGTCAGTAGGTCGGCACCTTTTTTTTCTCGCTCTCCTTTTTTTTTTTTTCAAGTCAAATTACGGTCGGTGAATCGTGATTCTTTTTTAAAGTAATCTTAAAATATTTTGACTTCTCTTACTGAACATTTGACCGTTTTTGAATACCAATGATAAAGGGGCACTGTGTTAAACAGCTTTTGTTTTATTTTAGGCCAAAATAAATAAACAAACAATGAAGACCTACAATACCCGAAAATTGGTGCAGACAAATTATGTAATGAACGTATATAAAAACTGGGATTGTCAGGGGTCGGTCATTTTTTTTTCTTAGTGTGCAAAAAAAAAAAAAAAAAATACAGTCGGCGCATTTTTTGACGGTTGGGAAATAGGAAACATTACAATTTTTTTTAGGCCTTAGGCTTAAAATAAAAAAGTGTATACTTAGGTTATCCAATCGTGCCTGATTTTTTAACCATTGACCCTAAAGTTTTTTAAGGTTTCTTTGGGGATTTCCCTGTTTGCCCATATTGTTTTCCTTTTAACCCAATATAAAAACTTTTGACAAAATAAAAATATTTCCAGCCTACCATCCCTGTTTTAAAATTCCATATAACCCGAAACACACATATAGTTTTATTTGGCCTTAATATACTGAGAATGAATTGTTGCATTTTGATAAAATTTTACATACACATTGATATTGACTAGACTAGGTTGAGATAGAAAATGGGCCAATAACATTAGTTACTTCCCAATAGAGTTATGGCCCTTGACTGACATCAAAACTGATTTTGCTTTATTTCTTGGGAACAAATTGACGGATTATTTACCAGATTTTATATATACATTGATTTGAAGTGTAACAGACCTTGATTCATACCAACATTTTGTTTCCACTCAGTGAATATCTTAAGATGCATAACCCTGTCCCCCCCCCACCCCCCCCCCCCCCCCCCCCCCCCTGGGTTTCTGAAATGGACTCTTCCATCTCTGTCCACGAGGTTATAAAACTTTTTTCATGCTCAACTCAGCTGAGCGTGAAATTCGTTTTGCTAATAAATCTCAAATTACTAACAATTGCAAATTCTCTCTTGCTAAACTTATCTGAGCATGGAAATTTCTCTTCTAATAAATATATGAAAATGCCAACTTTTGTTGGCATTTTCATATTTATTAGCAGAGAATATTTCATGCTCAGCTGAGTTGAGCATGAAAAAAGTTTTATAACCTTGGTGAATTAAGACACATCAATTGTTTGAGTCAGGAATCAATAACAGAATGACAAACAGTGTAGATCCTGATGAGACGGCTGGTTACAAGTTATCTCATGGATCTACACTGTTTGCAAAGATATCTCTTTTTGTCTGCCAGGCTGAAATGCTTAAGCAGGCACATCACTTTGTAATCAGTACAGTGGTAAGGTATCTTGCAATTCCTAGTGGTGCTTTTATTAACGGGTATGTTGTTTTGTCAGCTTTTGTAATTTTGTGAACCTTCAGAACAAACATTAAATTGAATCTGTTTAGAGACTATTCAGTGAACAAAATTGTTGGCTATTCTCTGAGTCACTCCATGTGATAATTAATGATGTGTATAATAAATATCAAAAAGATTGCCTTTGGAAACAAAGAACACACTACAGATAAGAAAATGGGAGTCTCAGTTTTATTGAGACTCTTATAGCTGTATACTTTTTTATGCTGAGAAACACAGAGAAATTCCACAGAAGAAATGAGTCATTTGTTTTCAGTTATATGGCAAAAATTCACGTTTGGAGACAAAAATTCACGTTTGGAAAATATTGCATGCCAAGAAAATTATTTTAATAAAGCAAGTATTCCGTGACAAGGGTACAAGGAAATTTGGGTGTGTTATTTGAATTTCTGTTAAAATTTGGTCCTAATTTTCAATGTCAGCATATGTCACCTCAAGATATTATAAGCCTTATTTGAGTGGTTCACCTTGAGATCGACCTTCAAAAGAAAGACAACTAGGAAAAAAAATTGTTTGAAACAGACTATAGCTCGTCCTAGTTGTCCCCCCTACCAAGCGTCCTGTTTCTAGGTGACCAAGATCGGGTACCAGTCACGCACTGGTTCCCTTCCGTCCACGCCACCGTAAGCATAAGAATAAATATATTTTTAACACTTTATGTAGCTTTGAAATTTCTCTCTCTGCAGTTGCTTCAGTTAATGAAATGGAAGTTAAATGAGTGTAGAAAAAAAGTATGAAAATGATTTCAGTTATACTATGTCAAAATCTGACTGGTTCTATAGCGTTGCGATTATCAGTAGATGCTTTGCTTTATAGTATCTGATATGCTTCTGATGACCTGAGATGAAAGCGCCAGGTGAATCATTCAAAATTAGCCATCATTTGTTGTTTTTTAGCTCACCTGAGCACGAAGTGCTCATGGTGAGCTATTGTGGTCAGTCAATGTCCGTCGTGTGTCGTGCGTCGTCCGTCGTCCGTCGCGCTGCGTCAACAATTGCTTTAAAAGCCTACTCCTCCTACACCCCTGGGCCAATTGACTTGATACTTGGTAGGAAGCAGCGGGGTGACTTGTTGATCAAAAATAGCAACCAATCAGGACGCGCCAGGTATATTCCCGCCAAAGCACGCACCAAGCATGCGGCACGTCTAACGCATGCGGTAGACATTGTTACTATAAAGGGTAGACGTAAGGTAGAAAACATCACTATTTTTTGGTCGCTTGCGAGGTCAGCACCTTCTGTATAGATTAATACGTTTGGATTTGGAAAGAAGTATTTTTCGCTACAGATAAGTCTGTATCTTTATTTTCACTAAAGCTTTTCTTTTTAGCCCATATCAGTAGTAAGATGTTGTGCATTAATTGCAAGCAAACTAAACTTCCGGCAGACAGCCATGTTTTATGTGTTAGATGTTGCGGGTGTTCGCAACTATCTCCTTGTGCCAGGTCTGCCAATTGGGCTTCAGAGATCTGGGAAGAATTATCCCACTTCCCCTCTTATGTATCTTTTGGTCGGGAGTGGGCTCAGGGATTCCCTTCTAGTACTCTGGTGAATAATTTTCAGTTGAACTCTGGGCCTGCTCCAGATTTGGAAAACAGACGTAGGGGACCCCAGGTCGCCGTTACCGTCACTGGTAATGAATGCTTGACTAGGGGACCTCGCCCCGCCCCCAGCGATGCTTCCCGACGGAAGGCAACGCAGGTGGCGCTGGTGAACCCCTGTTCCGGCATAAATTCCGAACCTAGGTACCTAGGTACCTAGTTACCTGCCTGGTTATCGTACACCTTATAGGTATGTTAACTCGGCGGCCTTTAATACGGCGGGCAGATTCCCAAGTAATGTAACTGTGCCTTCCTCTCAATTTTCTTGGCAGGAAGGCGCAGATCAGGGGGCCTTTTATTGGCCATATTTTTATCCCTGGGGTTCATGGGATGGCTTTAGTGGGTATGGTTATTACCCCAACTTATATTTGCCCTGTCCCGAAGCCATTCCTAGCTCGTCCAGTTCAATTACTAAGGCTGTTTCCCAGGAGAATGGTTCACTCCCTTTAGTTGCTGGCATTCGTACCACACCAACTATCCAGGTAACAGGATCTGTTTCTCATACTTCTCCTGCGGTGAATTCATTTAGGAATCCAAGACCTATTCAAAGTGGTAAGGCCAAAGTATCTCTTTCCACTGTGCCTACTATTAGTAAGGGTTCTCAACATAATAATACTATAGCCATTCCGACTTGCTCGGGTATTATGTTTCAGGAAGGTTCATTTTCAGATTCGTTGATAGCGGAACCAGTTATTGGTACTACCAACTTGGGTAGAAGTAGAAATAGTAAGAATAGACTGGGTACCTCTTCCACATCATCTGCTCTTCCTTCAGTCAGGGTAAGTCAGAATGTTAATGAAGCCTTCGGGCATTTGTATACGGAGGTACAGAATAGCAGCAGGGTTCCATTGGCTGACTATTCATCTGTAGGCGCACTGGGATCTGTAGAGGACGATGTCCCTATAGGTCCTAGTGTTTCTGCAGTCAGACCTTCTGTGACTATTCCTGCGTTGAGCAGGGATAGTTCTTTAGGTCTTACAGCTATGCCATTGAGGGTAACCAACCCCTCATGTAGCACCCCTGACATTGCCTCAGCCATATCCCAGGCAGTATTGAGGACTCTATCAGGGTTGGGCAACTTGGCTTCGTCAGTGGATCTCCCTTCTGTTGCTGAAGAAGGGGAGGGGCAAACTTTCACGGGTCAGTCTGGATCCACTGGCAATGGTCGCGACCATGTTCGGACCATTAGCCAAGACCCCCGGGCTCCATATCATGAATGTGATTATGGTCGGACCAGGCTCTGTCAGAGAGTTCATTAAGTCCTTCTCAAAAGAGCCAGTCTAATGAGCCTGCCACAAACTACCATGAGAACTGGAGGAAGTTTACTCCCTTTTGGGAAACCTTTGCCCCAAGGCTGACCAAACTCAAGACAGCGCGTGAGTCCAATCCCTGCTTGAGTCTATTTTGGACCAGCCTACTTCCTCCAGGTCAACACTTCCACAATCCTCAACAGTGAATCAGTTGATGGGGAAGCTGTTTGACAACACCGCAGAGGCTAGAAATAATCCAAATTGGTATGTACCCAAGAAAACAATTGATTACCTTACTCGACCACATTCTTACGCTTGTCATTCGGAATTTTGGCCGAGTAAGATACCCACCCTTGATGCTGACGCTGGCAGGCTAGGCATCTCAGTGGGCAGATTCGCCTCTTTACCAGTGGCTCATTTAGAGTACCTGGAGCGGTTAGCAAGGAGAGTGGTGGCCATCAGTTCACATTGTGATTTTTTTGGTTCGGCTGCATTTCAGGCCCTCTGCGCAGAGCATGTTGACCCGGATGTTCTGCGTAGTCTACTTCTAGCAGTGAACCGCTCTGCTAAGCACATCATGGCCCTAGGCCTATCTATGTCTGCTGTGCTGTTGCATCAGCGCCGTAACGCTGCTCTAAATACCTCTAATTTACTTTTATCTCATAACAAAGACAGTCTTAGAGCAGCTCCTCTGAATTCTTCCTCTCTTTTTGGGGGTAAAATAGAGAAAGTTTTCAGAGCAAATTTAGACGATAGACATCATTCCCTCCTGAGAGCAAATTATTCAGGAGTATCGGCCAACAGAAAGAGACCTTCCTCCTCTACTTTTAATTCAAATCCAGCGAAGAAGTCTAGGTGGGAACCAAAAGCTAACCGGGTTCCCACTTCCACTTCTTCTTCGTCTGCTGTCTCTTTCAAACGGTTTCGATCCACCAAGGGGGGCGGTGGTGGATCATCTTCTTTCAGGGGGGGCCCTGCTAGGAGGAGTAAATGACATCATCAGGGCCCTTCCATCTGCACCTCATCCTTCTCTTCCTGTGGGAGCTCGTTTGTTAAATTTTGTGGAGGCTTGGTCAGCCATAACTCAGGATTCCTGGGCCCTTTCTATTCTCCGGAAGGGCTACAGGATTCCTTTTGCAAAGGAACCTCCACTATTGTTGTCTCCAATTCTGTTCCCTGTAGCTCAACAACATTTAAATCACTTGAGGGAGGAGGTGCAGATTCTACTGGAAAAGAAGGCTGTAGAGATTGTGAGAGATACCACCTCTCCGGGTTTCTACAGCTGGATTTTCTTAGTGAAGAAGAAAACCGGCCGTTTTCTTCTCATTATAGACCTATCATCGCTCAACAAAATGATGAAGGTAGATCACTTTCAAATGGAAACTGCGGCCTCCATTCGGAGAGCTATTCCTCCAGGGGCTTGGGCGGTTTCTATAGACCTTATGGACGCATACCTCCATATTCCTATTCATCCAGCGTCTAGCAAGTACCTGAGATTTTCCCTAGAAGGCACTATATACCAATTTCAGGCGCTTCCATTCGGAATCTCAACAGCGCCTTTCGTTTTTACAAACTTGATGGAGATTGTGGCGGGACATATTCGATCTCTAGGACCCAACATTCACCAATATTTCGACGATTGGCTTGTCCATCGTCTTTCGCAGGAGTCCCTACTGTCCGACCTTTCACTAGCTTGGGAAATCATTTCAAGTCTGGGTCTAATACCAAATCCTCTGAAATCAGACCTAGTTCCATCTCAGGACTTCGTGTATGTAGGAATGAGGTTCCTGACTCACATTGGCATTGTCAGTTCCAGAAGAGAGAGTCAACAAAATTCTTGTCCTTCTATTTCGGGTTCTACAGGTTCAATTCACTACCGCCCGAGAATTTTTGTCCATGTTGGGATCACTTAATGCAGCAGCAGATTTAGTTCAGTTAGGTTGCCTTCATATGAGACCTCTTCAGTTCCATCTTCTGGCCAATTGGAAACCTCACCGCGACAGTTTGGTCCAGCCTATTCCAATATCCCATTCATGTCGTGTAGCAATCAAATGGTGGATGAATCCTTCCATTTATGTGGCTGGAATTCCCCTTGTTATACCAACCCCAGATTTCCATCTGTTTTCAGATGCCAGCCATTCGGGCTGGGGCGCACATTTAGAGCCCCTAGGTCTAGAGGTTCAGGGACTGTGGGATGTTGCTTCCCAAGACCTTCACATCAACAATTCAGAGTTACGAGCAGTTTTCCTAGCACTCCAACATTTTGAGAGTCACATTTACAATTCTTGCGTGATGGTAGCGTCAGACAATTCATCAGTAGTGGCTTACCTCAAGAAGCAAGGGGGGACCCACTCTCCATCTCTGTGCATGCTAGTATGGGAGCTTCTTTACTGGTGTCATCATCGGAATATTCACATTCAAGTCGGGCATATTCCAGGGAAATTGAATGTTTTGGCAGACAGCCTGTCTCACCCAGACCGAATTCTCCCCACCGAATGGTCTCTAGATCGGGAGATAGCTCACCAAATTTTCAGTCTTTGGGGTACTCCTCAGATAGATCTTTTCGCCACCAGATTAAACCATCTTCTGCCCCTGTTTGTTTCTCCAGTACCGGACCACAGGGCTTGTGCAGTGGATGCTATGTCACTAGAATGGAAAAACCTATTCGCATACGCATTTCCTCCATTCAAACTTGTTCCCCTGGTTCCAAACAAGATAAGGGATTCCAACAGTCGGTTCATTCTCATAGCCCCGTGTTGGCCTCAGAGGAGCTGGTTTTCAGTCATTTTGAGTCTCATAATAGACTTTCCCAGGGAACTTCCGGTTCATCGGGGTTTGGTATCACAACATCAGGGAAAAGTACTCCATCAGAATCCAGCTATGTTGCATCTTCACGCTTGGAAGTTGTCAGGAGTCAAATCAGAGGTAGACACATTTCTGAATTCGCTACCCAGTGTATCTCTCAATCCCGCAGAGAGTCTACGCTCAAGGTCTACTCTGCGAGGTGGAAGATATTCTCGGATTGGTGTTTGCAAAGGGAAGTTAATCCTGTTGATCCTGCTTTAAATGATTTGGTAGATTTTTTTTGCTACCTTTTTGACACCCTGAAATTATCGGTAGCTTCTATTAAAGGCTACCGCTCCGCCATCTCAAATACAGTGAAATTTTCCAAATCAGCAGACTGTACGGCGGACCCAATCATTTCAGATCTTATTAAAGGTTTTGCCCTGAGAAAACTGGTTTCCAGATCTCTTACGCCCAAATGGAATTTGACTTGTGTTCTTTGGTCTCTTAATAAAGCTCCTTATGAACCGCTAAAGACTGCTGACATCAAGTAAATCACGCTTAAAGCAGTGTTTCTTCTTACATTTGCGGCTGCTAGAAGAAGAAGTGAGATTCATGCTCTGTCAATTGAGGAAGGCTGTTTTAGGTATGACCGCAACTCGGATTCCATTACCCTCCTCACACAACCTGGATTTTTAGAAAAAAAAAACAACTTCCAGAGTCATTACCAGAACCTATTGTTATTCCAGGTCTTTCTCAGTTTTGTGGATCTGATACGGATGATAGACTTTTGTGTCCGGTCAGAGCTGTTAGAGCTTATTTTCCAGGGTGAGAGCTAAGAGATCGGAAAGGAAGAGACTGTTTTTACCACTGAAGGGCTCTAAAGATATTTCACCTTCCACTATTTCTCGTTGGATCTGTGACGTTATCAAACTAGCTTATGCAGATTTATCATCTTCGGATCTGTCATTCATGAAAATATCGGCTCATGAAGTTAGAGCTTTGTCTTCGTCTTGGGCTTATTGGAATTCTGTCGCCCTTGAGGATGTGGTAAGGGCTGCATATTGGCGTACAAATAGTACCTTTTCTTCATTTTACCTTAGAGATTTGGCCCCAATTAGGCAGGATACATCGTCATTAGGACCTCTCGTGGCGGCGCAGTCTATTACTGGCTGCCATCGTTCTGTATCTTAAGTCTCTTCACAGTATTTCAAGCCTGCTTGAATCCGGTGTGAAACTTTTCTTCAAAGGGTCTGTCTTATTCTTCTCCATCAATGGATATTGGAATTCGACCCGCAAGCATACCTACAATGTAAAAATATTCCCCTAAAAATACTATGAATTACCAGGGGACTGCTGAACTTCACCGGATTCCAGCATGGGTGAGTAGAGATTTATATTATTTTTATTATTACCTTCCCACCTATGCTTATTATTCAGGCTTATAATATCTTGAGTTGACGTATGCTGACATTGAAATGAAATTTTTAAAGTAAAATTAATTTCAATTAGAGCATACTCACCTCAAGATATTATTAAATGTCCCTCCTCCCACCCGGCTTTCATTGTTAAATTTTATTGCTCCCAAAAAATAGGGATGTTTTCTACCTTGCGTCTACCCTTTATAGTAACAATGTCTACCGCATGCGTTAGACGTGCTGCACGCTTGGTGCGTGCTTTGGCGGGAATATACCTGGCGCGTCCTGATTGGTTGCTTACGGTGGCGTGGACGGAAGGGAACCAGTGCGTGACTGGTACCCGATCTTGGTCACCTAGAAACAGGACGCTTGGTAGGGGGGACAACTAGGACGAGCTATAGTCTGTTTCAAACAATTTTTTTTCCTAGTTGTCTTTCTTTTGAAGGTCGATCTCGCGGTGAACTGCTCAAATAAGGCTTATAATATCTTGAGGTGAGTATGCTCTAATTGAAATTAATTTTACTTTAAAAATTTCATATTTGGGCACCATTATGCATTCTTTAACCATGCGTGTCCTAAAAATTCAACAAAACCGTTTGACTACATGGTGATGTATTTAAAAAAATTGCTGGTGAGTGGCAAAACAGTGCATACCTTGATCATATCTGAATGTTTAGAGGTAAATTCATTAAGTTTGGGACACTGATATAAGTAAACATTTTTCTGTCACAATTCTTTGGAGATTTTACTGCTGTAATTCAATTTTATTTTAACCCTTTCAATCCTGCAAACTAAAACCTTATACTTATTGTAGACCCAGATGAGACGGCTCATAACGAGCCATCTCGTCAGGATCTGCACTGTTTGCCACTCTCTTTTTTTTTTTATTTCTGACTGACACGCCTGTTTGAAATAATGGATATGTCCAAACTTCAATGATGGAAGCATCCACGTCAGAAACTCAGGGGTCAAATTAGGGTTAAAGTTACAGAGACCTATTGTTGTGTTTTCAGCAAATCAAAACTGGTGAGGCTTTAAAAGAAGAGGTAATATTTCGTCCAACTAACACTACTGGAGAGTTTCCCATGAAGCGGTTTAGTCAACCACAACCAGACTTCCCTGTCAACCATCTCGCTGGTAAGTTTGTCTAAAAATCGGAGCTACTCCAAAGCAAAGAGAAAGTATCATAGCTCCAGATTAGAAGTGGTATCCTGATAATATTTTTTTTCTGTTTTTCCACAAAAAAAAAAAAAAAAAAAAAAAAAATGTTGTCGGTACTCATTTGAAGCACCTTAGTAAGGCGCTTTGAATGAGTACCTACAAGATATGTTTTCTATGGAGAAATAAGATAAATATCATACTTTCGGTTGAAAAAAGTGACTTATCTGGAGCTATGAATTTAGCATTGTAAATGATATGTGACAAAGTTAGAAAAGATTAAGTACTGTGCTTTTGACATGTTTCAGAAAGTCGTTTTTTGATTGGCGCTTTACACAGAAGAAGTAAATTTGCAAATTTTTGTCATGATGTAATGCAAAACCATTTGTCATAATTACCTATGCACAAAAATATTTATTCTAGTCAATGGTTTTTAAAAAATCAAATATTTTCACTTTTTCCCATAGTAAAAATGAATGCAAATTCTGCAGAAATCTGTAGGATAGGTAACTTAGAGGCAGATTTTCAACCATTTCTGCTTATTCAATTTTTCTAAAATTTTCACAATATTGTTGTGAAACATCAATGATTCAAATTCAGCTAAGAAAAGTAAAAACTATTTTCTTAGACAAAAATTTAAAAAATTCACTTTAGGCCATAATAAATTAATAGTCAGATTCTCATTTATTTTTTTTTCAAAATGAGGGTGGGGGGTGGGGGGGGGGGGGTGAAATTTTATTTTTTATTTTTCCGGACTATACAGAAATTGGAGTTGGGTGGCTGAAATTATATTGATTTCTGCAAACCACATGTATTTGGTGAATAAAGAATACTTTTTCATAATTCCAATGTATTATGTTGTGTGTAATAATCAGAATAGCTTTGAAAGAGCAACTGTAGAGCTGAAGAAAGTTAACATCTATAATCAAATACCCACTTTTTTTTCAGTTTCTCGGAGAACACTGTTGGACAAAATAAAAGTCATCAATTTATTCTGTTCTGTGTGATTTTTCCTTTCCTGTCAAACGCTCTCCCTTTTGTATAAACGGTTTTTACCTGTCAGACAGAGTTCACAAACAGCATATATATATATATTTTTTTTATCTCCCAGCAATTGCCTCGATTCTTGCCGACTGGGGGGGGTGGTTGGGTGGTGCGAAGGTGCTGTGTATCTTACATCACTGGGGCGTCCAACTGATATTGGCTTACAGTTGGGCAAGGCCTGCTATCCTTGTAGTGGGTAAGGGTAGAGGGGGAATGTTTTTATTTCTTCTGTTTCTTCACTTTCTTTCCTGTTCCTCTTTCTTCCCTGTCCCTCTCTTTCATCTCCTCTACTCTCTCTTCTATCTCTTTTCTCCCTTTCTCTGGGAGACGACACAAAATGACCCTCAAGGGTTGACGTGTCGTTAAACCCCAACACAATCAATCAAAAAATCTTGCCGACTGGGAAACGGCACCGCTTTATCAATCGGCCCTGAATTAAATACATTGTTGGGGTTGAGAAGATTTTGGGTATCGCTGGCTTTAAATCAATACCAGTCATTTAATACAGTTTAATTGGCAATGACTTTCATGACCACAAACGCTATTTTCAACGTGTTTTTTTCTTAGGATTCGAAAATGAAAGTAGAAATCGACTGGTTGTCTGACCGGACGTAATTTATAACGAAACGCATTTGCAACAGGAATTCAGTACACCTCGAACAATAGCGGATATTGATCGTAGTTAAACAAACAATTTTGTGTTGGTAATTACACCGGAAGTATGTAATTTGTTGTCGTATATGTGCAATATGCATATTTAATGTAGATTTAAGTGGAACGGAACTTGCCGATCGGCAAACTGTAAGATTTTTTATAAAAAACCGGAACATCGGAGTGGTACTTGTACTTACCAAAAAAGCGTCAAAAAAAAATCGAGGCGGGGGGGTAAAAAATCGTGGCGGGCGGTAATGAGAATCTAACAATTAATTTATTATGGCCGTACTATAGAAATCGTATAGGTCAGACCAGTTTTTGGCAATAAATTTAATTTTAGGGTACATATTTGAGAAAATAAACACAGAAACAGAAAAGACAAATGGTTTGTAATAAGATATGGTCTATCAGAACAAAATATTTTCATTTAAGATAAAACGCCAAGCGAAAAACATCTTTCAGAGTGATGTCAGAAGGACAGTAGTCTCTGCACCTAGATATATTGATCAGGTTTATCAGGTTCTATACCGGTTCTTATTTGGGGTAGCTCCATTTCTTTAAGTTCTAAAGTATTAGCAAACAAATTTTTGAAATACTCAGGGTCATCCTAGAGCTTTCAGAGAGGGAGAAGTTTTGCGACATATTCAAGATTTCAGGGAGAAGTTTTGGTCCAAATTTAGGATTTTCCTATACATTCTATATATTTTCATTTCTCCCTCAGCTCAAGATAGAGAGAAGTTTGCCAGCTTAGGGAGACTTTTTCTCCCAAATCGTCCTCCAGGATGACCCCTGAATACTGATACTTTTCTTGTTTTTAAGCAAAAATAAGTCAGCATTTCAGTATTTGGATTATTTCTACTGACAGGGCATATAGTTTGCCTTGTGTCCTCTATTTTTGTCCTCTGTTTTGATGATTGTCCTATATTGCCATATGTTTTGCCCTAAAATCTTATATTTTGGCCAAATGTCCTATATTTTCATCAGAACCATAAAAAAACTGTGTTCAATATGAAAATAAAACAAAATGAAATAATAGCTGTTTTACTCAGATGACTGAAGTGAATTAAATAATGTTGTTTTTCTTGATGTTTCATGTTTTGGGTATCATAGCGCTAGTGAAAAATTCTCCATGAAAACATGTAGTGGGTACTCAGTAGAAGCCCCTTGGTGAGGCGCATGAAAGTAGTAACCACAACATACAGTCTGTTAAGTTTTTCATTTAAGATATTGGAATGTGAAAATCTTAAAAAAAAAAAAAGACGCGTTTTACATGTACTGTGCATTTTTCATGTTATTTTGACTCCCCCTCCCCCCACATATATTTGCTAGAACGTGTGTGAGTACATGCACATGCATGTGCGTGCATGCGTGTATACTTGTGCGCATATATGTGTAGTCCTAAAACAATAGCATTAGTTTACATTAAGCCAAAATGTAAAAAAAATCAAATAGGGGAGTCCGGGACATATTTGGGCACGTCGATCAAATTGTTTTATCAAACCACACAACATACCGATTGTCTTTGAGGTCATCAAAGATCTTAATTTAAAAAGTGGCGCGAATGTTCAATAATGATAACGTCATTGAATAATTTAGACTATTTATTAAAAATACAAGGCCGAGGACAAGAAAACAACATACAGTTCACTGAGGACAAGAAAACATAATGAAATATGGCATCCGAAGACAAGATTAGCAGCGTCATTTTGCGACGTGGCACAGATTCGCATCTTTATCACGATAGAAGCAGTTTTCATGGCTCTGGTAGGTGCAATCCAGAAGATCATAACAGGATACGTCCATTTTTAGTCTAAAACTGGATCTGATCGCATGGGTCCTTATTATATGATGTGTTTAATAATGCCTTGCGCCGCGGTCAGAAAGCAAAACTCCGAGGACTGTAATAGCATTTGTTTACATGCCTCCATGGTTATGATTAGCATCAAGAGACAGGGTAGTGTCAGTAAAATGGTTATCATTACTAATTTACGAGGACTTGTACAAAATACTTCCATACAGAATAACGAGAATGAATGTTCTTTAGATAAAGCCAAAATGAAATTAAATAAAAAATGCAAACAGACATTAAATTGCTGACAAACCCCACATTTCCTTCTTTGTGCTGATTCAATCCAGATGATTTGGCATTTTGTGCATCTATTTCTTTCTCGTGTATACCGTCACCCACATATGCTGACAAAGCAACCATTTAAAATGTAAAAAAAATGTCATATACCGTATTAATCCGCCTATAAGACGATTTGTTTATAAGATGGGGGCTGTTTTTGGGCCCTTCCCAGGCAGGATTTTGCTTTTACTTAATTATAAGACGGGTTAAAAAAAGTCGCCTGTCGGAGATATTCCCTGCCACTCAGAAATTCCTAAAGTACATTAAGACATTGGCGATGATTGGTCAGATTTGTAAGTGAATTTATCATAGAGCAGCAATTAAAAAAAAAACTTCCTACACCACTTACAAGCATGCATACCGTATTTAACTGTGCATAATACGCACCTTATTTAGCCATAAAACGTTTATAAAAATCCGATGTGTATTATTTATAGGAACATCAAAATCGGGACAGAAGTCGCCAAGATAATCGGTCGCGAAAACTCATGACATTCACGATCGCCCGTTAAAAATGCGAAATAGAATGATTGCTATAAGATATTCATGATTTTTTTTACCTATCTCGCCCATACCAGGGTTCTGGCAGCTCAAAACAAGCAACTTGATCTGATTTGCAGTCCTTTTCATGTCCATGCTCTTTTTGTTTACGTTTTTATTTTGCTGATCATGTGATCTCTTCAAAGGGAAACTACTCAAACAGGCATATGCATATGAATCTGTATTGATTACCGGACTTTGACAAGTCTCACACCGTAACTTGAATAAATCAGCCTGCACAACTGATTTATTGTAGTTCAAAATAGGAAATAAATTTGGTAGAACATAAATATTGGCACGAATGATCATATATTGAAAAAAATAAAAAAGTATTTAATTTTTTGCAATTATTAAAATTATTGATAATAAACAAAACCAACTGGGCTTTTGAGGTACATGTAGGTAGATCGGTCATTTGCATTTTATCTTTTATTTTCTTACCATATGTTTATCTTTTTTTTTTTTTTTTAAACTTTTCTTCCAACTTACCAAAAAAATTGTTTGAAATAAACAATGTTTATGATAAAGAAAAAAAAAAAAAAAAAAAAAAAAAAAACTACCAGCATACATCTGTGCACTTAATTGGTTAATTGGCAGTCAGAATGACAACTAGTCGACTTTAGTTGTTGTTTGCATTGCCCTGAGGCACTGAGTTGATAATTTCACGTCTCAGTTAAGAAAGTGACACAAAGAAGGTGTTAATTATGAGAACACAAAAGAAATAACTACATTTTTATTATCATAACGTCTGCATTGGGGAAGCAAAGAAATGCCTACACTACATCAAGTTGCCTGAGGCCCATGGTAACAGAGCTGCACAATGAAAATTCAGTTAGCATTATCGTAAATTCGGCCTGTTTCTACTCTAAACCTTCCGAGTTCGGCCATTTTCAACTCAATCCTAGTGAAATTTGACACACTTAGTATCTACCAGATTCGCTCTGGGTGTCCCAACCCTGGGAGTTTATACAGAGGAAAGAAAGAGAGAAAGAAAGAACTTAGTAAATAATGCACAGATAAATTCTTCGTGTTTTACATAGGAACATCTTCTTTTTTTTTTTTTTATTTCAAAACTATTTAGCAAATATTCAGTGCGTGTTATACACGGGTGCGACTAATACACAGAAAAATTCGGTACTTCACCAAAAAAATTACCTTGCTGCTATTTCTATCAAGGGACGAAGGTAAACATTATATCCTTCTACCGGTTTCGAAGATCGGCATTTTCCGTGACCACGTGACACCACCGGACTTTGCCGAAAATACCGATATGGCCAAAGACCTTGATTATAAGACGGGTCTGGATTTTTGGGGGCTTTTTTTTGGGAAAAATCCCCGTCTTATAGGCGGATTAATACGGTAGCTCTGATCAGCATTTGTTAGCAAGTAATAAATATATTTACATTTACTGGCTGTCCCTACCTTCGATGCTGGGAATAAAATTGTGCCGAGACAAGATTAGCGGGAAAAACGCCGAGACCAGAAAACGGTATGATACCTGTGATATTTAGTAATTCTATGTGTTAACAGTTTCTTTCTGACAAGAATTGTTCAGCTGTTTCTAGTTTTTAACATAATGACGAAATCGGGAAAGTTTACTCATGTATGCAACTGGAAATGATTGCCTTTGTCTATAGTTTTGGCAAGGTGTGAGATGCCGGTTGCTGATACATAGAGTTATAGTGACCGTCACCTGTTAAAGCTCCAAAATCATTTCTTGCATTTAGTTGGATGTAATTAAGGCTTCCATATGGGAAAATTTACAGGTTGAATAAAGACACATATATATGTGAAATTATGTAATGTTTTCTTCCTGTTTGCATAGCTCTAGATAAGAGGGGGTATCCACATAATATTTTTTCTTACCTCTCCATGAACACATTGTGGGTACTCATTAGAAGCACCTCAGTGAGGCACTTCTAATGAGTATCACAACATGTGTTTTTTTGCGGAGAAATAAGAAAACTATTGATACTTTTCAGTTGAAAACCGTCTTATCTAGAGCTTATCTAGAGCTATGATTTGTGTCTTGCTCTTGATGTTTATTGAGTTCTTTCCTTGCATTTTGCATCATTTGAGATAATGATGAGAGAGGTAAAACACCAATCATCATCATCATCACCTGCAAAGCTCTAGATAAGCTGCTTTTTTTTTTTTTTTTTTTTTTCAATCAAAATAGCCACTGCATACATTTTCAAGGAGAAATAAGAAAAGTATATATCTTGGCTGAGTTGTTCAAAACTAATGATGTCGTTAGTTAACGTATCGTTTAAACTTTGATCATTAAATATAGCATATACGCTAATATTTTTGCTGAAAAAATGTGAGTAGCTTTTGCATTTGCAAAAGCTACTCACATTTTATCAGTAAAAATAACTGTGAATTAGATATTGTACTTACTAGAACAGATAACATTTTGACAACTAACAAGCTTGTTAAGCTAACGATGCTTTTAACAACTGGGCCCAGGATGCCTTTCTTATCTAGAAGTCTGGACTACTAAAAGATATTGTAGCTCATGCCTGAAACAGTTTGTAGCAAAAGGTGCTGAAGTAACCTAATTTTCATGCAGGAATGCAGCATGAATTTAAAGACAGCAGCTGTGGGAGGTATGCCATTTCCAAGGGAAGTTACTGTTGGTCATTTTCTTTCTCTGTTGTCAGTGTTACTGCCCTTAGGATAGCTCTCCACCATATCAAGAAATGTTTTAGTTCAGAAAAAGTCAGTATTTGTTGGATGGAATGGTATCCATAGCTCCAGATAAGAGGGAGTAAAAGAAAAATATTTTTCTTATTTCTCTACAAAAACATATATTGTGGGTACTCAAAAGCAGAAGTGCCTCTGCAAGGTGCTTCTAATAAGTACCCACAATATATGTTTTTGTGGATAAGGCAAAAAATGAACAATGTTTGGTTGAAAAAAAGGTCTTATCTAAAGCATGATGGTACACTTCAACCTCTTTATAACACGATTCGTTATAACACGGTTTTGGATATAACACGGTTCAAAAATGGATCCCAAAAATGTATAGATTATATTGAAAAATGACCATAAATGGTTATTTTTCTATATAATCTATACATTTTTGTTTGGATATAACACAGTTGTTTACATAACATGGTTTATGCTATGGACCCCAACAATAGTGTTATAAAGAGGTTGTGGTGTATCTGCAATTGTTACTGTCTAGCACTCCTACCTTCGATCATCTGCCTTGGCGGATTACCCATAGCTTGTAGGTATATATTCAATCTCTAACAACTGCGTCAGGGAGTCCAATCTTTGGCTCAGTGGTTAAAGCATTGGATTTTTATCCGGGCAGACCAGGTTCGAATCCCACGATAGGCGGGAAATTTTTTCAGCTATGCTTCATTCCTTTGTTGCAACCTTAATGTCGTAAGATGGGGGCTTGTCTGGGATCGGACTTTATTTCGCTGAAAATGGCTTCACGTCATCTTAAATGATGACTTCGCGATAGGCGGTAAATTTTTTCAGCTACGCTTCATTCCTTTATTACAACTTCCATGTCGTAAGACAATACTATTACAAACCTATGAATGCTCACATACAGCAAGTTATAGCTTGGTGTAGATGATATATGGCTGATCTGGTAACTGGTTAAGTTGTGGGTAAACCTCACGTGAATATTATGCTATATAACACAATTGCCTCTTCTAGAGAATAAACCTCATCCGGTTAGGGTTAGGGTTAGAACTTTCTATTGCACTAATAATTGTCAACAGGAAGTGTATATTTATAGCGTAGTGAATACCACAACCATCACACTGATTTGCACTGATCGACATTTTTGGCGTAGCATTCCACATAGACTGTTAGCCAATCAGAATGCAGTTTCCAAAACAAGTAGCATGCAAAAAAAGGCTCATTACAGGGCAGTCAGTACTTGTGGTGGTAAAAAGGTTACAATTCACATTTTATGTGTTTGCCAGTGCATTTTTAACGATGAACTCAATTTAAAAAATGATTTATCAGTTTCCAGTTTTATAAACTCTTCATTCTGTAAATGATTTAAAGAAAAGATGTATCCATATTTTTAGCATGAAATGTTGTCTTTTAGAATTTGGCTACCTTTCTATATGGACCTAATTATACCCAGTTTGTGGGCAAGGGGGGCAGGTATACTGTTTTCATGTTGTCCTTCTCAGGCTCATTACAGGACAGTGCATGTGGTGGTAAATAGGTTACAACTTGCATTTGTGTGGTTGCCAGTGCATTTTTAAAGAATGAACTCAATTGAAAAAAAATGTACTATCAGTTTCCAGTTTTATAAAAATACTCTTCATTCTGTAAATGGTGCAAAGAAAAAAAATGTATCCACCTTTTTCGTCAAGGCAATAGAGTTTTTAGAATTTGGTTGCCTTTCTCTGTAAAGCTAATTACAGCACATACCCCTATAAGTGCGCAGTCAAGCAATTTTGTAAAGGTCTTCAAATTACAGGCTGTGTACTTTTAGCTACTTCTTTATAAAAGCATATGTTGTAGGTATTCTTTGTACCAATAACATACGCTTTTGTAAAGAAAATCAGGGAAAAAAAACAAATAAAAAACAACATTGCATAAGCATCGTTAACCCTTGTCCTGCTGAGCATGGATATATCCTGCCTTTGCAAACAGTGTAGATCCAGATCAGTTGGCTTCTGAAGAAGCCAACTGATCTGAATCTGCACTGTTTGCCATTTAGTATCTGAATTTATATCAACCCTCTGGATCAAGGAATCTGATTCGCTGAGAGTTATAAGTGGGCGTGGCATCTTAATTTATTCAGCATGACAAGGATTTAAGAAGCCCCTCATGAAGTCCACTGCTGATCTTTCTTTAAAGTGTGTCCTAATTAGATGGATATTTTACTACAAGTTTTCCAGTAATTTTTTTTAAAACCTAAGAGCAACATGTGCCCATTAGGTTGAATATGATAATTCAAATTTTAGGGATAATTATGGTATGAGAAATGTCATGTTGAATTTATCATAAGTATTAGGTCTGAGAGGCCTGAGCAAACAGTGTACACTTAGATCAGACTGCATTCTGTAGTACAGTGTCTAATCAGGGTCTTTACTGTTTGCCACTCATCTACCAGTTTGAGACAAATCAACAGATTGTCAAATGGACCTGTTGAAATTTTGGAATAAGTATGGTTAGGAGTTAAAGTGTCAGAATATTGAGGGTAAATATCATGGTTGTTTGTTTATTGTCATATTCAGTGGAAAAATATAATAGTTAAAATTGAAGCAGCTGACAGTTAATAGTAAAAATTGAAGCAGCTGGGGGGAGGGGAAGGGGAGGTGGGTGGGGCATTTCGCATTAAGGAAACTTTCACTCTACTGTTCACTATGGGGCAATTGTTGATAATAGGGCTATCACGTGTAAACGTGTAACCGGAAGCGTGTAGTGTTTGTGTAGAAAACGGTTATGAAAATGACAGTTCGTTTACATGAAGCACATGATTGACACATGATAAGTAATGACATCATCAATAAAATTTTACCTCATTCATTTGTCACTTCATTTTTTCTTTCTCTCTCATCATGGCTGCCTCTGATAAAAACCTGAGATCGCCAGTTTGGCAATATTTTTTCTGTTATCTCCACCCCCAGATAGCAAGAAGAAGGCCAAATGTAAACATGTGTAAAGTTGAAGTGTCATACTCGGGAGGCAGCACCGGGACTATGTCCAATCATTTGAAACATGTACATAAGTCTCTAAAGACTGAAGTCAATGATGGAAAACCCAAAAATTGTGCAAAAGCCAATCACTGACTTGTCTTGACTTGGATCGTTTTGTTTGCACTGGGGCGTTTTGACATTGATCCTATGCATTTGGCCGTTTTGACTAGCATGCATCCATAGTGCACAATATTTATGTTTGAGACGACCCCTCAAATTTTGCTGCAATCAGAAAGCAGCTTTGTCAATACACAAATTAGCGGTGTGGTCAAAAGTAATTGTCGGTTAGTACACACATAAATGGATATTCGAGTCCTATAAAAATGGAGTGCCTTTGAATAGAACATAGTTGTACATCCTCGGATAAAAAGATTTTGGAAACCACAACAGAAATATTCCTATCTGAGATGGAAATACAGCCTTACATGTAATGATTGTGTGTTTATTTCATAATTTTTTCCTTGTAAACAGGTATGTAAAAGATTCCCGGTTAAACGAAATTGTTTTGTTTTTTAAATTTCGTGTACAGGTGTAGAGATTTCTGTACACGTGACAGGCCTAGTTGATAACAATCACCCCAATAAAAAATATTCTGATTCAGTTTTTGGTTGATAAGGGAATATTTGATTCTTCTGCTTTGTCTCTTGTTCTCATACCACAGACAGGTTTACAAATGTAAGAGCTTGAAATTCAGATGCCAATTGAGTTAGAAAAATCCTGATTTAAACTACTGTATTCTTTAAGCCTGATTTAAATTGCCAACCAGATGCAACATTTGTCTTATACTATCCAAAGTACACAAACAATCGCCCCATCAGCACTCTCAGTGCTTTGATTTCATGTTTTAGCATGGACTTATTGACACAGATGCATTGGCTGGTCCGAAACTTCACTGGATGCACATGTCTGAAGGTTCATTTTCTGATGTTGTGAATTGCATATCCAGTAAATTGTATGTAGCAAGTGGCACATGTATTGTTACAGTATTGACTATATTGCTGGGAAGAATGATCTGCCCGGGCTAATCTGGATTTATTCTTGTCTAATTATTAACCTGTTGTAGTCCGGAGACCTCTAAAAGGGTAATTAGCAAACAGTGCAGACCCAGATCAGATGCCGTAGAATGCGGCATCTGATCAGGGTCTCCACGTTTTGCAAAAAGTTCAACCATTTTTCTCTAGGAATATCTAAATCACACAGCCTGACATAACCTAAAAACAAAATTAGAAGCTTCCAATATATAGTGTGGAAGAGTTCATTCAGTCCACAATGGATTGAATTGTTATGTATGGTACCTTTGCTTTGACATCACATGATCTATATTATTGGGGCTGCATCAGTGAAAAGAGGTGATCTGGCATGATCCGGCATATGCATGTGTTAACTGGACATGCATTCTGATCAGAATCTGTCATTTAACCCTTAAAACACCAAGAAAAACTGCATCTGAAAATGTTGTCTGCTGAATATTCTTGCAGACTTTTCAAACCTATTTTTGCATACAGGCAAACAGTGTGGACCCTGATCAGACTGCTCCTAAAGGAGCAGTCTGATCTGGGTCCACACTGTTTGCAAAAATGACTTTTAAAATCACAAGCAGATGACAAAGCAGACGACAATAGTTGTGAATGGTGCTTAAAGGGTTAAGATTTACTTATAGACTATTTCTGGAGCTTTTGAAACTACAGTACTAGGGATATCATGCTGGGCGACAAGATAATTTTTGCAGTTCAACCAATCAGATTTTTAGTTTGATCTTATAGTCTGATTTAGAGCTGTTATTTACACAAACTATGTATGGGTGCTATAGCTATTTTTATTGTTTTCTATATTTTTTTCTGTATTATTATACTAATCAACTATTTGCAAGTAATTTAAATAAAAAAGAATGGAAAAATGTTATTTTGCATTTTTTGTGTCAAATGTGACCTCAAAACATCAAATTAGGACTAAAATGCGGGATTCTAATTCTTTTTTGCCTTTCTGTTAACCCTTAGGTTACTGCAAAAGTTGAAAATCAGGTCTGTTAGAGGGGGTACCCCTACTTGAGAGCCGTTACTCCCTTGATTTTGCCTCGATTTCAATGGCATTTTCACACATATTTTGCCGATTGTATGTGGCCATTTTACCCAAGAAGTGACGATCATGTTAATCTACGAGCATACGTAGGTTCTTCTATGTTTGTTCCTACTTCTTTCTGACTGGAAATGATTTAGGTGTTATGTGTGCTTTTTTCAAGAGGGTTTTGAAATTTCTGACAGCTTGAAATTCGGTATATTCGGTCTTTAGTAGCATGGGTAAAATCCTGCACCTGACTTTCAAATGAAGAGCGGTATGTTTGTATGAAAGTAGGTTCCCTCCTGTATGGGAGCACTTGCTCTGAATGGTTGCATCTGGTGTATAGTAAGAATGACAGGCTTTAGAGTTGGCATACCCCTCCAAGACGACAAATGCCATTCCTCCGTGCTTTAAGGGTTAATAAGGTCACTGTTTACTTGTGATGTCATCAGCATTAGGCTTTAATATGACATCATTCTAAAACAGTATAGTGTCATGTAATGTTAAAATGATATTCATAAAATAGTGTTGCAGTTTTCTGACTGTGGCCAGGAAGAGTCTGAAGAAATTGAGGTAAATTCAAAATAATTTATTTTTTGTTTTGTTTAAAAGAGCATACTATTTTGCACAAAAAGGTGAAATACAATGTACATGTTTGAAACTGAATAAGACTGTAGAGATCAGTTGTTTACTTGTGTGAGGAAAGTTGTAGTTTCAGTCACAACATCTAATTTCCAAATGTAAAACAAATGATCAGTTTAATCACTAATGACTGAATGTTATTTGGATTGTTGTGTCCGCTTACCAAGTCGCAAACAGTAAGAACTTGGAATTCTAGCAGACAGAAACAAACGGCCCAAGATTCTGTTAAACTTCATGTATTGGTACGAACCTTAAGTTTTGCGCATGCCTGTTTTAAACGGTTCTTGGCAGTGAAGCTTTTTAAAATGCACCGCAAAATGCACCACACAAAAGACTGCTATGTCTGTATCAGGTGACTGAATGATGATAGGGTTGCACACTGCTGATGCATGCTTGGCTTGAAGTAGCAACCTTGTATCAGCTTCTTCATGGTCACTAAATAAGTGAACTTTAACCTTGCATATCCCTTTCTTGATGCTTACTGCCTGGATGTTCTCAGTAAAGTCACCACCAATGACAAGTTCATTTTTCTCTTTTAAAGTGGCTTTTCCGTGCTCACACCGAAATTCCCTACCAAGAAACTGCACAGATTATGCTTGTTTTGTGCATTGGACATGTATTTGGCCCATTGCTTTGGCGAAAGAGTGGCAGAACTGTATATCTTTACTTCCAAAGCAGCACTTGAGTCTCTGTTAAATTCATGTTCACCAGCCTTAATTGATATTTCTTGATAGCTGTCAAAAACAATGTTGATTCAGTTGCAACAGTGTTGTTTGTGAAAAGCTGAAATTGCTTTGTAATACACCAGTGCAGTGTCATCAAAGGTGATGCTACCATCAGTTTTATCAGCCAAGAGGGTGTTTGGGTATGGAGAATGTGTCGTGTATCTTAACATCACTGTAGCATCCATCTGATATTGGCTTACAGTTGGGCAAGGCGTGCTATCCTTGTAGCAGGTAAGGGTAGAGGGGGAATGTTTTATTTTGTCTGTGTCTTCACTTTCATTCCTGTTCCTCTTTCTTCCCTGTCCCTCTCTTTCATCTCCTTTACTATCTCTTCTATCTCTTTCTCCCTTTCTCTGGGAGATGACACAAATGACCCACAAGGGTTGACATGTTGTTAAACCCCAACACAATCAAATTCATTATCTGAATGAGAACCATCCCATCAATTATCAGGCAGGTGCAACTCTGATCTTCTGATGGGGAAAGGTTAGCTGCAATGCTAACATGCATCATGATATGGCTCTCTAACAATGTCAGCAAAGCAGTTTTGCTTACTTTCTGCACTGTTCCATCACTGTGGGCATGTGCAAATGGAACAGAAGACAACTCATATGTCAAAACCTCTCTGATGTCAATGTCTCAAGCTTTGGCATCTATTATCAAGCGGCCGAACAGCTCTCTGTCAGCAACTATTGAAACAGTCTTCTGACTCTTCTCATAAGCCACTTTCACCTTCCGAGCTTTAGTCAGTTTTGTAAACTGGTTTTTCTTGTTTAGTAATCTATTCCAAAAGCTGATGTCATTGCTTTTTAGATGTTTTATAATGAATTCTTTCATTTGTGCCGTGCCCAGTTCTTCAGCATTAATGAGTTTCTCTGAGGCAGGACGTGGCATCACCTCTGCAGATGCACAATTTATCAAAGGCATGACCTTGTTATCTTCACTAAGCTTTGTGAAAGGATTAGACAGCAAATCAGAGTCAAGCATTTCCAAAAAATTCTGTACATCTTCTTCGTTCTGGCGAATCCTAGCCAGCGAACATTCATTGTGGGTACCGACCACACATCTCCTTAATTGCAAAGGTTATTGCTGCTCGTTTGTGACAGGTAATAAACCATCTCATGAGCACTTTTCATTACGAAAACATGCCTATTCAAATATATAGAAAATTTTATCTCCAAAAACTGAAAATTTTCAGATAAAAACTCAGATATTTTTCATATTTCTGCACAAAACATAGATTGTGGATACTCATTAGAACCGCCTCGCCGAGGTGGTTCTAAAGAGTACCCACAATCTATGTTTTTGAGCAGAAATAAGAAAATTAATGTATACCCCTGTAAACCCCAGTTTTGCTATATAAAAGTGGGGTTGAAGGGGGTCAACATTATATAGGCGTGTTTTCGTGATGTGGTTTCTGACTTGTGCCAGTGATCCTACCTTTCGATTTAAAGTCGGAATGAACAGACTGCTCTTAAGCCTTATCAATTTATACTTGTGCAACTTCAGTTACAGTTACATTAACTGTGCATATAGCCGGCCTCGGTGGCACAGTTGGATGCGCCGTCCGACTGGAGACCAGGAGGTCGCGGGTTCAACCCCCGCCGAGGCCGGCAACATTCTTTCGTGGAGATTGATCATGAAATATTTTCTACGGTCATTCTCTCCCTTCTGCTGATTCAAGAAGGGCATTTGTCAGTTTCTGGCGAAAGAATGTGCACAATACTGGTTAACCGCTTAGAGGACTAAGCCTGCCCAGTAAAAGTGTGGTTAGGTAAACTGACCGCGCTCGACATGACCCCACTGGGTTGACTGGGCCGTAAAACCTCAACACAAACAAATTAACTGTGCATATAGCAATATTATTAGACAAATAAAATTGTATCCGACATACTGCAGCAGTATTTCACAAGAGAATATCTGGGGCTGGGGTAAATAAACCCTGTTATAACAGTTTCAGCGTGCAATAATTTATCAAATTATTTGAAAGACAAAAATGAATTTCAGAACATGTGTGTACCATAAATAAAAACAAGATTGAAGAAACATATATTCAGCTGAGCAGTTTTCGGACTTCTTTAGCATTTTTCCTTGTTTTTCGGGATATGTTTCATTGTTCTTCGGGTACATTCAAAATGGACACGATATTGAAGCTACCACAATTTAGTTTTATGATGTGTCTACGTTTTTGCTTGCAGACTTTTTCTGGAGGGGAGGTTGTGCCAGATTGAAAACTGAAGCAGCTACATGGAATGGCTCTTAGTCTAAGTTACATGAAATGGCTCTTAGTCTACATCTGTTTCTCTGTCTGTCTGTCACAAATCATATCTTTTCCATAATATAATTTTTTCTTTAAATTTTCAATTAAAAATCTTACTAGTGAGTATTGTGTTTATCTGTGTGGAAAGTTATTAGTTGCAGCCATATTTTCCATGCATGTAATAAATGGTTTGCTAATAAATAAGATCTAATTAAGTATTGGTATCCAACAGATGCAATCATTTCTACAAATGCTTTAGTAGACATGAATAAAACTTGCAACTTTTCTTCTTTCACTGTTGTATTATGATTGATGTATGGCAGTCTAACCTGTCTTTACCTTTTCCACTCTGGTCAACACCAGAGAACAAATTGATGATTTTTTTCTTATTTTTCGCAGGAAATAGACTTTGACATTTCATGCAATTTGTTTCCTAGTATGGGAAAAGTAAGAAAAAATATTTCAAAATGTCATCTTAAATTTTCACCCAGCATGCTTAGTATTAAAGGAATGTCAGACATATTGAGGATATAATCTTTTCATAGAAAAGAAAGTTTACCTTATTGATTATAATGGTCTATTGATCAAATAAACTGAAGTATTAGATCAGGTTAAACTTTACCACTCTCTTGGCTAATTCAGCAGATGACAAATTAGGGATATTTTTCCCATTATTCCCCAGAAAACAGGATATGACATGTCATGCAAATTGTCTCCAATTTTCATGCAAAATGTCTCCATGATGGAAACAGTTTGCATGAAATGTCCTATCCTGTTTTCTGGTAAAAATAAGAAAACTATTTCAGCATGTGGTCTGCTGAAAATTTTACCCAGAGTGCTAAGTGTTAAACTGCGAAAGGTTATGTCATGTTATTAAATCTGTGCTAAACTGCAGTTTTGGTGCACTACCAGCAGTTATTAATGCATGTAGGGCTTTAAATTGATTAAGAGGATTTTTCTTATATTAAACTTTCAAATTTTGAGGTGAACTGTTTAATTGAAAGGTACATTATAAGTCAGAATTCTTGTTTGAACTCATTAGGAGGAGCTTAACTTACGAACCTATACAGTGAAAAGAAAGATGTGGAAGAGTTTTTAGGTATATGATGGCATGAGATGTTGCTCTGCATACTTTTATAATCATGGGCTTTGAAACATTTGAATAAAGATTACAAAATTGTGAAGCATTAATTTGCAGGATTATAAAATTGTGAAGGCATTAATTTGTAAAATTATTATTGGTGTCCTAAATGTGAATATTTGATTATTATGTATCATTTTGAATTCATAACGTTGCCAAAAGTGGAAATTAAAATCTTAGATATAACTGAAAGGTTAAAAGAGAGAACTTGATAAATTAAAGATACTTATTTATGCATCTCTCGATACATAGTGTTGTTGATTTATAATGAAAACTATAAAACATGGATTTAGTATGTTGAGCATTTGAAAAATAGTGATGTTGACTTTAGATAAAGTTGAATCAATGTACCGGTAAGGGTAATCAATACACTTTAAAGGGAGATAACTCTTCAAAATTGTTTGGCTCCCTTCCAAAAAGGGGTCTACTCTAAAAAGAAAGAAATTGCTCCCCTTGGGAGCAATTTTTTTCCTTTTAGGGTAGATCCCTTTTCAGAAAGAATTTGTTTACAGGAAAGCAAATAGGAAGTCTGAGTAGTTGTCTCCCTTGTCAAAAAATGACAGAAAATCTACCATGTATAGACCACTTTAAACTCTACGTCACACGTTGAAATTATTCAGAACCGCTCGGTCTTTAATGGAGAGTAGGTTCCAGCCTCATTCTGATATGGTTGGCAGAATGTTGTTGTTTACATTTATTGGACAGTTAAATGGCTGATGTTTTTCAGAAAAATAAAGCAGCTCTCTTTCGTCAAAAGTTTGTTTTCAGAAGAATTTCTCACTGACTGATCGTTTAATATCATACCCACAAATATTAACCCATATTTTATCTATCAACTAGAAAACTAGGCATTTAAATGGTCACCATAAAGCCAGTATTAAGGTTGCACATGTGCTTGCTGATAGTGGAAAAATATCATTGTATTTGTCTTAGGAAACACAGTCAAATTGCTTCTTAAAGCTTTATTTTTAAACATAAGATAAAATTCAAGAGTGAATATCAACCAAAAGGAATTTTTTGTCCAGGTAAAATTTGGTTTAAATCAATTGTATCGATGGAACCAGAAGTGGTTGTGCCAACCACTATTATTGGTCATGTGGCATAACACTGTAATCATGTGGTCAGTAGCCCGGATGAAAACAATAACATTAAAGTGGTCTATATCTATTTACCTTAGATAAATTGAGAATTACTGAAATTGTGTGGGTAGCATGGCTACATAAAAGTATAGTGACTAGCATTTATAAAGAATGACATGTTGTCACGAAATGGACCAAAGAAGCAAATTATTAGTGTTAGTGATTTCCGTGTGCTGCCAATGTCAGCATGTACAGCACTCTACCTTCCAAGTGGTGAGTAATATTTGCATCATCATTAGAGCTCCAGATAAGACTGGTATCTGGAAAATTATTTTTCTTGTTTCTCCATGAAAACGTGTTTAGAAGTTCCTCATGGAGGCACTTCTTAAATGAGTACCCACAACATGTTTTTGTGGCGAAATGGAAAAATCTCTGTGCATCACGAAAACACGCCTGTATAATTTTGACCCCCTTAAACCCCACTTTTATACAGTAAAACTGGGGTTTACAGGGGTGTAAATTTTTTTTCTTATTCTGCTCAAAACAGAGATTGTGGGTACTCATAAGAACCGCCTCACCGAGGTGGTTCTAACGAGTACCCACAATCTATGTTTTGAGCAGAAATATGAATATTATCAGTATTTTATAAGAAAATTTGTAAGTTTTTGAAGGCGAAATCTTTTCTATATATTTGAATAGGCGTGTTTCCGTAATGTTTTTGGTTATCTTGAACAATGCATCTCTTTGCATGCTGAAGTAAAGATTTATGAGACAACAGTCAAATATTTATCTTTTTTTTTTTTTTTTTCTTGAAAAGAGTTGAAACTAGATAGATGTTGTCCTCCATGCAAATGAACTTCTTTGCTTGAGTGAGATTTTTTTATGGTTGCCAATATTATAATTATTTATATTGATCTGATGTGCAAATAAGGATTTTCAACATTTCTCTCCAGGACTTCTCAGTCACGCTGCATTGTTGACCAAAAAGCCCTTCAGATATACAACCGTATGTGTCTGTCATTGTGTTAACCTCTGACCCTACCATCATACCATACCATACTGAAATATGGTGGAAACTATCATCTAATTAGGCCAAATCTACCTCAACCTTGAAACAAGTCCCCAACAACCAAGGCCGAAGTGGCCCAGATTCTCGATTTTAGGGTGAATTTTTATTGGGGGTGAGTTGTCTTCATTAGAGTGATTTTGTTGTAAAACACAGTTTACACACCTACCAAATGATCAAATGTGTAAAAGTTGGTTTAATAAGCAAATCAATTAGATTGACATCCAGTTTGGAATTTGATGAGGCAAAAAGGTAAACAAACTTTGCACATTCTGTTTTTCATGAACAATATAACACAGGTAGTAATCTCGAACCTCATGGCCAATTGTTATGCAAAGAAATAAGTGATGCGAATATCCGGACATGAGTAGTGCAAGCTAAAAAGGTGGCTATTTCAGAGGGGTTGTCGACAATCTGGGACTTTTGTCATCTAGGAGGGCGTTGTTTTAAAAATTGGAGAATGCTGCGCAGAATTAAATTCCATACAACCCAACACCAAAATTTACATCAAATATAACTATGGTTCCTGGAATTTGTTTCATTCTGGTGACAATGGCTTCGAATTTGGTGCCAGTTTGGACGATTTACCAATTAAAATTAATGTTTTCAGCCATATCTGCATCTTGCGTAATGGCTTGAATTGGACAGACGCCGTCATTTGGCATATGTATTACAATCAAAACAATGCAAACCATCAATGCAACCAACAAAAACCAAAAAATGCTAAAATTATAGGGCAGAATGAGCAGCGCATGCGGATATGAGTGACAAGATGTTTTATGAGTGACGAGAGCAGCGAAATTGGAAATAGATGTATGTTTCAGTTCGTAAAACAAATGCTTATTTCAAAAATATTTTAAAAAATAAGTTCTTACCTTGGCATTTAATGCCCTACAGGTGCGGATCCAGGAGAATTTCCCAGGGAGTTCGATTTAATCATATTACCATACATACTCTATGTATTCGGACAGACAGGCCTGAGCAAACAGTGTAGACCCAGATAAGATGCCGCAGGGCACTGTTTGCCACTCACCCAGCAATTTTACAAACATTTACAGGTAGTAAAATTTGTTGACTTTTTGAAGAGAAGTAAAAGGAAATGTGTCCGAAATCTATCACATTTATCCAAAATTTCCATTGTAAATGAAATATAGAGTCAAAGTGACCGAACCCTCCGACCCCCCCCCCACCCCCCCCCCCCCCCCCCCCCCCTTTGAATCCGGCACTGCACTCTATTCACAGTCAATGTTCTCACCTAAGTTAGGCTTTTCTATTTAACATAACGCCATCGAATGCTTTAAAATCAAATGAGTATGCAATTTAGGGGAAATACCCTTAAAAATAAGCAAAGAGGACATGCTAGCTTAATATTTTTTATTCATCCCAGACGAAAGCTAAGCTGAAGTTTCCGTTCTGAGGGCTTGTGCTTCTGCTTATTTTAAAATTGCTTCCCTTACACAAACATAGTGTGTACGTACCCCATTTATAAGAAAACAAGAAGATGGGTAGTGTACCAATCACTTTTTAGGCAAATCATACACGCTAAAAGGACTGTGCACATGCACCCATTCAATGTTACATCACATCTGACGTCATGAAAGTATGCAAACAAATTGTTGAGCATGTAAGCCTCTCTCTCTGATGGAAAGGACAATGCACACCAGCACATGACGCCCCTGAGTTCTTTGTAATTGAGTTTATCTTGCTCTGTCTTGCTCTGTCTTTTATTGTCTTGTCTTCTATGTATTGGTTGATGTTGTCTTTTATCTGTCTCCATGTGTTCATGTAAGGTCTTGTGTGTTATTTCCTGAATTTTGTCTTACTTTTTCTCCTCTGATTCTCCTTTGGTCGAGGTGGGGGATGTGGGGTGGGAGGAGTGGTGGTGGGGACATAATGACCATGAGTGTAAGGTTATGTTTATCATATAACCATTTTAGATTGGATATTATTGCCTTTAAAGTTAACAGTTCTCTAACAGAAAATACATAGTTGTCATGGACGCCGTCATGACATTCAGAAAATGCATAGTTGTCATGGACGTCTTCATGACATTATTTGTTCACACCAAAGTATTATGTAATGTGTGGTCATGCAATTTTTATGACTTAACGTTATCCACTGTTGAGCGCCTTCATCGGGATTTTTTATGACTTAATGTTATCCACTATTGAGCGCCTTTATGGGTAGTTCGAATTTCCAAAATCGGTAGTTTTCGGATATGTTCGGATTTTTTTTTATTCAATATCGTTGAAGTAATGGGAACATCTGCCTAAGCATTAAAGATAGTGACCTCTTGATAATTGAGCTAATCATATTTTACGCTTGACAGGCCTATGGAACCAGAAAATAAAAAGAAAACATGAAATTACATTTTTATTTACAACCATCAACAATAACGAAAATGAAGGTTAAATGTAAAGTAACTAACCAATATACTGATGAAATATTTAACCTTGCAAAACACGGTGCAGAAAAGATAAATATTAAATTGACAGCTAGCGAAGATTTGTATCTGCAATAAACTGGCTGATACAGATCTGAAAGGGCTAACTCCACATTTCTAGCCAATTTTGTTTGACCTTTTTGCCCCTACTTTCACTTTAAAAAACATTCATAAATACCGGTATTCAAGAAATTTGTCTCAGAATTATTATTTTTGCTGTAACCATACAGATCCTTTGTATTTACATGTTACATGAATCACTGATCTTTAAAATCCATTAAGTTAATTAATGACCCATAATTAAAACACTTAAAAACATCAATAAGATGATCATTGCTAACAATCTCAATTAAAGATACCCTTTACTCAATCAAGGCTCATCACTCAATAGTGTGACCATTAATCCGGTGCCAGTTACCTGTAGCGAATAAATCCTTGAAGTCACTCGGGGTGTGTAACAATCGAACTCGCCGCACAAAGAACTCCTGATCATCGTGCGTGACCTTAATTGACAGTTTGAAATTTCAAATTTGGCGGAGGATTTTTAAAAGGCATTTCTTTGATTTGGTCCGACGAATCTGTTCGGAATATTCACTGTTAATCCGGTGTCAATTACCTGCAGTGAATAAACACGTGAAGTCACTCGGGAGTGAACAATCGAACTCACCGCACAAAGAAATCATGATCATCATGCGTGACCTTGATTGGCAGTTTGGAGTTTCGAATTTAGCAGGAGATTTTAATAGGAATTTCTTTGATTGGGACCGATGAATCTGTTTGAAAAATTGATTTTTTCAAAAAATTGAAATTAAAAAAATTGGTGATAGAAATCATGATCATCATGCGTGACCTTGATTGGCAGTTTGGAGTTTCGAATTTAGCAGGGGATTTTAATAGGAATTTCTTTGGTTGGGACCGACGAATCTGTTTGAAAAATTGATTATTTCGAAAAATTGAAATTAAAAAAATCGGTGATATTTTTGCAATGAATTATAGTGAAAAAAGTCCGGACCATCAGTCGTCTTTGAAAATCTGGTTGTTTAAAAAAATTGGCGTTTGAATTACTGAGGTTCCACTGTATATGTTCTATTATTGTGTTTCTCCTTATCCTTCAATACTGTTAACCCTTGTCCTGCTGAATAAATTAAGATGCCACACCCTTTTCAAATTTTCAGCCAATCAAATTCCTTGATACAGATTGTTGATATAAATTCACATTCTGAATGGCAAACAGTGCAGATCCAGATCAGTTGGCTTCTTCAGAAGCCAGCTGATCTGGATCTACACTGTTTGCAAAACAGGGTATATCCGGGTTCAGCAGGACAAGGGTTAATACCTGTTGTGTGGGGGAATACACGGTTTGACATTGCATTCAGCAATCTTTCAGTCCTGCCAATGTTCTCTTTCATGTTATGTGACAAATGCTTGGCTTGAAGTTTGGACTATTACTCAGTCGTTTTATCCTGACACTTGGTGACTGACCAGTATTAGCTCTACTGTGTTGAGTGTCAAGCTAACGAATAGCTAGTAGGCCTACAATTTTTCGGTTTTAGGGTTGTTGGTATTATTCAGCGAAGAATCAAACTAACTACACACAAATCGGAATCTCTACCACAATACTGTCAAATTTAGATTGATAATAGAAAGGTACATGTAACAGAAGTAAGCATAAATACCTTTATGACTCTCTGAGCAAAAGACAAATTGACAATATATTCTTTGTATTCTTTTTTACAGAAAATAAGCTTTGCGGGTTAATGTAAATTGACTCCCTAGGCATGAATTATCAAAGCTATTTTTCTGAAAAAAATAAATAAATAAATCTCTTTCAAAATTGTCATCTGTTGAATTTTTTACCAAGCATGCTATGCGTTAAAGCATATACAAAAGGTTTACATATGGTTTTAGAGACATAACTCACAGAAAATACATGTTGCATCCGTATTTAAAGCAGATATTTATATTATGCATTTTTTTTCCCCTTGATATCTATATGTAGTATAGTATGCTAAATTTCCGGGATGTATGAAATGAAGATACTCTCAAAATATTTGTTTTTTGTTTTTTTTCTGTTCATATGAACAGATATTATTTGGAACTATTTTTACTGGAACTTAAAATTTGTCCCTAATAAAAAATGGAATTGTACGAAGATACTTTATAAATATTTCCAACAGGCACTGACACGGAATTCCATTTTTTGTTTTCATTTTGTCAACTCTAGTCACTCATATCCTACCACTCATATCCGCACATGCTGCTCATTCTGCCCTATAATTTTATCATTTTTCCATTTTTATGCCCCCGCCATTTTCAATGGGGGGTGGGGGGGTGGCATATAGTATCACCGCTGTCCGTATATACATCCGTCCCATCCGTCCGTCTTGCATAACACAAATGGTTTCCGTGAGATATCTTTTGAAAAGATTGGTGTATTGGATTGAAATTTTATACACAGGTATATAATCCTAAAATGTAGGTCAAGTTCGATTTAGGGTAAACTCCACCAATTATTTTGGGAGTTATGGCCCTTTTCAGCTTTGAAAATTAACTTTGAAAAATGGTTTCCGTTCAATATCTTTTGAAAAGATTACTGTATTAGATTCAAACTTTATACACAGGTAATAATCATAAAATGTAGGTCAAATTCGATTTAGGGTAAAATCCACCAATTATTTTGGGAGTTATGACCCTTTTTCAACTTTGAAAAATGGTTTCCGTTCCATAACTTTTGAAAAGATTAGTGAATTGGATTCATATTTTATACACAAGCATATAATTATAAAATATAGGTCAAGTTTGATTTAGGGTAAAATCCACCAATTATGTTTTGGAGTTACGGCCCTTTTTCAACGTTGAAAAATAGTTTCAGTTTGATATCTTTTGAAAACATTAGTGTATTGGATTCATATTTAATACACAGGTATACAATCATAAAATAGAGGTCAAGTTTGATTTATGGTAAAATCAACCCGTTATTAGGGAGTTATGGCCCTTTTCACCATCAAAAAATGTTTTCCTTTTGATATTTTTTTAAAAAAGATTATGAAGGCTATGGCCCTTTTTTCAACTTCATTTTTTGCAAAATGCCTGCGTGTGGGTGAGGATGGCCCTGGGCAGGGGTATCTATGTCATATTGACACATTTCTAGTTGTTGGTTGCATTGATGGTTTACATTTTTATGATTGTAATATGTATGCCAAATAACGCCCTCTGTCCAATTCAAGTGGTTACTCAAGATGCAGATATGGCTGAAAACATTAATTTTAATGGGTAAATCGTCAAAAATGGCACCACATTTGGAGCGATTGTCGCCAAAATGAAACAAATTCCAGGAACCGTAGCTATATTTTGACGTAAATTTTGGTGCTTGGTTGTGTGGAATTTAATTCCGCACAGTATAGCATTCTCCGATTTTTAAAATAACACCCTCCTAGACGACAAAAGCCCCAGATTGTGGACAACCCGCCTGAAATAGCCACCTTTTTAGCTCGCTCTACTCATGCCCGGATATTCGTGTCACATTTCTTTGCATAACAATTGGCATGAGTGATGAGATTACTGCCAGTGTATAAATATTTCAAAGAAAGAATTAAAAAAATGGGGAATACTATTCCGGAGCCCATGAATATCCACGTTTGTGGCGTTAATATGAGACTATCTACTTCCCTCAAGAACACCTGGGAATTGGTGATGTATATGGTAGTTTATTTAGGTGATTTTTAGGCTGGTTAGAAGTTTAAGATATCTTCACGCACGCATGACAGACACATACAGTTGTATATCTGAAGGGCCTTTTGATCCATAATAGAGAACAGTAGAGAATAAATATCATGATCAAAATCAGTTAAAAAAATAAGAAATATATCATAGTTCAACTTTTTATAACTCTGAGCATGGGCACAGATATTTTGAATATTTAATTAGATTTTTATTTTTGTGAGAGAAAAAGCTGTCTGTTGGTAGGAACATGCTGTACTGTGTGCTATTTGATAGCATTTGTGTAAATGAACACATTTAGAGGTGTATATATATAGAGAGAGAGAGCGATAACACATTGCTTCAGATATGATTATTCAATTTTTGCATATTTGATTAGGTGGAAGTGACATCACTTACAAAAATGGCCACTTCCATGGCAGCATTTTCTAGTTCTTCAAAGTCTAATAACTTCCTTATTTCTCAACCAATTTTCATAAATTTTTCTCATAACTGCTCAGCTTAATACGCTGTCTGTTTTATTGTATGTTTATTATTTCATGTCTGTTTTCCTTTAATCGTGGGAATTAATATTTCAGATTTTTTTAAAAAAAAGTGTAGAAAATGTCCAGGAAAAGCCACACAGAAAGTAGCCTATAAACCACAATGAGGAACAGCAAACAAACTATGACAGACAGTAAACAAGCTACAATTCAAATATAAGCAGAACAACTCAGCAAGGTGATTACAATGCTAGACAGGATCCACTGAACACAACAATAAGACAACAAAAATCAGACAAAACATGAGAGCACCCCACAGTGAGCAAATTAACCCTAATGTCATGCTGAATATCTCAAGATGCCATGCCCACTTCTACTTTTCAGCCAATCGGATGACTTGATCCAGATTGTTGATATAAATTCACATTCTTAATGGCACAGTGCAGATCCAAATCAGTTGGCTTCTTCAGAAGCCAACTGTTCTGGATCTACACTGTTTGCAAAGGCAGAGTATATCTGGGTTCAGCAGGACTAGGGTTAAACACATAAAGAAGAAACAACCACACCAGAACACCCACCTTAAGAATGGTCAGTAATATAAAACTAGCCAAGGATGGAGGGGTGGTAAATTGATTTTACTCAGGTGCCAAATTGTCCACCCTGGTTCAAATATTTAAAAAAAAATATAGAATGATTATTTGGCTTGTTGGTGTTCAGTATATAATTATAATGCATGTTATTGGTCTTGACTTAATTTATTATTCAATTTTCTTTATTGTTCAGTAAAGTACTGCTGTTCATTCTGAAGTCTGTCAATAATAGATTAATACCAGTTGGATCATAGTTTATAGCATTTTCGACTTGTCATAGGTTCAGATAAACTAGTATTCAATAGATAGTTTTTTTTTGTTGTTGTTATTGCAGTAAAGCAGTGTCTTGTAGGTAACCAGTAGAATCACATTGGCAAAAAATCCAACAAGTACCATCAAGGTAGGTTTTGTTGCAGAAAAAAATACATAAATCATCACCACAACTGATCATCTTATCTGGTTGTATTATTACATAATAAAATCATAATATGCTTACCATAGTGATAAGAACAGCCTCCAGTCTGATCAGGACAGCCTCACTGATCACAGCATCATCACAAGTTGATCATAGCAGCTAAGTCTGATAAGAGCAGCCTCACAATCTGATTAGGGCAGCCTCACAGTCTGATCGCAGCAGCCTCACAATTTGATTAGAGCAGCCTCACAGTCTGTTCACTGCAGCCTGACGATCTGATCAGAGTGCAGTCTCTTGTCTAATCGGAGCCTTCACTGTTTGTTATCAGAATGATATTTGTACTTGAGAGCCCTAGCTAGATGGTACCATAATAACCCTAAGTATTGAGACAGATACATGTAAGCCTTTGCAAACAGTGTAGACACAGATCAGATGCCATATTCTGATCAGGGTTTACATTGTTTGCTATACATACAGCAATATTTTAGACACATCAGGAGGTAGTAGAATGGACTATTTTAGTCTTAGGACAAGTATGGTAAGTAAATAAGGTGTCCCAATACTTAGGTAAAATACGGTATTAAGTATCACAATACTTAGGGTAAATAAGGTATTTTAGGACAAGTATGGTAAGATATGGTGTCCCAATACTTAGGGTAAATATGGTATTTTAGGACAAGTATGGTTATAGGACAAGTATGGTAAATAGATAAGGTGTGCCAATACCTAGGGTAAGTATGGTATTTTAGGACAAGTATGGTAAGTAGATAAGGTGTGCCAATACCTAGGGTAAATATGATATTTTAGGACATGTATGGTGAGTAGATAAGGCGTCCCAGTCTTAGGATAAATATGATATTTTAGGACAAGTATGGTAAGATATGGTGTCCCAATACTTAGGGTAAATATGGTATTTTAGGACAAGTATGGTTATAGGACAAGTATGGTAAATAGATAAGGTGTGCCAATACCTAGGGTAAGTATGGTATTTTAGGACAAGTATGGTAAGTAGATAAGGTGTGCCAATACCTAATGTAAATATGATATTTTAGGACAAGTATGGTAAGTAGATAAGGTGTGCCAGTACCTAGGGTAAATATGATATTTTAGGACATGTATGGTGAGTAGATAAGGCGTCCCAGTCTTAGGATAAATATGATATTTTAGGACAAGTATGGTGAGTAGATAAAGTGTCCCAGTCTTAGGGTAAATATGGTATTTTAGGACAAGTATGGTTATAGGACAAGTATGTTTAGTAGATAAGGTGTGCCAATACCTAGGGTAAATATGGTATTATAGGACAAGTATTGTAAGTAGAAAGGTGTGCCAATACCTAGGGTAAATATGATATTTTAGGACAAGTATGCTATAGATAAGGTGTGCCAATACTTAGGGTAAATACAGTATTTTAGGACAAGTATGGTACATAGATAAGGTGTCCCAATACTTAGGGTAAATATGGTATTTTAGGACACGTATGGTATATAGATAAGGTATCCCAATACTTAGTGTAAGTACGTTATTATAGGACAAGTATGATATATAGATGAGGTGTTCCAATACTTAGGGTAAATATGGTATTTTAGGACAAGTATGGTATATAGATAAGATGTCCCAATACTTAGGGTAAATATGGTATTTTAGGACAAGTTTGGTATATAGATAAGGTGTCCCAATACTTAGGGTAAATATGATATTTTAGGACAAGTTTGGTAAGATATGGTGTCCCAATACTTAGGGTAAATATGGTATTATAGGACAAGTATTGTATATAGATAAGGTGTCCCAATACTTAGGGTAAATATGGTATTTTAGGACAAGTTAGGTAAGATATGGTGTCCCAATACTTAGGGTAATATGGTTTTTAGGACAAGTTTGGTAAGATATGGTGTCCCAATAATTGGGGTAAATATGGTATTATAGGACAAGTATGGTAAGTAGATATGGCGTTCCAATACTTAGGGTAAATATGGTATTTTAAGACCGTGCAAGTAGATAAGGTATCCCAATACTTAGGGTAAATATGGTATTTTAGGACAAGTATGGTAAATAGATAAGTTGTCCCAATATGTAGGGTAAATACAGTATAATAGGAACAGTATGGTAAGTAGATAAGGTGTTCAATACTTAAGGTAAAAGTGGTAATTGTAGCTGGATAAATAATTTCATTATTTCTCCACTAAAAAAAATTATCAGGAGTACCTGGCACAGGTATTTCTGATGAGTACCCACAAGGTATATTTTCATGGAGAAATAAGAATAAATATCAACACTTATTGATGAATAAAAAGTGCCTTCTTTAGTTTAGTTTAAACATATTTTATTCAGAGTTGATCTTGGGAGAAAAAATCAGCACAACTCAAGAAATTTTTCTCGTGGGCAAACACACCAGAAGGTATCAAAAAGAATGAACAGTCACCGTTTTGATATTTTGCACTACCCTGAAAGTATTACAAACGTTTCTGTTCATTTTAATGAAAACGGTCATTCTGTGGATAATTTTTCATTCACACCCATTGATAGAGTAGAGAATGAATGGCCATGTTTATTAAAAGAAACCTACTGGATGTATCGTCTCAAAACTCTTTCACCAAATGGAATGAACACTAAGGTATTGTACCAGATTCCTAAAACTTGAAATATTTTAGGTTAGGCCATTTTAGGAAGCTATGGGCCATTAGCTACCCATTGAGTGTATGGTGAAAAGTCTGGTTGGACTGTGTGGATGCATGGGCTGATATAGGTGTTCACTGGGTGTACTTGAGAGTTGTGGGAGTTGATGTGCTCCCGCTCATATTGCAAAGCATTTGCATAAAAATGTATATATAAAAAAACTGTTTGTCACTATTCTAAAATCTTTAAATTCAGAGTTGATGGCACATCAATAAATATAACAACATACAAAATATTAGGATTGGAACAAAAGCAAATAAGTTCCTCTCCTCATACATACAATTAAATATATCCGATAATGGCACAAGGTTGTAAATATGTTAACGTATTCATGTGACATATCTACCAATATATGCTAATTATAACATTAGAAGTGCCTTCTTTGAAGCTAATGCAGTACAATATAGGCAACCAGTGAAGGCCATCAACAAAAAGTACAGATGCATAGGTTGATTTGGTCCCGTTTTGTGGCCATGTACTAAGTACTCTTCAAGCTTGCCTATCAAAATTTAGGAATACCATGTTACCTCTAAATATTGGGAAATCCTGAATACTTACTATACTTACCCTAAAAGTTTAACAAGTCCATTTTACAACTTGTTGGTGTGTCTAAACAGTCATTGCTGGGTGGGTGGCAAACAGTGTACATGTATAGGTTCTGATCAAATGCCCTATAATCTGGGTCTTTTCTGCCCCAAAACTTAGCGGAAACATGGTAACTGTTCTTGCCATGAAAGCATGTGTGTGGGCATTTGAGTGTTCAGTGTTAAACTTTAAAGTTTTTATCGCTCAGCTAGGACTTCCATGTTTACGCATGTAAACAGCAATGTTTCAATTCAGTGTGGTAAATGTTTGCGAAATTCATAGACTGTTTGCATTTGATATAGGTCAGGGTCATGAAATGAAACAGCAGTGTTTGAGTCCCTGTTAACCCTTGCCCAACTGAATAAATTAACCCTTGCCCTGCTGATTGAATTAACCCATGTCCTGCTGAACCAGGATATACCCTGTCCTTGCAAACAGTGTAGATCCAGATCAGTTGGCTTCTGAGAAGCCAACTGATCTAGATCTGCACTGTTTGTCAATCAGTATTTAAATCAACAATCTGAATTAAGTAATTTGATTGGCTGACAACTGGAAGGGAGCGTGGCTTCTTAATTTATTAGCTCACCAGAGCACGAAGTGCTCATGGTGAGCTGTTGTGGTCAGTTAATGTCCGTCGTCCGTCGTGCGTCATGCGTCGTCACCAATTGCTTCAAAAGCCTACTCCTCCTACACCCCTGGGCCAATTGACTCTATACTTGGTAGGAAGCATCGGGGTGACTTGTAGATTAAAAATAGCTAAAATCGTGCCGATCGGAAATCCAAGATGGCTGCCATGGCCACCATCTTGAAAATCTATTTTTCGCTTCTACTCCTGAACCGAAGGGCCAATTGACTCCAAACTTGCTAGGAAGCATTGGGGTGACTTGTAGATCAAAAATAGCTAAAATTATGCCGTTCCGAAATCCAAGATGGCCGCCATCTTGAAAATCTATTTTTCGCTTCTTCTTCTGAACCGAAAGGCCAGTTGACTCCAAACTTGCTAGGAAGCATTGGGGTGACTTGTAGATCAAAAATAGCTAAAATCGTGCCGATCGGAAATCCAAGATGGCCGCCATGGCTGCCATCTTGAAAATCTATTTTTCACTTCTTCTCCTGAACCGAAAGGCTAATTGACTCCAAACTTGCTAGGAAGCATCGGGGTGACTTGTAGATCAAAAATAGCTAAAATAGTTCCGATCGGAAATCCAAGCTGGCCGCCATGGCGGCCATCTTGAAAATCTATTTTTTGCTTCTTCTCCTAAACTCAAAAGCCAATTGACACCAAACATGGTAGGAAGCATTGGGGTGACTTATAGATCAAAAATAGCTAAAATCATTCCAATCGGAAATCCAAGATGGCTGCCATGACAGCCATCTTGAAAACCCGTTTTTTGCTTCTTCTCCTGAACCGAAAGGCCAATTGACTCCAAACTTGCTAGGAAGCATCGGGGTGACCTGTTTAAGCAATCATCATGAATCTTGCTCAAAATGTTTGTGTCTTGATGATTTCTAGGTCGTTCGAACCTGGGTCACCTGGGGTCAAAAACTAGGTCACCGGCCCAAATCAGTGGAAAACCTTGTTATCACTCTAGCAGTCACATTTTTCAAGCAGTCATCTTGAATCATGCTCAAAATGTTTGTCTTGATGATTTTTAGGTCAAGTTCGAAACTGGGTCACTTGGGGTCAAAAACTAGGTCACCTGGCCAAATCAGCTAAAACCTTGTTAACACTCTAGCGGTCACATTTTTGAAGCAGTCATCATGAATCTTGCTTAAAATGTTTTGTCTTGATGAGTTCTAGGTCAAGTTTGAAACTGGGTCACTTGGGGTCAAAAATTAGGTCACCGGGCCAAATCAGCAGAAAACTTTGTTAACACTCTAGCGGTCACATTTTTTAAGCAATTATCATGAATTTTGCTCAAAATGTTTGTCTTGATGATTTCTAGGTCAAGGTTGAAACTGAGTTACCTGGGGTCAAAAACTAGGTTACCTGGCCAAATCAGTGGAAAACCTTGTTAACACTCTAGTGGTCACATTTTTCAAGCTATCGTCATGAATCTTGCTCAACATGTTTATCTTGATGATTTCTAGGTCAGTTTGAAACTGGGTCACTTGGGGTAAAAAACTAGGTCACCAGGCCAAATCAGCAGAAAACCTTGTTTACACTAGCGGTCACATTTTTGAAGCAATCATCATGAATCTTGCTTGAAATGTTTGTCTTGATGAGTTCTAGTCAAGTTTGAAACTGGATCACTTGGGATCAAAAACTAGGTCACCAGGCCAAATCAGCAGAAAATTTTGTTAACACTCTAGTGGTCACATTTTTGGAGCAATCATCATGAATCTTGCTCAAAATGTTTGTCTTGATGATTTCTAGGTCAAGTTTGAAACTGGGTCACATGGGGTCAAAAACTAGGTCACCAGGCCAAATCAGCAGAAAACTGTTAACACGCCAGAGGTCACATTTTTTAAATAATCATCATAAATATTGCTCAAAATGTTCGTCTTGATGATTTCTAGGTCTAGTTTAAAACTGGGTCACTTGATATTGGAAACTAGATCACCTGGCCAAATCAAAGGAAAACCTTGTTGATGCTCTAGAGGTCACATTTTTGAAGTGATCATCATGAATCTTGCTCAAAATGTTTGTGTTGATGATTTAAAGGTGATGTATATTTTTCTATCCAGTGCATTTCTTAAGTTTTTCTATTTAGGTCAGTTTCTCAGTAATTATTGGTCCTACAGAGTGATATTTGGTACTTGTGAAGTTTTTGTGTTTAGATTAGTTTCTCAGTAACTATTGCTCCTACAGCCAGTGATACTTAGTACATGCATACATCTTAGCATGGCCTCTTGAGTACAGTTATCCATATTTGACCTTCATTACGAAAACATGCCTATTCAAATATATTGAAAATTTTACAACCAAAAAGAGGAAAATTTTCAGATAAAAATTCTGATATTTTTCATATTTCTGCTCAAAACATAGATTGTGGGTACTCGTTAGAACCGCCTTGCCGAGGCAGTTCTAACGAGTACCCATAATCTATGTTTTTGAGCAGAAATAAGAAAAATAATGTATACCCCTGTAAACCCCAGTTTTACTATATAAAAGTGGGGTTGAAGGGGGTAAAAATTATATAGGTATGTTTTCGTAATGACCTTTATTTCACAGTCCATTAGACATGCTACATTGTCTTACTTGTTAAAATAATTATTTTGAATTTTGATCAGAATGTTTGCCTTGATCAGTTCTAGATCAGTTTCTCAAAGTGCTATGATGCTCAGGTGAGCGTTACAGGGCCATCCTCTGTGGCTTAGTTGGATGCGCCGTCCGACTGGAGTCGCGGGTTCAACCCCTGTCGAGGTCGGCAACATTCTTTCGTGGAGATTGATCATGAAATATTTTCTACGATCATTCTCTCCCTTACGCTGATTCAAGAAGGGCAGTTGTCAGTTTCTGGCGAAAGAATGTGCACAATACTGGTTAACTGCTTAGAGGTCTAAGCATGCCCAGGAAATGTGTGGTTAGGTAAACTGACCGCGCTCGACATGACCCCATTGGGTTGACTGGGCCGTAAAACCTCAACACAAACAGGGCCATCATGGCCCTCTTGTTCAGCATGACAAGGGTTAAGACTCAGTTCAAGTGAGCTGACACTTTAGGCTGTGTCCTGTGATGGGTCTCAGTCTCATGATCTAGTCAATCCCTACAATGTGGCAGTTTCCAGAATTGTTTCTGATGTTTTTGCCAGTGACGCGCCATAAGTAGACTTCCCAAATCCCGGACATACGCTTCTACCGATATTTCCTTCGTTCAGGCCCATGGGCATGGTGGGCAAAGCTTGCTTACCAAGTAATGCTTACTATCCGCGGACGCCTGATTACACCCTTTGTTCTGGGGTCCATGTCTGTTGGTCTGAACATTCTGATTTGTCATTCGTTTATGGATTTATGATTTTGGATTACGGCTTTGGTACCATGACCGCAACTACTCTTATTTACCATTCTTTGGGTATAGATTCAGCAGATAACAAATTGATAATATTTTTCATATTTACCTCAGAAAATAGACTTTGACATTTCATGCAAATTATATGAAATGTTAAAGCCTATTATCTGGAAAAAATTGGAATATTTCAAAATGTCATCTGAATTTTTACTCAGCATGCCAATTGTTAATTAGGCAATAGAATTTCATGGTTATTAAACAGTAAGTTTTGTTTTGTTGAGAGGCAATTTGAAATGTACTACAGTATGAGTATTTATCCTAAGTATTTGGTCAGCAGAGCAAATAATGAAGACCCAGATAACATGCTGCAGAATGTAGAATCTATTTAGGGTCTGCACTGTTTGCCACTCATCCAACACTTTTTTTAGTCATGTTATCAGGTAGTAAAATAGTTGTGTTCAAATTTTAGGACAAGTGTGATAAGGAGTTAAAGGCTCTATATTCCTCAAAAATAGACATTTTTTATCCATTTAAGGCTTAACATTAATTCAGAGATGAAATAAAAAATCAGTTCAGTTTTGATCCAGTTCCAGAAAGAGAGACTAACTGAAATTTTATAGGCTGTCAGATGCCACAATTTAAGACTGTATTACTACCATATATCAATTTATTAAACCTATTGTGGATAATAGAATGTCTATTTTGTATACCCGCCACACAGTAATGGCTGGGTATTATGGTTTCATGTTGTCTGTGTGTCTGTCTGTCCATCTGTCAGTTGTACATCCGGGCAGATGCCAGGTACATTCCGAGATTAGTATTTCTGTAGAATTTCACATTATGAGGTTCATGTCTGTTTCTTCCATCATTATGGGTTAAATTTGCATTGTGGGGTTAAAAGAATTGGTGTTTTGGGGTTAAAAAGATCAAAGCAAGATCAAAGGGATAACCTCACAACGTCCATCCTGTAAGTATGACGTCCGTCTGTCCATTTGTATTTTGTTTTCGGATGATAACTTGAGTAAAGTCTGGATTTTCACCAGATTTGATATGTGCATTGATATTGTGGAGATCTAGTTTGGGATTGCTAATGGGCAAATTTTTTCAAATTTTGACTCAGTTATCTGCCCAAGATGCGCCTGTATTTTCGTTTCCGGATGATAACTTGAGTAAACATCAACGGATTTATTGATACTGTGCAGATCTGGTTTGGGATTGATAATGGGCAAATTTCATCAAATTTTGACAGTTATCTGCCGGAGACAAACCCATACTTCTTGTTGGCAGACGATAACTTGAGTAAATGTCAAGGAATTTTAACCAAACTTAGTACATGCATTAATGTGATGGTGATCTTGTTTGGGATTGCTAATGGTCAAATTTCGTCAGTGTTTGACAGAGTTATGTGCCTGCTACAGGATAATGGCAGGGTATTAATTATTAGTTTAACTTTTTTATTGAGGAATATGGAGCCTTTAAGGTGTCAGAATACTTGGGGCTAATAAGATATCTATCATGCTTTCATAGAGGAATGGTACTAAAATGTTAAAGTGTGATATGGTAGATGGTCTGAAGTTGTTGTGAAACAGCCATTGAATAAATTTCTCATTAATGGATTAAACTCCCACTTTTATTTTTATTCTCTGAATCAGATCCATTGTTAATCTTCAGTTAAACATGTAAGCAAATTCAATACCTAAGAAATATCAATACCTAAACCACATTTTGAGAAACTGTACCTTATGTGATTAAGGCTCACATCAGCCTGCTGTTCTGCAGTCTAACCTTGTAAACATGAGGCTACCTTATACCTTACTTAGGGTAGCCGACTGAAGAAAGTATCATAAAGAAAAGGAAACTACCCAAATGGCAAGATGACCAGTCTCCATCTTATCATAGTCTTCTCTGTCCAACGGAAGAAGCCTTGGATCCTTCGCTGTCCACATTGGCTATCCATGGAGAGCCCAGATACTAGGCTATCCACATTAGCTATCCACAGAGAGCCCAGATACTTGGCTATCCACATTGGCTATCCTCAGAGAGCCCAGATACTAGGCTATCCATATTGGCTATCCACAGAGAGCCCACACACTTGGCTGTCCACATTGACGATTCACAGAGCTGAGGTCCTTGGCTCTCCACATCAGCTGTCCACAAAGAGCCCAGATACTTGGCTATTCACATAAGCTATCCACAGAGAATCCAGATACTTGGCTATCCACAGATCTGAGGTCCTTGGCTGCCCACATTGGCTATCCACAGAGCCCAGATACCTAGCTATCCACATTGGCTATCCACAGAGAGCTGAGGTCCATGGCTGTCCACATTGGCTATCCACACAACCCAGATACCTGGCTATCCAAACTGGCTGTCCACAGAGAGCTGAAGTCCTTGGCTATCCACATTGGCTGTCCACAGAGAGTCCAGATACTTGGCAATCAACATTGGCTGTCCACAGAGCCAAAATCCTTAGCTATTCTTATTTGCTATCCACAGAGAGCCCAGCAAAAACATGATCATATTTCACTAGTACACAGACTGCTCAAAATCTTTGCTGGGTGTACATAACATAAGGTACATTTCTAACATTTAAGCTGTCATCTTCATGTGAGAATTGATTCACTTTTAAGGGAGACAGCAGTAATTATATAACTCTCAAAATAATGTTTGCCTCTCTTCTAAAACAGGATCTACTCTACAAGTAAAGAAATTCTTTCCTTGTAGAGTAGACGCCTTGCCAGTAGGGGTTCGGTATGCAGGAAAGCCAAACACGGAAACACAAAAGTTGCCTCTCTTGTAAAAATGGCAGTAAACTTCCTTGTTAATCCATTCCCATTCCCCTTAAATTGAATCAGAAAATGCTTGTAAAGATTTCCAAGATCTTTTCAGTATTTGCATTAATTAGTCATGATTACGTACTTGTAATAATAACATTTTTTATTGTATTATACATACTTCCTGTATATATAAAGTGAATCTTTGAAAGGATATTGACATTCTTGGAACCTCCAGATTAAAAGTTTCTTAGTGACATTTAAGAGGACTTGTTAAGGAGGAGAATTTGATGATAATTCTGGGCTAATTTTTTCTAATTTAACCCTTGTCCTGCTGAATAAATTAAGATGCCACTCCCCTTTTTAATTTTCAGCCAATCGGATTACTTGATCCAGATTGTTGCTATAAATTCACATACTTAATGGCAAACAGTGTAGATCCAGATCAGTTGGCTTCTTAGAAGCCAACTGATCTGGATCTGCGCTGTTTGCAAAGGCAGGGTATATCCGGGTTCAGCAGGACAAGGGTTAAAAACAACAAGAAAAAAAAACAATGTATGTTGTGTGTAATACCAGAATTATCACCAAATACTCCTTGACAAATCCTCTGGAAAGCCTGTTCACTTACCTGGTAACCCCTGACTACAGGGCCTTCTAATGCATCATCAGGATAGGGTGGTGGAAGGCAGGGAACAGTATGTGCTAGGCCTTTTGCTTTTGTGTCATGCAGACATGACTCAATGCTGGAATTGGCAGGGATTTTAGCACATGCTCAGAATCCATGTGGCCGGGGACAAAAAGCGTTGATACCATCTGCTTGTCCCATCAGTGGTGCAGGACTTTAGCATTCTAGCAGGGCTCTATTAGACAAACATTCATTCTTCCTGTTTTTACCCCCAATGTTGGAGTAGGTGGGTGGAGGCTTATATATAGTTACAAATGTCATGAATGACTGGTGCATTATTTCTCCACAGTCCACAACATACACAACAACCTCTTTATAACACGGTTCGTAATAAGACGGTTTTGGATATAACATGGTTCAAAGATGGATCCCAAAAATGTATAAATTATGTAGAAAAATGACCATAAATGGTCATTTTTCTATATAATCTATACATTTTTGTTTAGATATAATGCGGTTGTTTAACTAACACGGTTTATGCTATGGATCCCAACAATATTGTTATAAAGAGGTTGTGGTGTATGCTGTTGTAACAAAAAAAACAACAACAACAATTAAACTTTTCAGTTGACAAATAGCTTGTTTCTTGGTCCGCTATGCTCAGCTGATAATTATCATGAAATTTTCACTGTAAAGTCTTACGACATGAAAGCCGTAACAAAGGAATGAAGCATAGCTGAAAAAAATTCTCACGCCTGCCCTGGAAATCGAACCCGGTCCTCCTGGTTAAAAATCCAATGCTCTAACCACTGAGCCAAAGAGTCGACTCCCTGACACAGTTGTCAGAGAGTGAATATATACTTAGAAGCTATGCGTAGTCTGCCAAGGCAGATAATCGAACTTAAGAGTGCTCGGTCGTAACACTCCCCCTTTTCAAGGAAGTCATCATTTATGATGACATGAAGCCATTTTCGGCGTATAAAGTCCTATCCCGGACAAGCCCCCATCTTACGACATGAAAGTTGCAACAAAGGAGTGAAGCATAGCTGAAAAAATATTCGGTCTTTCCTGGGAATCGAACCCGGTCCTCCCGGATAAAAATCCAATGCTCTAACCACTGAGCCAAAGAGTCGACTCTTTGGCTGAGCCAAAGAGTCGACTCTTTGGCTCAGTGGTTAGAGCATTGGATTTTTAACCAGGAGGACAGGGTTCAATTCCCACGGCAGGCGTGAGAATTTTTTTCAGCTATGCTTCATTCCTTTGTTATGGCTTTCATGTCGTAAGATGGGGGCTTGTCCGGGATAGGACTTCACAGGCCGAAAATGGCTTCACGTCATCATAAATGATGACTTCCTTGAAAAGGGGGAGTGTTACGACCAAGCACTCCTACCTTCGATTGGCAGATTACGCATAGCTTCTAAGTATATATTCACTCTCTGACAACTGCGTCAGGGAGTCGACTCTTTGGCTCAGTGGTTAGAGCATTGGATTTTTAACCAGGAGGACTGGGTTCGATTCCCACGGCAGGCGTGAGAATTTTTTTTCAGCTATGCTTCATTTCTTTGTTACGGCTTTCATGTCGTAAGAATTTTATAACGTCCAATTTCGGACGAGCCCCCATCTTACAACATGAAAGCCGTAACAAAGGAATGAAGCATAGCTGAAAAAATATTCCGTCTTTCCTTGGAATTGAACCCGGTCCTCCCAGTTAAAAATCCAATGCTCTAACCACTGAGCCAAAGAGTCGACTCCCTGACGCAGTTGTCAGAGAGTGAATATATACTTAGAAGCTATGCATAATCTGCCAAGGCAGATAATCGAAGGTAGGAGTGCTCGGCCGTAACAAAAGTCAATGGATGATGGAATTTTCAGCAACTGAACCATTTAAAATTGATACAACCAATATCATGTTTTCAAGCAGATCCACAATTTTTTTGGACAAAATCTCCTATTTGTGTGAACCTCACCCTTAATTATGATGCGGCTACAAATTACTAACACACATGTTCCGGCTGTGTAGAGTCCTGTACCTCATCATTGAAACATCACATACATTTCTTACGACAAGATAGCCGTAACAAAGGAATAAAGCATAGCTGAAAAAATTTCACTCTTTGTCTCAGTGGTTAGAACATTGGATTTTTAACCGGGAGGACCGGGTTCGATTCCCACGAGAGGCGGGAAAATTTTTTCAGCTATGCTTCATTCCTTTGTTGCAACTTTCATGTCGTAAGATGGGGGCTCGTCCGGGATAGGACTTTACTTAGCCGAAAATGGCTTCACGTCATCATAAATGATGACTTCCTTGAAATGGGGGAGTGTTACGACCGAGCACTCCTTCCTTCGATTATCTGCCTTGGCAGATTACGCAATAGCTTCTATGTATATATTCAATCTATGACAACTGCGTCAGGGAGTCGACTCTTTGGCTCAGTGGTTAGAGCATTGGATTTTTAACTGAGAGGACCGAGTTCGATTCCCACGAAAGACGGGAAATTTTTTCAGCTATGCTTCATTCCTTTGTTATGATATTCATGTCGTAAGACATTGTGTATCTTGAAATATTTAGCAAAGGGCTCAATGGTGATATGAAGCCAAAATGCTAGAAAACCACAACAAGACCACAATGGGCCGCACTGCAGACATTATTAATCAGGTACCAAACCTCTGAAACAGATTGAGGAGGAAAGCGTCATTTAGTCTGAGGACAGACTCACATCATGCAATTAAAGAGGGCAGCAAAGTTATGAACCATGCATGCAGTTTGCTGCAGAATTTCCATTTTGTAACCGGTCTTTTTGTTCCAAAAATATCAAATTTGCCATGACAAAGCAGAAACACAGAAGAATTTGGGAAGGATCTCCGCTGTTTGCTAATACACCACAACCTCTTTATAACACTATTGTTGGGGTCCATTGCATAAACTGTGTTAGTTAAACAACCGTGTTATAGCCAAACAAAAAAGTATAGATTATATAGAAAAATGACCATTTATGGTCATTTTTCTATATAAACTATACTTTTTTTTTTATCCATCTTTGAACCGAGTTGTATCCAAAACTGTGTAATAACGAACTGTGTTATAAAGAGATAATGTGTGCCATTTTAAAACCCAGTGTCATTATCCCTTATCATGTTTATAGGTTTGTCCAATTTATCATATGACGACTGCATTGGCTTAAATCACATGTTTAGAAGAACAAACACTATTACAGAACATTGAAGTTAGTTGAAACTTAGGTAAGATTGACACAAGGTGATTTTCTTTTCTCAAATATGATAACTGTTTTGAAAAGAGAGCAAATATACTTATTCCAGACTGTTTATTTAAAAATCCTCCCCTTTCTTTGTTGCACAGATGTAAGATTTATTTGTTGACCAAATGTTTGAATGTCTTTAGCTGGGGTGATATGGATATGTTTCAAGCGATAATTATCATCTATTATTTTTCTTCTTGTCAACTTTATTCCTTTAGAAGAGTCGAAACTTCTAATAGTCTTTTTTCATGAGGCAATTTTCAGGCAATTCAAAGTTTTTGCTTAGCACTTAGGAAAAACTTTTTTTTGATAATTACTCATTTGAATTGCATTGACATTCAAATGGGTACCCACAACATATGCCTTTATAAACAAGTAGATTAAGTAAATAACAGGGCCCAGTTGTTCAAAGATTCGTTAGCTTAACGAGCTCGTTAAGGATCATTTCGTTAACTATCTTAGCGGATTCATTATACAATATTCTGATATTTTTTGCTGAAAAAATGTGAGTAGCTTTTGCAATGCAAAAGCTACTCACATTTTTTCAGCAAAAAATTTCAGCATATTTGCGTATCACTCGATGTAAATTTTAACGAATCGTTAACTAACGGTGTCGTTAGCTTTGAACAACTGGGCCCTGACTGTAATCTGAAGACTACAGAATTGCTTGACTGTGGGATGGGGTATGTGCGGTAATTAGGTGGAATACGGTATCAGGGTTTTCCCTCAGGGTTTTAAAATGAGGGTCCTAGGGACTCCTTTATGTGAATTTAAGGGGTCCTTTAATAAGATTTAGGGGTTTATTCTTTTTAAGAGGTTAACCCTTTAAGCATTAATCACAACTGCAGCAGACAACACTTTGAAATACTTTTTTTCAGAAAAAATTAGGCTTGACATTTCATGTGAATTGTCTGCCTAACAGTCAATTCACATGAAATGTCAAACCTTATTTTCTCTGAAAAATAAAATAAAATTTTAGAATGTTGTCTGCTACAATTTGCTTTACGCTTAACTATTGCTCAAATATTGATAATTCTTGGCCTTTAGATCACAGATTAAAATACAAAGCCACAGATAAAAAAAAATTAAATTTGGATTTGATTATGTATGCATCACTCAGGACCCTTGCCCCTAACTTATAAGGTCTCGAATAAGGTTTTGGGGATAAAAACTGCCAAAATGCAAGTCAGGGAAAACCCTGGGTATTATCTTCACTACAGCAGGTGTGGTGCCCTATGTCTCCTTGTACTTCACTATAGTGAAGTTTAAATTTTCTGGTCCTTTGTGATCATTGAGCTCACTCCGAGTATTTTGAAATACACTGGCAAGGCCTAAATTCTGGGAGACTTTGTTTTCATCAGTGTCGGTTAATTCAGCTGATTGTGGCCCTCAGAAATTACTGAGGAACTGCTGGTTCCTAGAGGGTCACGTCACAACATTCCCTTTTAATTGATCAATCAGATATTCTTGACACCATGCTTTTCTGAGCCAGTTTGGTTTGTTTAGGGTTTGCTGGACAAGATCAAAGAGAAGCTTGTCATACTGACTGATTGATTGTGTTGGGGTTAATGACACATCAACCCTTGTGTCATGTCCCAGAGAAAAGGAGAAAGATATAGAAGAGATAGTAGAGGTGAAAGAGAGGGACAGGGAAGAAAGAGGAAAATGAATGAAAGTGAAGAAACAGAAAAATAAAAACATTCCCCCTCAACCCTTACCTGCTACAAGGTTAGCAGGCCTTGCCGAACTGTAAGCCAGTATCAGTTGGACACCCCGGTGATGTAAGATACACGATACCTTAGCCACACCATGCCACACCCACTTCTAATTGTCAGTCAATCAGAGTACTTGATCCAGATTCACATACTTAATGCCAAACAGTGTAGATCTAGATCATTTAGCATCTTCAGACAACTGATCTGGATCTACAATGTTTGCTGAGGCAGGACCTGGGTTAAAACTATTGATATTGCACAAATGGATATTGCATCAATTTCTTTACCTATATTGTAGCTTGATGTATAATTCCTGTATATTCATGTTATTGTATTATGTGATTATTTGGTTATGGGCTGCAATGGCTTTTTGCATCAATAACGTATCCTATGGTATGCTTGGATAATTGAACTGACTAAAATCCTTGCTAATTTAACAGACGAAAAGAGAAAGTGTATTTAAAATAAATTCATGACAGTTTAATTAACAAAATAGTGGAATAAAATTTCATGACATTATTATTATAATAAAATAACACTAGATTAGTTTTCTGTCATTTTATTGTAATACATAAAAACTGGTTTTGTACTCATGATTTATTTGTAATGAAATTTGAATTTGCTTTCTAAGTCTTCTATATTTTATAGTTTGACAAGTCTTTCTTGTTAACCCTTGCCGTGCTGAATAAAGTAAGATGCTACTCTCTCTTCTACTTGTCAGCCAATCAGATTACGTACTTCAGATTGTTGAGATAAATTCATATACTGAATGACAAACAAAACCATCTGCTTTGGATCTTCACTGTTTTCAAAGGCAGGACATATTTGGGTTCAGCAGTACTAGAATTAATAATAGAAACTTGTTTCTTAATTGCTAGTAGTGGTATAAATCTGGTATACAATTTATCAGTTTATGAAGATTTAATGCATTTGAAAGTGATCAATTATGTACATATTGTGTAACAATAAACAGTTTGGTGTTTCATTCCCTGTATTTACACTTGGCATGCTGGGTAAATTTTCAGCAAGCATCATTTTTAAGTATTTTTCTAATTTTTCCCAGAAAATAGGCTTTGATGATTTTTACATGCAAATTGTCTGTCAAGGCCTATTTTCTGGAAAAATAAGAAAAATATTATCAATTTGTCATCTGCAGAATTTGCCATAGAGTGGGAAAGGTTAAAATAAAGTGACATTAAATGTTTTGAAGTGCTATTTTTTATATTTTTATTGTATTTACAATCACAACATATAAGTTTTTTAAAGAAATAGATGGATTTAATTCAGTCATTTTATTTTAGAATAATATGTTGAGGCAGATTGGAATATCTCTGGGCACTGGATAGGAAAAAATGATATGGACTTTTTTATATTTGCTATATTGTGTGATTAATTTTTGTGTAAAACTCTATTTTTTTATTTATTTATTTATTTTTTTACTGCTGAAATTAAGTCTGATGCATTACAAGAACTACATAACTAATATATTTGACATGGCTTTGGCTTACAAAGGGTGTCATGATACTTTTTTTTTTTTCATATTTTTCTCCAAACAATTTTTGGTATTCACTAGAATTGCCTTATTGTGGTAATTCTAATAATTACCAACACATATTTTAAGGAAAGCAAGCAAAATATCAATATCTTTTGGAAATTCCAAGACTTTAAACAATTGATGGAATAATTAAACAAGGATGCTTGGTATGGTAATATCTGAGATAGTCTGTTTTTAACATAATTTGTATGTTTTGTAAATGCTATGGACGCTGAAACAGCATTCACAATGAATGAAAAAATGACAGGGAATAAACTAAGTTAATGAGTGATTTTGTTTAAGAAATAGATCAACTCTAGCAGTGATTTGAGTAATAAATCACTGTTTGGAGGTCAGTTGATCAAATCACGAGCGCCAAGTGCGAGTGATTTATCTTCTTACAACTGACCGACAAACTGATTTATTACTCAATAAATCACATACAAGAGCTGATATCTATTTCGATTCTAACGCATAGAAAACGTCGAAAAAGTATCCTTCAGATTTTTCCAACTTTCTGCCATCAAATAAGGAAATCCTGCCAACAGTTTTGACTGTAACGCTGCTGTTTACATGCATTTCTTACATTGTTGATGTGGGGGAAAAACGACGATACACCGTCTAAGTTCGTGCAAACGAAGACTGACATCAGCAAAGTGTCAAAATGACATCGGAATGGTGCCAGATAGCATAGCGCGCTTCTGTCCAGTGATTTGTTGCTGAATAAATCACTGAATTTAACCATTGGCTATATAGGCCAGGAGTGTTAGAATCACAGTTCATCCCTAAAAGAGTTTGACATTTTATTCATGGTGGGCATAGCTAAATGAAATGGTCAAGGAAATAGTAACAGTATGCTGCAATGTAAGAAAATTACAATTAACATGTCAGATTAGACAATGTCACTGTCCCTCCGAAGAAGAATGGTATTCATGGCTAGTCACAGAACTCCCAGCAAAAACTCCCATCTGTGTAGACTGTCTGAGTGTTTGCTGGTGCACATGTCTAAAAGCACATATTCCCGTGTTGTGAAGCAGGGAATTTTTAACCCTAGTCCTGCTGAACCCGGATATGTCCTGCCTTTACAAACAGTGTACATCCAGATCAATTGGCTTCTTCAGAAGCCAACTGATCTGGATCTGCACTATTTGCCATTAAGTATGTGAAGTTATATCAACAATCTGGATAAAGTAATCTGATTGGCTGAAAATTAGAAATAGGCATGACAAAGGTTAAATGTCATCAATCAGTTAAACTAACCGCTTGCTGGGAAAATTCAGCTGATGACAAATACTAATGTACACAGGGTTCTTCTTATTTTCACCAGAAAATAGGCTTTGACATCATATGCAAGCTTTGCATGCAATATAAAACATTTTATGAAAAAAAAAAGGTAAAATGTTGTCTGCTGAAAAATTTAGTGAGTATGCTTAAGGTTAAATTCAGCTTGTGAAATGGATAACTGGATGTGCAGAATGATTAATGAGGATAGTCTTTCTTATTTTTGTGACAAAATCTGCAGTGGAATCTGAATAGACTTAGTCCTCAGAAAATAACCCATTCAGCACATTGCTTTCTTGTATCTTAGGGTGCATGCCTTTTTATTTATATAAAAACGGGTATACACTAATTTGATGTAAGTGAATGACAATTTGGATGGGAAAGTGACAAGTTAGGAGTGCTATGTTTAAGAAACTTCCTCGGCGACCTTCAACGGCTCCTGGAAGAGTTATTCCCCTTGGTAGAGATCAGCTGGTTCCATCGTCGCCATTCTTTGTGGTCTGGGTGAAATATCCAATGGGCTTAGGAGGATCTGCAAGTAATAGTGCAAACTTTGTTTTGTTTTTATAATGGTTCTATTCATTCTGCAGGCTGCCTAAATGCATTATTACTGATATATATTAATTAGGTTCAGAATTGCATATGTGGCAAGCCAAAGGGGATTATGATTTTTGTGTACATTATGCATGTATGGGTAGGTACGATTGATATGTAGGGTAGGTGGGTGGATAGGTATGTAGGTAGTTAGGTAAGTAGATAGACAGAGAGGGAAAGGAGGAGAGGGGATTGTCCCTAAATGTTTCGAATTGTATTTCCGTATTCGCCCTAATTAGCACACAGTCAAGCAATTCCAAAGTCTTCAGATTACAGCCAGTGTAATTTTCGTCTACTTTATAAAGGCATATGTTGTGGGTACCCATTTGAATTGCATTGACTTGTCGATGCAATTCAAATAAGTACCCACAACATATGCTTTATAAAGAAAATCAGAATAAAAAAAATACATAAAAAACATCGCATAAGAATCATTAGACAGGTCCTTTGGTGATCTTTTTTAAGTGTACCCTTAGTATAGGTGGATTCGTATTTTACCACAAGTTTGCCCTGTGTAATTGTGAAAAACCTGAGCACATGGTGCGGTAATTAGGTCAAATTCATTATTTTCATTTATTATTATCATTATCATTATCATTATCATCATTATTAGTATTATTGTTATTATTATCCATTATTATTATTATTGGAACAATATAAAACAATATAACATGACCTGCAGTGTGAAAATGTACCATCAGACATGCACCCAACCAAGATCCAGATCAGTTTGCACATCTATGCATGCTGATCAGTCTCCACTGGGTGCTGTTTTGAGGGCCCAGGATCCTAGGCTTCATCCAGTGGCATAGCTACAGATAAGAGGGGGTATCCACATAATATTTTTCTTATTTCTCCACGAAAACATATGTTGTGGGTACTCAATAGAAGTGCCTCAATGAGGTGCTTCTAATGAGTACCCACAATATGTTTTCCTGGAGAAATAAGAAAAATATTATGAAAAAAAGCGCCTTATTTTTTGCTATGCAGAGGGCAGGTACACTTTGATCTGACTGCATGGATGCACAGGTTGAGGCCAGGCATAAAAAATACTTTGCATTTGCCAACCCATGAATTTTTCTTGGGGTAGGTAGGTCGGCCTTTTTTTTTTTTTTTTTTTTTTTGCAAAATGTAAAAATAGCCCAAATGCTACAATATTCTACATAAACTTTAACACACTGTTACAGTAAAAAAAAACCATGCTACTGAAATAAAACATCGAACAATTTGAAAGGTGGAAAGGCAAACAGTGTGGACCCAGATCAGACTGCTCCTTGGAGCAATCTGATCTTGGTCTGCACTTTTTGCTCAGGCCTATTTGACCTACTATATAGGGTGATCATAGTAAATTTGCCATTTAGAAAAAAAATCTTTGACTGATTCCTGACCAGAACTGAGTATACAACCTATAAACTGTGGAAAATGACACTTGTTTATCCCCATAAAAACATATCTCATGTATGCTTTTGACACACAGTCCCAACTTACAACGGGCTTTTATATAGCCCCTGATTTCAGCAATATTTTCTGTTCTTTTTCTAGCCGTTTTCAATGCAGTGTCTATGAGTACGCCTGAAAGCAATCAAAATTGCAAAAGAAATATTTTATCTATCAGTCAGGTTTTTAACATAGCAGGGCAATTAACAGTCATATAGGGGCTACATCAATAAATGGTTTGTGGATTTCAAGTGTTTTTGTACATAATGTAAAATAATGATTAGTCTTATGTGAATAGTAATCTGTTTTGTATTGGTTTTTTACAGGTAAAAAATCTTATGATTTTTATGCCCTGCCACAAAAAGTGGCGAGAGTATTGTGTTATACCATTCAAAATATTGAGTGTCCATCTGTCTGTCCATCCATCCGTCAGTACTTCTATCATGCACTTCCAGTCCGTAACTCTAATATTGTGTTATACCATTCAAAATATTGAGTGTCCATCTGTCTGTCCATCCATCCGTCAGTACTTCTATCATGCACTTCCAGTCGGTAACTCTAATACCGTGAGAGATATTTTCACCAAACTTCACACAAATGTAAAGCACTATGAGTTGATGTGCAGAGCACATGAACCATAACTCTGGTTTGCTTACTTTTGGAGTTATTGTCCTTTGAACATTGAACATAGCCATTTCTGCCATGTACTCTTGTCTGCTCTGTAAGTTGAAAACCATTTGAGATATTTTCATGAAGCTTCACAAAAATGTAAAGCATTAGGGGATGACATGCAGAACACATGAACTGTAACTCTGGTTGGCTACTTTTGGAGTTATTGCCCTTTGAACATTGAACATAGCAGTTTCTACCATGTACTCGTCTCTGCTTTGTAAGTTGAAAACTGTTCCAGATATTTTGATGAAACTTCTCACAAATGTAAAACATCATGAGACAAGGTACAGAACATAAGAAAGGTAACTATGGTTAACCTACTTTTGGAGTTATGGCTCTTTGAACATAGTAGATATTGAAAAGAGCTATTTCTACTATGTAGTCATGTCAGCTCTGTAAGTTGAAAACCGTTCAGATATTTTGATGAAACCTCACACAAATGTCAAGGTGCAGAACACAAGAACAGTAACTCTGGTTAACCCACTTTTGGAGTTCTGACCCTTTGAACTTTGAAAAATGTGATTGTAATATATTTGTGTCCACTCTGTGATTTCAGTAATATATTTGTGTCCACTCTGTAACTTGAAAATGTTTCAAGATATTTTCTTGAAACTTTATGCAAATGTATATCACCCTGATACAATTTGCAAAACACAAAAAAAGCATAACTCTGACTTACCTGCTTTTGGAGTTAACACCCTTTGAACATTGTCAGTAGTGATCCAAGTCATGTAGGTGTGCCCTTTCTATAAATTGAAAATGGTTTCAGAGGTTTACTTGAAGCCTTGCAAAAATGTAAAGGGACATAACATGTCGAACACATTTTATTTTTGATAGAGTTATGGCACTTGCTCGATGTAAATGCAGTGGCGGGGCATCATGCAGTGCTAGCAGGGCTTTTATTGAGTATAGTTTACAGTGTGTTTGCAGAACTTTTCAAACAACCCTCATACTTAAATGATCCTAAAATGTAAACAGAATATATAGTGAAGACTATTTTCAGGAAGAGCCACAATCACAGAACATAGCTTACCAACTACACCGTGAGTAAGAGTGAATAAAGTACCTTTTTCAACCTAATTACCACACTGTGCGCTTAATTTTTTTCAAAATTACTGGGAAACTTGCAGTAAAATATCCACCTTATAAGGGCACACTTTAAAGAGAGATCAGCAGAGGACTTCATTAGGAGTCCATATTATGATGCTTATGCGTTAGTATTTTCTGATTTGCTCTATAAAAAAATATGTTGTGGGTTCTTGTTTGAAAGGCGTACCCATAACATATGTTCTAATAAAGAAGAAGATAAAAGTGAGCTGGTTGTAATCTAAAGACTACTAAATTGCTTGACTGTGCGCTTAAAGGAGCATGTACCGTAATTAGGTTAAATATGGTATGTTGGAGAGTATACACATTACAAACTTAAACAAAAAGCAAAGCAATTAACCAGTCTATTCTACTGTCTGTTGAATCAATGTGTCAAAAATGCTGTCTGTGTGGCAACAGGGTATATCTTGATTAGACACCACATTTTGTGATGTTTGATCTGGGTCTACACTGTTTTCTCAGACCTGTATGCCTGCATACTTAGGATAAATGCCTTAACAACAATATAAGTTTTTTCAAAATAAACTTTAAAATGAGTCTGTGGTCCCACTAATGCTTATAAAAGTTGTTCTGTAGTTAATAATTAAGTACATGAAAAAGATCTAAAAACTAATACATGTATTTTCAAAAAAAGCAGCATTGTGGATCAGGGCAAATTAGGATCAAACATGGGCTAATGTCATATAAATAGTGGATCCTTCAAGATTAAAGGCTCCATATTCCTCAAAAAAATACATTTTATTATCCAAGAAAGGTTTAATAAATAGATATATGGCATTAATACAATCATAAAATGTGGCATCTGACAGCCTGTAATCTTTTTTTTTTTTTTAAAATGAAATGATTTTTTATCATTCCTCTGAATTAATGTTGGCAACATTAATTCAGAAATATGATAAAAAAAGTCATTTCATTTTTGATCCAGTTCAAAAACGACAGTCTAACTTAAATGAAATTTTACAGGCGGTCAGACGCCACATTTTATGATCGTGTTAATATCATATTTCAATTTATTAAACCTTTCTTGGATAAAAAATGTCAGTTTTTGAGGAATATGGAGCCTTTAAATTAATCCAGATTGAGAAACAGTAGTGGATTCAGAAGTACCATTTTTACCTAAAGAATCCAATCAGATACTTTGCATTCATTCAGCAGTCTTAAGACACGGGTAGTACAATAGACCTGGTCAAATTTTATATATAGGACCAGAGTGGTATTTATTAAATATATCCCAATGTATCGGGACAATATGGTAGATGTATGCCTTGTCTCAGACAGTCAGTTAAGGTTCCTTTTCTCCTGACACAGCATCCATAATTACTTTAAGGCAGGTTTGTAGAACTGTTTAACGGCCAATTACCCTCTCTCTAAACTGTATTTACACTTTGAAAGTATTAAATATCATCATAATTACATAGCATTTTGCTTCATTTAAATATATTCATGATTTATATAGGAGGAAATTTAGTTAATAGTACTGTATTAATCAACATGATTGAAATTCCTACTGCAATTCCTTAACTGTAAATATAAAGCAATGCAATATGTTATATAAACATATACAAAACAAGAAGTTATTAATTAGCTTTTTAAGTTTTAAAGGAAAGCATACATTAAGTGATAACCTATTCATAAAGATGCTATTAAGCTGAGCAGTTTGGTTAAAAAAATTAAGAAAATTGGTCAAGAAATACATAAGTTATTGGGCTTTGAAAATCTAGAAAATGCAGTCATGGAAGCCACCATTTTTTTCTTTTTTGTGACATGATAACCACCAATACTAAAAAAAAAAAAAAAAAAAAAAAAAAAATGATAAATTACATCTGTCACAAACTTTTATTCTTATGTACCTGTAAATGTATTCATTTGCATGTATGGTATCAACTAGCTCAACTAGCTCACATGAGCAGCACATACCTGTCAACAGGCAGTTTTTAGCTGACCTGAGCAAATGCTCAGGGTTAGCGATTGTAATCACCCTCTGTCCATCGTCCATCATTCATGATGCATTGTTTGTCCGTTGTCCATCATCAGCAAATAGTTTGTTGACACTCAAGAGGTCACAGTTTTGACCCAATGTTAATGAAACTTGCTCAGAATGTTTGCCTCTATAAAATTGAGGTCAAGATCGAAACTGGGTCACTTAGGGTAAAAAAGTTGGTCTCCAGGCCAAATCAAAAGACAACCTTGTTAATACTCTAATGGGTACATTTTGAAGTGATCATGGTGACTCTTGCTCAAAATGTTTGTCTGGATGATTCTAGGTCAAGTTGGAAACTTGGTCACTTGGGGTCAAAAAGTAGGTCAACAGACCAAATCAAAGGAAAACCTTGTCAACACACTGAAGGTCACATGTTTGAAGAAATCATCATGAATTTTTCTCAAAATGTTTATCTTGATGATTTCTAGGTAAAGCTTGAAACCGGGTCATTCGGGATCAAGTACTAGGTCCCTGGGCAAAATCAAAGGAAAACCTTGTAATACTCATTTTTGAAGTAATCATTATGAATCTTGCTTAAAATGTTTTGTCTTGTTGCTTTCTAGGCAAAGTTTGAAACTGGGTCACTTTGGGTCAAAAACTAGATCACCAGGTCAAATCAAAGGAAAATGTGTTAACAGTCTTGAGCTCACATTTTTGAAGTAATCGTCATGAATCTTGCTCAAAATGTTTGTCTTAATGATTTCTAGATCAAATTCGAAACTCAGTCACTTGGGAGTCAAAAGTAGATCATCAGATCAAATCAAAGGAAAACCTTATTAACACTCCAGAGGTCACATATTTAAGTAATCATCATGAATTGTGCTCAGAATGTTTGTCTTGATGATTTCTAGGTCAAATTCAAAACTGGGTCACTTGAGTTCAGTAACTAGGTTACCAGGCCAAATCAAAGGAAGACCTTGTTTACACTTTCAAGGTCATATTTTTGTAGTAGTCATCATAAATCTTGCTCAAAATGTTTGTCTTGATGATGTCTAGATCAAATTGGAAACTCGGTCATTTGGGGTCAGAATCTAGATCACAAGGTGAAATCAAAAGAAAACGTTGTTAACACTCTTGAGATCACATTTTTTAAGTAATCGTTATGATTCTTGCTCAGAATGTTTGTTTTGATGATTTCTAGGCCAAGATTGAAACCGGGTCATTCAGGGTTAAAAACTAGGTCACCAGGCTGAATCAAAGAAAAACTTTTTTAATACTCTAGAGGTCATATTTTTGAAGTAATCATCAGGAATCTTGCTCAAAATGTTTGTCTTGATGATTTCTAGGTCAAGTTTGACTTAAGACCTATATTTTACAGTCCAGTGACTTTGTTAAGTTTTTCCGTTTAGGTCAGTTTCTCAATAACTATTGATCCTACTGCAGTGATACTTGGCACTTGCATGCATCTTAGCATGACCTCCTAAATAAAAGTCATCCAGATTTGACCATGACCTATATTTCATGGTCAGTTGACTTTGTTAAGTTTTTCTGTTTAGGTCAGTTTCTCAGTAACTATTGGTCCTACACATGCATACATCTTAGCATGAATGCAGTCATCTATATTTGATCTTGACCCATATTTCATGGTCCATTAGGCATGCTACATTGTCTTAGTTATTCATGTAATGATCATGAATCTTGGTCAGTATGTTTGCTTTGATCATTTCTAGGTCAGGTTCTCTGAGTGCTATGATACTCAGGTGAATGGTAAAGGGCCATCATGACCCTCTTGTTTTATTTGCGTTTTAGAAAAAATAATATCTAATTGAATAAACATTCAAAATGGCCGCATTTTCAAGGTCAGAAGGGGAGTTAGAATGTCACATTGTTGCCAAAGTTACCATGCTTACTCGTGAATCAGTAGGCAGATTTTCAACAGTCTTGCTTGAGTATATCACTGTGAAAGGCCAGAGTTGATTAGATGACCTTGACGTCTTTTTCAAACCCAGCACAGGAGTTAGTACATGTGTATAAAATTTTGCAAAGAAATGACTAATGTGCACGAGTAACGAATTTTCGTGACATACATCATTAGTGTTCCCTTATACAGTCAAACTTCGATGGCTTGAACCCCTTTGGGACCATGAAAATTTGTTCGAGACAGCGGTAGTTCGAGACTCGGAAGGTTACTATTAGTGCCACACCAGGAGGCACAATGGAGATAATTGTGGGATATCTTTTCTGTGTTCTATATTTTAAATGTATGTTGTGTGTACTCATTAGAATTGCCTCATAGAGGCAATTCTAATGAGTACACACAGCATACATTTACAAGTTAAAAGAAGAAAATGTCCCTAAATTATCCGTATATCGTATTTGGAGGAAATCCCTGCGGATTCAAGAACGTGTTCGACTCATCCATGGTAAACGAGCCATCGGGGTTCAAGCCACTGAAGTTCTACTGTATATACGCCACACAACAATGGGATTCTGCTTTTGATGGCAGGGGATGTTGTTCACCTTGTGGCAATTTTTAAGTTTTCTTAAAGCACTATTTATTATTTGTCTTTTATTTTGGTTAGTATTTTAAGGCACAGTTTGTTTCTTGGCTTTTACTACAGTAATTAACCTAAGTATTGGGACAACTCCTTACCATACTTGTCCTAAAGTTTGACAAAAAAGTCTATTTTACTACCTGTTGATGTGTTTAAAATAGTGCTGGATGAGTTGCAAACATAGTAGACCCTGATCAGATGCCACTCTCTGTGGCTTCTGATCTGAGTCTACACTGTTTGTTCAGGTCTGTCTGTCCCTATATTTAGAGTTATAACCGTATTTACTTTCATATATCAAAAGAAATTTGTCAGAATTTTGGTGATGGCAGTGTGTAGGGTAAAAAAACATGTTGTTAGAAAATATATGGGAGATCACTGTTTCTGATTTGCAAAAGTTAAACTCTGTTTTTAAAAAATACATTTTCATCATTGACAATTTTAGTTAAATTTTTTAAAACACTCTGAATATTTCATATATTCCATCTTTATCAAAACTATCCTATGAGTAACTGATCATCTACTTTGGCAATTTGAAAAAGGGTAAATATGGTATTGGTCAATTAATTACAGAGAAAATTTAAGTGAAAGGAGTAAAAGAAATAAAGAATTAAAAACAGAGTTTAGCAAAATTGTAGAGGATAGGAAGACATCTTGGTAAATAGTATGTATTAACCCTTGCCCTGCTGAATAAATCGAGAAGCCATGCCCATTTATAATTTTCAGCCAATCAGATTACTTGATCCAGGTTGTTGATGCAAATTCACATACTTTATGACAACCTGTGCACATGCAGATCAGTTGGCTTCTGAAGAAGAAGCCAACTGATCTCGATCTGTACTGGCATATTTAGGTTCAGCAGGACTAAAGATAATAGAAAAGTCATAATAAATAATCTTTTTGTTGAAAAAAAAAACAAAACAAAACAAAACAAAAAAACAAAAAAACAATAAACCCTGCTTATCTAGAGCTCTGTTATGGAGACGGTAAGTTTGCTTTGGTTAGTAGTATACTGTATTTACCCTGAGTATTCGAACCCTCACCGTACTTGTTAAAAAATTTGAACAAGTACAATTTACTACCCAGGGCCCAGTTGTTCAAAGCTAACGACATCGTTAGTTAACGATTCGTTAAAATTTACATCAAGTGATACGCAAATATGCTGAAATTTTTTGCTGAAAACATGTGAGTAGCTTTTGCAGTGCAAAAGCTACTCACATTTTTTCAGCAAAAAATATCAGAATATTGTATATTGAATCCGCTAAAACAGTTAACGAAATGACCCTTAACAAGCTTGTTAAGCTAACAACGCTTTGAACAACTGGGCCCTGGATGTTACCTCTTAAAATTGCTGGATGTGTGGCGAATAGTGTAGACCATGATGAGACACCATATTCTGTGGTGTCTTATCTGGGTTTACACTGTTTGCGCAAACCTGTCTGTCTGAATACATACGGTAAATACAGTAGTTGTATTTTCACTGGTTTGGGTATACTGTTATGTGCACAGCTGCATGTTGAATCACATTTGTTTTTTTGCAGAGAAAATTCCCATTCACTATAGGAGCAGTAAGAAACAGATAGTACCTGTATCATCAGCCTGTGCCCAAGACTTCAGTCATGTTCCCATTGAAATGGTCTCAGGGGATGAGGATGACAGTGGGCGACATTCGCGCAGTTCCCTCTTGTCCCCAAAGGCACAAAAAGCACCTGCATTTCTACCAGGTTGGTGTTGGGATTATTACTAATTGTCTCCAGTAGACTAACTTACATTTTATTGCTTGTGGTTTAACTTTTTATTGTTTCTGCACATTTTATTTTTTGATTTTTGATGTTGCTTAAATATATATTATTTGCTTTATGATAATTACTCTAAGTATTGGGACAGACAGGCCTGAGCAAATAGTGTAGGACCAGATCAGAGCCTGCTGAATGTTGCATCTGATTGGGGTTTAGAATGTTGCATCTGATTGGGGTTTATAGTGTTTGCCACACATCCAGGGCCCAGTTGTTCAAAACTAACGATGTTGTTAGTTAATGTATCGTTAAAACTTTGATCATTAAATATGGCATATACCCTAAATTTTTTGCGGAAAAAATGTGAGTAGCTTTTGCATTTGCAAAAGCTACTCACATTTTTTCAGCAAAAATGCCCATGAATTCGATATTGTATTTACTAAGAACAGTTAATATTTTGACCACTAACAAGCTCGTTAAGCTAACGAGGCTTTGAACAACTGAGCCCAGCACTTTTAAACACATCAGTAGGTAGTAAAAGGGACCTGTTCAAAGTGTAGGACAAGTATGGTAAGGAGTTAAGGTGTCCTGATATTTAGGGTACATACGGTAGTTTGCTGTCATGGTTTTCACCTTTCACCTTTGTATTGTAATTCCTATTGTATGCAGAGACTTGCTTATGGATGGTCAGGTGGTTTTTCCCCGGGTTCTCTGGTTTTTGCCCACCTTTGATGAATGATCAGCTCGATATCAGTGAAATATTCTTGAAAGGGCCGTAAAACCCAAATAAAAAAAAATTGTATGCAGAGATTCATGAAATGAGAGAAATATTGGATATTAGGTATGAGATAGAGTTGTGATTTTAAACTGCTTTACAAAAAAAAGTTTTTTTGTTGGGGTGAGATGGGGAATGGGAAGGGGTGGCTTTTGGTTACCAGACTTGTGAGAATGCCTCCTATAAGATTAAAAGTTCATATAAATGTGTTGTTATACCATATATGTAGCCTTGGTATTCAGACAGACAGGGCTCAAGAGTGTAGATCCAGATTAGGTGCCGGAAAGTGTAGCAGCTGATCAGAGTCTACTCATCCAGTAGTTTTAGGACACATCAACAGATAGTAAAAATTGGCTTGTTCAAAGTTAAGTATGAGCATGGTAAGAAGTTAACTCTTTCCAAGCCGGCCTCGGTGGCTCAGTTGGATGCGCCGTCCGACTGGAGACCAGGAGGTCGCGGGTTCAACCCCCGCCGAGGTCGGCAACATTCTTTCGTGGAGATTGATCATGAAATATTTTCTACGGTCATTCTCTCCTTTCCGCTGATTCAAGAAGGGCAGTTGTCAGTTTCTGGCGAAAGAATGTGAACACTACTGGTTAACTGCTTAGAGGACTAAGCCTGCCCAGTAAACATGTGGTTAGGTAAACTGACCTCGCTCGACATGACCCCATTGGGTTGACTGGGCCGTAAAACCTCAACACAAACAATAACTCTTTCCATGCTAGTGGCGACTTTTGTCATCTGCTGATAACCTTTGCAAACAGTTTGGACCCAGATCAGGCCCCACAAAACATCGGGCCTGATCTGGATCCAAACTGTTTGACACTGATGGTATAATTGAAAAATTTTTTTGAAAAAAGTTAATTTAAAAACAAATCCACAGATGACAAAATGCATGCAAAAATGTTTGAAAGTTAATTTAAAAAAAAATCCACAGATGACAAAAATGCATTCAAAATTACCCAGCATGCAAAGGGTTAAAGTGTCTGAATACTGAGGGTAAATCCAGATAGCAGTAAAGCTTCATATATCATGAAATATCAACGTGGTTACCACTCCTGACCAGGGATCACAAGGAAGGTCCTGGTTTCGAATCCCACTGGAGGCAGAATTAATCTCATGACTGCATGGTGCTTCAATGCACAGAGCTTTCCATTATCACTCATCTGCTACCTTGTTTTGACTTTAATAGTATTGAAATGAACGTAAAATACCAGGGCTCAGTTGTTCAAAGCTAACGACGTCGTTAGTTGACGATACGTTAAAATTTACATCGAGTGGTACGCAAATATGCTGAAATTTTTTGCTGAAAAAATGTGAGTAGCTTTTGCAGTGCAAAAGCTACTCACATTTTTTCAGCAAAAAATATCAGAATATTGTATATTGAATCCGCTAAAACAGTTAATGAAATGACCCTTAACGAGCTTGTTAAGCTAACAACGCTTTGAACAACTGGGCCCAAATCATTGTCATCATATATGTTGTATACTGGCCTCGGTGGCTTAGTTGGATGCGCATCCCAAGCGGGCTGGCAATATTCTTTCATGGAGATTGATCATTAGATATTTACTGTGGTCATTCTCTCCCTTCCACTGATTCAAGAAAGGCAGATGTCTGTTTCTGGTGAAAGAATGTCCACAATACTGGTTAACTGATTGGAGGACTAAGCCGGTCCAGTAAAAGTGTGGTTAGGTAAACTGACTGTGCTCAACACGACCCCATTCAATTGAGTGGGCCGTAAAACCTCAACGCAAACAAAAACAAAACTCAACTTGTATCACGTAGCATCCTCATTATTTATTCTTATGTGTTATTATCTGTTTGTTGACTTATTATATTTGTGTGTCATGCTCTTCAGACAAAATTCGGTCAGATGCTTTCTTGGTGTGCCACGGTGAGTGACAATTCTAGACTATAGTATCAAAGAAAGTCTTTCTGTTCTTGGGTTTTAATGTGCTCTACTAACAGGTGAAACACCCATGGAACATTTCAAGTATACAGCATGCCCAGAGAGAATAACCTATTAATCACATTTGAATTTTAAATTTAAATGTGAAAAGGAAAAATGTGAAGAGTAGTCCTTTCTTACTTCCTATTTCTGTCTAATAAATTACTGACACTAACTATCAGTCAGTTTAACATGTCTAAATACCTAATATCTATTGTGCTAAAAAATAGGAGATATCTTTTTACATATTGATAACTTCAATATCAACAAACTCTTGCAGAATAGAATTGTCTCATGATGATATCTAACTGCTCAAAGTAATCAGATCATATATATATATTTTTCATATTGATAGCGTTGTCCTCAATAAATTCTTGTAGAATATGATTGTCTAAATATGTAGCTCTATAGTATGCAGGCTGCATAATTGTCAGTGATAAGAAATACCTAATAGAGGTGCAAACTGAACTTTATATAGCAGTTGGAGTGAAGTCTGAGTTTTCACACAAAATTTTATATTAGAAAAGAATCTCACTTGTGCAAAATTTTCACTATTGATTAAAGGTGATTAAAAATTACAGAAACATACCTGAATTTTGGTGCTTTGACCAGGATTTCAACAGATAATGAACCCCATACAAAACCATTACAGAAACTTCAAACTGGAATTTTTTTTTCTATCATGTACAGTCCCAGCTAGCATTCTACGTAAATCTATATCGGGCCGTCATCGGCCCGTCAGCTACCCTGACGGGCCGATGACGGCCCGATATAGATTTACGTAGAATGCTGACTGGGGTCATCTATCGATCTCAAATGACAGCAGTGGCACTAAACAGAGTAGCTATAAGAAAACTATTTCAGAAGAGTTGTTAACAATCATGCCCAGTATCCTCATTGCATGTTCTGTCTATATTTTAAACTTTAGTACTGTGTAGGCTAAATCAGCAGATGAAAATAAGTGGTATTTCTCTCATTTTTCATAAAAACAATTCTTGACATTTCTTCATATTTTGTGCAAATTTTTTTTGTGAAAGAGATTTTATTTATAGTCATAAGTTAAAGTTATTTTTAAAGGTCTGCTTTTATTCATAGTCATAGTTTTCAGCTTTAGAACTCTCTAATATGCTTGCCCAGTCTTCGCGAAATCTTTCCAACAGATGCAGGACAGCTGTCAAACAGACTGAAATTTTTGGCAGGACAAAATAAATTTCTGCAGGACAGGAGGCTTGTCTGTTATCAAATTACTCTCTCTTTTTGCCAGAAGTCACAGGACATTTGTCAGACAAACTGAAATTTTCTGCAGGACAGAATGAAAATTTGCCAGTTTTGTCAGACAGTCCTGCAGTTTTCGCGAAGACTGCTTGCCCAAAGTTAGGCTCCACCCCTTTTCTTCGGTGGGCCTTTTAATAAACCAAAGGACCGGCACAGTGGCTCCCTTGTCCAGGAGGTTGTGGGTTTGATCCCCAACTGAGTCATACCAAAGACTTCAAAAGAAAAAAAAAGGTACATGCTGAGACCTAGGAATTAGAACTGGACAACTTAGTGTCAGTATATGCAAATAGACATTAAAATCAATGGATCAGCTTCCAAATTTCTAAATGTTACCTTCATTTTGCTTCTTTGCTTAAATATTGTCACCTTGAGGAAATTTTGAATTGGCATGCATTATGTATCCACTCAAAGATTTGATTAAACCACACAATGTAAGATTAACAGATTTTCACAAATTTAACTCTGTGACACAGGAGTTTCCTTAAATGAATCCAGATGTGTGTGCCTTGATGGATTTTATCATGGTTATATCAACAACACCATGATAGTTTACAGTAGTTACAGTAACTGTTCGTTAATCACACCAAAGTAGTATAGGCTGCAGCTATACTACTCACCAAATAGTGATTTTTCTGCTCAAATTAATTTTTATGAAAATGGGGCCTTACATTTGAGTCAGAATTTCAAAACTTTTTCAGTGCATTTTCCAGCTTCTATTATTAAATGGATACTTTTGTTGGAACTTCCAGACAAGATCTTTGAATTGAAGTGTCCGAGTGGTTGAGTGGTTAGCACTCTCAACTTTGGATCACAAGGTTCCAGGTTCAAATCTTGCTGAAGGTCAAATTAATCTCATGACTGTACATTGCTTCATTGCAAAGAGCCTTTCATTATCACCCTGCCATCATCTCAATTTGACTTAAACTGTGTTGAAAGGGACTTAAAAACACCAAATCATCATCATCAGATCATTGAATTATGCAGGCACTTTAATTTTGATGAGCTGTTAAGATGAGATTTGGAATATCCCCTTTTTATTTTAAGTATACATAGTTTATAATCCTTATGTGACAGTCATGTTAAACAGTAATGTTACCTCCCACTGTTAGTTTTTTTTTTGTTGTTGTTTTTTAACCCTTATCCTGCTGCATTTTCTTTTGATCTTTGAAAGGGATCTTCTTACCTGAGCAGCTGTTATTTGCCTCACTTTTGATCGGTTTTGTTCTGTCTGTCACTGTGGTATCCCCCACAAAAAAACAAATTTTATGTACTTGGAACTGCCATGACCAATTGATCCTCATGCCGAACTTCGGTTGATAAACCCAGTGACAAAATTGACATCATGGTAATGTTTGATCTAGTGTGTTCCAAAGTGCTAAACTTACTCTAAATATTGGGACACATTTAATATTGTCCCTAAATTTGAATATCTGTTTTTCTACCAGTCCTGCTGATATGTCTAAAAACTGTTCAAGGGTGGCAAATAGTGTGGACTGACATGATGCCAGAACAGAGCATCTGATCAGGGTATACACACTGTTTGCTCTGAGGCCTGTCTGTCCTAGTACTTTGGGTGAATACAGTAACACACCTTCGTGTTCATAAACCTGGGCCTTGAGTTGTTCAAAGCGTTGTTAGCTTAACGAACTCGTTAGTGGTCAAAATGTTAACTGTTCTAGTAAGTACAATATCTAATTCACAGGTATTTTTGCTGAAAAAAATGTGAGTAGCTTTTGCAAATACAAAAGCTACTCACATTTTTTCAGCAAAAATATTAGCATATATGCCATATTTAATAATCAAAGTTTTAACGATAGTTTAACTAACGACATCATTAGTTTTGAACAACTGGGTCCTGGTTAATATTGACAGCTGGTGGCAGCTCCTGCTGAAACCCTCTGAGGGTTCACCTAGACTGGTTCCAGTCTCCAGTGACTAAATATTTTTCTCATAATCCTATTTGATAATCCCTAAAATGAAACCAAAAAATATCATGACTATAAAGGCTGGTCACTCTAATGACCAGCCTTTATAGTTATGATATTACTTTGATTTTATTTTAGTGAATTATGAAACAGATTATAAGAAAATATATTTTGTTACTGGAGACTGGAGCCAGTTTAAGGGTTTGCCCTGACATCATTGGCTTTTCATAGAATGGTTCTCACTTGAAGCAAGTTTATAATAGGGTTGAGGCCTCTTTCTCAGCTGTTCCATTCTTCTTTTCTTTCTCCTTCTCTCTGGGAGATGGCTGGCCTCAGTGGCTCAGTTGGATGCGAGTCTGACTGGTGATCAGGAGGTTGCAGGTTCAACCCTTCTCCAGGTTGGCAACATTCTTGGGCAGATATTGATCATGAAATATTTTCTATGGTTATTCTCTTCCTTCTACTAATTTAAGAGGGGCATTTGTCAGTTTCTGGCAAAAGAATATGCACAATACTGCTTAACTGCTTATAGGGCTAAGCCTGCCCATTAAAAGTGTGGTTAGGGAAACTGACTGCGCTCAACATGACCCCATTGGGTTGACTATGCCGTAAACCCCCAACACAAACAAAGCTCGGCATCACTGATATATTGTTGACAGGACTGTTCAAAACCTCAACTCTTTAAAAACAATGACAGCATTGTAATATTTGATTAGGTGGAAATTTAGACGCCTATACTCAGTAATTGTTCACGAAAAGATGAGGGACAAATATTACTGCAGTAACCAGCTACTGTTAATCTACATCCAGTGTATTCAAAATCAGTATTCTCCAAACAAACTTTGAGAGGGGGATATAGGAATAATCAATTGGCCAGTCGATTGGTCAGTCCGAGTTTGTGGAGTGATTTTAATCTGTTATTCAATTAGACATTCATAACACAGAAGGAATTGATCATCATGTTGAGCAGATGTTTGAAAGTAATTTGTTTTTAATTTATTAATGTAGTAGGGTTATCTGCCCTTGGACTGAATAATTTCTAGTTATGTCACCCAATTTAGGCAGAGGGGGACTTTTGAAACAAAAACCCTTCATTGATCATGCATGCCCCTGTGCATGTTAATGTGTCTGTCCGTCCAGAATCTTGTGTCCACAACTCTTCCCATGTTTTTCATTGGGTTCTTTTGAAATTTTGCACATTATCTTCCCTTGATATTAAGCTGTGCAGATGATTTAGGATGTTTTATTTGGATATATTATTTTAGACTTACAGTTTCCATCAGCACAAGTTATGTGCACAACTCCTACATCATTTATCAGAGTCTGTGAAATTTTACAGATTTTCTTCCTATGATGTCAAACTACATTTTATGCAGCTGATTTTGAATGTTTGAAATGCTGTTTTTGAAAAGTTATGCCCTTTTTGACTTAGAATTTTCGTCTGCAAAGCTTGTGTTGGTGACATGTATTGTACCTTTCATCATACGCAAATCTTTACTATTTGGTGTGAAGATGTGCATGCAGATTTTTGACTCATTTACTTTTGACAGTTACCATCTTGCAGACATGGAATTTTGGTCCATAAATCTGTGTTTGCACAAGGTTTCTTTATAGTGATACTGATATTTTTTTCTCTGCATGTTTTACAGAAAATAATTGCATGTATTTTAGTCCATACATGTATGTATATATTTAGATATCCTGTACTCTTACAACTTACACCTTGCATGGCAAGATTTTTGCTTCTTGTATGTTTTATTGTTAAGTGTGCTGAGTAAAAATTTCAGCAAACAACATTTTGAAATATTTTTCTTATTTTTCCCAGAAAATAGGATTTGAAATTTCATGTAGATCACTGCATGAAGTGTTAAATCTTATTTTCTAAGAAAAATCTGAAAAATACCACAATTTTATCATCTACAGAATTTCCCTTTTGGGTGCTGATTTAAAAATGTTACCTGAACTTCTAGTGATATTTTAAATTCTCAGTGCTGTGTTAGACATTGGGTTTGATGGCTCTGCTTCAGATTATTAGCTGCTGCAAACCAGTCTGGGCCCAGTTGTTCAAAGCAGCATTAGCTTAACAAGCTCGTTAAGGGTCAAACTGTTAACTGTTCTAGTAAGTGCAATGTATTCACAGGTATTTTTGCTGAAAAAATGTGAGTAGCTTTTGCAAATGCAAAAGCTACTCACATTTTTTCAGCCAAAATATTAGCACATATGCCATATTTAATGATCAAAGTTTTAACAATATCGTTAGTTTTGAAAACTGGGCCCAGGTGTCTGCACAAGATGTACTGACAGGATAGATATGTAACGGTATTTATGTTATGATGTCCTATAGCCTTAGAAATTAGAAAATGCTGAATAGTACCCATTGCGTTAATTTCATATTTTCTGGGGCACAGTTTTACAGGTTTTCTTTTATCCTTGCCATACTGAATAAATTAAGATACCACACCTTTTTCTAATTGTTGGCCATTCAGATTACTTGATCCATTCAGATTACTTGATTCAGGTTGTTGATACATATTCACATACTGAATGACAAAAAGTGCAAATCCAAATCAGTTGGCTTCTGAAGAAGCCATTTAATCTTGATCTACACTGTTTGCAAAGGCCAGGCATATCCAGCTTCAGCAGGACCAGGGTTAATTCATTTGCTCACTGGCACAGTGGTTTAATTGATAGATTGTTCTCTTTGTAACCAGGAGGTTGAGGGTTTGATCCCCAGCAGTCATACCTAAGACTTCAAAAATGGTACTGGCTGCTCTTTTGCTTGACTCTCAGCATTAAGAAAGTAGAGCCATTGCTTCTGACTTGGAATTGTGGATTGTGGATTTGATCCCTGGCCAAGTCATATCAAGGACTTTAAAAATGGCACTAGCTGCACTTTCCCTTGGCGCTCAGCATTCAGAAAGTAGAGCTAGAAATCAAAACTGGTCAACCTGGTGTCAGTCATCACGAAAACATGCCTATATAATTTTGACCCCCTTAAACCCCATCTTTTATATAGTAAAACTGGGGTTTACAGGGGTATACATTATTTTTCTTATTTCTGCTAAAAACATAGATTATGGGTACTCATTAGAACTGCCTTGGCGAGGCGGTTCTAACGAGTACCCACAATCTATGTTTAGAGCAGAAATATGAAAAATATCAGAATTTTTCATCTGAAAATTTTCATTTTTTGGTGAAAAATTTTCAATATATTTGAATAGGCGTGTTTCCGTAATGATAATATGACTAGATGGAATATCACGTCATGTGTCTGGGGTTTGATATTTCAGTGAGGCAGCTCTCTAAAAGTGAGCATTGAGGTTAGTCCCTGCCACAGCTAGACCCCTTCTTGATATGTCTGAAAGACTGTTGAAAGCAAAATAAAACCTGAATAAAACAAACAAACTGTCGCTTGGTTCTTTGTTAGCATTTTAGTATATGGCCTTTCTAGTTGTAATGCTTGCATATTACCCCTTGTCCTGCTGAATAAATTAAGATGCCACGCCTACTTCTAATTTTCAGCCAATCAGATTACTTGATCTGGATTATTGCTATAATAAATTCACATACTTAATTGCAAACAGTGCAGATCCAGATCAGTTGGCTTCTGAAGAAGCCAACTGATTTGGATCTTCACTGTTTGCAAAGGCAGGGTATATTCGGGTTCAGCAGGACAAGGGTTACCTTATTTACCCTACATATTGGTGTAAGCTAATGACTTAAATCCAGATCAGATGCAGCAGAATGCAGCAGTGTATCAGGTTCCAAACTGTTTTCACTCAGCTAAAAATAGATATAGACCCATCAGCAGGGAGTAAAATGGTGTTGTTTGAATATTAGGACAAGTATGGCTGGGCACCACTGCGCAGTCAATAGTGTGTCTGACTACAGATTTAGGGGTCACAAGTTCGAATCCCAACTTGGCCATATAACTTTCACAGATATACATTTTGAAATTGTTCCTATGGTCATTCTCCGATTGAATGGCAGCTGATTCAAGAAGGGCTAGTTGTCAGTTAATGTAGAAGGTTTGTGCACAAGTACTAATTAACCGTGTAGGGGACTAAACATGTCCAGGAAAAGTGTGAGTAGGCAAGTAGTTATAAGTAGTGCAAGGCAGTCTGTGGATAACCAAGGATTCAAAGCATCTACAGACAGCAAAGACTGACCAGATGCACAGGCTGATCAGTCTTTGCTGGGTGGAAATGCAATCTTGTAAGAATTGCTGTGCCCTGGCTCATTTTTGTGAGGAATGATTGTGTTCTGTGAACTGTATGTTGAGGAACTACTCATAGAACTGCTTAGTAACACAACCATCACAAAAACATGCCTATATAATTTTGACCCCCCCTTAAACCCCACTTTTATACAGTAAAACTGGGGTTTGCAGGGGTATACATTATTTTTCTTATTTTGCTAAAAAACATAGATTGTGGGTACTCATTAGAACCACCTCAATGAGGTGGTTCTAATGAGTACCGACAATTTATGTTTTGAGCAGAAATGTTAAAAAATATTAGAGTTTTTTTATATGAAAATTTTCAGTTTTTGGAGGTGAAATTTCTATATATTTGAATAGGTGTGTTTTCGTAATGAATTTTACAGGAAAATTAGAGTAAAAAAAAAATACACAAACACACCCACACACACACACACACACACACACACAAAAACACATTTATTTTGAAACTCCTTTTCCATGGTCTGTACTGTAGAAGCCTTGAAATTGTCATTGGTAGAAACTATAGCTCCAGATAAGGCATTTTTTCAACCTAAAACTATTGATGTATTTCTTATTTCTCCGTGACAATATATCTTGTTGGTAGTCTTTAAAGTGCTTTTTATGAACACCCACAGTATATGTTTTCTTAGAGAAATAAGAAAAATATTTACCTGATACCCCCTCTTATCTGAAGCTATGAGAAATAAAGAAAAGTTTGTGTCTAGAGTTAGATTTAAAAGCTGACCCTTACCACTGGTTCCCAGCTATATTACATCAAACAGAAAGTTGTAACCAGAAGTCTTGTTTAACTGGACAAGGCCATCTGTATAAATAATTATATCCAAATCAAAACACCTGTGTTTGAATAGGTAAAATATGTGTTGATGTAAGGTATTAGAAAACATTTTCAGTGTTTTCAGAGCAACATTTAAATTGTCATTCAAAAAGATTATAAGCTAATGCATGTTTCTTTTCCTAATATTGCATTTAGATTAAAATGTGATCTGACAATTAATTCTGTCTGTCAAACTAACAGTGATCAAACTAATTCATTTTCACGGTGGTAAACATGTCCCATCCGATTCATTAACAAAATGAATGGACATGACTTTGTCCTCTCTGATATTAAGAGAAGCGATGGTAATAGTTGTATTCACAAGTTCTATCTGATTCATTAACAAAACCAGTGGGAATAGTTGTATTCATAAGTTCTGTCTGAGTCATTAACAATACTGATGGGAATTATCTGTATTCATAAGGCCTGTCTGATTCATTAACAAAATGGATAGAAATGTTGTATTCACAAGTTCTCTATCTGATTCATTAACAAAACAGATGGGAATTGTTGTATGTGTAAGCCCTATCTGATTCATTAACAAAGTGGATGGAAATGTTGTATTCACAAGTTCTGTCTGATTCATTAACAAAACAGAATGATGGGAATTGTTGTATTCACAAGTTCTACCTGATTCATTAACAAAATTGATGGGAGTAATTGTATTTGTAAGCCCTATCTGATTCATTTACAAAATGGATGGAAATGTTTGTATTCACAAGTTCTGTCTGATTCATTAACAAAATTGATGGAAATGTTTGTATTCACAAGTTCTGTCTGATTCATTAACAAAACAGATGGGAATGGTTGTATTCACAAAGTTGGATTGAATTATCAAACGAATCTGATCAGATGATCTGTAATGACAGACCATGCTTAAGTTTAATGGATTTCTGCACATGAAACTGGTGAAAAAAAGCTATTGGTATATAAGTCTGAAACTTTCAGACCTAGAAGGTTCTGAAGTTGTATTAAAGGGGAATAGATACACTTTCAAGGGAGTAACTTTGACAAATTCTTTATCCCTTCTGAAAAGGGATCCACTCTGTAAGGAAATATTTCAAAAATATTTCAAAATGTGGTCTGCTGAAATTTTTACTCAGAGTGCTAAACATTAAAGAAGAGTTCAAAATAACTAGAGCTGTAGCATTTCTGTGGCCTTTTTTGGTTTTGTAATTTTGAGAATCGTCAGTCTGTGTGACAACTGAAGAAAACCATGCCAAGTATAGCAGTGTATAGAAGTGCTTTTGGCTATTATAATATCTTAAGAAGTAAGTTTTAGTTTTTAAAATTTGAACAGATTAGCAGTTGTGATGAAAACTTTATTTGATTTGTGATTTCAAGTCAAATAAAACATACTATTTAGAACAAAGAATTAGGAATTGTAGCCATCAAAAATGCCAGTTGTCTCAATGCTACATACAAAATGAATAAAAACTTCATACACATAATGTAACATGATTTATCATTTGATATTTAAAATTCTATGAAGATGTTTGAACATAACTCAGATGCAAAGAATATATCAGTTTTGACAATAACCTGTTGTAGAATGTGGTCCATCTGATAAAATGTTTAAAACTAAAAGAAATTGCATAGTAATCTTTCATTTATTTCAGAAGAAATTGTACAGAAAGTTGTACTTTAAGTTCTGCATTCGTGTAAATCATAGAAAAGTTTTTTTTTGTCATTTGGTTCAGAATATTATGTGTCTGCATGTATTTACGGTAAATGTCCTAAAATTTCAAACACCAAAGTGTCTGACAAAATGGCATGTGCAAACAGTGCAGACTGCTCCTGAAGGAGAAGTCTGATCAGGGTCTACACTGTTTGCCATTCCACTAAGTTGTTGAAGCAACGGGCATAAAGAGCAAAATTTAGGCCAAAATAGTATGAAATAAAGTGTTCAAAATGTTAGGACATTTACCGTTTTGTTTGAAACTGTTCCATTAAATTTGCATACTTTGCTTTTACCTACTGATTTTCTCTCTTTTTGAGATCTTAGTGAATTTTCTTCTCCTCAGCTTGCTGGACAGAATGATTTTGTCACCTTCTGTATGTTTTTTTTTTTTTTAAATTGAGAGTATCAACATCAAAGTATGCTAATATAATACAGAGCAAATGGAGCTTTGTGCTTATTCTTAAAATTTGGTTGCCTTCAGATAATTTCTAATTTAGCCTAGGTGTGCATAAAGGTAGAGTTTATACCAGCATAAATCAAGATCATCTTGCATATTCTGTATAATCAGTACATTTTATAGTAAAATCAGGTCACACACACACATGCACACACTCACACACAGTTCATTGATATAGCCTTCAGAGATCTGATTAGTAAGAGAAGGAAAATACAGCATATCCTCCTTAATTTGGAAAGAGGGTAACATGTAATGATCTTTTGGAATTTGAGCAAAAATAGCATGTGTTCCTGTTTTTAATACAAACCATAATTTTGTGCAGATGATATTGACACGAATGTAGAAGGTTTCATATCGTGGAGGCAACTTCAATGAATACAAATGTATTCACAGCAAAATTAACCCTTGTCATGCTGAATAAATTAAGATGCCACGCCCACTTCTAAGTTCCAGCCAATCAGATTACTTGATCTGGGTTTTTGATAGAACTTCACATATTTAATGACAAACAGTGCAGATCCTGATCAGTTGGCTTCTTCAGAAGCCAACTGATCTGGATCTACACTGTTTGCTAAGACAGGGCATGTCGTGTTTAGCAAGAGAAGGGTTAAAAAAGAATATTAATTTAACACTTTTTTAACAAAAAAGTGTCTTATGTAGAGCTATGATTTTGTTACTTTTGTCCTTGAAATAAGGCTTCGCATTTTATTTAAATAATCCCTTAAACAACGATACATGTGACTGAGGAGGTGATTTATGTGAAGTCTTGTTTTTAAGGATAAATGAGCATGCAGAAAGGTACTTGCACTTTTTCATATGTACATATGGTAAATGTCCTTAAATTTCAAGCACTGTATCCCATACTTTTTTGGCCTAAATTTTGCCTTTTATATAGTTCTTTCTTACAGTACTTAGTGGAATGGCAAACAGTGTAGACCCAGATCAGACTGCTCCTTCATCCTGATCTAGGTCTACACTGTTTCCACATGCAATTTTGTCGGACACTTTGGTATATGAAATTTTAGGACAGTTACCATACTCAAATAAGAATATTGGGAGACATAACTTCTGCTAATAATTTTCTGTGTAGGAATGAAGGGGCCTAGATACACCTGTTAGATCTCCTGCCCTTTTTCACAAGAGAAACATCTTTTGAGACTTTCCTGTTTGCTTTCCTTTAGGAAAGCGATCTAAGCTCCTTTAAGAAAGGAATCTAATCTAAAAGGTAAGAATTTGCTCCCATCCGGAGCGAATTCTTTCCTTTAAGGGGAGCGAAGTCTTTCCGTTTAGAGTAGACCCTTTTTCAGGAGAGGACAAAAACAGCTTTGGTATAGTTGCCTCCCCTGATAGAGTATCCATTCCCCTTAAGCTAAATAAAACAGATTGTGTTTTAGGCAAGCATAATGCAGAAAGCTCTGTGTTTTAGGCAAGCATAATGCAGAAAGCTTGGTTACATTTGCAGGGGACAGGGTGATATTTGCTGAGAGTCCTTCAGCACCTGGCATCCCAGTGGTATACAGAGCTCCAGATGAGAGGTCCTCAAACCCAGACAGACTTAACCTAGACAGGTTTGTAGCAGGTTTACAATCTTTGCTGAGTTAGAGTCATGATAAGCAAAATATATCAGTATTAACCCTTGACACTCTCTTGGGCAATGGAAAATGGCATTAGGCAAGCCCTTTGACCAGATCTTCTCGGGATCAATTTGTATACCAAAGCTATCAGAATATTCCTGAAGGTTCAAGAGTTCTGACCTTCTTTGCACCTGACCACGGATGGCCTCAGAGATTAATTTTAGGGCATTCTTTGAAAGGTGACCTTTTGGTCAGTCAACCTTTTTGCAATATTCCTAAGGGTTGAAAAGTTATGGCCATTTTCATTAAGTGACTACAGGAAAGAATCTTGAGCTTGACTTTGCCTCGGTCAATGAAAAGTGGCATTTGGCAATTCCTTTGGCTAGATCAATATTAATGTTTATATTAAGTTTTAACAAAATATCCCGTATAGTTGAAGACCTACAGCAATTTCCATATTTTCACATTCTATTTTGGCCTTGGAATTGCCCTGGTCAATGAAAAGTGGCATTTGACAAGCCCTTTGTCTATAACTTATCTGTATCAGTCTGTGTGCAAAAAATATTAAAGTATTCATAATGATTTAAGGGTTGTGCCCATTTTCGCTAACTGACTAATATAACTGAAGGATTTTTGAAAGTGAAGTTAAACCCATATAAAACAAACAGCAGTAAATGAGATTCTAAATTTTTTTTTTTTTTAATTTTTCTGACAAATAAGTCTTGACTTTTTGCATGAATTAACGGTAATATAGTCTGTGACAGTTTTGATTGATGTTTGATGGGTTGGGTTTAAACATTTTGTTCTTGTATTTTTATTTCAGACGGAAATTGACAGTATGTCCTATACTGGAAGGGGAAGAACAATTACGTCTGCTGAACTATCAGCACAACCAGATTGTGAAGATACAACATCTCGGCAGCCTTAAACGTCTCATATTCCTTGACCTCTATGACAATCAGATAGAAGAAATATCTGGGCTGAGTTCACTGAGATCCCTTAGGGTACTCATGTTGGGAAAAAATAAGTAAGTACAGTTGCGGTTATCAAAGTAACCTGTAACAGGGGAAGCAATGAAAACAACCAGGGCCCAGTTGTTCAAAACTAACGATGTCATTAGTTAATGTATCGTTAAAGTTTTGATCATTAAATATGGCATATACACTTATATTTTTGCTGAAAAAATGTGAGTAGCTTTTGCATAATAAGTACAATATCTAATTCACATGTATTTTTGCTGAAAAAATGTGAGTAGCTTTTGCATTGCAAAAGCTACTCACATTTTTTAGCAAAAATACATGTGAATTAGATATTGTACTTACTATAACAGTTAACATTTTGACCACTAACTAGCTTGTTAAGCTAATGATGCTTTGAACAACTGGGTCCAGATGTGAAGAATTGTTGTCCCCACCTTTGGGCATATCCTAAGGATATTCAAAGTTTCATTCAAACCTTTGTGTTAAATTGTAGGAGGTTATGCTCGAATAAGTCATTTAAAACAAAACAATAGGAATTGTGCACACAAATGTACACTAAATAACTAAAAATGTCCTCCAAAAAAAATAAAAAAATAGAAAAATAAAAATGTACATGTAATTTGATGAAATATCAAGAACACATTCACATGTTCTGCGATTGTTCCGAACAAGTGTATTGCTTCAAACTGATCAGTCAGATAACGCTAGGAGTTATGCAAACAAGGTATGCACTTCAGATACCAAGTAAAACAAATCTGTATATTTATAAAAAACAAATACATATATATAAAAAAAAGACATCAACAACAACAAAAAAAATAAACTAAGTTGAAAATTCTTGACTAAGTGAGGAAAAAAAACAAAACAACCAAAAGCAACAACAACAACAAAAAACAACAACAAAACAGTCACATGTTTAGACCATGTCCAAAGCATCTGCAAAGTTTCAGATTGATCAGATCAAAACTCTAGGAGGAATTCTGCACACACTCAACGAATCCTGTCTGTAATGATGTATGATGCAATATGTATTGGTTATAATTTATCTGGAGTAATTCAAATATAAACAGTGTAATTTAAACAACCAAAGGGAGCATAAAATTATTTTGTTTAATTTCTCCAGGTAGAGTAACTCTAGCTTAAGTTAAGCCAACTTAAGTTAAGATCACCTAGTTAACAAAATTGATCAGAAATTGCATCATACTTCCTGTTGGCTGCTTTGTAATCTTAGATTAGATTATTTTGAAGGAAAAATAGACATTAGTGGAAAAAAAAATAGGCTGAGCTTTACTATATCCATATTGTATGTTGGCTGAGTAGCCATATCTTATGTCTTGACTGTGTGTATACTTTATGTCTTTTATATATTTGTAGGCTGAAGAAAATAGAGAACCTGGATTCCCTAATCAAGTTAGATGTGTTAGACTTGCATGGCAATCAGGTAATAATAACAAATGAGACATGTCATGACAAAGCATATTTGTGCTTAGAGTTACTCATACCTTTACTAACTTGCCAGAGCATACACAGTTTACCCAGACCATGGGTCTAGATAAGGGAGGGTATCTGGTAAATATTTTTCTTATATCTCCATGAAAACGTATGTTGTGGGTACTCATTAGAAGCGCCTCGGTGAGGCGCTTCTAATGAGTACCCACAACATATGTTTTCATGGAGACATAAGAAAAATATCAATACTTTTGGATTGAAAAAAAAAAAAACACCTTAACTAGTGCGATGCCAGACTATATTTGGACCTTGTATGCTTTAAGTGGAATAGATTCACCTTTAAGGGAAATAAATGAATATTTATATTATTTTTCAATTGGGACTATTCTTAAAGGGAAGATTTTTCCCCTTCTGGGAGCAAATTCTTTCCTTAAAGATAAACCCACATTTTGGAAAATTCTCAAATACTAGTTGGGCAGCTTTCTGTCTGCAAAATTGTCTCCCTTTGCAAAATGGCGGCAAAACCTTTCAGGCATATCCATTCATCTTAACCTTTGTCCTTTTGAATAAATTAAGATGCCACACCTACTTCTAATTTTCATCCAGTCAGATAACTTGATCCAGATTGTTGCTATAAAGTTGCATAATGGCAAACAGTGCAGATAATGGCAAACAGTGCAGATTCAGATCAGTTGGCTTCTTCAGAAGCCAACTGATCTGGATCTGCACTGTTTGCAAAGGCAGGGTTTATCCAGGCTCAGCAGGACAAGGGTTAATATACAGCTGGAGTGCTGCTGGACATATTTGGTAGTGTTCTGATAATTTTGGCAGGGGAGGCAACTTTTGTAAATTCCTGTTTGTTTTCCAATAAATAAAACCCCTTCTGAAAATATGTCTTCTCTGAAAAGGGTGCAAATTCTTCCTTTTTTAGAATAGACCCTTTGGAAATAATTTACTCCCAGGCTGCTCCCCTTGTGAGCAAATTCTTTAGTTTTAGAGTAGATCCCTTTATAGGTGGGAATTGACATACAAATGTCAACTCCTTAAAAGCAAGCTTGCAAAGGCAGTTGAAGACAGATCAAAATGGAGTGAAACCATCTCCGTTATCAGTGGTGCCCCATCAACTGACTTGTACAACACTGAAGTGAAGTGAAGTGCAGATCTCTTTTCAGAAGGGAAGCAGTACCCTTGAAAGCATATTCATTCCCCTTAAACAGAGAATTGTGCATTAGCAGACTACACTACGCCTATGTGTACCCAAGTCTGGATAAGCACAGTTTGCATATGTCTGAAGAATTCAAGATTTCTCTGACGTTTGGAAAACTAGGTGGTTCTTAAAAGCCATAAATTGGACACATTCAAGTGATTTAACTCTTTCCCCACTAGTGGTGACTTTTATCGTCTGCTGATAACCTTTGCAAACAGTTTGGGCCAGATCAGTTGAAAAGGTTAATTTTGAAAAAAATCTATAGGCAACAAAAAAGCATGCAAAATTACCCAGCATTCAAATGATTTAAGGAAAACACACATAAACTGACTGAGTATTTTGGTGGAAACTTTATCAAAACTGGTTGAGAAATAAGAAACTTATTGGACTTTAAAGGTCTCAAAAATGCATGGAAGTCACACTTTTTGTGATTAGATGATGTCATAATTCCCTAATTAAATATGCAAAAACTGAATAATTCTCATCTTCAACGAAACTTTCATGATGAAAACAAGCCTATTCAAATATACTGAAAATTTTACCATCAAATTTTTCAGATAAAAATTTGGATATTTTTCATATTTCTGCTCAAAACACAGATTGTGGGTACTCATTAGAGCCACATTGCCGAGGTGTACCCACAATCTATGTTTTTGAGCAGAAATAAGAACAATAATGTATACCCATGTAAACCCAGGTTTTACTATATAAAAGTGGGGTTTAAAGGCTTCATATTCCTCAAAAATCGACATTTTATTATCCAAGAAAAGTTTGATAAATTGATATATGTTATTAATACAATAAAAAAATGTGGCACCTTACAGCCTGTAAAATTTCCGTTAGTCTCACGTTCTTGAAATGAAATGATTTTTTAACCTATCTTTGAATTAATGTTGCCAACATTTATTCAGAGATACGATAAAAAATCATTTCAGTTTTGATCCAGTTCAAAAACCGAGAGACTAACTGAAATTTTACAGGCTGTCAGATGCCACATTTTATGATCGTATTAATACTATTTACCAATTTATTAAACTTTTCTTGGATAAAAAATGTCTACAGTCGACTCTCATTATCTCGAATTCCAAGGGACTCTCTGAAATACTTCGAGATATCCGTACTGTGACATATCAGATTTGCAGAATTGAGGAAAAAAATAATTCGAACAACCACATTTAACAAATATGTGTGTAATTGGACTTTTAAAATTTTGAGATATATTGAAAATATTGTGGAAAAGAGGAGAAATTGCTCCTTAGGAGCAATTTCTCCTCTTTTTCACAATATTTTTTTACCTGTTGTTAAATTTTCATGTTTAGGCAGGGACCAAATTTTCACTTCGAGATAAGGGGTTATTTGAGATAAGCGAGGTCGAGATAACGAGAATCAACTGTATTTTAGAGGAATGTAGAGACTTTAAGAGGGTCAACATTATATAGGCATGTTTTCGTGATGGTTGTTTTTTACCTGCAAATGGGTTTATTTGCTTACATACTATCAAATGGCCCATGTAAGCAGTATATTACAGTTTTCAATAAAATTTTTTATTCTCTGAAAAAAACTTCAATATCTAATTAAATATTTAAAATGGCAGTTATCATACTCAAAGTTATAAAAATTTTTTTAATTGGCAGTATCTTTTTCACTTTTCAATTGATTTTCATAAAATCCGCATCAGTGTGTTTTTTTTTCATAAATCTGAATATTTTAAGGCATACAGCAAATTTATTCAGTCTTTCTCTTTGATGAAAGATAGTTCTGCAGGTTTTAACTCAATTCCCTGACCCGTGCTCTAAGCAGCAGATTAGGAAGAGGGATGAAACTTAATCCTTGTTCTGCTGAACCCGGATATGCCCTGCCTTTGCAAACAGTGAAGATCCAGATCAATTGGCTTCTGAAGAAGCCAGCTGATCTGGATCTGCACTGTTTATCATTAAGTATGTGAATTTGTATCAGCCACCTGGATCAAGTATTCTGATTGGCTGAAAATTATAAGTGGGTGTGGCATCTTAATTTATTCAGAATGGCAAGGGTTAACATTTTCAGTCAAGGGCCCCTGACTTAGAAGATCCAACTACAAATTCATATGAAACACAATGGTCTTGTAGTAGGTCTACAGTTTTGAACTGTGTTTATCAAAGATAAGTTGGAATTAAACAAAATACTTCATCCTTGTAAGTCATCCAGTTTCAGTGTTCTTTCTGGAGAATATATTTGTTTAACCTATACCACTCTCTGGGCTAATTCAGGAGAAAACAAATTGATGATATTTTTCTTATTTCTCCCAGAAAACAGAGTTTGACATTTCATGCAAATTGTCTCCATTCTGGGAAAAAGAAAGAAAAAATATTTCAGTATGCCGTCTGCTGAAAATTTTACCCAGAGTGCTATTGAGAGGGTTCTAACTGTTAAGCTATTGAGAGGGTTCTAACTGTTAATCTTTTTGATTTACTAGAATTGTTAATGATTGTAAGAGGTAGCGCGTTTTCTCAAGGGGACCTTCACTTCCATATCTTATATCTACTGGGATATGACATTGTCATTTGGAATAGAATACTGTTCTAAATGATTACTCATTGTCCCAGAGATATAAGAGTCAACATAACTACTCAAATACACACATTTGCTTTGGATAGAGTGATGGGGAAATTGCTAACTGTGTAGAAGTTGAATAGAACCTACCTTGTTCAAGTTGGTTTTAGAAAAAAAAAAAAAAAAAAAAAAAGAACAATAATAATGATGATGATAATGGTGATGGTGGTCATGGCATAGTGGTGATAATTGTGGTAATAAAAAGATAAATTTTCAACATATAAATAATGATGATGTCATTTTCAGTAGTTTTTCTCCTTGTTTCTCAAGGGGACCTTCACTTCAATATCTTATATCTACTGGGATATGACATTGTCATTTGGAATAGAAAACTATTAATATTTCCCCTAACAAATTATTTTCATGTAGATCATAAAGTATTAAGATTTTCTCTGCCCAGATCTCTGAACCAGAAAATGAAATTTATCCCACATATGGTTTATTTCTTTTCAGATTGGTTGTATAGAGAACCTAAGTCACCTTACAGAGTTACGGGTACTGAATCTAGCGGGTAATCAAATTAGTCATGTCAATAATCTCGGTGGTATGGACTCGTTAGCAGAACTTAATCTGCGACGGAACAGAATCAGAACTGTTGTAAGTATATACAACCCAAAACGTCTTCCCCACTCCCCTTGCAAAATTCCTGACTTGACAAAAAACAACATAAAATCTGGGACTACACTGTTCGGCCTGTCTGTCTCAATACTTATGGTTATTATGGTAGATCTACTTTTCATGCTTGGCTGAACATTATTTAGTCTTTGCATTTATCTCCATTTTTTGAATACCATCAGCAGTCGTGACATAGCCATTTGGCAAATCTCTTGTTGTGTAAAGGGAAATAATAAACATATGCTATATAAAAACTTTTCATAGATTAGTCTACCTTGATTTGAATTCCTTTAGAAACCTATAATTAACTTTAATAGAAATTGGATTAATTTCATTTTTCCCAGGAAATAGGCTTTGCATTTTCCTGCAAACTGTCTCCTTAGGCAACAGTTTGCATGAAATGCCTCAGCCTGTTTTCTGGGGAAAACAAGAAAAGTATTTCAAAATGTCATCAGTTGAAATTTTTACTCTGTATGTTAAGTGTTGATTTGGTTTACAATTATTGTTTATGAAGAAAGAAAAAAAACAAAAAAAAAAACTCACTATTAATTGCCTGTTACAAACTTGTGAAAGAGCAAACTAGCTCATCAGTGGAGTCTCTTATCATATTTATCCTCAGTATTCAGGCAGACAGGTGAACAGACAGTGCAAAAGAGTAGTTTATTAAGGGTCAGTATGGTACTTCGAAAAAAAAAAAAAAATAAGTGCCTATGATATTCATCCTAATTACTGTACTATGCACTTAGGATTTTGGAAAACTACTAGAGAAAATTGTAGTTAAATGTCCACCTAATAAGGGCACACTTATATGTGAGAATATGTTGTGGGTACTCATTAGAATTGCCTCAGGATATCCCATTGGGGTGACTGAAATGAGTACCCACAACATATGTTGTTTATTTAAAACAGGATAAAAGTACTAGGGTGTTAATCTGAAGACTCAAGATAGGGTGCTTGTAGTGATATGTGTGGTAATTATGTCAAATACAGTGATTTCATTCCATTTGGTTTCACAGTGGCCTTATGTATGGTTTCTCTATGCTGTAGTAACAGTGATGCACAAACCTATTTCTATGTTTTTGCAGGTTGATGTAGATATGTTGCCAAGTCTTCAGCGGCTTTTCCTCAGCTTTAATGAAATATCATGGTAAGTCAGTTTTAAAGGGAGGTGATACATCTTTCTTTCTTTTCTACCACTTTTCCCAAGGAAGCAACTTTTGTGCCTTCCTGTTTGCTTTCCAGTGCAACAGTTTTGTTCTGAAAAAAGACTGCTCTAAAAGGAAAGTAGGGGAGCAAATTGTTTCCTTTTAGAGAAGAGCCTTTTTCAGAAGGAAGGCAAAAATAATTTTGACATAGTTATCTCCCCAGAAAGATTATCTATTCCCCTTAATATATGTTCAAACTACTGTATTTACCCTGAATATTGAGATACCTTAACTCCTCACCATTCTTGTCCTGTAATTTGAAAAAAATCTATTTGACTACCTTTTGATGTGTCTAAAGTAGTGTTAGATGGGTGGAAAACAGTGTAGACCCTGATCAGATACCACGCTCTGTGACATCTGATTTGGGTCTAGACTGTTTGCTCAGCCTGTCTGTCCCAATACTTAAGGTTATAAAGGTAGACAGTTTTCATGCTGTTTTATTGTAGTGGAAAAAAAAAACTTATTGAAAAGTTATGGCTCCTGAGAGATGTTAAACCCTTCTCATGCTGAATAAATTAACATACCATGCCCGTTTCCAGTTGTCAGCCAATCAGATTACTTACTCCAGATTGTTGATATAAATTCACATACTGGATGACAAACAGTGCAGATCCAGATCAGTTGGCTTCTTCAGAAACCAACTGATCTGGATCTACACTGTTTGCAAAGATAGGGCACATCCGTGTTCAGCAGGACAAGGGTTAAAAAAATTGGTTTCCATTTCATTTGCATGTCTCCAGAAACAAGGCTCATCCTTTAGTTCGAGCTTTATCAACAGGGGAGGGGTTGTGCTTTAACACAAACCTTTGTTCATTTGCTTTCAATCAACGAAAGAATTCTCCAGAATCACAGTCAAATTTCACCACTTACTGTTTTTCCATGTTTTGTGATTTCGGGTCTCACACCTATTGAATCAAAACATATCCTGAGCCAACCATACAACAGACTCTGTCTCTCTGTGGAGCAAACAATTTCCCATGATAAATGTACACAAATGGTAGACATATGAATCAGTGCAAGTTATTAAATATTGAATAAATTAAGATGCCACACCCTTTTAGAATTTTCAGCCAATCAGATTACTTGATACAGATTGTTGATATAAATTCATTCTGAATGACAAGCAGTGCAGATCCAGATCAATTGGCTTCTTCAGAAGCCAACTGATCTGGATCTACACTGTTTGCAAGGCAGGGTATATCCTGGTTCAGCAGGGCTAGGGTTAATAGCATTCTTGTCCTAAAATTTGAGCTGGTCAGTCCATTTTACCACCAGTTGATATGTCTGGATGAATTACACAGAGTGTAGTTACAGATCAGATTCCACATTCTGCAGCATCTGATATCCATCTACACTGCTCTGTCTATCCCAGTACTTAGGGTAAATAAATAGGAAAATCCTGGGAATGTTCAGGTGCCTCACATGTGCAATAAACTTAGTCATTATATTTTTTGTGAAGAATATATATATATATATATATATATATATATATATATATATATATATATATATATATATATATATATATATATATATATATATATATATATATATTTAATGTATAAATACAGTGCATACATTTACTGTTTGTGATGTATCTGGATCTCTTTGATATTTAGTAAATATATACTTTGTCTGGCAAAGAGAAAGCAACATGGACAAGCTTCTATGATGAAATGCATTGATCAAACTAATACAGAGAACCCACTTTATACAAACACTTTATACAGTGGCAAAATTCATTATAATGGCAAATTAACTGTTACAGAGGTGACAGTTAACCCGTCCTGTTGAATTTGGATATACCCTGCCTTTGCAAACAGTGTAGATCCAGATTAGTTGGCTTCTGATTTGAATCTGCACTGTTTGCTATTAAGTATGTGAATTTATATCAACAGTCTGGATCAAGGAATCCGATTGGCTGAAAATTAGAAGTGGGCATGGCATCTTAATTTATTCAGCATGACAAGGGTTAATGAGAAATTCTGCATGAATAATGTATCTAATATTTAAAGAAGCATAGGTTTTTGATTTTGTTAGAATTGCCTCACTGAGTGTGAGGCAATTCTAACAAAAATCCAAAACATATGTTCTTTGAGAAAATGATAAAAGAATGTTTGTCTTACATATCATTTTTGCTCATTAAGGATCCTTTACAACAGCAAATTCATTTTAATGGCAGCATATATAAAGGAGGGTCAGCTGTACTATGTCTTTTCAGACTAGGCTACCACTGTTGATACATACCTAAGGCCCCCTTTTAGTATGCTTGTAGGAACATGCATGTAGAGCATGCATGTTCCTACAAGCATACTAAAAGGGGGCACAGATGTTAAAGTTTTACACTAAATGTTTTTAGTAGTATTATTTCCTAGACTCTTAACGCTTTGGTGCCCATAGTCGATGCTCAATAGTTCCAACACATATGGCTTGTTTACCATGGCTAATTCAAACTTGTTTTTGAGTCCCTAGTTTAAGAAAACAAATATTTAAGTACATTTTCTTATCATGAAATTGTATGTTGTGTGTACTCATTAGAATTGCCTCATCAAGGTTATTCTAATGAGTACACTCAACATATCATTTTTGTCTAGAAGATCGAAAAAATTTCTAAACTATAGCCATTTGTGTCCTGACTTGGCATCATGATTAACCCTCAGTGTCCCAAACTACCCATATCTCAAACAAATTTCCATGGTCCTAAAGATGTTAGTGCCATTGAGTTTTGACTGTGTTTAGCTTGATGATAGATATAGGTCCAAAGTTTTATACATTACCACCTTTATCCTTGTCTGTAATCTGGTGGTAAAGCTCATTGGCCTAGACTCATGTTTGTAGTTTTACTTTGATATTTTTAAGATCTATCCAAACTGATTGTAGATTTAGCTCATACATAGATTTTGATCCAAAGTTTTATTCAGTATCACCCATACACTTACCCATGATCTAGAGATCAAGGTCAGACATAGTATTAAGTAATGTTTTATGTTAAAGTTTTTAGTCCAGTATCTTGTGATTATAGCTTATGCTTGGACTGATATTAGATACTGGCCCAGCATTTTATTCAATACCTGCTCCACTCAGTGATCTTCAGGTTAGTGTCAAGGGCTTAGAAATTTTTCATATGGCAAGCATTTATAACTGAAAATACTCTTTTCTGACTACCATATTTGTCCTAAATGCTATTGTTTGCATTATACATTTTATACACGATATGGAAGAATGTGGAATAAAGGTAGCACCTTCAATTCTCCATGGCCAACTCCCATTCCCCCTAACACACACACACACACACACACACACACACACACACACACACACACACACACACACACCAGAGAAAATAGGCTTTGACATTTCATGCAAATTATCTCCTTGAGACAATTTGTATGAAATATTTAAGCCTTTTTCTGGGAAAAATAAGAAAAAAAATATTTCAAAATGTCATTTGCTGAAGCTTTTTTGCCCAGTATGCTAAGTGTTAATGAGTGCATCACGACATAGGTTTTTGTGAAGGAATATCATCAATTTGTCCTGCTGATAATATATCCCACAGAATAGTACAGCAAAGTGCTTCTGCAGTGTGCCGCAAAATATGTTGTCATTGAAAAATCAATACCATATCTACCCAAAATATTTGGACATCTTAACTGCTTATGATATTTGCTTAAAATTTGTATAAGTACATTTAATACCTGCTGATGGGTCTGAAAACTGCTGGTTGAGTAGCAAACAATGTAGACCCTGATCAAATGCTACATTCTGCCTTATCTGATCTGGGGCTACACTATTTGCTCAGGCTTGTCTGTCTGAATACTTAACCCTTTTTCTGCTGAACCCGGATATACCCTGCCTTTGCAAACAGTGTAGATCCAGATCAGTTGGCTTCTGAAGAAGCCAACTGATCTGGATCTGTACTGTTTGCCATTAAGTATATGAATTTATAGCAACAATCCAGATCAAGTAATCTGATTGGCTGAAAATTAGAATTGGGCATGGCATCTTAATTTATTCAGCAGGACAAGGGTTTTAATCCAAACATGGTAGTTTTGGTTAGAAAAGTGCATTAATTGTCTTTCAGAGCCATGTCCTTGGGAGAACATTCACATGAAATATCAAGCCCTGTTTTCTGGGAACAATAAGAAAATATTTTAAAATGTCATCTAATATTGAATTTTTATTTGTTAATGGTTAAGGAATATTGTATTACATTTTATATAAATTACCAATATTTAACTTTTGTTTCCTGTTATTGCTTTTAATGTATTCAAATCAGTTTTATTTAAGTCTAATAGTTAAAATTTGAAAAGTTCAGTCAGGGTTGCTTGATTTGTCTAACTGAGCTGTTATATGATATAGACCTGCTATCCTTGCAGCAGGTAAGGGTAGAGGGGGTCTGTTATAATTTCTCCAGTTTCTTCCCTTTCATTCATTTTCCTCTCTCCCCTGTCCCTCTCTTTCATCTCCTCTTCTATCTCTCTTCTCCATTTCTCTGGGAGACAACACAAAATGACCCACAAGGGTTGACGTGTTGTTAAACCCCAACACAATCAATCAAAATCTGTCATCTTTTGGGGGTCAAGTAAACTAGTAACACTGTTCCTAGGCAGGGTTTAAGTCCTTTTATACCAGTACAGAGTGCACATATCTTTTACCAGTAACTGACAGCTGCCCATCTCTGATCAGGGAAAAGGGGCTGATGGGTTGGGCAGATGTCTCCAGAAGCTGCACTTCATGTGTACAAATGTAAAAATATTGCTGCTGATACATGTATGTTAAAAATATAATAATAAAATTAAAAGAAAGTTTTTAAAAATTGAGAAAGTTTGTAGAACTATTATGTGCTCACCTTTATTTGCACACCAGGACACTGTGGAACATCTCTTTTCTTGCATACTGTCAAAAATGCTGTGATTTCAATGAAGATATTTTCAAATTTGATTTTCACTTTGTCCTGCAGTCACTGACTTGAAAATTTCAAAATGGAAATACAGTATAACCTCAATGGCTCGAACACGGATGACTCGTTTACCATGGATAATTCGAACTCGTTTTTCAGTCCCTACAAAATTCTTCCAATAGCTCAGGAAAACAAATATTTAGGGATTTTTTCTTATTTTATCATGGAATTGTATGTTGTGTGTACTCATTAGAATTGCCTCTTTGAGGCAATTCTAATGAGTACACTCAACATACAATCGTTGTGTAGAATATCGAAAAAAATTCCTAAATTATCGCTATCTGCTTCCTATACTGGTGCCATGATTATCCCTCAGTGGCTCGAACTACCCATGTCTCGAACAAATTTCCATAGTCCCAAAGATGTTCAAGCCATTGTACAAGTATACAACATATCGTATTGTAAAGCTTTATCAGTCCTCAAAATGCTCATGCAGCTACAGGAACTTGTCGTTGCAAAGGTTGCCAGTTTCCATGCCATGTAAGTAAAATGGTTTTGACTGTTCCCATTTCCCAGAAAATAATACATGCAGTTATACATACCATGTGAATATCTTATTTTACATTTAAAGTCCTTTGATTTACTCACTTTGAATGTTCTTTGTTGTACAATCCAAGCAACATATTCCAAGACTTACACAGAGTTTTACATAGCATTATTTAAACAATGACTTTCAAACCCTATGTGCTTTAATTTGAAATCTGTTCTGGTTTTCTGCAGATTTAAAGCCATTAAGCTTGGGTCAAACATACATGGGAACCAGTAAACACAGTTGTATCATAGTTCAAGTTCAGACTTAGTTAAAAACAATTTATGTCCCCCACAAATCTGGATTAGGACTATTTGGAATTAAATGGAACCTGGTGGTTTTTGCAGAATACTATAAAATATCAGTCTTTGATAGGATTGATACTTTTTGAAATTATTTGTCATTGAATAGTTCCATTTAATGACAGACACTTCGAATCAGTGGACTATTTCAGATTAAATGGAAATACCACAAAATCCCACATACTTAAAAGTACCAAACAGTCTCAGTAAATCCTAGATGGTCTGAATTGGAACTGTATTGAGACTTTCTAGAATATTCTAAAATATAATAATTTTTTGAGATTTTATGGAATTATAATAATGAAAACTCCAATCCTAAGGTGCCTGGGGGCTGGCAGACAAATTGAGTTACGTAGGTGGTATTGTTTGCTGATAATTTGGTCTTAATGGGGCTAACAGTACATTTAATCTCATGGTTGGTGGGAATAAAAGAAACAGTACTGTCAAAGACACCACTCCCCCCCACCCCCCCCCCCCCCCCCCCACACACACACACACCAAACACACACACACACACACACACACACACACAAACACACACACAGTTTTCTTTTTTCTGTAACAGCCCTTAAATAGATCGATTTTTTTCACGCAAATGCACTGTCCCAATTCATATGGTACAAAAAATTACTGAAAATTTTGGCAATTTTTGATATATCCCAATTCTTATTTTCATGAATTGTAAGGGTCCTGTTCCATTACTTTAAGTATCCCAATACATAGGTATGTTACTGTCCCATTTCTTAGGGTCATGAAAAATGATTATTTTCATGAATTGTAAGGGTCCTGTTCTATTACTTTAAGTGTCCCAATACATAGGTATGTTACTATGTTATGGTATCTGAAACTGGTGTCATTTTTGTCATCTGCTGAATTATGCCAGAGAGTGATATAAAGGTCAAGTCCTGTTTACAGAGTATAATATACAATTTCCTTTTCTCAGTGTAAACTTTTTCATTCTTCATACAAATTATTACAAATTATTTCACACAATGCATTAGAGTGTTGCAGTAAAAGCTAGAACCTATGGTTTCAATAAGTCAAGCATTTCTCCTTTATATTTCACCAAAAGCAGTTTCAATAAAATTAAGTTATTTTAATGGATAACCTTGTAGTTATTTGTATATGGGTAGATTTAGGTAAAAATGGGGGGGGCTAATTGCATTTGGGAAGCAAAGGGTCAAAATCAGCCTGCATGTCGATGCAGGGTCTTCATTATTTGCCAGCCGGCATCTGCTTAATGGCCAAATTAATAGGACTCCGCCGTACTGTACAGATGTACACATTGATCCGAGGCTTTGCATTGCAAATATTTGTTGAACCTTTTTCCCTTTTTGCTTGAGCAGGGTCATAAATTGTAAATGTTTGGATAATAATACTGTATAATATAATGGTGAAATTAAAATATTAAGCTACTGTATTGATTCTAAGTATTCAGACCAGAACAAACAGTGTAGTCCCTGAAGAATGCAGCATCTGATCAGGGTCTACACTGTTTGCCACTCACCCATCACCTTTTAAACCCATCAACTGATTGTAAAATGGACGTTAAGTTTAAGGATAGGTAGGATAAGGAGTTACGTTGTCAGAATATTTAGAGTAAATACAGAACTTTATCATAAAGTACCACATGCTGTATGCAAACAGTAAAGTATCAGATCAGTCTGTTTTCTGCCCTGAGTCTTGGCCTCCAACATCATTTGTATGTCTGCCAGCTCTGAATAAAGCATGTGTATATGCAGAAATAAAACTCTCGACTGACTGTTCAGTTTGTCCATCTAGATTGGACTGGGCTTACAGTTTACATATATAAAGCATTTGAAAAAAGGTGGGACATTTTCATCTGTCACTACTCATTACATTAATCTTGATAAATGCAACTGGCAAAATAACCAAGAAAAATGAGTGATTTTATTTCTTATTTTTTCCAGAAAATTGGGGTTGACATTTCATCATTTCATGTGAATTGCCTCCTAAAGGAGACAACTCACTTGAAATGTCAAGAACTAATGCTGGAAAATAGACCTTTTTTTTTTTTTTTTTTTTTGAAATGTGGTCTGCTAAATTTCTATGTGTTATGGATTAACCCTTGTCATGCTGAATAAATTAAGATGCCATGCCCACTTCAAATTTTCAGCCAATCAGATTACTTGATTATCCAAATTATTGATATAAATATACATACTTAATGGCAAACAGTGCAGATCCAGATCAGTTGGCTTCTTCAGAAGCCAACTGATCAGGATCTGCAGTGTTTGCAAAGGCAAGACATATCTGGGTTCAGCAGGACTAGTTTTAAATTTAGGTTACCCTATATTAGTAAAATGATTAGAGTGAACTATATTACTGTATTTTTACATTGAGTGAAAACAAAATGTGGTGAAAATATGGAATAAGAATGGCATTATATTTCAGACTCTTAGGATGTGATATAAAGAAGAAATGTGGGAAATAATTTAATTGGCTGCTTTACTCTTTGAATGTTACTGCATTTCTGCTTTTATTTAGTAGTGAGGTAGCTGTGAACAGAAAAATTGTGACATGCATCTTGGTGGACAAGTTTTAAATATATTTTAATTATGAAGCAATATTTTGTGTGGATAGCTCTGTGATAAATTCATTCATATGTAAATTTAAATAAAAATGTATACAATAAGGATTAGAATTACTTGGTGTTGATACAAAAATAATTAATTAGGAAAGCCTTTTGATAATTCAGTTTGTAGTGAACAACTTGGATTAGAAAAAAAATAATATTAACAACAGTTCATTAAACAGAAAATGGATAGCTTTTATATAAAATTTGGATGTTATTTCTTAATTCGTAAGCATTATGAAATTTATAGCTATAAAATAGTAATCTTTAATTAATTAAAAGTGAGAATGTGACCAATATGTTCATAATGACCATTTGGAAACCTGGGCCCAGTTGTTCAAAGCGTCATTAGCTTAACGAGCTCGTTAAGGGTCATTTCGTTAACTGTTTTAGCGGATTCAATATACAATATTCTGAACTTTTTTGCTGAAAAAATGTGAGTAGCTTTTGCACTGCAAAAGCTACTCACATTTTTCAGCAAAAAATTTCGGCATATTCGCGTATCACTCGATGTAAATTTTAACGAATCGTTAACTAACGATGTCGTTAGCTTTGAACAACTGGGCCCTGGATAGTAAATCTCAGGACTAGCATATGATGAGATACTTGTATGAAGCACATCATTAGAATCATCTTTTTGACCCCATGTTGTCCTAAAGAGAATATAAAAAGAAGATTTATATGACCTGTTGAACTTATTAAGTTACTTCATAATTATGGAACCCAAAATAATTTTGGATGCAGAACTATATATGTAGTTACTCTTGTTTGTCCCAATTTTTTAGGATTTTTACAATAGGCGTACCTTTTAATAGTTTGACCACTAAATAAACTAGCAAAAAAATAGAGGGCTGAGCACAAAACTAATGTATCTGCATTTTTCCAACTTTTCAAGTGAAGCAAATAATGTAAACCCTAGTCCTGCTGAACCTGGATATACTCTGCCTTAGCAAACAGTATAGATCCAGATCAGTTGGCTTCTTCAGAAGTCAACTGATCTGGATCTGCCCTGTTTGCAATTAAGTATTCGAATTTATATCAACAATCTGGAGCAAGTAATCTAAGTGGCTGAAAATTAGAAGTGGGCGTGGAATCTTCATTTATTCAGCATGACAAGGGTTAATTAATAGTATTGAAGACATGAAATGAAGCCTTAATTAGCAAACACAAAGTGGATAAAATAGTACTATATGTGGCCATCAGGGGCATTAAATGTGGCTGGGTAATCCAACAAACATAAAAGTAAGCATGGTTGCACACTCACACCCTGTGTGCCATAATGTGCCCAGTTTGGCTTGTTTAAACATTTTGCAAATAGTAAGATGGTGATAGTAACATTGGTCACCTCTAACCATGACATGCACTGGCTCTGTGTTTATTACATGAGCGTGGAGCATCCAATAAACCTAGGCTTTAACCATTATCAGCAGGAAAATTCTGACTGGTGATCAGAAGGTTGTGGGTTCGACCCCTGCCTGGTCAGATTTGATCATGAAATATTTTGCTAGTCATTCTCTTACTTTCGCTGATTAACAAGAAGGGCAGTTGTCAGTTTCTGGCAAAAGAGTGTGCACAACACTGGTTAACCGCTTAGAGGACTGAGCTTGCCCAGTAAAAGTGTGGTTAGATAAACTGATCGTGCTCGACATGACCCCATTGGGTTGTCTGGGTCATAAAACCTCCACAGACAAATCAACAGATGTCTAACGGATGATATGTTTTCTTATTTTTTCAAGAAAATAAGTTTAGACATTTTATGCAAATTGTCTCCTAATGAGGCAATTGCAACAAATTTCAAAGCCTATTTTCTGGGAAAAATAAGAAAACTATTCCAAAATTTAGTCAGCTGGAATTGTTACTCAGCATGCTATGCTAAATGTTAACCCTTGTCATGCTAAATAAATTAAGATGCCACGCCCACTTCTAATTTCCAGCCAATCAGATTTCTTGATTCGAGTTTTTGATAGAAATTCACATATTTATTGACAAACAGTGCAGATCCAGATCAGTTGGCTTCTGAGAAGCCAACTGATCTGGATCTCCACTGTTTGCTAAGACAGGGCATGTCGTGTTCAGCAAGAGAAGGGTTAAGAACAAGAAGAAATGCAATGTGACTGAAATAATTTTGAAAGGTTCATAAAATACATTTACACATATTTTGTGAAAGTTTTGACATAGCTGCATGGAAACAGTAGTATTCCAATAAAATTTCTTTTGAAGGTGAAAATGGGAGGTGGTTATCTGGTCAATAAATAATTTATTATACTTTATTCAGGAGTCGCTTACTGTCTTTCAAACAATGCCTTACTCATGATGATTAATAAACTTGACAGGTGAAATTAAAAGAGAATATTGATACATACTTCTCAACATAGAAACTTTCCTTCTTAGATTAGATAAATCAGTGTTTAAATACACTAGTTTAAGATAGTCCTTTTGGGGAAGTAATTATAAAATACGGAATAATTGTATGTTTGCCATAAATCTCTGAAAAATCCACACAGAAAGATTATCATGAGTTAATCATAGATTTTAACAGTGTAGGAAGCGCCTATAACCCATTTATGCCAAGTTGACTCTTCTACCTTAATTCTTCTGTCTGGTCAATTTCCAATAAAAGGGGTGTCTGGTTTTTTTTTAGTATTATCATGTTTTATAGTGTCTGGTTTGTTTTACAGGGGTCAGAATTTTCAGCAGATTAGCTGAATTCAGCAGTTTTGATGATTTTTCAGAAAAATAAAAGGTTCTTATCATGACATAAGCTTTTGAAATATGGTATTTTTGTTGGGGGAAGGTAGTGGGTATGGACATTTTCAGCGGTTTTGTTGAATTATCATTCCCACCCCTGTTTTTAGTATTATCATGTTTTATAGAAATATCTGTTTTTAATGCAAACAGTGTAGACCCTGATCAGACACCACATTCTGCATACTGTTTGGCGTGTTTGCCAGTGTCTCTTATATGGGGCTCTAGGCATATAATTATGGGTTAATCATTTATACAGAGGTAATTTGTGAAGTAGGTAACTTTGCTTCACTGTCTTAGTAGTAAGGTATCACATTCAACCAATGTACCTGAGAAAAAAGAGTAAACCCAGTCTGACTGTCACTAAAAGAGCTGTTTTATCAGGGTCTGCACTGTTAGCCATTCAAACACGTTTTGGACAATAATCACCAGGTAGACTAATTGAACAGTTTAATCTGCTAGGGTTACCATATTTACTCTAAGTATTGGGACATGCGGGTCTGGGCAAACAGTGCAGACCCTGATACTGCAGAATGTGACATCTAATTAGGGGCCACGCTGTTTGCCAGTCACTCAGCAGGTTTTAGAAATGTCATCAGATAGTAAAATATACTTGTTCAATTTCTGGGACAAGTATGGTAAGGAGCTATTCAGTTATAGGGTAAATATGTTTAGTGTGGAACATGCTGTTCACATATATAGCGTATTTAAAGTGAAAGGACATACCACGAGGAGAAAGTACTCTATGTTGAAAGTTTTTGTCTCCCTTTTCTTTGGAATAGAATCTGACAGGAGGAATTCTTTGTAAGCAAGAAACACATCAAATAAATGAAAATAGCATACATGGTTTTATTGGGGTTGTTCATGAAGTACGTTATATGATTAGTATAATGTAACATGCTGCACTGTTCATGCCTTCTAGATCTCGGTTGAGCAATATTCTATTTTCAAAGTGATCCGAAATGAACAAAAAAATATAAATTACATTCAAGTTGAAGGACTTTTCCTGCAGATGCGTAATTACTTCCCTGTTATACAAATCCCATCACAAAGGGGACTCTAACTCTTAAAGAAAAGAATTTGCTCCCAATGGGAGCAAATTCTTTCCTTTAAAAGTAGTCATACGTGTACTGTCTGTGCAGAATGATTTCCTCTGGAGGTGTATCTGTTCAAATTAACTCTTGTGTCCCACAATTTTTTATTGCCTCAGTTTGTAGGATATTTATGGTAGCTGTATTTATGGTAGCTGTTGGAACATTCAGCCTACACTTTAACCTCTGACTTTTGCTGTTGGTTGATACCATTAACCTTCACCTAACACTTCTTATTTTTCCTAAGTAAAGGGCTTGAAATTCTGTTTGAATGACCTCATTGGATGAAATTACATGGTTAGTTATCAAGCCCTGTTTTCAAGGAATAAAAAGTTAAGTTTAGACTACTGAATAGAAAACAGCAACAACAGAAGGGTAAATCTTTTTAAAAATCAAAGCATCATAGCTCCTGATAAAAGGCAATAGCCACTTATTATTTTTCTTATTTCTCCATGAAAACATATATTGTGGCACTCATGTAAAGTGCCTCACTGAGGCACATCTTATGAGTACCCACATTATATGTTTTCATGAAGAAATAAGGAAACAGTCTTAAAAGAGCAGTAATTTCCGGATGAAAAAAAGTGCCTTCTCTGGAGTTATAAATGCTGAAAAATAAATTAGACTTAATTAGACACTTCTCTCCAATAAAGCAGAAGCAAGTAACAAACTTTGCAAAAGTTTGCTGATTTAGTTACTTTGCTCAGAGAATTATTTATATACTTTCTTTTTAACTTAAGATTTTGTATGCAGATTTTATGACATTAAATAATGTTATGTTAAGTTCAGTCTGTTGAAGTGAAAGCTGCAAGCTTGACATAGTAATGCTGTTGTATAGACTATCAACTGTTAAAGTTTCTACCATGGAATAGTAAAAAATTGACTTGTGTTGCTGTTACATATAAAAGTAGCAGCAATGAATATGTACAGATGTAAAACTGCTGTAGATTTGTGCTTATATGGAAAGAATGGAATAGAAATAGAGAAAACTGTTAAAAGAAGCATTAAGAGTGCACATGCTTCATTAGAAAGAGGAAAAGCTACCAAACTACAGCGGCCCAAATGGTATAGGCCCAATCTTCCAGTTACAAATGGTGCTTCAAAGTTTATCAGGTTAGTATAGTACATTTTAGATTTGGTTGGGAAACTTCCATAAAATTCTATAAACAACCCTGATCAGGCTGTGCTGATGCTTGAGCTGATCTTGGCTTTCACATCCAAAACAAGTTCATTTCCACTATGAAAATTTAAGAACAGTTCATGAAAAAAACAACAACATATTTTTCAAGAACTAAGTTCTTGAACTGTACTTGAAGTGTTCTTAAAATGTTCATAAACATTTCAAGCTCAATTTAAGAAATGTTAAATTGGACAAATTTTAGGAACAATTTGTTACTTAATTGTTCTTGAAAAAAGTTTTAGAATAGCTCAAATACTCATGAACAAGAACAGTTCATAAACTTTGAATAGAATAACGAATGCCTGTTCTTGACCTGTTCTCAAACTCGGAGAACCTATTCTTGAACAGGTCATAAACTGTTTTTGAACTATTCTTGCCCTGTTCTAGAACTAATCTTACACAGTTTTAGAACTGTTCCTTTTCTGTTCTGGAACCAATCTTTCACAGTTCTGAAACAATTATTCAATAAATGTGCAGAATGTTTTTAACCATTGTCCTGCTGAACTCGGATATACCCTGTTTTGCAAACACTGTAGATCCAGATCAGTTGGGCTTGAAGAAGCCAACTGATTAGGATCTGCACTGTTTACCATCAAGTATGCAAATTTATAGCAACAGTCTGGATCAGGTGACCTGATTGGTTGAAAATTAGAAGTGGGCATGGCATCTTAATTTATTCAGCAGGACAAGGGTTAAGAATCATTCAGGAACTGTTCTTGAAAATTTATGGAATAGAGAAGGGTGATAAGTTGATATACCCTCTCTTTCAATGACTTAGATATCTGTCAGTATTCTTGAATTCAAACAAATTTAAAATCACCCAAGCCCTATCCCCATTTAGTGATTTGCCAAAACATTGTTTAGGAGAAGTTTGTTTCATGTCTTTTCCGCCCAGCAGAACATATTCTGAAAACAAATTGCATTTCTTTTATTCTTAAGTGGGTGTGGTATGCATGTTTTAACAACAGAGGAGTAGATGAACTTAGGTCATTTAAACTGTTTGAATACATTACACTTTTCAACTTTGCATGCTATTCTGCTGTCTAACACTAATTGTGCTTACAAGGACTGTGAAACAGCTAAACTAAGAGACTTCTTTGTGATGTCTAATCTGTCTTCTGCAAAACAGCCTTGAAAGAAAGCTCCCAGAATGCCACAGTGGTCATGTGACTTCCTGCATACATTCTTAAAATGTTCGTAATTTATTTTAAAAAGTATTTAAGAACAGTTTAAGAACATTTTGTTCTGATTATAGTGTTCTTAACATGTTCTAGCTTCCTTTGTTCTTAAAAAGATTCAAGTACATTTTAAGAAAAAAGTATTCTTAACATGTTCTTCTTTTTTTTCTTGAAATGATTCAAGTACTGTTTAAGAACATTTGTTCTTATAAAAGTGTTCTTAATATGTTCTTTTTTTGTTCTTGAATGGGTTTAAGAACAGTTCAGGAACATTAGTTCTGATTAAAACTTTCTTAAAATGTTCTTCATTTGTACTAGAAAGGATATAAGAATGGTTAAAGAATGTTTATTCTAACTGACAGCTATGGAACTGTTTTGTATTTGTTCTTGCACTTTTAAAGAATATTTCCAGACATTTTAAAGTTCTGAAAATGTTCTTCATTAGTACTCATACATGTGCTGGAACACTCCAAGCACATTTGTTCTAGAACACAGCAAATGAACAGTTTAGGAACTGTTCTTAATGTTCTAGAACAGTTCAGGAACTGTTCTTTAATCAAGAACAAAATTTTGCAGAGATTAAAAAATGGCATGGCTCATTTGACAGTGAGAAGAAAACTGGCACCTCACAACATTACATTTAAGGGGAATGGATATACTTGATAGAGTTTCTACTATTTTTTTAGATGAATTTTGTGGCTTCTTTTTTGCCTTCTTGGACACCAAGACTGATGAAAAGGGGTCTTCTCTGAAAGGAAAATATTTGCTCCCTATCCTTTCAGGACAGACCCCTTTTTAGAAGAGAGGCAAATATTTTTTTAAAGAGTTTGCCTCACTGAAGGTGTATCCATTGTCCCCTTATCTGCTCGGGACACAGGGGAATTTTCATTTCCCAATAATAACTTCAGTAAATATCAATGGATTTTCACCAAACTTGCTACGTGCATTGATATTGTAGAGATCTGCTTATGGAATGCTAATGGCCAAATTTCCTCAATTTTTGACAGTTATAATGATAGTGGCAGGGTATTATCATTTCACATTTTTATTTTACTATTGAGGTATCATTATACCTTTGTCCCCTAAATATTTTGATACAAATCTCCTTTCCAATAATTGTCCTTGGACTGAACATTTAAGCCGCTTTATTTCCTGTTATTGTGTCTAAAAGCTGCTGGATGCGTGGCAGTAAGTGTAGATTCTGATCAGATGCCACTTCTGTTGAGTGTTATATTGGTCGGTCTACATTGTTTGGGAAGTTCTGCCTCTCCCAATGCTTAGAGTAAATATGGTAACTTGCCAGAGCTCTTAACCCTTATCCTGCTGAATAGATTAATTAGCCACACCCATTTCTGACTATCAGCCAATCAGATTACATCATATAATGTTTTCATTCAAATTCACAAACTGAATGACAAACAGTGTAGATCCTGATCAGATGGCTTCTTCAGAAGTCATCTGATCTGGATCTACACTGTGTGCAAAGGTAGGGCTTGTTGTGAACAGCAGGATAAGGGTTAAAATGTGTTAAAGCTTGAGGATTGCAATTATATCTAAAATCTGATTTTTAACACATTTTATAATGATTTGAGATTATTGATAAGGGGCAAAGTATGAAAGAATATTTGGGAGAGATTTGCTTGATGAAATATGGCCCCCAGTGTTGGTGTTTCACATGATCCAATCTATGGTATTTTTATATCCCATCACTAATTTTTAGCTCATTTCTTACAGATGGGCATATAACTGCTGTATAAAGGGTACTAACTGCTCTTCCATTTGACAAGCAGAGCTAGAACTGGCAGTCTTTGTGTCAGTAATATAGTGAAATTTCTCATATTTACTCCTAATATTCAGACAGGCAGGTCTGAGTAAACTGTTAAGACTAAGATCAAATGCCAAATTCTATGGCATCTGTCAGGATCTACCCTGTTTGCCACTGATCCAGCAGTTCTTAGACACACCATCGGGTACTGAAATGGACTTGTTTAAATTTTAGGACTATTATAAGGTGTTAAGATATTACAATATTTAGGGTAAATGCTGTAGCCGAAAATCTGAAGAATGTGATAATAATGTGAAATACAGCCATTATTTTGTTGATTCTCACTGTATTTTCAGTGATCACAGCCCCAGATAAGGCAATTTTTTTCAACCCAAAAGTACTGATAGTTTTCTTATTTCTCCACGAAAACACATATTGTGGTACTCATTAGAAGCCCTCGCCGAGGGGCTTCTAATGAGTACCCACAACATATGTTTTCATGGAGAAATAAGAAAAATATATAATTGGATACTCCCTCTTAGCTTTATATGGCTCAAAATTAGGCTTATTGAACATACCATATCACCCTAAATATTGGGACACATTGACCAGTATTCCATAGCAATAGTTAAGGCGCTTTTTTCATCCAAAAAATGCTGATATCATTCTTATTTCTCGACAAAAACATATGTTGTGGGTACTCATTAGAAGTGCCTCGGCAAGGTGCTTCTAATGAGTACCACAACGTATGTTTTCGTCGAGAAATAAGAAAAATATTATGTGGATATCCCTCTTATCTGTAGCTATGGTATTCGAAACGGTACCTTTCCCTTAAGATTCGAACAAGCCTATTTTAAAAATACTACCTGTTGATAAGTTTAAAAATTGCTAGATGATGGGTAAACAGTTTAGACCTTGATTAGATGCTGCATTTGCTCAGACCAGTCTATCCCAATAATGTGGTTATTTATGGTAATAAACCTTAGTCCATATAAGTATTGATTCTTCATTCTGTTTATTTGCCTCCTGTTTGTAAGCAGTAATGTTGTACAAGTTTCATGAACAAACAGTTTAATGAGCAAACAGTAGATTGGACTCTAAATAATGATAACTCTACTAGAGCTACATTATATTGACCCTTAAAGTGTTAATTATAACTGCAACAGACAACATTTTTCTGTTATTATTTTTCAGAGAAAATAATGCTTGACATTGCATGTGAATTGTCTGCCTAACAGACAATTCACAAGAAATACAGAATCTTATTTTTTCTGAAAAAATGATATAAAAAAATATAAAATGTCATCTGCTGAAGTTTTGCTTAATGCTTTAAGGTTTAACCCTTATCATGCTGAATAAATTAAGATGCCACACCCACTTATAATTTTCAGCCAATCAGGTGACGATCCAGATTGTTGACATAAATTCATACACAATGGCAAACAGTGCAAATCCAGATCACTTGGCTTCTTCAGAAGCCAACTGATCTGGATCTACACTGTTTGCAAAAGCAGGGTCTATCCGGGTTCAGCAGGACAAGGGTTAAGGTGTAACTCAACTTATGCAGTAACAAAGTTTTCTGTAGCTCTGATAAATCCATATATGTTGATACCCTTAAATCCTTCGATTTAATGCAAAAGCTAATATTTTTCCTGTATAAAGTAAATCTGTCCAAAAGACTTGCTGTCGTAGGAGCTGTAGTAGTTAACGGAGTAGACTGGCTCCAGTCTCTAGTGACAAAATAATTTTTCTTATAATCTGTTTAATAATCCACTAAAATAAAACCAAAGTAATATCATGACTATAGAGGCTGGTCACTAGCTCAGGACTATCTATCCAATCCTTATGGTATAAACTGTATTCTACAGTATCCATTTATTAGATGTAAGGTGGGGTCTGACCTAGCTCTACTGCTAGCTCAGGACTATCCGTCCGATCCTTAGGGCATATACTGTATTCTACAGTATCCATTTATTAGATGTAAGGTGGGGTCTGATCTAGTTCTACTGTTAGCTCAGGACTATTGGTCCATTCCATAGGATATATACTGTATTCTACAGTATCCATTTATTAGATGTAAGGGTCTGATCTGGGTCTACACTGTTAACTCAGGACTTTCTGTCAAAGTTTTCGGATATATATGGTGTTCTACAGTTTCCATGTATTAGACGTAAATAGCGTCTGATCTGGCTCTACACTGTTAGCTCAGGACTGTCTTTCCAATTCTTAGGGTATAAATGGTACTCTACAGTATCCGTTTATAAGATGTAAGGTGGCTTCTGATCTGGGTCTACCCTGTTAGCTGAGGACTGTCTGTCCCATTCTTAGAGTATATACGGTATTCTACCGTATCCATTTATTACATGTAAGTACTTGGTATCTGATCTGGCTCTATACTGTTAGCTCAGGACTTTCTGTCGATGTCTTTGGAAAAATACGGTATTCTACAGTTTCCATTTACTAGATGTAAGGTGGTGTCTGATCTGGGTCTATATTGTTAGCTGAGGACTGTCTGTCCCATTCTTAGGGTATATACCGTATTCTACAGTATCCATTTATTACATGTAAGGTGGTGTCTGATCTGGGTCTACACTGTTAGCTCAGGACTATTTGTCTAATTCTTAGGGTAAATGGTATTCTACAGTGTCCATTTATTCAATGTAAGTAGCATCTGATCTGGGTCTACAGTGTTAGCTCAGGAATGTCTGTCCAATACGTATGGAATATACAGTATTATACAGTATCCATTTATTAGATGTGATGTCTGATCTATGTCTACACTTTATCACAAGACTGTCTAATACTTAGGGTATATACCGTATTCTACAGTATCCATTTGTAGATAAGGAGTAAGGTGGCATGAAAGCCCTGAACAGACTGCGTGATATTCCACTACCTGTAGGAGGGCAAAATATTACATTCTGTCCTTTTAATTATGCACAGTAAATACTTCTTTGGTTCTCTGATTTCTTCGTACGTTAATTGTTGCTGTCCAAATGATAATAACTCTTCCATTTATAAAATATCTTAAAATTCCCATAAAAAGATTTTATGAAATTTGTTTGATTGTTTTTTTTTTTTTTTTGTTGTTGTTGTTGTTGTGTTTTTCTATGACATTTTATTACCAGTATACATAATACATAACCCTTAACTGCAGAAGACAACAGTGTTTTTTTTTGTTTTTGTTTTTGTGTGTGTGTTTTTGTTTTTTTTGTTTGTTTTGTTTTTAATTTTTTTTTATAGAAAATAAGTCTTGAAATTGCATGTGATGATTTATGAAATGTCAAGACTTATTTTCTATGGAAAAAAATATAGAATGTCATCTGCTACAAATTTTACTTGGTGCAAAACACTATCTAACAAAGTGTAATGTAAATCTCTTTCGCTGGTCAGTTCATGGTTTAAGATTTTTGTGTAAGAAGCACAAGAACAAAGTTATAAATACGAGGGATGTTCGAAATGAATTGCTTATTGTCCTCTAGCTCGATATCCACATGGGGCAAGATAAAAACCAATACATACCTGTATAGGGCTATTCAATATCTACACAACAGGGCTCGGGAAAACTGGAAAAATAGCCGGTCTGGACCGAAATTAAGAATTCTGGACCGATTTCAAACACCCCAAAACGCTAATAAATCGGTCCAACAGATTTGTGCCTTGAACACCATTTTTCCCAAACCAACCAATTTTCACGAATCAATGATGTCTAAAAAATCACAAACGGTCAAGTCTTCCCAAACTGACAACGTCCGCGCACCTTTTAAATGCGATATTATGGTAGTTAAAAGGCTCTAAACGATCATTTGACATGTATATTGGAGAGACAGCTGAATAACGGCAACCTACCCGCAGCACAAATTAATTACGTCATTATCCAAACATTGTCAAAAATCAACACTTCACTGACCTTTGTGCGGTAAACAAGCGATTAACACGAATCATCAGTAACGGTAGTCTGATAATTAATCCGTTTGTGTGACACGTGTGAATACACTGAGACTGCAAAACATCCAGGTGCAGTCGGCGTGTCCAAAAGATCAAAGGTCGCTTTACTGAGAGTGATAAAAGAATGCACCGCTTGAACGCACCCGTTTTCTCCCTCTTCTTTTTTGTTTTGATCAACACGGTTTGTCGGTCCCAGATTCGATAAATGAATTCCCAAACCGTGTACGTCCTGATCAGATGTTGCATACAACGGCGTCTGATCTGGGTATTATTGATTGCTTCTTTTTTTTTTTTCTTTTTTTTTGTTGTTGATTGCCGTAACACGCGAGTATAATTCAAGGTAGATTTCACGGTAAAACTAAGTAATGCACCAGTTGCGCTAGACAAGACTGGTCAGTGTTTAAAATTTAAGCAGTCTGATCAAATCTTGAAACATTGAAAACTGCAAAACCGCCCGTGGCGCAGGCCTTTTTTATTAGACCTAATTAGGTCCATGAAAGTCGTTTCGTTCCGTCTCTCCTGTTTCCCGCCGTCTTCGCGCTTATACAAGACGGGAATCAGTTGTTTATAAATAGTTTAGGAAAACCCTGCGGAGGTGGAAATAACAACAAAACCGTTTTTTTTGTTTTTTTGTTTTTTTTTTTTCTTTCTTTTTACATACCTGACTGTATTTATTGATGACGCCAGCTTTGATCATGCTCGTTATACCCGGACTTCCGTCATATAATGGAGTTGAGGTGTATTATTTAAAAGGAGTTATAGGACTGCCAATTGTCATTAGTTTTCGTGACAGGTAATATATACATATTTTTTTTTTTTTGGGAAATGGGCTCATTGATGACGTCATCGTCATCGGCTGGACCGATTCCGATTTCAAAATTTCCAGAGCCCTGCTACACAATGGTGTATAAATGTACATGTTAGACTAAGTGTAAGACATAAAATTTGCCATTTGAATACACGCAGTCATTGACCACTGCAGTAAAAATGGTTGGTAGAAGCATCGACAAAAAAGATGAAATACGGGCTTACATCAAAGCTCGCTCAAAACTTGGTTGTTCTTTGAAGAAGCTGATGACTGAAATTTCTACTGCTTTTGGACCTTCTTGTGTGTCTTATGACACAGTTCGGCGGTGGAAAAAGAAATTTGAGTCTGGTGTAGAGTCCATAAAAAATGCACCGAAATCAGGTAGGCCAAAATCTGCATCTCGTAAAGAAATCGTTTCCAAAAGAAAGGAAATCATTGAAGGAGATGCCAGATTTACAGTTCGTGATATTGCAGGAAAGGTAGGCATATCACTATTAACGGTTCACCTTATTTTGAAGAAGCATTTGAAAGTCAGAAAGATTTCTGCTAGATGGGTGCCACATCTGTTGACTGACGAGCAAAAGAGGCAACGGGTTAAAGTGGCCAAAAAGCTGCTTCAAATGTTTCCAAAATATGACAAAAAGCAGTTTGCCAATGTCGTCACAGGTGATGAAACCTGGGTCCATTATTTTGAGCCCGTCAGAAAGGTTAGCAATAAGATCTGGGCCACTAAACACAGCAAACGCCCAATAATTGCCAAACGTTCTTTGAGTACAAAGAAGGTTTTGTATGCAATCTTCTTCTCTGGTGAAGGAGTCGCAATAAAAGTGCCAGTGAAAAAGGGCAAAAGCATCACCGGAAAGTACTACAAAGACATAGTACTGAAGAAACTGAAAAAGTATTATCAGAAACGACGCCCTGCCACTGGTTTTAAACATGTCCGTCTTCTACATGACAATGCCCCAGCTCATACCTCCGCAGTAGTTACGGCGTTTTTGAAGAAAGAAAACGTAACTGTTTTGCCTCACCCCCCGTATTCCCCAGACCTTGCCCCATGTGATTTCTTTTTGTTTCCGAAATTGAAAGCATTCCTTGCTGGGCGGAAATACCAGTCCCGACAGGCACTTGGATCTGCCATTCATCAGTACCTTATTACTGTGCCCAAATCAGCGTACCGTGACGCCTTCAAGAAGTGGATACATTGGCTGAAACTTTGCATTTCTAGCCACGGGGAGTACTTGGAGGGCATGAAATGAGTACTTTTGGGCTAACTTGAAATTTGAAGTCTCCAGATAGAAATAAGCAATTCATTTCGAACATCCCTCGTAAATCAGTGGTTTAAATTATGATAGCATGTGCCATTAGTTTGGAGAAACTTGCACTCTGCTAAGAGGTTAAACTGTTAAGAATTTATTATCCCTTGTCAAACACCATCCAGCTAGCAGGTTGGACAAGACTGGAACTCACCAGTCTCTAGTGACCAGCCTTTATAGTCATGATATTTTTTTTGGTTTTATCTTAGTGAATTATCAAACAGGATTATGAAAAAAAAAATATTTAGTCACTGGAGACTGGAGCCAGTCTATTAATGGAGGTACCCAATTCATAATTTTCTTGAAGCCTTCAGTATTTATTGCAGAGTGTACGGTTCATAGCTACAGATGAGAGAGGGTATCCAGATAATATTTTTTTTATTTCTCGATGAAATCATATGTTTAGGGGTACTCATTAGAAGTGCCTCGATAAGGCGCTTCTGATGAGTACCACAATATATGCTTTTGTTAAGGTCAGAAAACTATCAATACTTTAGGGCTAGGTTGGAAAAAGTGCCATTCACTGCTGGGTAAACAGATAGAGTGTCTTTGCTAGGCTCAAACTTGCAATGTTCACCACAGTTAAACAATCTAACCACTCAGCTGTGGTACCTCTTCCAATGTAAATATATTTAAAATTTATTAAGTAAAACTAGCTGAAGAAATAAAAACAACAACAACAACAACAACAACAAAAATAGTGAATTATTTTGTGAGTGCTATAAATGTTCTAAAATTGTGTACACAAGAGTTTCTGACAAAATGGCATAAGTATGCAAACTGTGCAAACCCAGGTTGCTCCTGAAAGAGCAGTCTTATCAGGGTATACACTATTTGTCGTTCCTAATAGTGTTTTATGAACAATAGGATAGAAAGCAAAATAGGCCAAAAAAGTATTCAAGCTTTTAGGCCATTTACCAGATACATCAGGGCCCAGTTGTTCAAAACTAACAATGTCATTAGTTAACGTATTGTTAAAACTTTGATCGTTAAATATGGCATATATGCTAATATTTTTTCAGCAAAAATACCTGTGAATTAGATATTGTACTTACTAGAACAGTTAACATGTTGACCACTAACGAGTTCATTAAGCTAATGACATTTTGAACAACTGGGCCTAGGAAAGTTAATTGTTTTTTTGCAGTTGATTGCAAATTGCCTCCTTTTGCAGAAATAATTACTTTCCATCTTAACATTGGTCCTTTGCATTTTGTTCTAAATCAAGATTTTTTAGTGTGTGTTTTTATGGTATTTACAGTGTATTGCTACTATAAAGATATGCTTAATGACTGCACTTAGATAACTTCAAAGAATGCACCCTGTCCTTGATTCGGTTCAGCTCTATATTTGCAGGGATTGTAATATTATATCTGATCTTAATTTAAAAAATTAACAAATTAACAGGTCAATTAGTTCTATTCATGTATTGTTTTATAATGTAACAGTCACTTGGGTGTACTGTTAAAAACTGCAGATATAACTATTAATTAATGATATCATGATTGGATGTATATGATGTAATTAAAACAATTCTCTTAATGTATAGTTTTCTGAGTAGATAAATGTGATGCAGTTTAAGTATTAATAACTTTTGTACTGAATACATGGAATACAGTTAAAGTAATACTGTTAGAAAATACCTTCCTGGCTGGATATATGTCATGTAGTTCAATTAATAGTTAATTAATAATTTTCTGACTGGATATATGTGATGAAGTTAAAAGTAATACTGTCAATCAATAAATTTCTGACGAAATATATATGATGTAGTTAAAGTAATACTGTCCATTAACCCTTGCCATAAATTAAGATACCACGCCATGCCCACTTCTAATTTCCAGCCAATCAGATTACTTGATCCAGATTTTTGATAGAAATTCAGATATTTAATGACAAACAGTGCAGATCCAGATCAGTTGGCTTCTTCAGAAGCCAACTGATCTGGATCTACACTGTTTGCTAAGATAGGGCATGTCGTGCTCAGCAAGAGAAGGGTTAATACTTTTCTGACTGGATATATAAGATGTTGTTCAAGTAATATTATTAATTAATAATGTTCTGGCTGGCTATAATGTGGCATAGTTAATGTGAATTCACAATTTCCTGACTAGATATTTGTGGCACAGCTAAAATAATACTGTTAATTAATTATTTCCTGGCTGAATATAATTGTCTCAAATAGATAAAGTTATGCTGTGAATAATTTCACACACTTCAACACAATCTGTATTGATATATAGTATCACTAATACCTTAATAAAAGTACTGGGACAGTTAGGCCTTGGCAACAGTGTAATAGTTTGTCTTTCATTACTGACAATGACCAATCTTAATCACATGCGAGAAATGCTACTGTTTGTGTGTTCTAAGATGGCTGATTAGACCATTTCTAGCTCTAAACTGTCTGTTGCAGATGGAACAACAGAGGTCAGAGCAAGACAGCTCTGTTGGTGATGCCTTAACTCTGGCTTTGCATTGTGTATGTTTCTGCTCGGCTTTGCTGATTCTTTTTGCCTCATATTCACTAGCACCTCTTCCACCTCTTCTGATGAGGCCTTGCCACCTTGCTCGGTCCTGTGCTATTTGTTCCTACGACTCTGTTGGTATGTTGAAATTCTCAAGGGCGGCTTTGAGGGTGTCTTTGTATCGCTTCTTCTGACCACTATGGGAGCGTTTGCCCAGTTCTAGTTCTCCATAGAGGATTTTCTTTGGTAAACGTTCCTCATGCATCCTGGTAACATGGCCTGTCCATCTTAAATGCCAGTTTCAGAAGAGTATGTACACTCTGCATCCCTGCCCTTTTCAGGACTTTTATGTCTGGAATCCTGTCTTGCCACTTAATCTTTAGAAGTTTTCTGAGGCAGCTCGTATGGAAATGGTTCATTCTTTTGGCATGCCGTTGGTAAACTGTCCATATTTCGCATGCGTACAATAGTGTTGGCAGCACCACAGCTTTGTAGACTTTCAGCTTTGTGTCAAGCCTGATTCCACTTTGATCCCATACCTACCATGTAGTCGGCCAAATGCTGCACTAGCTTTGGCAATCCTGGCATTGATATCATCATGACTCTTGACAATGTGCTTACAAGGTAGGTGAACTTGTCTACCACTTGCTTTCTTTGACCTTTCACTGTAATGGTGAGCTCCTTATAAGGCTTGCCTGGTGCTGGTTGATAAACAGTGTAAGTGTAGACACAGATCAGACGCCACAGAATGTGGCATCTGATTGTCTGTATTGTTTGCCACTTAATCCAGAATGTTTTAGACATATCAAAAAGTAACGAAAGAGGCTTGTTCAAACTTCAGTACAGGTATAGTAAATAGATAAGGTGTCCCGATAATTAGGGTAAATACTGTAGTTTCAGCACATTGGTAGAAAGGTACTTGCATTTGAGTTTGCTTTTTTTTATGCCCCCAACTTCAGAGAAGTTGGAGGGGCATATTGCTTCTGGGTTGTTCGTTCATGCGTACGTCCGCCCGTCCGTCCGTCATGCTTTTTGATGCATAGCATAACTTTAGAACCGTGAATGCTACTGTTTTGAAATTTCTTATATGGATTCCTCATGAAAAAATAGCTGACACTTCTTTTTTTTTCTTGACAGGATTATGCCCCTTTTCTGAGTTATGGCCCTTTGAAAAAAAATGGATGCAATCTTGTCAGCAAAATATCTCAAAAACTATTGAAGCTAGAGCCTTGAAACTTGATGAATAGACTGGTAGTGATGTCTAGACAGCCTTATTAACTTTTGAAGAAATTTTGAAATATACTTCTTGAGTTATGGCCCTTTGTAATTTTGGGCATTTATACCTTGTCAGCAAAATATCTCAAAAACTGTTTGAGCTAGAGCCTTAAAACTTAGTGAATGGATTTGTAGTGATGAGTATATGACCTGGTTAACTTTTGAAGAAATTCTGAAAAATACATCATGAGTTATGGCCCTTTGAATTTTGGGCATTTTTACCTTGTCAGCAAAATGTCTCAAAAACCATTGGAGCTAGAGGCTTGACACTTGATGAATAGACTGGTAGTGATGAGCAGACAACCTGATTAACTTTTGAAGAAATTTTGAAATATACTTCTTGAGTTATGACCTTTTGTAATTTTGGGCATTGTTACCTTGTCAGCAAAAAATGTCAAAAACTATTGAAGCCAGAGCCTTGAAGCTTGATGAATAGACCGGTAGTGATGAGTAGACAACCTGATTAACTTGTGAAGAAATTTTGAAATATACTTTTGAGTTATGCCCCTTTGTAATTTTGGGCATTTTTACCTTGTCAGCAAAATATCTCAAAAACTGTTAAAGTTAAAGCCTTGAAACTTAGTAAATGGATTTGTAGTGATGAGCAGATGACCTGATTAACTTTTGATATAATTCTGAAAAATACTTCATGAGTTATGGCCCTTTGTAATTTTGGGCAATTTTGCCTTGTCAGCAAAATATCTCAAAAACCATTGGAGCTAGAGCCTTGAAACTTGATGAATAGACTGGTAGTGATGAGTTGACAACCTGATTAACTTTTGAAGAAATTTTGAAAAATACTTCTTGAGTTATGGCCCTTTGTAATTTTGGGCATTTATACCTTGTCAGCAAAATATCTCAAAAACTGTTAGAGCTAGAGCCTTGAAACTTAGTACATGGATTTGTAGTGATGAGTATATGACCTGATAAACTTTTGAAGAAATTCTGAAAAATACTTCATGAGTTATGGCCCTTTGAATTTTTGGGCATTTTTACCTTGTCAGCAAAATATCTCAAAAACCATTGGAGCTAGAGGCTTGAAACTTGATGAATAGACTGGTAGAATGAGTAGACAACCTGATTAACTTTTGAAGAAATTTTGAAATATACTTCTTGAATAATGCCCCTTTGTAATTTTGGGCATTGTTACCTTGTCAGCAAAAAATGTAAAAAACTATTGAAGCTAGAGCCTTGAAGCTTGATGAACAGACCGGTAGTGATGAGTAGACAACCTGATTAACTTTTGAAGAAATTTTGAAATATACTTCTTGAGTAATGCCCCTTTGTAATTTTGGGCATTTTTACCTTGTCAGCAAAATATCTCAAAAACTATTAAAGTTAAAGCCTTTTAATTTAGTAAATGGATTTGTAATGATGAGTAGATGACCTGATTAACTTTTGAAAAAATTCTGAAAAATACTTCATAAGTTATAGCCTGTTGTAATTTTGGGCAATTTTACCTTGTCAGCAAAATGTCTCATAAACCGTTGGAGCTAGAGCCTTGAAACTTGATGAATAGACTGGTAGTGATGAGTAGACAACCTGGTTAACTTTTGAAGAAATTTTGAAAAATACTTCTTGAGTTATGGTCCTTTGTAATTTTGGGCATTTATACCTTGTCAGCATAATATCTCAAAAACTATTAGAGCTAGAGCCTTGAAACTTAATAAATGGATTTATAGTGATGAGTAGATGACCTGATTAACTTTTGAAAAAATTCTGAAAAACACTTCATGAGTTATGGCCCTTTGTAATTTTGGGCATTTTTACCTTGTCAGCAAAATATCTCAAAAACCGTTGGAGCTAAAGCCTTGAAACTTGATGAATAGACCGGTAGTGATGAATAGACAACCTGGTTAACTTTTGAATAAATTTTGAAAAATTCTTATTGAATTATGGCCCTTTGTAATTTTTGACATTTTTATCTTGTCAGCAAAATATCTCAAAAACTGTTAGAGCTAGAGACTTGAAACTTGGTGAATTGATTGGTAATGATGAGTAGGTGACCTGATTAACTTTTGTGTAAATTCTGAAAAATATTTCCTAAGTAATGGCCCTTTGTAAATTTGGGCATGTTTCCCTTGTCAGCAAAATATCTAAAAAAACTATTGAAGCTGGAGCATTGAAACTTGATGAATAGATTGGTAGCGATGAGTAGATGACCTGATTATGCCCCTAATTTCGAATGAAATTGATGGGGCATATTATTTTGCCTTCCTTTGTCTGTCTGTCTGTTTGTTTGTTCATCAAGCTTTTTTGTGCATGCCATATCTTAAGAACCCTGCATCCTAGGGTTTTGAAATTTTATATTTGGGTTCCTAATGAAAAAAATAGCTGACCCGTATTTTTTTTCCTTGTCCAACCTGTTTGTTTAGAGTTATGCCCCTTTGAAAAAAATCAGAATTAAATCTTGTGAGCAAGATATCTTGAAAAGTATTTAAGCTGGGTTCTTGAAATTCGATACAGTGAGTGGGAATGACATGTAAATTACCTGATTATATTTTGAGAGAATTCCATGAAAATATTGATAAAGTTACGGCCCTTTGTGGTTCTGCACATTTTGACCTTGTCAGCAAGATGTCTCGAAAAGTACTTAAGCTAGGGTCTTGAAGTATTATCTGCTGATTGGGGATGATGTGGAGATTACCTGATTTGTTTTTTTATGGAATTCCATGAAAAATTGAGGTAGTTATTGCCCTTTGTAGTTCTAGGCATTTTGACCTTGTCAGCAAGATATCTCAAAAAATATTTAAGCCAGAGCCATGATATTTGGTATACTGATTGGGATTGAGGAGGAGATCACCTAATTAAATTTTGAACTAATTAAATGAAATGTTGGAGTTATGGCCCTTTGCAATTTCTGGCCATTTAATGTCATTGCTTTATTGTGTATAGCATAAGTTTAGAACCATGTATGCTAATGTTTTGAAATTTCATGTTTTGATTCCTCATGAAAAAATAGATGACCCATATTTTTGTCTTATCCCAATTATCTCCTATTTTAGAGTTATTTCCCTTTGATAAAATAACCTTGAAATCTCATATACTTGTACTATTGTTACCGTCATGGGCAAGCAGAGTTGGAGTCAAGCAGTGTTAGAGTCGGGCAGTTGGGGGCATAGTGTTTTACAAACACCAGCTCTAGTTTTTTGGGTTTTTTTTTGGCAAAATACAGCATAAATATGAACCTGTTTGGTGCACTCAAGTGATTGTTTGCCGCTAGTGAATTTGCAAGCTTTTGGGTTTTGGCAAAAGATCCAAATACAGTCGACTCTCGTTATCTCGAACTTCACGGGACCTGATAAAAATGCTCGAGTTATCAGTAGTTCGAAACAACCAAATTGTGACGTCATAGGTATGACGACTGTTTGCCTCTGTTCGCCAAAACGTGTCTTTTAATACTCCTGCAAATTTGGATTTCCATGTGAGCTATAAATAAATTATTGGTTTCCGGATTGTGTTAGCTATACGTTATGAACTAGTTTGGATTAGCTCCCTTCGCATAGACGACTCGATAAAGAGTTGACTGGTTTCCGCTTTTGCATAAAAAGCTTACAATGTTAAGCGGCAGCTGTAAGCTAGTTTGGATTATCTCCCCTGGCATAAACGAACCATCTCAGCGCGGCAAACTGTAGATCCTGCAGAGAAAGCTCGTTATGAACCGTCTCATCTGGACCTACACTGTTTGTGTGGGTATCCGTATCAGTCTACAGGGTCGGAAGGGTTGACATCCGTACCCACTTGTGATTCGTCTATTTGAGGCCGTGCACGACAACTCCTATTAGAAGACTGTGTGACTGTCAAAGACTCGGATCAGCCTGCACGCCCACGAATTTTCCATTATACGCATGAGCCTTATCTGGGCTTACCATAGAGCACCGCATGACCAAAGAGTAACAAGCAAAGATTCAGACTTAGCTAGCCTGATCAATACAGGCTGATCTGAGTCGGAACCTGTCGCGCACGGACTTTTCTTGAAGATGCTATATCATTCAGACGGACAGTACTCAATAGTGAAGAGCAAATCTAAACAATAAATTAAAGAAACTTCGTTGATTAATCTTGCATAACACTATTCTGAGCCGCTTTTTATCTTACAATTCAATGACACGAGACGGTGTTGAGCGCCGTGTGTCAAACCCGACTCGACACGCACGTGATTTCATAATTACGGATTTTAGACGTTGTTAAAAATTAAAACATTGATTTATTTATCAATGGCCTGCGACTGAGACCGGCGGCGCCGCATCTTACATTTTGTTTTCCTTCGTCATGGTCCGAGTTCGAGATACGGGGTAGTAAAAACTGTGAAAAATATATTCAGGGACTGAAAATGATGGACGAGATAGCCGAAGTGTCGACATAAAAGTAGTTCGACATAGACGAAGCTGAAATACAATAAATACATAGGGAAAATAATCGGGACTTAGAAATCAGTTCGACATAAGTGATAGGATCGAGATAAGAGGGGTCGAGATAACGAGAGTCAACTGTATAAATGATACAGTGGCTGTTATGTGAACATAAGTCCAGAATTTTTTTTATTTTCTTGTTCCCAGGAAAATTCTGGCTGGAGGCACGGTAGGAGGAGGAATAAAAAAAAAAAAATAAATAAATAAAATGCCCAAAATCCTCCAGTCAGAATAAAAAAAAAATAAAACTCCCAACATTTTTTATGCCCCCGCCATTTTCAATGGGGGGGCATATAGTATCACCGCTGTCCGTATGTACGTACGTCCGTCTGTCCCGTCTGTCCTGTACGTAACACTTTTGGTTTCCGTGCGATATCTTTTGAAAGGATTGGTGTATTGGATCGAAATTTTACACACAGGTATATAATCATAAAATGTAAAGGTCAAGTTCGATTTAGGGTAAAATCTGTCAATTATTTTGGGAGTTATGGCCCTTTATCAATGTTAAAAAATAGTTGAAAAAATGGTTTATACACAGGTATGTAATCATAAAATGGTTTACCATTTGAGAGTTTTTGTTGATAATTAATAGGGATGCTTAGAACATTAAGAAGGAGAGTTGCATTTAAAATTTGTAACTATGGGTTACTCATTACTCCATTTATTTTCAATTATCTCCCCTGGTTGTAAACCCATGTGCAGGCCATAACTTAAACCAGTGGAGACATTTTAATGATAGTTAGTAGAGATGCTAAGAACATAAACTAGGTGTGTCACAATATGTAAGGACAACTCTGACCTACAAATTGTTGGAGTTATCTCCCTTACTTACACTGTGGATGCAGATTTATCAGCAATGCATGCAGCAGGCTTTATTTTTCTCATTATTTTTGGATTCTTTGTTTAAAATCACTTACTAGCGAACACAAAATTGAGTTTCTCAGACTAATGGTTGAAGAGTTACAGGCCTTGCAGGCAAAACACCTTATATTTCTCATTATTTTTGGATTCTTTGTTGAAAATCACTTACTAGCAAACACAAAATCCAGTTTCTACGACTAACAGTTTGAGAGAGAGTTATAATCTTTGCAGGCAACAGGCCTTATCTTTCTCATTATTTTCGGATTCTTTGTTGAAAATCACTTGTCCTTTAAAACAGCGATGTCATGGCCGGCAGGATTGGGTTTTCCGAGGTTTACCTTTTCATTGACCTTTTGAAAAACCTGTCCATAATGCCGTTAGGCATTTTTCTTGTTTTAAAAAGGATTGATATGTGTATTGGATTCATATTTTACACCCAGGTGTATAATCATAAAATATGGTCAAGTTCGATTTAGGGCCCTTTTTTCAACTTCATTTTTTGCAAAATACCTGCGTGTGGGTAAGGATGGCTCTGGGCAGGGGCATCTGTGTCATACTGACACATTTCTAGTTTTTTATTATTTTTAATCCCTTGTGATAGACTAGTTACGCATCTTTGAGTTGTGGAAACATAGTTATACCTAACACAATGCTTATACTATACTTGCCCTGACTTTTCAAAAGCAAAAATGATAACGATTTTGTAATGTCAGACTAGATTGCCAAAACCATGTGTAAACTCCTGACTAGCAGATGAATATTTGACTAGAAAAACACTAATAAATTTCTGTGACTGGATTGAACTTGCTATATGATCATCCATAAGCAGACCTTGTCTTTTCCACATGTGTGTCCTCAGTGAGGCTCAGACCCACAGCAGTGAGAGACCTAATGATTAAGAGTCAGTGCTCTTTGCCACTAGGCTATGGAGGCCCACTGATACTAGATGTACACATGACACCAAGATTTGATGGCACAAGTGATAGCTGGAATGATCTTCATCTTGTAAAGATCCCAAAAACTTGGACACAGAAAAATTGCTGTAGTCATGGTAAAAGATATCTCAGGAACTACTTTACCTAGAAACTTGAAATTTTGTACACATGACAAGTATGACTAGTTGTATTGTGGGAAAGAAAATAAGGGCCATGAGGCCAGGTCCCTTAGAGTTATTTCCCTTTGTTGTTCTTGCTATTAAATTTTGTATTTTTTTTCTGGCTATACTGATGGCCATGGCCGGGGGTATTAGTGAGCATATGCTCACTTCATGGTCTAGTTATTATTGAATGAATAATTAAATGCTTTTTGGGAAAACAGGAAGCCACGAAAATTAATGACAATTAAATTTTTGGCACTAACTACATTGTTTTTGTTGATAACAGTCATTAAAAACTTGCCTAAAGTATTCACACAGCAGTACAACTATCCTAAATTGATCTGAATAAGCAAAATATTTCTTTTGCATGCAGTAATTACCAATCTGATTGGCAGCTTATTGACAACTGTTTATTTACACTTGAGTGAACTGAAACGAAATTCGGAGAAAAATCACCGTAAACTGAATCGTGACCACTGAACTGCGATGCATCGTAATTTAGGGGTATAATGTTTCATCTCTGCTCTTTTCCAAAGAATGCACAGTGATCTTGAAAAAAGCAGTGCTCACCTCCATATATCTGGCTCAAATGCTAAGCATGGGGATGATATCCAGTGCATGAGTAAATCGACAAGGCGATGGAAAAGTGCAGAAAATACCCCCAGGAAGGTCTGAAGTTTTAATTCATACGGGGCCAAAAATGGACCATCTGTGGAAATAAAAAATAAAATCGTGAAAAGGTACTTTTATTTTTATTTTGGTTTTCACAAAAATCGGGTCGGCACTTCTGAGAACCAGAAAGTAAAAAAAATTCTGGCCTTACCATGTTAATTATGTAGATTGTTGCTCTTGTTCTTTATAGGCAGAACTAACTTTATTTTACCCTTAAAGAACACTAAATTTCGCCCCTCATAGACTGTCTCAATGATTGTTTCAGAAAGGTTGACTTGTCATAATGATTGGTGCACGCTGTCTTGTTTTTGTTATTAAGGCACCGTTTTACATTAATTATTCTTAGAATCAGATATGTCAGATTTATTTTTATCAATTTATTGAAAAGACATGACAAATTTTTATCTTTATGCCTCTTAGCATGTTAACCTTTATTGTTCTCTGGGCTAATTCAGTAGAGGAATATTTGGTGATACAGTGGAAACTCAGTAATTTGAACTCTGATTTTTCGAAATTACTGGATTTTTCAAAGACAACTGATGGGCCGAACTATTTTCACTATAATTTATTGCAAAAATATCACCGATTTTTCCAATTTCAATATTTCGAAAAATTCAGTTTTTCAAACAGATTCGTCGGTCCCAATCAAAGAAATTCCTATCAAAATCCCCTGCTAAATTCGAAATTCCAAACTGCCAATCAAGGTCACGCATGATGATAATGATTTCTTTGTGCGGCAAGCTCAATAGTTACACACCCGAGTGACTTCATGGGTTTATTCGCTGCCTGTAATTGACATCGGATTAACGGTCAGTATTCCGAATAGATTTGTCGGAAGCAAACAAAGAAATTCCTAGTAAAATCCCCTGCTACATTTGAAATTCTAAAATGCCAATCAAGGTCACTCATGATGATCTTGATTTCTTTGTGTGGTGAGTTCAGTAGGTAGACACCTGAGTGACTTCACGGGTTTATTCGCTGCAGGTAATTGACACCAGATTGACTGTCACACTTTTTAGTGATAATCCTTGATTGAGTAAAGGGTGTTTTTAATTGAGGTCGTTAGCAATGATCTTCTTATATGATTTTTTTATGTGTTTTAATTATGGGTCATTAATGAACTTCAATGGATTTTAACGATCCGTGATTCATGTAACGTGTAAATACGAAATTGTAAAAGTATGGTTACAGCAAAAATAACAATTCTGATAACACTGAAAGTAGGCGAGTTTTCTGAATATTTATGGATGTTTTTTAAAGTGAAAGTAAGGGCAAAAGAAGCCAAACAAAGTTGGCAAGAAACGTGTAGTTAGCCCTTTCAGATCTGTATCAGCCATTTTATTGCAGACTGATATAAAATGTTTGCCTTTTCTGCACTGCTTTTTCCAAAGTTAAATATTTCTTCAGTTAAATGGTTCATTACTTTACATTTAACCTTCATTTTCATGGTTGTAAATAAAAATGTAAGTTCACGTTTTCTTTTTATTTTCTGGTTCCATAGGCCTGTCAAGCATAAAAGATTATTAGCTCAACCTTCAAGCAGCTCATTATCTTAAATGCTTAGGCAGATATGTTCCTATTACTTCAATGATATTGAATGAAAAACATCTGAAGATACCCGAAAACTCCCGATTTCAGAAACTGAACTACCGATAATGCGAAAGAATTTCTACAGTCCCTTGTTCTTCAAATTATCAAGGTTTGACTGTATTTTTCTTATTTTCCACAGAAAACAGGCTTTGACATTTCATCCAAATTGTCTTGCATGAAAGGTCAAACCTGTTTTCATGAAAAATAAGAAAAAATGTTTCAAAATGGCGTCTGCTGAAAATTTTACCTGGAGTGCTAATTAAGCGTTAAACAAGCAATAGAAATGTGCCAGAGTTACAAACATATGGAGGTTCATATCTGTTTTTCCTTTAGCTTTACTGAGTCACTTTGCATTTAAAACAATATCCTTTGTCTTTGCTTTTCTTATTATTTTCTGAAAAAAAATGGAAAAGCATTTGATGATGATTGGAATAAAATATCAAAGCAAATTTTTGGCAATAAAAGCATGTGGTACATATATGCAGGCTTATCTGAACCTTTACTGTTCTATAAGAACACTAAAAGACCTCTGTTTACATAACATAGTTCGAAAAATATACAATTAACAGAAGTAGCTTAGTAATATTACTGTACTTACCCTAAGATGGGTCAGAGCAAAGAGAGAAGACCCAGACCTAGATTAGGTGTTTGATCAGGATCTGCAGCAGTATTCCAAACCCATAGACATAGTGAACTGGACTTGTTCAAAGTTTAAGACAAGTATAGTGAGGGGTTAACCCTTGTCATGCTGAATAAATTAAGATGTCACACCCACATCTGATTTTCAGCCAGTCAGATTACTTGATCCGAGAGTTTGATACAAATATACATACTTAATGATAAACAGTGCAGATCCAGATCAGTTCAGAAGCCAACTGATCTGGATCTGCACTGTTTGCAAAGATAGGGTATATCTGGGCTTAGCAGGACAAGGGTTAAGCTGTCTGAATATTTAGGGTAAATAAGGTTAAATAATAAGGTTAATATTGTGTGAGAAATGTCATATTGGAAATCCGATGTGGTCCAATATAATGGATCTGGAATGGAATGGAAAAATAAATGGGAAACTCGGCGGAAAGTTAGTGACGTTCTGGACTCAAACATTCAAAAGAGCTGGAACTGTTTGGTACAAAATGATTTAAATATGAATATGAATATAAACGGACAAAAGGACGATACGAGACTGGGAATAGGATTATTTCCTCTGTCCAAACTATTACAGGGAAACATGAAACTTTACAGAAGGTATATACCTGTAGTATACCCCTTTATCTTGCTTCTTTGAAGCATTAGCTGACATAATTTTAACCCTTGTCCTGCTGAAACCGGATGTCCTGCCTTTGCAAACAGTGTAGATCCAGATCAGTTGGTTTCTGGAGAAGCCAACTGATCTGGATCGACACTGTTTGCCATTCAGTATGTGAATTTATATCAACAATCTGGATCAAGCAATCTGATTGGCTGACAATTAGAAATGGGTGTGGCATCTTAATTTATTCAGCAGGACAAGGGTTAAGGGGAATGAATACACTTTCAGGAGTGGTAACTGTAGAAACTTTTTTTCTCTGTTCGGAGAAGGAATCTGCTCTAAAAGGAAAGAATTTGCTCTCTGGGAGCAAATTCTTTCCTTTTAGAATAGATCCCCTTTCAGATCTTGGTATGTAGGGAGCTATGCAGGATTCCTCCAGTTATCTCCCTTTTCTGGCGAAAGACTGCACAATACTGGTTAACCGCTTAGAGGACTAAGCCTGCCCAGTGAACGTGTGGTTAGGTAAACTGACCGCAATCGACATGACCCCATTGGGTTGACTGGGCAGTAAAACCTCAACACAAACAAAAAGTTATCTCCCTTGTATAAAATGGTGGTAAAACTAACATAAACAAGTATATCCAGTTTCCTTAAGGTGAAAGGATATATGTGAAATGATTTTACAAAGGGAACCAACTTTTGCAGACAGGAAGTTAAATCCTTATTATTTGAAACCTTTCAAATATGAGGGTTGTCTTAAAGGAAAGACTTTGCTCCCAGAGGGAACTAATTATTTTCTTTTAATAGCAACTTTTTGCAAAGGGAGATAACTATTTTCTTGTCAGATTTATTTCGTTTTAATGTATATCTCTTCTCCTGCTGGGAAAATTTGACATTTTATGCTAGTTGTTTCAAAATCCGGTCATAAAAGTTAATGCGTTTAAAGTTTGCATGAAATATAAATCCTTATTTTCTGGGGTATATAAAAGCAGTAATTTGTTATATGCTGTTCAGCCAGTAGAGCACTCTATAGGCTAAAACAGCAGGTCTAAAACAAGTTACTGGATACTTTTTGCTGAAAATAAATCTTCACTTTTCATTCAAATTGTCTTCTTTTGAGATGGTCAGTTTGCTGTCCTTTGAAGACAGTTTGTATGACATATCAAGCCTAAGATTCTGCTAAGATTCAAGATGTTATCTTCTGGTATCAGGTTAGCAGGTTAAAGGTCGCTGTCACCAGCAAAATATAAAACGGCAACTGCAGAACTTGCTCTTTACAGTTATTGCCCAACATATTAATACACCTTAACCCTTGTCCTGCTGAACCCTGATGATATACCCTGCCTTTGCAAACAGTGTAGTTCCAGATCAGTTGGCTTCTTCAGATAATTTAGCCTACAGATAAAGCCTAAGGCTTAAAATTGATAGAGATGGAACATATGGTGAAGACACAGACCAGACTGCATGGATGCACTGTCTTGTCTGGGCATTTGCTCAAGAACACCCTTTTGTATGATGCAGGCCATACAAATATATAGCATAGTTCCAGATAAGGCATTTTTTCAAACGACGAAAACAAGCCTATTCAAATATATTGAGAATATTACCACCAAAAAATGAAAATTTTCAAATAAAAAAATCTGATTATATTTATATTTATGCTCAAAACATAGATTGTGGGTACTCGTTAGAACTGCCCCAGTGAGGCAGTTCTAATGAGTACCCACAATCTATGTTTTTGAGCAGAAATAAGAAAAATAATGTATACCCCTGTAAACCCCAGTTTTACTATATAAAAGTGGGGTTTAAGGGGGTCAGTATTATATAGGCATGTTTTTGTGATGAAAAGTTATGATATGTTCCTTATTTCTCCACAAAAAAAGGTTTATTGTGTGAACACATTAGAAGCACATCGTTGTTGTGCTTCTAATGCATACCCACAGCATATATTTCCATGTAGAAAGAAAGAAAAAAATGTTTACCTGCTGCCCCCTCTTCTAGAGCTATGAATTATTTTAGAGGAATTTGATATTGTGATAACACTGCACTGATATTGTGTTGTACCATTTTAGACTTCTGTCAGTATATTATTGGCAAGGTTTGTTATTATCTGTGATTGGTAATATGTGATTACTCCACACTTTTTGGCTGGATTTCTTTTCTGTCTTGATAGGTTGGGCAAGTTTAATTAAGAAACATAAGTTATATTGACATTGGAAAACTAAGTGATATTTGGGATGTTTCCTTCATTTATTTTGGCTGTTTTTTCAGTACAGAGGCAAACTAACACAGTAAACATGGGATGTGCTTTGTCTTCTTTCAGTTTTGAAGATATATCATGTCTGGGCGACTCAACAAGTTTGTCAGAGGTGTCTCTGGACGGGAACCCCATCACCACTCAAGAGCAGTACTACAAACAGATAGTGTTGAGACACATGCAGCAACTCAAACAGTTAGACATGAAGAGAGTGACGGTAAGTTCTGAGTCGCCTTCACTTTACTGTGTTGTGTTTTTGATATCATATATGGCACATAAAATTGGGCCTAATACACTACAACCTCTTTATAACACGATTTATTATAACACGGTTTTGGATACAACACAGTTCAAAGGTGGATCCCAAAAATGTATAGATTATATAGAAAAATGACCATAAATGGTCATTTTTCTATATAATCTATACAATTTTGTTTGTATATAACATGGTTGTATAACTAACACGGTTTATGCTTTGGACCTCAAAAATAGTGTTATAAAAAGGTCGTGGTGTATATGATTATGCAAACAATGAATTCCCAGGTCAGCCTATACACCTGCACAGTCTGATTGGGGCTTTATAGCTCACCTAACTGATCTTATGGTTCAGGATCAGCTACAGTGGTCGTGTTCTGTCCATCATTTGTCCACATTTTCAGTGACTTCCCCTGGTGTTCAGTACATTGTGTGTTCGATCCCCACTGTGTCCAGCAATACTCTTTCATGCAGATTGATCATGAAATGTTAAGGTCATTCTCTCCCTTCTGCTGATTCAAGAAGGCCAGTTGTCAGTTTCTGGCGAAAGAATGTGCGCAAGCACTGGGTAACCTCATAGACTAATCTGCCCGGGAAAAGTGTGTAGGTAAACTGAATGGATCAACATGACCTTAATAGTGCTGACAGAGCCATTAAACTCCGAATCAGCCAACGACTTCTGAAACTGGTGGGCCAATTTTTATCAAATTTCTAGTGGGACCTACCTGGGTTGGGTGAATCAAAGGTTGCTTAACCTATTGTAGTCGGGAGACCCATAAAAGGGTAATTGGCAAACAGTGCAGACCAAGATCAGGATCAGATGTCGCAGAATGTGGCATCTGATCAGGGGCTCCACTGTTTGCAAATAGTTTAGCCATTTTTCTCTAGAAATATGTAAATCTCATCGCTGGACGTACCAAGCATTCAAATTGGTCTCTCCCAACATATAGTGTGGGAGTGTCTATTCAGTATACAATGGGTTAAATGATTATGGTTCATTGATTGAGATGGGAAAAACCATCAGAAATCTTCTTCTCCAAAAGTAAGACTGCTTTGATGCTGAATCCTCCCATATAGCATCAGAGATAGGAGGTCCACCAGAGTTGCTAAAATTATGATCCCAGTTTAAAGTTTGACCTTTTTAGGGTAAGATCAAATGTTTTCTGATTTATTTGAATGGGGACAGTGTTGAAAAGTCTCAAAATGTGCTAAAGTGTAATGGTTGAAGGTTACAGTATATGATCAAAGTAGCAAAACCCTTTAGTGACAAACAAAATTTTATCCTCCTTGGCTATCTGCTTTTGCCCCTGGGTTACAGATATAAAATCATATAATTTTTAAACAACTTCTCTGAAACTGCTTGACCAATTTTCACCAAATTTCATGTAGGGTTATGTACATATAAATCATGAACTATTTAAACTCATTTTCTTCTGAGATCACTGGGTCGGTTTTTGCCAAAGTGCATGTGGAGCCGTCTATCAAAAGGAAAATGAAAATCAGTTCAAATAGTCTTCATTGATCTTGAAAATGGTTGCCATACAAATAGATGTTGAAAACCATTTAACCCTTCTCTTGCTGAACACGACATGCCCTGTCTTAGCGAACTGTGTAGATCCAGATTGGTTGGCTTCTGAAGAAGCCATCTGATCTGGATCTGCACTGTTTGTCATTAAATATGTGAATTTCTATCAAAAACTCAGATCAAGTAATCTGATTGGCTAGAAATTAGAAGTGGGCATGGCATCTTAATTTATTCAGCATTACAAGGGTAATACCCTTCTTCTTCAGATCCAAAAAGCTGAGTTTTGGTATGGAGCATCTTTGATGGTATATTTACCAACTTGGTTATAATGCTAATCCTAGGTTGACATTTGACTTTTTACAATGTTAACCCTTGTCTTGCTGAACCCGGATATATCCTGCCTTTGCAAACAGTGTAGATCCAGATCAGTTGGCTTCTGAAGAAGCCAACTGATCTGGATCTGCACTGTTTGCCATTCACTATGTGAATTTATATCAAAGATCTGGATCAAGGAATCTGACTGGCTGACAATTAGAAGTGGGCGTGGCATCTTAATTTATTCAGCAGGACAAGGGTTAAATTTTCTTTACTGTATATTATGCATTGGAAAACTGTTGGATGCATATTTTGCCTTGATGCTCTCTCTTTTCCCCTGGGCTACATACTGGTATCCTATGCCTTGTTTTCTAGACAAAATAAAAGAAACTACAATGCTGGGCCCAGTTGTTCAAAACTAACGAAGTCGTTAGTTAACGATTCGTTAAAATTTTAATCGAGTGTTACGCAAATATGCTGAAATTTTTTGCTGAAAAAATGTGAGTAGCTTTTGCAGTGCACATTTTTTCAGCAAAAAATATCAGAATATTGTATATTGAATCCACTAAAGCAGTTAACGAAATGCCCCTTAACGAGCTCATTAAGCTAACGACGCTTTGAACAACTGGGCCCTGATGTTTAAATTCAGAATGTCTATAGTACCAGAATTATTTATACATTTCCAAATTTTGAGCCTATAACGAATGTGAAAAATCAATTTTTCAGCATTTTTTTTTAATGAATTTTCCAATCAAACTTGGGATAGACATGTAGATAAAGTAGCAACACATTACTTGTAGTTTTCTCACGTTCCTCTTCCACTCAAATTGTCTGGATCTGCTTGGAAATTTTGTCATATTTACATACACCAGAGTGTAAACTATAAAGGGCTTGAAATACAGCCAGTTTGCTAATAATAGAAGTCAGTCTGATTTTATGTAAATAACACATAGTAGTCGGGAGACCCCTAAAAGGGTAACTGGCAAACAGTGCAGACCCAGATCAGACACTGCAAGACGCGGCGTCTGATCAGGGTCTCCACTGTTTGCAAATAATTCAACCATTTTTCTCTAGAAATATCTAAATCACATAGCCTGACATACCTAAAATCGAAATTGGATCTTCCAATATATAGTGTAGGGGAATTCATTCAGTCTACAATGGGCCTACAATATAGTTTCATGACTGAAAAAAAAAAAACATTGGCAAAATCCAAATGATAATTGTGAAGGAAATGGAATGCATATATTTTCAGTTATTCAATTGAAAGTCAATATTTATATACATATATTTCTGTTGCCATAAACCCTATAATGAGTACCATAGCTTTAGTTAAGGCGCTTTTTTCAATCCGAAAGTATTGATATTTTTCTTATTTCTCCACGAAAACATATTTTGTGGTACTCATTAGAAGCGCCTTGTCGAGGCGCTTCTAATGAGTACCCACAATATATGTTTTCATGGAGAAATAAGAAAAGTATTAACCTGATACCCACCCTTATCTAGACTTATGAGTACATTGTTCTTGACTTTGAACACAGATAGTGTGAGATGTTTAAATATATCACTTTCCACTAGCATGCAGGGTAAAAATTACAGCAGACGACATTTTGAAATATTTTTTCTTATTTTCCCAGGAAATAGGAATTGACATTTGATGCAGATTGTCACCTTAGCATTTAGAATTTCCTCCTAGCACCCTGATTGTTGATGTAGTATCTAAGTCTTCCATATTGTATATTTAAGTTGATTTTATACTCAGCAGTGAAACCCATATATATCCAAAATGACTAAAAATGATATTTTCACTGGTGAAAGAATATGATATTTTCACTAGTAAAAAATAACAATTTGATGTTATTTTCAATACTCGTTTAGGATTACTTCAGTTATCTTCATTGTTTCCCTAACAGATGCTGCTCCCACTTTGCTTTTTTACTCATCTGAATACGAAGTGCTGAAGGTGAGCTATTGTGATCGGTCAATGTCCATCGTCCCGCGTGTGTCTTCCATCATGGGGCTTCAACAATTTGCTTTAAAAGCCTACTCCTCCTACACCCCTGGGCCAACTGACTTGAAAATTGGTAGGAACCATCGGGGTGACTTGTAGAGCAAAAATAGCTAAAATCGTTCTGATCAGAAATCCAAGATGGCAGCCATCTTGAAAGTCTATATTTTGCTTTTTCTCCTAAACCAAAGGGCCAATTGACTTGAAATTTGGTAGGAAGCATCGGGGTGACTTGTAGATCAAAAATAACTAAAATCATTTTTATCTGAAATCCAAAATGGCCACCAGGGTGGCCATATTGAAAATCTATTTTCTGCTTCTTCTCCTAAACCAAAGGGCCAATTGACTTGAAACTTGGTAGGAAGCATCGGGGTGATTTGTAGATCAAACATAGCTAAAATCATTTTGATCTGAAATCCAAGATGGCCATCTTGAAAATCTATTTTTCGCTTCTTATTGACTGAACCGAAAAGCCATTTGACTTGAAATTCAATAGGAGCCGTCTGTCGCACTGGAGTGGGCAGCAACAGCATCTTCTGCAATGGCTGCAAGCACTGGGTGCACAAGAAATGCAGTGGGCTCAAGTGCTTGAAAAAGGACCCTGACTACAGATGTACACGGTGCCAGGGAACTGCACTCCCTTGGATGGCAGACCACAGAAGGAAGTCCAGGTCCGACCTGACAAGCTTGAGGTGGTAGCTTCCTTTTGCTTCTTAGGAGACATGCTCTCAGCAGCAGGTGGCTGTGAACTTTCAACCACAAAACGAGTGAAAACCGCCTGGAAGAAGTTCAAGGATCTGCTACCAGTTCTCTCTTCACGCCACCTCTCTTTCAAAACACGTGGCCGTGTGTACAGCTCTTGTGTGCGGAGCGCAATGCTCCATGCCAGCGAGACTTGGCCATTGACAAAGCCAAACCTCCAGTGTCTGCAGCGAAATGACAGGGCAATGATCAGACAGATCTGCAATGTCAGACCGCAAGACATTGTCACCACCAGGTCCAATGAGCTACTTGTGCGGCTTGGCATTGAGGATCTGGACCTCATTCTGAAGGAGAGAAGACTCCGATGGTATTGACATGTGCAACGCTCCAATGGTGCAGTCAAGACAGCCTTTGACATACAGGTTGATGGAAAGCGTGGGCCTGGGAGGCCCAAGATGACATGGAAACAGCTGACAGAAAGGGATTGCAGAGAGTGGAAGCTCTCGGCCATCAACCCTCATGATAGACATACTTGGAGATCCGGTGTGAGATCTGCCATGCATGCAGCAAGCCAGCTATCTGGAAGGGGGCCCACTGGTGTGGATGTTGCCTCTGTACCTGCACGTTAATCAAAAATCTGATTATGATTATGATATATGATGAGCATTGAGGTGACTTGTAGATCAAAAAAAGCTAAATCGTTCCGATCAGAAATCCAAGATGGCCGATGGCGGCCATCTTGAAAATCTATTTTTACCTTTTTTCTCCTGAACTAAAAGGCCAATTGGCTTGAAAATTGGGTAGGATGCATTGTGGTGACTTGTAGATCAAAAATAGCCAAAATCGTTCCTATCAGAAATCCAAGATGGTGGCCATGGCCGCCATCTTGAAAATCTGTTTTTTGCTTCTTTTCTTGAACTGAAAGTCCATTTGACTTGAAACTTGGTAGGAAGTTTAGGGGTGACTTGTAGATCAGAACTAGCTAAAATCATTCATCATTGGAAATCCAAGTTGGCCGCCACGGCCATCTTGAAAATCTGTTTTTCGCTTATTCTCCTGAACCAAGAGGCCAATTGACTTGAAACTTGATAGGAAGCATCAGGGTGACTTGTAGATCAAAAATAGCTAAAATCATTCCAATTTGAAATCCAAGATGGGCCCCATGGTCGCCATCTTGAAAATCAATATTTCTCTTCTTCTTCTGAATCAAGAGGCCAATTGACTTGAAACTTGGTAAGAAGCATCAGGGTGACTTTATGATCAAAATTAACTAAATTGTTGTGATAAGAAATCCAAGATGGGTGCCATGGTTGCACTCTTAAAAATCTAGTTTTTGCTTCTTCTGCTGAACCAAAAAGCCAATTGACTTGAAACTTGGTAGGAAGCATGGGGGTGACTTGTAGATCAAAAGTAGCTAAAATTGTTTTGATCAGAAGTCCAAGATGACCACCTTCACCGCCATCTTTAAAATCTATTGTTAGCTTCTTCTCCTGAAATGGAGGCCAATTGACTTGAAACTTGGTAGGAAGCATCAGGATGACTTGTAGATCAAAAATAGCTAAAATCATTCCTATCGGAAATCCATGATGGCTGCCGGGGCCGCCACCTTGAAAATCTATTTTTCACTTCTTCTCCTGAATCAAAAGGCCAATTGACTTGGATCTTGGTAGGAAGCATCGGGGTGACTTGTATATCAAAAATAGCTCCAATTGGAAATCCAAGATGGCTGCCATCGCTGCTATCTTGAAAATTTATTTTATCACTTCTTCATACATGCCATAAGCTGTGGTCTAAAATCTGTGAGATAAGGCAAAATTTTAAGGGAGATTTAACATAATTCTCTGAGATTTTCTTAAACATCACTTTAAAGCTCCCCCAATATAGTCTTAAGTCTTTGTTTTTCATGTAAGAAGCTTGTGAAAACCACAACACTGTGTGTATTATGTTTATTTCTTCATAAAATCTGTTATAAAATGGTCTGAAAATAAGTGGATCAAAATAGCTAAAATCTAATCGGAAATCCAAGATGGCCACCATGGTTACCGTCTTGAGAATCTATTTTTTGCTTCTTCTCCTGAACAGAAAGGCCAACTGACTCCAAACTTGGTAGGAAGCATGAGAGTGACTTGGAGATAAAAAAGAGCTAAAATTGTTCTGATCAGAAATCCAAGATGGTCACTATCTTGGAAATCTATTTTGCACTTCTCCTGAAATGAAAGTCCAATTTTTTAGCTCACCTGAGCACAAAGTGCTCAAGGTGAGCTATTGTGATCGGTCAATGTCCATCGTGTAGTGTCAACATTTGCTTTAAAATCCTACTCCTCCTACACCCTATGGCCAGTTGACTCGAAACTTAGTAGGAAGCATCGGGGTGACATGTATATCAAAAACTAGCTAAAATCATTCCGATCGGAAACAAAGATGGCCGCGGTGGTGGCTATCTTGAAAATCTATTATTTGCTTCTTCTCCTGAAACAAAAGGCCAATTGACTGGAAACTTGGTAGGAAGCATTGGGGTGACTTGTAGATCAAAAATAGCTAAAATCTTTCTAATCGGAAATCTAAGATGGCCATCTTGAAAATCTATTTTTTGCTTCTCCTACTGAACCGGTAAGCCAGTTGACTTGAAACTTCGTAGGAAGCATCGGGCTCGAAACTTAGTAGGAAGTATTGGTGTGACTTGTAGATCAAAAATAGCTAAAATCTTCCTGATCGGAAATCTAAGATGGCCGCCATGGTAGCCAGCTTGAAAATCTATTTTTCTCTTCTCCTCCTGAACCAAAAAGCCAATCGACTTGGTAGGAAGCATTGGGATGACTTCTAGATCAAAAATAGCTCAAATCATTCTGATCAGAAATCCAAGATGGAAGCCATGGCGGCCATCTTGAAAATCTATTATTCGCTTCTTCTTAGGCCAGTTGACTTGAAACTTGGTAGGAAGCATCATGGTTGACTTGTAGATCAAAAATAGATAAAATCATTCCCAATCGGAAATCCAAGATTGCCGCCATGGCTGCTATCTTGAAAATCTTTCCCTTCTCCTCCTGAATCAAAAAGCCAATTGACTTGAAACTTGGTAGGAAGCATCGGGGTGTAGATAAAAGCCAAAATCATTCCGAATGGAAAGCAAGATGGCGGCGATGGTGGCCATCTTGAAAATCAATTTTTCGCTTCTTCTTCTGTACCAAAAGACCAATTGACTTGAAACTCAGTAGGAAGCATTGGGGTGACTTGCAGATGAAAAATAGCTAATATGGTTCTGATTGGAAATCCAAGATGGCCGCCGTAGCAGCCATCTTAAGAATATATTTTTCGCTTCTTCTCCTGAACCTAAAGGCCAACTGACTTGAAACGTGGTAGGAAGAATGGGGGTGACTTGTAGATAAAAAATAGCTAAAATCATTCCGATTAGAAATCCAAGATGGCTGTCATCTTGAAAATCTGTTTTTCTCTTCTCCTCCTGAACTGAAAGCCAATTGACTTGAAACTTGGTAGAAAGCATTGGGGTCACTTTTTGATCAAAAATAGCTTAAATCATTAAATGGAAATCCAAGATGGACACCATTGGCCGCCATCTTGAAAATGTATTTTTCCCTTCTTCTCCTGAAATGAATGGCCAATTGACTTGAAACTTGGTATAGTCAGGACTCTAGTACTCAATTTTTGTCGCACCTGCTTGTAGCAGGGTGCGACATAAGCGTCCGCTTTTCCGTCCGTCCGTCCATCTGTCAACATTTATGTCGAAGTTCAACATTTACGTCAAAGTAGTCTAATCAACTACAAGATTAAACAACCATCAAACCTTGCATGAAACATCTGCCTGACCTCCTGACTTTGCGACATAGGCGTCCACTTTTCCATTTGTCGGTCCGTTCGTCCATACGTCTGTCAACATTTATGTCGAAGTTCGATATTTACTTCAAAGTTATTACTCTAATCAACTACAAGACTAAACAACCATCAAACCTTGCATGAAACATCTCCCTGACCTCCTGACTTTGCGACATAGGCATCCGCTTCTCCGTTCGTCCGTCTATTTGTCCGTCTGTCATTATTTATGTCCAGTTCGACATTTACGTCAAAGTTAGTATTCTAATCAATTACATGACTAAACAACTATCAAACCTTGCATGAAACATCTCCCTGATTCCTGACTTTCACTTTTCCGTTCGTCCGTCCGTCTGTCAACATTTATGTCGAAGTTCGACATTTACGTCAAACTTAGTATTCTAATCAACTACAAGACTAAACAACCATCAAACCTTGCATGAAACATCTCCCTGACATCCTGACTTGGCAGGTACCTTGACGTGGTGACCTTGACCTATATTTAGTACTCTAGTGACTTTGACACAATTTACACCAATGTTCTAGAGCTTCTCAGCTATAAGGCCTACAACCACCAAACCTTGCGTAGTGCTTCTCCTAGATGTATTCACTTGGCAGGTACATTGACCTGATGACCTTGACCTATATTTCCCCCTCCAGTGACTTTTACACATTTTACGTTGACGTTCCATATCTCCTTAACTATAAGGCCTACAACCACCAAACCTTGCATAATGCTTCTCCTCAATGTACTGACTGGGCAGTTTCTTTGACCTGGTGACCTTGACCTATATATCATGCTGCAGTGACTTTGACTCATTTTACGTCAACATTCAGTATCTCCTCAACTATAAGGCCTACAACCACCAAGCCTTGCATAGTACTTCTCCTCAGTGTACGGACTTTGCAGGTACCTTGATCTGGCGACCTTGACCTATATTTCGTGCTCTATGACTTTGACCATTTTACGTCAACATTTGATCTCCTAAGCAATAAGGCCTACAACCACCAAACCTTGCATAGTGCTTTACCTCGATGTACTGAATTTGCAGATACCTTGATCTGGTAACCTTGACCTATATTTCAAGCTCCAGTGACTTTGACATGTTTTACGTCAACATTCGATATCTGCTCAACTATAAGGCCTACAACCATGAGGTCGTCAACATTCTTTTGTGAAGATTGATCATGAAATATTTTCTACGGTCATTCTCTCCCTTCCGCTGATTCAAAAAGGGCAGTTGTCAGTTTCTGGCGAAAGAATGTGCACAATACTAGTTAACTGCTTAGAGGACTAAGGCTGCCCAGTAAACATGTGGTTAGGTAAACTCACCGCGCTCGACATGACCCCATTGGGTGGCCGTAAAACCTCAACACAAACAAAAGTCACCACAAGGCCAATTGACTTGAAATTTCATTGGAAGTATCAAGGTGACTTGCAGATCAAAAGTAGCTAAAATCATTCTGATTGGAAATCCAAGATGGCCACTATCTTGAAAATCTATATTGAACTTCTTCTCTTGAACTGAAGGGCCAGTTAACTCGAAATTTGTCTGATAATAAGGTGAGCGATACAGGGCCATGTTGGCCCTCTTGTCTGGTAATCAGGTGAGAAATACAGGGCAATCTGGGCCCTTTTGTTTGAATTCCTCTATCTTCTCTGTTTCTGAACCAAACTATCAGGTGTTGGTATGCATTGTCTTAGAATGTAAGGAACATGTTGGTAACAGGATTATTTTAATTTTCCGATTTTGTTTTTGTCTCTGCAGCGCTTCGAATGTTGAACACTGAACATCTATGCCATGATGTTCATGTTTTGTTTGGTGACGTTAGTTATGACGTCAGAAGCGCACATTGTTGTGTAAACAATAAAATAAAAAGAAAATTTACTTTTTTTTCAGTGAATACCATAAAAATTTTCATCTAGTGTAATGAAAACATTCAAATTTTCACTCGTGCTTCGCACTCCTGAAAATAGTGATGTTTTCATTACACTTAATGATCTCCTAAGCAATAAGGCCTACAACCACCAAACCTTGCATAGTGCTTTACCTCGATGTACTGAATTTGCAGATACCTTGATCTGGTAACCTTGACCTATATTTCAAGCTCCAGTGACTTTGACATGTTTTACGTCAACATTCGATATCTGCTCAACTATAAGGCCTACAACCATGAGGTCGTCAACATTCTTTTGTGAAGATTGATCATGAAATATTTTCTACGGTCATTCTCTCCCTTCCGCTGATTCAAAAAGGGCAGTTGTCAGTTTCTGGCGAAAGAATGTGCACAATACTAGTTAACTGCTTAGAGGACTAAGGCTGCCCAGTAAACATGTGGTTAGGTAAACTCACCGCGCTCGACATGACCCCATTGGGTGGCCGTAAAACCTCAACACAAACAAAAGTCACCACATTCACCAGCTTGAACAGTCTATTTTGAACTTCTGAACAGTAAGGCCAATTGACTCAAAACTTGATAGGAAGTATCAGGGTAACTTGTAGATCAAAAATATCTAAAATCATTCTGATCGGAAATCCAAGATGGTCGCCCTAGCAGCCATGTTGAAAATCTATTTTGAACTTCTTTATCCTGAATCGTTAGTTCACTCGTGCTTCGCACTCCTGAAAATAGTGATGTTTTCATTACACTTAATGAAAATATTTATGGTATTCACAGCAAAAGAGCAAATAACCTCTATATAACTCACATGGCTTCTATGCAAGCTATAATTCCCAAATAATGAGAGGCTGAAAAACACTGATTATGTCCTTGAGACTGGAGACTACTGCAGATGTGTCTTGGCATTAGGAATTTTATTTTCTGATGCCACTTTTTCATTTAAATATATTTCATGTAGCAAACAGAAAAGAACAAAAAATATATGTAAACATCTTATTTCTATTCCCAGATATTATGATCATAGGATAGTAATGCATAACTAATTTTTTTCTTTTTCTAATTTTCAATGGTCCTCACTTGATTTAATCTTATTTTCGTTAGATTAACATAAGAGTTATTTGGCTGGCTGCTTTTAATATGATATACAGTTTGTGAAAAAAGACCCCTTTGTCATTTAAAGCTAGGTGAACAGTGAAGTCCCATATCAATCTTGACAGTGGCAGTCTTGTAATGGTTTTCTCTATTTTGTCAATATATTCCACTGTCGCCATAAGTGGGATAAAAGAGTCTGATCAAATCTCACAGACGTGCAGGCTGATTTGGGCATTCATTGCCCACATATACAGTAAAGACTCTTTTCTAACATAATTACATTGGATCACAGTTATTATTTCAATGGCTTAAATATAAAACTGTCAGATAATTATCACTTTGATCCATTGCTATTTAATACTAAAGTTTGCTTGGTAAAAATTTCAGCAGACATCATTGTCTCTCCAGTGCTTCGTATGTTAAGCACTGAACGTTTACGCCATGATGTTCTTTTTAATATTCCCAGGAAAAAAGCTTTGATATTTCCTAAGGAGACAATTTGCATGAAATATCAAACGCTATTTTCTGAGAAAAGTAAGAAAAATATCGTCAGTTTGTCATCTGCTAAATTTGCCCATAGAGTGATAATGATTAATTTAATCATGACTATATTGGAATATATCCATTCTTTACATTGAGTAATTCAAAACAAACGGCAATTAAAATCTATGACCCTATATTCAAAATATCGAATTTCATCTTGTCAAAACACTTATATGCATATGGATATTATATTGATACTTAAATGTTGAACAGATAATTTTAAAAAATGTGTTGGATAAATGTGTTAATTGAACAGTGCCCCATTTATGGAGAGATTCAGTTTCATGTGCTTTAAGATCAAAACAAGTCTGGATATTTATTTCTTTAAGGAAAATTTGGTGTTAAAGTTGATACGATAGTGTGAAATTATGGAAGTTATTAAGGCTTATGGTAAATGTCCTAAAAGACATCTAAATTTCTGACAAAATTTCATTTAAAAACAGTGCAGATCCAGATCAAACTGCTCTTTAGGAGCAGTCTAATCAGGATCTGCACTGTTTGCCATCCACTAAATATTTTTAAACGATTGCATTAAAAGCAAACTTTTTGCAAAAAATTATGGAATAAAGTGTTGGAATTTTTAGGACATTTATTGTAATAGAATGCTATTATTTAAACGTTTAATTTGCAGTTAACTTTCTGATTGAAGCAAGTTTCATTCATTGGATTACATGCAGAATTGTGTCTTGAAAGGGCTTTTTTAGTGTTTCTTTTTATATGAGTTGCAACTAGCAAATATTATCTTATTAGATGTGTGAAACAGGCACATATTTCTGTTACATGGCACAGAGACTGTAATGGTCAAACAAACAAAATAACTGTAATGGTTTCGATAGTCAGATCAGCTTTTTGTCTTACCTGCTTGTAGCAGGGTGCGACATAGGAGTTCGAATTTCTGTCCGTCCATCTGTTTGTCCGTCTGTCAACATTTATGCCGAGTCTAGCATTTAAGTGCATTTCTCTGAAACAGTGATAGCTGTGAGTGTCAAACCTGGTATAGTAATTGTCCACGATATAATCTTCAACCATGCACTATGACCTAATGCCCTTGACCTAGGTTTGCGTTAGAGTGACTTTGTTTTGATTTTACATTGAATCTAGCATTATTTAGGTCTATGCTAGCATTAATATGCGTTTCACTGAAGCAGGGAATACCTCAATAGCTAATCAAAATGTCGCTAACATAGCGCTACTCTCTTCTGCGGAAGATTCATTTGTTCTTCTTCCGTTACTAAAAATAACTCAGGAAAACCCGATAAACGTTTTTGTCAGCAATTAATACCATGCCTGGATTGCAACGAACGATATGATTGGATATTCGCAGAACAAACATAGAACGATGATGTTATTTGCGGAGTACGCCAGATAAAAATAGATTAAAATTTCTCATGGAAATACTGAGATCACCAATCAGATGCCCTCATTAATTTCATGAGGACGAAGAAACGTAAGCGAGTTGTCCCAGGGGCGATGAATGAAGTGTAACGTAATGGGTCACACCTGGGTTACCGAGGATGAGCATTAATGTGCGTTTCTCTGAAGCAGTCATAGATGCGAATGTCCTACCTTGCATAGTAACTGTCCACAACATACTCTTCAAGCATGCACTATGACCCGGTGCCCTCGACCTAGATTTCGCACTTGAGTGACTTTGTCATAATTTTATGTCAAGTCTAGCATTGAAGTCTGTAGCGGTGATAGCTGTGATGTTCAAAACTTGCATAGTAATCGTACTTGACATCATCTACAAGCAAGCACTATGACACATTGCCCTTGACCAAGGTTTGGCCCTCCATTGGCTTTGTCATGATTTTACGTCAAGTCTAGCATTTATGTGCATTTCTCTGAAGTGGTGATAGCTCTGAAGGTCAGACCTTGCACAGTAATTGTCCTCGAATTACTCTTCATGCACGCACTATGACCCAGTGCCATTGACCTAGATATCACGCTTGAGTGACTTTGTCATGATTTTACATCGAGTCTAGCATTAAAGTGTGAGTGTCAAACCTTGCATAGTAATTGTCCTTGACACACTCTTCAAGTACCGACTATGACCCAGTGCCCTTGACCTAGATTTCACACGCCAGTGGTTTTGTCATCATTATTTTACGTGGAGTCTAGCATTAAAGTACGTTTCTCTGAAGGGGTGATAGCTGCGAGTCTCGTACCTTGCATAGTAACTGTCCTCGACATACTCTTAAAGCACACACTATGACCCGTTGCCCTTGACCTAGATTTCCCACTTGATTGACTTTGTCATGATTTTACATCAAGTCTAGGATTAAAGTGTGTTGCTGTGAAGTGGTAATAGCTGCAAGTGTCAAACCTCCCATAGTAATTGTCCTCTTCAAACACACACTATGACCTGGTGCCCTTGACCTAGATATCATGCTTGAGTGACTTTGTCATGATTTTACATCAAGTCTAGCATTAAAGTGTGTTTCTGTGAAGCAGTGATATCTGCAAGTATCAAGCCTTACATAGTAATTGTCCTTGAATATTCTTCAAGCACACACTATGACCGGGTGGCCTTGACCTAGATTAGATGTTGTGTTGGGTGACTTTGTCATGATTTTACGTCAAATCTAGCATTAAAGTGCATTTCTCTGTAGCAGTGATAGCTGTGAGTGTCAAACCTTTCATAGTCCAGCCACCCACATGACCCTGTCCCCTTGACCTAGATTTCATTCTCCAATGACTTTGCCTAATGCAGGTGCGAGGTCAACTTCCGCGGAATTCTAGTTCATTTAAGGGAACTGGCTACACTTGGTACAATTTTAACAAGGAAGACAACTTTTCTGACTTACTATTTGCTTTCTTGTGCACCAAGTAAGCCCCTTCCGAAAAAGGTCTACTCTCAAAGAAATGATTTTACTCCCCAGGGAAGCAAATTCTTCCCTTTTTAGAGTAGATCCTTTTTAGAAGGGAACAAAACAAATTATTTGAGTTACCTACCCTGAAAATGTGTCAGTTTCCTTTAAATCTTATTCGTGATCAATGTTTTCCTCCACTGAAATTGTGCACTATAAACTGCAATGTTTTCTGCATAGATAGAACAAAAAAGATCTCTGAGAAGAGTTAGCTAAAAGCTTTTAATTTTATTAGTTGAACCATTACAGATACAGTAAAACCTGTAGAGCCACCTTGGAGACTGACTTTAAATAGTGGTTGATGTGGAAAAAATTGTCTGTCTTATAAAGGTACATGTCATGTAATTTTGCTAGCAAAATTACATGACATGTTCCTTATAAGACAACCACCTTTCCACATCAACCACTAAGGTCAATTTCAAAGGTGGCTGTCTTACACAGGTTTTACTGTATATTGTGGATGTGCAGATTATTTCTATTGCATCTGCTCATGTGTTTTGCTGAAGAAATTTTGATAATTCAGCAGAATTATTCTATTGAAATATGGCCAAAAAAGGGAACTTGGATTATGAAACTTTTCATGGAATGGAGTAATGTCACTGAGACTTGTATATTGGCCATGCAATTTTTTGTGCCCACCATGTAAAAAAAAAAAAAAAAAATCTCTTGAAAAATATGTCGACCAACTTTTTCCCCAGCCTAAATGTTAGCCTGTATATCACATTTTATGTATGAGATAAATCAGTATCCAAATAATATACTGTATGAAGTTAATTTGAGTCCAAAAAATAAATATACTGGGCCCAGTTGTTCAAAGCTAACGACCTCGTTAGTTAACGATTCATTAAAATTTACATCGAGTGATATGCAAATATGCTGAAATTTTTTGCAGTGCAAAAGCTACTCACATTTTTTCAGCAAAAATAATCAGAATATTGTATATTGAATCCACTATAAAAGTTAACGAAATGACCCTTAACGAGTTCATTAAGCTAATGACGCTTTGAACAACTGGGCCCTGGATGTTACAATTCTGCATCAAAAGGAGACTACCATGAGAAGAAGGACTAGAAATGAAGTGAAAAAAAAAATGGAAAGAAGAAAGTGGGAAATATGAAAAGTACTGATGTGGTATATCTTGTATCCATTGATAAAAGAATGAGTTTGTGATGTATTTGAATGTCTATTCTAATAGCCCTTGTTGTTTGTGTGTATAAATAAGTAGTAGACACAATGAATCCAAAGACGTATCAGTTTGCAACAATGTCTAACTCTTACCGTACTTGTATTCTCCAATACCAGGAGGAAGAGAGGAGGATAGCCTTAGTGATGGCTCGGAAGGAAGAAGAAAAGAAAAAAGAGATGAACAAGATGTCAGTAATGAAGGTAAAATTAGTGTTTGAATACCTTGCCCTGTGCTTTGACATCATGTTACTTATTTGACCTTAATGCTTTGATTATGTATACATTTTGGTTTTTGCTTTTATATTATGTGTACAGTTTGATCTGTGCTTTTATACTTTGTACAGTTTGACCTGCACTTTTATATTATGTGCACATTTTGACCTGTACTTCCATTTTGTGAGTACATTTTCACATGTGTTTGAATTATGTGTACAGTTTGACCTGTACTTTTATATTATGTATACACTGTACACTTTGACCTCTACTTTTATATTATGCATACACTGACCTGTGGTTTCGTATGTACAGTTTGACCTGTACTTTTATAATACATGTACAGTTTAATCTGTGTTTGCATATCATGTGTACAGTTTGAACTGTGTTTCCATAGTATTTGTACAGTTTGACCTGTGCTCATATTATGTGTACAGTTTGAACTGTGTTTCCATAGTATTTGTACAGTTTGACCTGTGCTCATATTATGTGTACAGTTTGAACTGTGTTTCCATAGTATTTGTACAGTTTGACCTGTGCTCTTATTATGTGTACAGTTTGAACTGTGTTTCCATAGTATTTGTACAGTTTGACCTGTGCTCATATTATGTGTACAGTTTGACCTGTACTTCTACATTACTTGTACAGTTTGACCTGTGCTTTCATATTATGTGAACAGTTTGACCTGTGCTTCGATATGTTTACAGTTTGACCTGTGCATTCAGATTATGGTTAACAGTTTGACCCCTACATTCACATTGTATGTACCCATTACCCTGTGAACTCAGCTTATGTGTAGACTTTGATCCCTGCTTTTTGATTATTTGTACAGTTCATCACGAAAACATGCCTATATAATTTTGACCACCTTAAACCCCTTTTTATATAGTAAAACTGGGGTTTACAGGGGTATACATTATTTTTCTTATTTCTGCTCAGAAACATAGATTGTGGGTACTCATTAGAACTGCCTCACTGAGGCAGTTCTAATAAGTACCCACAGTCTATGTTTTGAGCAGAAATATGAAGAATATCAGAATTTTTTATTTGAAAATTTTCATTTTTTAGTGATAAAATTTTCAGTATATTTGTATAGGCATGTTCTCATTATGTTGATTTATGTTTCATATTATTCGTACACCTTACTCTGTGCTTTCAGATTATTTTTTGAGTTTCACCTGTACTTCCACATTATAAGTACTCATTGCCCCCCCCCCCCCCCCCCCCACCCCTCCCCTTGCCCTGTGCTTTTCATTTATACATACACCTTGCGCTGTTCTTTCCACATTATACCTTACCCTGTGCTTTCCCTTACCCTGTGCCTTGAGATTTCAGATCTTGTGTGTACCTTGCCCAGTTTTATCAGATTATGTATGCACCCAGATAATGCATGCATCTTGCATGTTTGAGTATCTGTTATATTACCCTTGCCCATATGCATCACAAAAACATGCCTATATAATTTTGACCCCCTTAAACTCCACTTTTATATAGTAAAACTGGGGTTTACAGGGGTAACATTATTTTTCTTATTTCTGCTCAAAAACATAGATTGTGGGTACTCCTTAGAACTTCTCGGTGAACTATGAAAAAAAATCAGAATTTTTATCTGAAAACTTTCATTTTTTTGTGGTGAAATTTTCAATGTTTTGAATAGGCGTGTTTTCGTAATGTACCCTAAATATTGAGACAGACAAGACTGAGAAAACAGTTGACCGGCTCAATATGACCTTAATAGTGTTGACTAGGTCATTAAAGTCCAATCCAGTCTAATGAGAAATAATAAAATGCATTTTGGCTTGCCATGTTTAGCCTGTTTCAATTTTGTTTGTTTTTGTGAAATGCAGTTATTTTGATGTTGTGATGTCTGTGAAGCATCCTAAACTTTTTATCAATATAAACATTTTAAAACTGGAGTATCATAAGCAGAAATTATATGCCTTTGGATTGGGATGAGTCCATTATTTCAGACTGGGGTATTTGAAAAGAGCCATGAACATAGGACAGCTAAAAGTAAATAAATATAGGTACAGGTGAGGCAGCTTGTGAGGAGTGGTCTCATCGGGATCTACACTGTCTACCTATGATTATATGATTCATTCAGTACCCACAAGATATGTTCTGGTGCAAAAATAACACAAATCCTCCTATATGATCACCAGGGCAGGCCCCCATAGCCTAGTGGATAGGAGAGCTGACTCTTAATCCATTTTTCTCACCGCTGTGGTTCGAGCCTCACTTGGGTCACATGAAAGCCAAGTTCTTCTTATGGATGGTCATGTGTTCTCCAGTTTTTGCCCACCTTTGGTGAACAATTGGCTCGATATAAGTGAAATATTTTTTGAAAGGGCCGTAAAACCCAAATTAAATTAAAAAAAAAAAAAAAAAGAAAAAAAATGATCACCAGCTACCCTTGTATCTTTTGTATCTGGAGTTGTGTGGATCGGGACTCCAGATAAGTCACTTGACTTTCTTGGCAAATAGATTGGTGTTTTTCTTCCTTTTCTATAAAATTCTTACCTCTAGATAAAGCTTAGTTTCAAACTAAAAAAAATTACATTTTTTTTTTTTTTGTTATAACCTTATTATGCAGTGGCATCGATTTGTAATCATGGTTATAGATGAATAAGTCAAAACAGTTTGATCTATATTTGCAGTTTCAGTCTTCTGCTTGGCAGATATCAAGCTGTTGTTTGGTAGAATTTTGAATATATAAGCATGAATACTTACCTTTCATAAAGCTCCATATAAGAAGCCTATCAGGAAAAAATAATGAACACATTACGAAAACATTCCTATTCAAATATATAGAAAATTTCATCCCCAAAAACAAAAAAAAATTCAGATAAAAATCTCTGATATTTTTCTTATTTCTGCTTTAAACATAGATTGTGGGTACTCGTTAGAACCGCCTCAGCGAGGTGGTTCTAATGAGTACCCACAATCTATGTTTTTGAGCAAAAATAAGAAAAATAATGTATACCAGTCAACCCCAGTTTTACTATATAAAAGTGGGGTTTAAGGGGGTCAAAATTATATAGGCGTGTTTATGTGATGAAAACAAAAACATGTCATGGTACTCATAAGTAGTACCTCACAGGTATGTTGTGGTACTCATTAGAAGGCCTAGCTGAGACACTTTTAATGAGTACCCTAAACATTTCTTGGAAAATTAATAAAAATATCAATTTTTGGTTAGAAAAGGCACCTTATCTGGAGCTATGGCCTTGTTTCATTAATCAGAATAGATAGATAGCTTAACTCTTTAAGCTAGTTCTTTGTCTGTAAGTTAGCAGTTAATAAAGTAGTTCTCTTAAGTGTAAGATATTTGCAGAATTTCTTGAGTTTGTAGAGCTTCTAGTTTTTTATTTAACATTTGAAATTTTTTCAAACCTTTGCTTTTAAAATCATAAATTCAAGTAGCATTTGTCAGTAACTGTTGTTGTTGATAAAAACTAAACTGAAATGCATTAATGTAATATGAATTTTGCAGTGTCCCAAACCTTTAAAAAAAATAAACAACAGGACAAACCTCATTGAAGCCGACCTATTTTCTCTCCCTTTTGCTGATTCAAGAAGGGTAGTTGTCAGTTTCTGGTGAAAGAATATGCACAAATACTGGTTAACTGCTTAGAGGACTAGACCTACCTGATCTGCTCAACATGGGTTGACTGGGCCAATAAACTCAACTCAATCAAAATCTCTTCTTATTGCAACATCCAAAATTTGGAACTGCTGAAGAATGGAATAAAATTAAGTAAATAAATTTTACCTGATGGCAGAGCTTGATAGAATGCTTATACTTTCTGTTGTCAGATAAGATCATGGGTCCAGACAATTAAGGCATTTTTTCCAACCAAAAAGTATTGAAAGTTTTCTTATTTCTTTACAAAAACATGTGGGTACTCGTTAGAATCACCACAGCAAGTTGCTTTTAATGAATACCCATAATATACATTTTTGTAGAGGCTTAAGAAAAATAATAACCTAATACCCCCTCATATCTGGAGTTACATAAGATGATTCTTTTTTATACCCCCTGCAAACTTTGTTTGTAGGGGGTGTGGGTATACTGTTTTCATGTTGTCCGTCTGTCTGTCCGTGTGTCCGTCCGTGTGTATGTCCATATCTCCGTCTGCGACGCTGGTTTTTCTCTAATATCTTGAAAACGCAGCGATGGATATTCATCAATTTCTGCAGACACATTGATATCAGTAAGATGTACCTACATAAGAGAAAGTAAGGGCTAGGGGCCAATTCTCTTGGAGTTATTGCCCTTTGTAAATTTTTTTTCTTAATGCAGAAAAAAAGGCAGAAAAAAGTTTGTGTGCACACTATCTCTTTAACCAATGGCTGGAATTTGACCAAACTAGCACAGATACATCATCAGGATGTGGGGAAGAAGTGATTAGATTTTGGAGACCTTGACATTATTTTCAAGGTCCCTACATTATAAATACTCAAAAAGGAGCCTAAAGGATCCTTGTTAATGAAGTAAAAATTTTGTGTGCACAATATCTCTTTAACCAATGGCTGGAATTTGACCAAACTAGCACAGATACTTCATAAGGGTGCGGCAAAGAAGTGAATAGATTTTGGTGACCTTGACCTTATTTTCAAGGTCACAAAACTATAAATACTCAAAAAAGCGAGCCTTGTTAATGCAGTAAAAAGTTTGTGCACACATTATCTCTTTAACCAATGGATGGAATTTGACCAAACTAGCACATATACATCATCAGTATGGGGGAAAGAAGTGATTAGATTTTGGTGACCTTGACCTTATTGTCAAGGTCACTACATTATAAATACTCAAAAAGGAGCCTAAAGGAGCCTTGTTAATGAAGTAAAAAGGTTATGTGCACAATATCTCTTTAACCAATGGCTGGAATTTGATGGAACTAGCACAGATACATCATAAGGATGGGGCAAAGAAGTGAATAGATTTTGGTGACCTTGACCTTATTTTTAAGGTCACTACACTATAAATACTCAAAAAAGCGAGCCTTGTTAATGCAGTAAAAAGTTTGTGTGCACATTATCTCTTTAACCAATGGGTGGAATTTGACCTTATTTTCAAGGTCACTACATTATAAATATTCAAAAAGGAGCCTAAAGGAGCCTTGTTAATGAAGTAAGAAGGTTGTGTGCACAATATCTCTTTAACCAATGGCTGGAATTTGATGGAACTAGCACAGATACATCATAAGGATGGGGCAAAGAAGTGAATAGATTTTGGTGACCTTGACCTTATTTTCAAGGTCACTACACTATAAATACTCAAAAAAGTGAGCCTTGTTAATGCAGTAAAACGTTTGTGTGCACATTATCTCTTTAACTAATGGATGGAATTTGACCAAACTAGCACAGATACATCATCAGGATGGGGGAAAGAAGTGATTAGATTTGATGACTTTGACCTTGTTTTCAAGGTTACTACATTATAACTACTCAAAAAGTGAGCCTTGTTAATGCAGTAAAAAGTTTGTGTGCACACTATCTCTTTAACCAATGGCTGGAATTTGACCAATCTAGCACAGATACATCATCAGGATGGGGGAAAGAAGTGATTAGATTTTGGTGACCTTGACCTCTTGTGAGTCTTGTATGCACTCTTTCTAATCAATTAATGGAATTGGACCAAACTAGCACAGATATATCATTGGGATTGGGGAAAGAAGTGATTAGATTTTGGTGACCTTTACCTCCTTTTCAATGTCACACCAGCACTTTGAAACTCAAATTTTGATAGAAAAAAGCGTGTGTGCACACTATATCTTGAACCAATGTCTGGAATTTTAACAAACTAGCACAGATATACCGTTAGGACATGGGAAAGAAATGATTAGATTTTTGTGACCTTGACCTCATTTTCAAGGTCACTACATTGTAAAGATTCTTAAAATGACCCTTGTTAGATTTTGGTGACATTGACCTGACAAAGGCCTGAAACAACATTGGCAAAGTCTACAAGTATTTTCTTTGGCTAGTAAAGCATTATATTTTTTCAGTTTATGGATATTAAAAATGTGCTGATAGTGTATATACGCATACTAGTTTGCATAAATGTTGATATTCATGAAATGTTGCTGCTACAGAAAAAGAAGGGTCAAGGGATAAATACTGTTATAGTTATTCCCCTTTGTAATTCTTAAATGTCCATAACACTTTTGTTTTTCCTGTTTATCTTGCTTCATAATTTTAGGAATCTTGTAATATTTTGCATGAATGTTGAAATGATAAGTTGTTGTTGTTATGGAAATTTTTTATTTTATTAGATTTTGGTGACCTTGACTTTATTTTCAAGGTCACACCGGCACTTTGAATTAAACTTAAATTTTGTTAGAAAAAGGTTTTATCCTTTATGCAGGGGGTATCGAATAAGCGCTGCTTATTGACAATTTTCATTTTTTTTTTTTTTTTTTTTCAGCGAAAGATTATCAATATCATGTTTACTTATTTCTCCCCCAAAACTTATGTTATGGCTTCTCATTACAATTACTGCAACAGTTATGATTGATACCCACATTAGAAATCAGTGGAACATATTTATCTGGTAGTCCTCTTACCTTGAGCTTTGTAGAAAGAAAAAATATTGCATGAGGTTTGGAATTTCTGCTTTGGTCAGAGCTCTAAGAGATTACTTAGACAGTCCGGTACAACTCTTCCTGGTTTATATCAATCAGCTGTTTTACATGATAGAGAGTAATATGGAAAATCATAGCACATGTTAACCCTTAAAGCGCCAATCACAACTAAAGCAGACGACAATTTTGATTTTTTTTATTTTTTTTTTCATTTTCAGATGAAAACAAGTCTTGATATTTCATGTGAATCGTCTGCTTGGCAGACGATTCACATGAAATATCAAGACTTGCTTTCTCTGAAAAATAAAAAAAATAACAAAAAATTTTAGAAAGTCGTCTGCTGCAAATTTTGCTTGGTGCTTTAAGGGTTAAGGAGGAGTATTTCATGATAATTCTTCTAGGATATATCTTGCCAGTTTCTCCATAAAAGTGAGTTGTGGTTATTCATTAGAAGTGTCTTGCAGAGGCACTACCAATGAGTACCAACAATATATGCTTTTTAAATCAGAAATAAGAAATATATCCTAGAATTATGAAGAAAAGCTTCTAAGAAAATCTGTCATGATGGAACATGGTATTTTGTCATTTAATGTCATTGTCAACACTGGCTACCATTATGTATGACCCAAAATATTCAAAAACATTAATCCCTGCCTCTTGATAGTGTATAAAACTGTTGAAGAAGTGGCCAACAGTGTAGACCCTTATCAGATGCCTGTGTATCCATGCTTAGGTTAACCTTAGTAATGTTGTTTGGAAAGTCACCGGTCCTAGATTTTCTCTTATAATACCCAAGAATTGGTGCTTTATGGTAAAGAGTTATTTCAGAGAACTAGTAGACTGTGATTAGTGAATCAGCCTTAAGCAATATCATATCAATATTTACCCTAAATATTCTGACCCCTTGTCTCCTTACAAATCAAAGCACTGAAAGCATGAAAAATATTTTAGCTGCAATGTAAATTGTACCTTTGGACATGTGCACCCAGTGATATCTCAGATTGGCCTGTGCATCTCCACAATCTGGGCCCAGTTGTTCAAAGCGTTGTTAGCTTAACAAGTGGTCAAAATGTTAACTGTTCTAGAAATACAATATCTAATTCACACATATTTTTGCTGAAAAAAAATGTGAAAAAATGCAAAAATATTATATTTTAGCAAAAATATTAGCCTATATGCCTTATTTAAGGATCAAAGTTTTAACGATATGTTAACTAACGACATCATTAGTTTTGAACAACTGGGCCCTGATCTTTTGCTGTCTTCCTGGGCATTTGGCTATCCATACAGGAATGGGAAACTTCAGGAATAATCCTGATTTCAGGATTGAGAACTTTCATTTTATAAAGCATGAAATTTCTCTTTTACACTAGTTCACAGTACTATCCTTTTGTGTCAAAAGTAGTTATTTGGGTTATTATATGCCTGAAATAACTTTAAAAACTAATTATTTAATTAATCATTAGTGGCATAGCTCCAGTTAAGAGTAAAAGGGAGTATACACATAATAGTTTTCTTATTTCTCAATGAAAATATATGTTGTGGGTACTCATTAGAAGTGCCTCCCCGAGGCACTTCTAATGAGTACCCACAACATATGTTTTTATTGAAAAGTAAGGAAAATATTAGTAGTTTTTGGACTGAATTTTTAGATTTCAGGATTAATTATTAGCAACTATTCCCACCCCTGTCCATATAGTGTCCAGCAAAGACTGATTGGACTGTTTGGCTGTGCCATCTCATCAGTGTCTTTGCGGAGCACACATGTCTGAAGCTATCTGCTGATTTCTCCACTGTTTAGCATGCTGAAGATTAGAATATGTTATTTGTCCTTATTTTAAGCGAAGAGTCAATCCAAGCAGACCTGTATCTACAGAAGTGGTATGTGTTTTTGCTTTAACATTGCATGTTCACCCATTTATGCCTAGTGCCCTATAAAAGGGACATTTCAAACAGTGTAGACCCAGATCAGACACTGCAGAATACAATGTCTGATCAGTGTGTACACTGTTTGCAGTTACATTGGAAAGTTTCAGTGATAAAAGTAACTATGACAATTTCTATATAACACCCCTTTGGCTACATAACGGACCCCTCCAAAGTTCATGATGGGAGAGTTCACTGAAAATATTCATGCATAAAATGGGTTAATCTAGGCCAGTATACACACACATGGTATATATAAAAAATGCAGACTCAGTTCTAGCTGGAGGAATCGGTAGTGCTTCAGCCCTTGTCATGGTAAATAGATTAAGATGCCACGCTCGCTTCTTATTTTTTTTGGCCAGATTACTTGATTCAGATTTTTATACCCCTCCCCCCCCCCCCCCCCCCCACACACACACACACACACACATGAAAGTGGTGGGGTATTATGCCTTCAAGTTGGATGTCTGTGTGTCTGTCCGTCCGAGCCAATGAATGGCCATTTATTGGATAGGTATATCCTGGGTACTTAACATAGAGTTTGCTTTATTTCGTCATTAAATACCCAATAAGAATTAGGGTTTTGTTATGTATTTTACCTCCTGGTGGATAATTTTGCACTTTTTGTCTATGGAAATCTATCAATGGCTATCCAATAAGTGTCTATCTGTATGAACATCTGTGCGTCAGTCCGTCAGTGATACGTCCGTCAGTCTGTCTGTCAGTCACATCTGGGTCTGCACTGTTTGCCATTCAGTATGTGAATTTATATCAACAATAGGATCAAGTAATCTGATTGGCTGTAAATTTGAAGTGGGTGTGGCATGTTAATTTATTCAGCAGAGCAAGAGTTAATAATGAAGATTTATCAAGATATGAAACTGGTTAGTCTGTTCCAGACATTAATAATACCTGTTGCTACACTATCTACCAACAGACATAGGAAAAAACAACAGTATTTTGATAGTGTAGATGGGCTTCATACTTAAGTGGCCAGTCTTCACTAATTAATCTATTGAAAATTAAATTTTCAAGTGATCTGATGTGTTATTATATGGGGCAAACACTAGATTGACCACTTTATGTGAAAATGTGCCTTCAAGCATATGCGGACAGCATAATTTGCTGTCCGCAAACAATCATTGGATACTACAGAATATATGAATTGAGGGCAAAGACCTGGGCTCAGTTGTTCAAAACTAACAATGTCGTTAGTTAACGTATCGTTAAAACTTTGATCATCAAATATGGCTTATACGTTAATATTTATGCTGAAAAATGTGAGTAGCTTTTGCATTTGCTAAAGCTACTCACATTTCTTCAGCAAAAATACCTGTGAATTAGATAGTTTACTTACTAGAACAGTTAACATTTTGACCACTTAAGAGCTCGTTAAGCTAATGATGCTTTGAACAACGGGCCCTGGATGCTACATGTGTGTGACACAGCCCAGATGAAGTCTAGCAATCAACATCAAATAACAGAAGACTGCCAAATTAAATATAGAGGTCACACAGGAAAGACCACAATCAAGGAACACAGCCCCTCCTAGGCTATGTATAAGGGTTGCATGACATATAACAACATCACAGAAATGGCACTTTTGTTTGTAGAGTGGCACCTCCGGCTTAAACCTAACATTGCTTTGGATAACATGGGGCACATATGAGTATGATGAAAGTTAGAGTGCATTATACAAGGTACATTATGAACAGCCACATCATTGTATACTTCCATCTAGTCTGTTCAGAGCCTTCATGGTTTGTCAGTGAGTCCAGCAATATTAACCCTTGTCCTGCTGAGCTCGGATATACCCTACCTTTGCAAACAGTGTAAATCCAGATCAGTTGGCTTCTTCAGAAGCCAACTGATCTGGATCTGCACTGTTTGCCATTAAGTATGTGAATTTATAGCAAAAATTCAGATCAAGCAATATGATTGGCTGAAAATTAAAAGTGGGTGTGACATCTTAATTTATTCAGCAGGACAAGGGTTAACATACTCAGTAAACCAGAAAGTTACTGCTATGATCAGGTGCACAGGATGGAGTCATATGTCCTGAAATTGTAAAACAGTACAAACTTGCTTTTGGTTTTAAAAGAAAGACGCAGTCTTGAAATCATTTAAGACCTTCAGGAATTCACTTATAGTGAGTTCAGTGTAAATACACCTCATCCCCGTTATAATATGGAAGTTCGGGTCCAAGCTTCGGACCATGTTACTAAATCTAACTGTGCTATTAAGAGGATGATCAAAGTTGGTATTTGCTCAGGGTAAAGTTGTTTGTTTATACATGAAATAAGCAATTCCATGCTTTAAATGCACATACCTATGTTTAATGCTGCTTTGTAATGTGTGTATAGTTAGTAAAGTTTCTACACTATGGTGTCATCAGCAAATATGTAAAAAGAAAAAAAAAAACAGACAATTTTGTTGTTATTCCACCACCATAATGAATTGACCACAGGGTTTTCCTAAATAACTATTTATAGACAACTGTTTCCTGTCTTGTGTGTAAGTGCATAGACGGTGGAGAACAGGAGAGGCGGAACGAAACGACTTTTATAGACCTAATCAAGTCTAATGAATGCCCCCCGGTTTTGCAGTTTTCGATGTTTCTAGATCTGACCAGTCTTCTTAAATTTTAAGCACTGACCAATCTTTGTCTAGTGCAAGTGGTGCATTATTTATTTTTACTGTGAAATCCACCTTGAATTATAATTGCGTGTTAAGGCCATCAAAAAAAAGAAAAGCAAACAATAAGACCCAGATCAGATGCTATTGTATGCAATGTCTGATCAGGACCTACACAGTTTAGGAATTAATGCATCAAATCTCGGACCAATAAACCACAAACTTTGTTGAAAAAAAAAAAAAAAGTAAACAGGTGCGTTCAAGCAGTGCATTCTTTAATCACTCTCAGTTGGGATTAAAGTGACTTTGATCTTTTGAACACTCCAACTGCACCTAGTGTTTTGCAGTCACAGTGCATTCACACATGTCACACAAACAGATTATCAAACTATTTGTGTTAATTGCTTGTTTACCGCAAAAAGGACAGTGAAATGTTGATTTTCTAACAATGTTTGGATAATAACGTAATTAATTTGTGTTGCAGTAAGTTGCCATTATGCATCTGACCTCTCCAATGTACGCGAAAATTACTGTTTATAGCCGTGTTGACTACTGTATTATCATATTTAAAAGGTGCGCAGATGTTATCAGTTGGGGAAGCCTTGACCGTTTTTGATTTTTTGGACATCATTAATTTGTGAAAAATGGTTGGTTGGGGAAAAATGGGGTCCAAGGCACAAACGTGTTGTAACCGAATTCCTGCTATAACCACCATGGGGTTGAGGTGTACTTTGAAAAGGTCTTACTTTGACAGGAATAAGAATTCAAATTTTTTGCTTGACTGCTACACCAAAATGTTTAGTCAGACAGACTTTGTCAAATACTTTGCTGTTCTTAAAATTATCGCTGTAACTTGAGTATACTCTTTTAGTTAAAACAGTGTACCTTCTTCTGCAAGATACTTGGGTTTTGTTGTATTTCTGTAGGTCACCAGTATTCAGGCTCCAGCCATTATTCTGAAGTACTGTTGTGTTACAATTTTACAGTTTCAAGACAGGTGGTTATGTTTGATGAAACTATACAGATAGACAGTCTGATTTGGGCCTTTAATCTTGTGTAAAAAAAATATCCCAGATTTTTATACCCCTGGCATACAAGTATGCCGAAGGGGTATATAGTTTTCATCCATTCCGTTAGTCTGTTCGTCTGTCTGTCCATTCTTCCGTCTGTCCAGATGTGATTCTGTCCGTTAACCCTTTCTATAACCAAGTTTAACTTCGAAGTTTTTTGATTAACTTATAACTCTGCAGCCACTGATCAAAAACTTTTCATATTTGGTATGGGGGTACCTGGGAGGGTTCTCTTCCATTCTACATCTATGAACCCCTGGGTCATGCCCCAGGGCTGGGCTAGAGGTCAAAATCTAGGACACCCCAATAAGTATATTGCAGTTTGTTTATACAAACAACCTCTTATTAAAGAAGGATGGGTATCAGACATGTTTATCACATCAACATTCAGTATAATAAGGTCAAGGTCATTATGCCTTTATTTTCATGTTTAAGTGATTTTGACATATTTTGAAGCCTATTTCATTGATTAATGCCTCAATAAAGTAGTATGTTGCAGTTTGTTTACACAAACAACTTCTTAAAGAAGGATGGGCATCAGACATGTTTATCACATCAATATTCAGTGTAATAAGGTCAAGGTCATTGTGAGCATATTTTCATGCTCCAGCGATTTTGAAGACTATTTCATGGATTAATGTGATACTTGGAATATTGGTTCTGTGTGACACCACGATTGACAGCATAATAAATGTAGGTCACCTTGACCTATATGTCATGGTCCAGTAATTTTGCCTCATATCTTGAATGTTAATTGATGTACAAACATCATTATTTGGGATTATGAATTAGTATAATCCAACAGTTGATCTAAAAGTAAATGTAGGTCACTGTGACCTATATTCCATAGTCCAGTGATTTTATGTTACATCTTGAAGACAATTTGATGTATTACTATCATATTTTGGGATTATGTGACCTATATTTCATAGCCCTATGATTTTGTCTTAGATCTCCCACTATTTGATACCTAAATGTCATATTTACATATAATGACACTGTGTGACCCAAACTTTCACCTCAAAGTAAATATAAATCAGTACGACCTATATTTCATGGTCTAGTGATTTTGCTTAATATCTTTTAGATTATTTAATGGATTAACATCATAGTTGGTATAATGCATCAGTGTGACCATCAGATTAATTTCTCAAGTATATGTAGGTCAGTGACCTATATTTTATGGCCCAGCAACTTTGCTTCATGTCTTGAAGACTAGATCAATGTCACTCAGAGACTGACATTGTAAACTATATTTTGCCTTATATCATGTCATTAACTTTAAAATATTTCATAATTAAGAAATGGCACTTTGCCAGAGGTATTTGTAACCCTCTGGGCACTTGCTCTAGTTTGTAATGTGGCACATATATGGGTTCTTGACCAACACTCCTACATAAATTAACAAAACTTTGGATATAAAGGAATGTTTAGAAGATAATCTTTGTTATTTCTGCAGCAAAACATGTGTAGTATACCACAAAAGTTATTTCTAATGAGCACCCATAAGATCAGTTTCAGTGCAAGAATAAAATGTTATCCCAAACTATCACAAATTATACAGATACTTGGGGCTATATTAATCCATTGTATACTGAATAGAATCTCCCACACTATATATTGGAAGAGTCCCATTTCAGTTTTAGGTATGTCAGGATATAAAATTTACATATTCCTAGAGAAAAATGGGTAAACTGTTTGCAAACAGTGGAGACCCTGATCAGATGCCACATTCTGTGGCATCTGATCTGGGTCTGCACTGTTTGCCAGTTATCCTTTTACGGATCACCCGACTACAATGGGTTAATACCTGCAGTCTGTGTTACAGCTGTTGTTAAGGGGATACTATTTTAGGGATATTGTGTTTTGTTAAAGAAACTGCTGATCTAGGGTATACTATTTATTAATAAAGAAACAGATGTTGGAGAGATTATGTTTTAATTAAAAAAAAACATTAATCTTAGAGGGATACTATGTTTTAATGAAAAAAAAATGCTGATTTAACTCTACTAAGACTGATGCTGTTAGAGGGATTATATTTGCTAGTTGCTGTTAGAGGATGTTGTGTGTTAATAAAGAAGCAGCTGTTAGAGGGATACTGTGTCATTATAAGGAAGTTGCTGTTGGAGGGATTATGTCTGATAAATCTGATGTTAGAGGGATACTGTGTGTTAATAAAGAAGTTACTGTTAGAGGGATACAATATCATTATAAGGAAGTGTTAATAAGCTGTTGTTAGAGGGACAGTATGGTTTAATAATGATGCTGCTGACAGAGGGATACAGTAAATGTTCTAACAAACGTGTTGCTATTAGAGGGATACTATAATGTTTTATAAGCAAGATGCTGTTTGAGGAATGCTGTGTTTCAATAAAGAAGCATTTACATGAGCATTGCCATCATAGAAGGTATTTTAAGAGAATGGTCTTGATCAAGTAAAACTTGTATAAACCCCTAGTTGTTGTTTCTGTTGATCATTCCAAAGTAATTCCTCTGCATCACGAAAACATGCCTAAATAATGTTGACCCCCTTAAATGCCACTTTTATATAGTAAAACTGGAGTTTACAGGGGTATACATTATTTTTCTTACTTCTGTTCAAAAACATAGATTGTGGGTACTCGTTAGAACTGCCTTACTGTGGCAGTTCTAATGAGTACCCACAGTCTATGTTTTGAGCAGAAATATGAAAAATATCAGAATTTTTATTTGAAAATTTTCATCTTTTGGTGGTAAATTTTTTAGTATATTTGAATGGACTTGTTTTCGTAATGTGTTCTTTGTAATTGGTTATCACAAATGTGCCATTGTGTATTGTCATTGTTTGTTCCTCGTCTCTTCTTTTGGTGCTTTGGGAAAGCTGTGCTTTGTAATTATGGCCTTTTCTGGGTGTTAGATCAGTTTCTGCAGCATCTGGTCTGGGTCTACACTCTTCGCTCAGGCCTGTCAATCCAAATAGATTGGGTTAATGTATTTCTTCCAATCTGTTGCTTTATTTTGCAACAGGCCCCTGATAAGAACAATATGCAGGTAATATTTTATTTACATTCCAACAAACATGTTTTGGCATCTTAACCCTTCTCTTGCTGAACACAACATGCCATGTCTTAATTAGCAAACAGTATAGATCCAGATCAGTTGGCTTCTGAAGAAGCCAGCTGATCTGGATCTGCACTGTTTGTCATTCAGTATGTGAATATGTATCAATAACCTGGATCAAGTAATCTGATTGGCTGGAAATTAGAAGTGGGTGTGGCATCTTAATTTATTCAGCATGAGAAGGGTTAAAACAGGTTGTGAATGACAAAAATATATGATGCTGAACTTGCAAAAAGGGCCTTTGGGCCATATGTAAATAATGAAGGCTCAGACCCATCTGCACATCATCAGTGTTTGATTATTACCATCACTATGGTATACAGTGAGTCTGAAAACAGGCAAGAAAGACCTTGATGCTCTGATCAGAGAGTGCAAATGCCCAGGCTGAAGTGGGCTTTTGTTTACCACATAATTATGACATAGAGTCCCTTTTCCTGTATTGCACATCATATTTACTTTGCAGGGACAGTTTTTAGATGAAATATGTCACATATTTTTGTTGAAAAATTAGAAAATGTCTCGTTTTTGGTTAATTAGTAGGACCTTTTTTTTCATGTTCTGGTTATTGTTCTGTGAGATCAGATTTGGACATTTCAGTCTATTATCAGCTTCATTTTTTTAACTAAATAATTTACATGTTTACTTAGCCTTTTGAACTCATTGGGCAAATCAGCAAACAACAGTTGTTGTTTTTTTTTCAGAAAGAGGTATGACATTTCATACAGGAGACAATTTGTATGAAATGTCAAACCATACTATCTGGAGAAATAAGAAAATATCTGCTTAAAATTTTACCCGGTTTGCTAAGCCATCACAAAAACATACCTATATAATTTAGATCTCCTTAAACCCCACTTTCATATAGTGAAACTGGGGGTTTACAGGGACATACATTATTTTTCTTATTTCTGCTCAAAAACATAGATTGTGGGTACCTGTTAGAACTGCCTCAGTGAGGCAGTTCTGAGTACCCACAATCTATTTTTTAAGCAGAAATATGAAAAATATCAGAATTTTTATCTGAAATCTTTCAGGTTTTGATGGTGAAACTTTCAATATATTTGAATAGGTGTATTTTTGTAATGATTAATTTATAAGTGTTTTTGGTTTGGTTCAGCTTCCTAAGGATACATTGGTTATGGCTGTACTTTGCTTTATAATTTTGTCAGTAGTATACTATATTATATATTATCTTGTATGAAGTAAATTTTATTTCTTGTAGTTGTTGCTATGCTATAAAAATTACATGATGACTAGATTGCCATCACGAAAACACGCATATATAATTTTGACCCCCTTAAATCCCACTTTTATATAGTAAAACTGGGGTTTACAGGGGTATGCATTATTTTTCTTATTTCTACTCAAAAACATAGATTGTGGGTACTTGTTAGAACTGCCTCATCTAGGTGGTTCTAACAAGTACCCACAATCTATGTTTTGAGCAGAAATATGAAAAATATCAGAATATTTTATCTGAAAATTTTCCATCTCATTAATATTCATGAGGAGCCAATGATATCATTGGTTCTTATAAATATTTTTAAAAACTTTTTTAAAACTGTATGAAATTTGATACTGTTCAGGATATGTATGCAGAGAGGAACAGATCTCATCCATATTATATGTAGGACTGCTGTGCCTATACATTTTCATTATCATTGTGATTTTTAAATAAAATTTAACTTCAAAAGTTCAATTTAAGTTAAGTTTTAAAATTAATTGAACTCTATTTTCTTGAGTTATTTTATATAAATTTTGTATACTAATTTTTCGGAATGTAATTTTCACAATTTATTTTTTTCTTGAATCATTTTGGTAAGCTTGTTTCCAACATTATGGTCTGTAGCTGGCAATTTTCATATCATCATATCCTATCATAATCGGATTTTTGATTAACGTGCAGGTACAGGGGCAACATCCACATCAGTGGGCCCCTTCCAGATAGCTGGCTTGCTGCACGCATGGCAGATCTTACACCAGATCTCCAGGTATGTCTATCATGAGGGTTGATAGCCGAGAGCTTCCACTCTCTGCAATCCCTCTCTGTCAGCTGCTTCCATGTCATCTTGGGCCTCCCAGGCCCACGCTTTCCATCAACCTGTATGTCAAAGGCTGTCTTGACTGCACCATTGGAGCGTTCCACATGTCCATACCATCGGAGTCTTCTCCCCTTCAGAATGAGGTCCAGATCCTCAATGCCAAGCCGCACAAGTAGCTCATTGGACCTGGTGGTGACAGTGTCTTGCAGCCTGACATTGCAGATCTGTCTGATCATTGCCCTGTCATTTCGCTGCAGATGCTGGAGGTTTGGCTTTGTCAATGGCCAAGTCTCGCTGGCATGGAGCATTGCGCTCTGCACACAAGAGCTGTACACGTGGCCACGTGTTTTGAAAGAGAGGTGGCATGGAGAGAGAATTGGTAGCAGATCCTTGAACTTCTTCCAGGTGGTTTTCACACGTGTTGTGGTTGAAAGTTCACAGCCACTTGCTGCTGTGAGCATGTCTCCTAGGTGGCAAAAGGAAGCTACCACCTCAAGCTTGTCAGGTCCAACCTGGACCTCCTTCTGTGGTCTGCCATCCAAGGGGCGTGCAGTTACCTGGCACCGTGTACATCTGTAGTCAGGGTCTTTTGTCAAGCGCTTGAACCCACTGCATTTCTTGTGCACCCAGTGCTTGCAGCCATTGCAATAGATGCTGTTGCTGCCCACTCCAGTGCGACAAACAGCGCATGGAAACTCACCTGAACTCTCCAGTCCAGTCCCATACAGAAGATCATGATCTTTGTCTTTCCTGCATTATAATTTTACTCTCAGTCCTTTCTTCTCCATTGCTTCTTTCCAAGTCAAGAGCCTCCTGACACATTCCTCAAGCGATTCAGCAATGATAACAAGGTCATCGGCATAGAGGTCCTCCCAGGGGACCCCAGAGTGGAACGATAAGGCTTCAAGCACAATGATGAAGAGCAGTGGGCTGAGTACTGATCCTTGGTGAACACCAATCTTCACTTCAAACTCTTTACTGCATCCCTCACCAACACGGACACGGCTCCACGCATTTGCATACATCCCCTGCACCAGTTGCACAATCCACTTCACCTCACCAAATTTTCTCAGCGCCCACCAGATGACCTTCCCAGGTACTCAATCAAACGCCTTTTCCAGGTCTATGAAAGCCATGTAGAGTCTCTTGTTGGCAGCTGGATACTTTTCTTGCAGCTGCCTGACAATAAAGATTGCGTCTGTAGTGCCTCTGCCTGGGATGAAGCCAAACTGGGAATCGTCTATTGATACCAACTGTCTGATGAGGCCATCCACAATTCTCTCCAGGATTTTCATAACCTGCTCTGTCAGCTTGAGACCGCAGTAGTTGCCACTTTCCAATGCATCCCCCTTTCCCTTGTAGAGGCAGACAATGAAACTCTGCTCCCAGTCAGAGGGTACCTTGCCATCGCCAATGATTGCAGCTGCGAGGTCACGGATCATGGAGGTGCTCATGTCACCGGCTGCTCGTATCATCTCCACCTCTTCCATTATTTTAAAAAAAATGCTAGCTAGAAATATAAAGTCTGGATATTCAATAATAATAGAAGTTTTACAATTTTTATCAAAATTAGCAGTCTGGATTAAAATTATGGGGATTTGAATAAAATTTAAATTTCAAAGTAAAATTTAAAAATAAATAATGACATTATAGAATAATGCATAATGGGATAGCTTCTTTACTAAACTATAAATAGCAACAAAAGTTACTACAACATCTACCTTTTGAACCAATGGGAATGTATAAATGCAATTTTCAGCATTATTTTCATCACAGCAATATCTTTAATTTGAAATATTATGAAATTGGGAAACGCATCACCTTTAAGTGTATTATTATTGTCCACCATTTTCCAATAATCACATGTAAGCAAATTAAATATTATTCTTTTTTAGTTACTTTAGTGTTAGGTTATGCTTGACATTTTTTCATTCACTGTAGTCATAAAAAAATAGGAAGTACTTAGAAAATAAGAAATTTTAGGATCATGATTTTTTATAGCACTGTCATGACCAAAGATTTTCTTTGTGAAGTAAGTAATCTAATGTAAATATATGTAATAGGAAAGGAAAAAAAATCCAAATCGCTTTTTCCGCATCCGAAAATCAAACCCAGGCGGCCAGATTCAAAGTCCTGCATTCTACTGCATAGCTGTAAAAGCTGGCTTCTATTGCAAGGCAGTAGAAGTGTATTTTATATGTAAACTGCTATACTACAGTACATATATATCCTTTAATACAATGTATGTTAGCAACATATGTGTTTGGACAAGTAATGTTTTTATATAAATACAATGTTTGGTTAATATGCATACATTATAGAAATATGGTATAAGACAGCACGCCTAATGTAAAATATTATTTATGTTTATGTGTATAAGTACATGTAACACACACTCTGTCTTGAACATCACAATATAGATTACATCAGAATTAACCGCAAACGTAACTGTTTCAGTTAATGTCAGTTACGTTGCTTAGCCATAATGTCAGTAACACATTCAAAAGCCGCACAGGCGAAAGTACTTTGTTAATATATGTGATTAAAGTTATCATCGGCATATAAGTCAGTCTTGTTTTTCATTGATATTTTGCATCTTGTGCTGTGGACTTTTCCCTTTTTCACACACACATATATATATATATATATATATATATATATATATATATATATATATATATATATATATATATATATATAAAGAGAGAGAGGAAAATTAAAAATTACTTCAAATGCTCTTTTTTTTTTCTTTAATTGTCACATTAACAAATGCCTTTTGTTAGACAACTCTTCAATGACATTAAAAAAATGGCGGCATTATTACTTAGCAACTGTTTGGACGTTACATCATATGATCCCATAATGGCAACAGATATACGTTAACAATGCATATATAATATATATAAACAACAATAACATGGTATTTGGGAACTTATAAATATATCCGGACAATATCCACTCCGGACAAAATCCCCTCTGCTCATTTTTGCATAGGTGGACGAAATCCCCTTCATGTGTTTTACAAGGTGGACATAATCCCCTTTGAAACTTTTTACAGGATGGACATAATCCCCCTCGTGATTTTCACAAGGTGGACAAAATCCCCTCCATAAGATGGACAAAATCCCCCTTGCTGATTACTGCCATAGGAATGGTACTCGAATGGTAGATGAGACTGTGTCCATCGATCATACACTCTGTTCCCTGAAGACTGATAGAATAAATTTAAAATGTTCATTTTTGTATATAATCTATACATTTTTTCTTTGAGGACTGCACTTGATAATTATGTTTGAAAGCAAACTAATTAATTTCACCTCAAGTGATGAAAATATGTAATTATTCTTTTATAATTATTAAATGATTGAATATGCTAATTATCAAAAACTGTTTGATTACCTGTACCATCATACAAACTTCATAATCACTGATAAATAAATTTAATAACTTAAAAATCCTAAAATTTCAGACAGGTGCAAACAGACACTGTAATTATTTTAGAATATTAAAAAAGAGTAATTTCACATTGCAGTAATCCAATGTTGATGAAATAGCAAACAGTGAAGGTCCTGATCAGATCTGATCAGGGTCTGCACTGTTAATGACACTTAGGATCATTGTTGTATATTTGCTACACCTTTCTTGTATATAAATTTATTGGATGGAATAGCTTAATAAATCATAGAAAATATTCGTTGTTTTAATACTCAGCATCATAGCATTCCTGTTGAAGATATTGGGCAGCAATTTCTGGTTTATGAAGAAATACGTAGGAATAAAGAAGAATACAAAAATTAAAAGTAGAATCGCATACATAAAGGTATGGAGGATACTGCAAATATTTGATTTCTTCAAAAAACAGGGAAACTTGAAGCCCAGAATCCTTAACAAATCCACATTAACCATATATTTAGAAACGGTCTGTTTTAAAATGGTTTTGGATAAAACACGATTCAAAGAAAACATGTATAGATTATATACAAAAATGAACGTTTTAAATTTATTCTATCAGTCTTCAGGGAACAGAGTGTATGACCGATGGACGCAGTCTCATCTACCAGTCGAGTATCATTCCTATGGCAGTATTCAGCAAGGGGGATTTTGTCCGAAGGGGATTTTGTCCATCTTATGGAGGGGATTTTGTCCACCTTGTAAAAATCATGAGGGGGATTATGTCCGTCCTGTAAAAAGTTTCAAAGGGGATTATGTCCACCTTGTGAAAAACATGAAGGGGATTTCGTCCACCTATGCAAAAATGAACAGAGGGGATTTTGTCCGAGGGGGATTTTGTCCTACACTCACATTATTAGGGTTTATTCTGTCGCTCTAAGTACTAATATTTATATTTATTATATACAAAGTAATGAAATAAAGAGAATTATTAATGAAATAAAATGCATATTTCGAAAAAGTTAGTGAAAATATAAAACTTATATTTTCACTCCTCTGAGCAGTGAAAAATATAAGATCTGAAACTACTTTTTTTCTTATTTACATTAATGGTCAAAGGGAAGCATGTTCAAAACCTAAATTCATGTTCAATACCTAAAATATTTCTTGTTTTATTAAATTGAACTAAATACAGTTGATTTTGTTGCTCATATCCCTTAAAAAGACGCTTTTAGGCTGAAATATTTCGGGGACTATTTTCTTTCGGAAGTAGGTTTCCCGCTGTTATGCGGTTCTTATATGTCACCGCCAAGGAACAAAACTGCGTGACAGACTTCCCCTTGCAAATGCAAGAGTTGCATCTCTTCTATCGAAAGTGATGTATATAATAAAAAGACAATTCGGCACTCGTGAAATATACATTTTTTCACTTCACGAGATGAAATAAAAGTCATATTCACTCCAAACATTTGAATATCCTATATATATACACTTCTTCACTCAAGACAGATAGCTCTGCAGTCAGCACAGAAATGAAAAAATAATTTATTAAAAAAATCCTTTCTAATATTATTAAAGACTGAAAAATAAATGAAAATGTAAAAGCAGCAACAACAGAAAACGTTGAATTTTAAAGGGTCAAACCAGCTACATACTAGTGTCAGATTAGCTCAGATTTGAAGTTACAAGGGTAATAATTGAATAATTATAAAGTAATATTTAATTTATTATTTATTTTTGATGACAGTTTTTGGATAACTTTTACATGTAGTTCCTTTAGTATCCTTAACCCATTGTAGTCAGGAGACTCGTGAAAGGGTAATTGGCAAACAGTGCACACCCAGATCGGCATCTGATTAGGGTCTCCACTGTTTGCAAATAGTTTAGCCATTTTTGTCTAGGAATATGAAAATCTCATAGCCAGATGTACCTAAAATTGAAATTGGACTCTTCCAATATATAGTGTGGGAGAATCTATTCAGTATACAATGGGTTAAAACAGAATATTTTTAAATAGATTCTAAAAGGAATGATCAAACTTTGTTTTTCTTCAAATCAATTCAAAGAAACCATCAAAAACAAACATGAAAAGAAGACATTTTATTGTTTTTCTCAAATATAACTACTATATTTGACCTAATTACCGCACTGTGTGCTTAGATTTTTCAAAATTACTGAACAAACTTGTAGTAAAATATCAACCTAATAAGGGCACTCTTTAAAGAAAGATCAGCAGAGGACTTAATCAGTAGCCTATTAAATGATGCTCTTGCAATATTATTTTCTGATTTTTCTTTATAAAAACATATGTTGCGGGTACTCGTTTGAATTGCCTTGACTTGTCGAGGCAATTCAAATGAGTTCCCACAACAGATGTTTGTATAAATAAGTAGATAAAAGTACACTGACTGTAATCTAAAGGCTACTTAATTGCTTTACTGTGCGCTTACAGGAGCATGTGTGGTAATTAGGTCGAATACGGTATGCCTTTCTGTGCAGAAACTGAAAAAGGAAGAGGGATCACTATAAAACAAAGACTTAATAGATTAATGATTTATATTCTCTGCTTCCAGGAGAAACGTCGCCTTGCCATAAACAACGCAAAGAGACAGTGGGAGGTAATGCAGGGATCATTGATACAGAAAACATCCAAACTAGTCAGAACACCAGATCTGTATGCCAACCATGTTGGATCTGTTCCGAACTCAGAAGTTATAACACCAGATAATGATGATGACATTAAAGATGATGAGTCTTTGAACAGGTATAACATTATTCCAGAACTGCCTTCATCATGAAAACATGCCTATGTATTTTTGACCCCCTTAAACCCCACTTTTATACGGTAAAACTGGGGTTTACAGGGGTATACATTATTTTTCTTATTCCTGCTCAAAAACATAGATTGTTGGTACTTGTTAGAACCGCCTCGTCGAGGCAGTTCTAACAAGTACCCACAATCTATGTTTTGACCGGAGCCATGAAAAATATCAGAATTTTTCTCTGAAAAATTTCATTTTTTTTGGTGGTAAAATTTTCAATATATTTGAATAGGCATGTTTTCGTAATGTCTTTAATATTGTGCCCTTCAAATGTCTTAGGTTCACAATACTCCCAGAGTCATGCCTCTTAACCCTTGCCACCCTGAATGAATTAACCCTTGTCATGCTGAGCCTGGATATATCCTGCCTTTGCAAACAGTGTAAATCCAGAACTGATGTGGATCTCCACTGTTTGCCATTAGGTATGTGAATTTGTATCAAAAACCTGGATCAAGTAATCTGATTGGCTGAAAATTATAAGTGGGTGTGGTATCTTAATTTATTCAGCATGACAAGAGTTAAGATGCCACACCCATTTCTAATTGTCAGCCAGTCAGATTTCTTAATCCAGACTTGGTATAAATTCATATGCAGATAGTTCTCCAAGCAGATACATGTCAAGTAAGAATGTTCTTATACCCAATTAAGAGACATACAAATTTATTTAAATAGTTTTCCTATTCTGGAGTTTAGTTTGGAACAGTATATCACTAAGGATCAAAAACACAAACACTGTAGATGCATTCACTAATGTTTGTGTAAAATGGTTGAAGTATGGAAATATGAGGGATGTTCGAAATGAATTGCTTATTGTCCTCTAGCTCGATATCCACGTGGGGCACGATAAAAACCTATACATACCTGTATAGGGTTATTCAATATCTACACAATGGTGTATAAATGTACATGTTAGACTAAGTGTAAGACATAAAATTTGCCATTTGAATACACGCAGTCATTGACCACTGCAGTAAAAATGGTTGGTAGAAGCGTCGACAAAAAAGATGAAATACGGGCTTACATCAAAGCTCGCTCAAAACTTGGTTGTTCTTTGAAGAAGCTGATGACTGAAATTTCTACTGCTTTTGGACCTTCTTGTGTGTCTTATGACACAGTTCGGCGGTGGAAAAAGAAATTTGAGTCTGGTGTAGAGTGCATCAAAAATGCACCGAAATCAGGTAGGCCAAAATCTGCATCTCGTAAAGAAATCATTTCCAAAATAAAGGAAATCATTGAAGGAGATGCCAGATTTACAGTTTGTGATATTGCACGAAAGGTAGGCATATCACTTTCAACGGTTCACCTTATTTTGAAGAAGCATTTGAAAGTCAGAAAGATTTCTGCTAGATGTGTGCCACATCTGTTGACTAACGAGCAAAAGAGGCAATGGGTTAAAGTGGCCAAAAAGCTGCTTCAGATGTTTCCAAAATATGACAAAAAGCAGTTTGCCAATGTCGTCACAGGTGATGAAACCTGGGTCCATTATTTTGAGCCCGTCAGAAAGGTTAGCAATAAGATCTGGGCCACTAAACACAGCAAACGCCCAATAATTGCCAAACGTTCTTTGAGTACAAAGAAGGTTTTGTATGCAATCTTCTTCTCTGGTGAAGGAGTCGCAATAAAAGTGCCAGTGAAAAAGGGCAAAAGCATCACCGGAAAGTACTACAAAGACGTAGTATTGAAGAAACTGAAAAAGTATTATCAGAAACGGCGCCCTGCCACTGGTTTTAAACATGTCCGTCTTCTACATGACAATGCCCCAGCTCATACCTCCGCAATAGTTACGGCGTTTTTGAAGAAAGAAAAAGTAACTGTTTTGCCTCACCCCCCGTATTCCCCAGACCTTGCCCCATGTGATTTCTTTTTGTTTCCGAAATTGAAAGCATTCCTTGCTGGGCGGAAATACCAGTCTGACAGGCACTTGGATCTGCCATTCATCAGTACCTTATTACTGTGCCCAAATCAGCGTACCGTGATGCCTTCAAGAAGTGGATACATCGGCTGAAACTTTGCATTTCTAGCCATGGGGAGTACTTCGAGGGCATGAAAGGAGTACTTTTGGGCTAACTTGAAATTTGAAGTCTCCAGATAGAAATAAGCAATTCATTTCGAACATCCCTCGTACAGCTTTTGAATAAAGACTAACATTACTGATACCTCTATTGCCATCCAAGGTATAAATTTAATATCAGCCATTTGTATATTTCACTATGCATCCATAATGCATTTTATCATATGACTTTGCTGTTATTCAGTGGATAATGACGTCATAAAAATGATATCATCACATGTTACATAATGCTGTTACTGGCACATAAAAATCATGCTGCCAACTGTGACAGTAATATGTTTTCTGTTGAAAAAACCATTCAACCTATATGTCCATAAAATGCAGTATAAGTCATATGATAAACAGTATCTTACATTTCGAGGGTTGAGCGCAAGACTATGGTAACTCAAACATATTTTTGAAACCCTTTTTTAGGGGCAACTTGGACCCCTTTGTAAACAATGCAAATTTAGGTGCCATTGCTCGTACGAGCAATGGCACCTAAATTTTCATTGTTTACAGAAAGAAATGTCGTAATCTTCATAATGCCTTCATGGTGAGGAGATTAGGTTTGGGGAAAAACAACCATCTGAGTTATGCTAGTCTTGCGCTCAACCCTCGATTTGTGGTCATTTCATAAGAAATTTATAAAACTCACTGAAGGCTTGTTTCATAAATTTCATATGAGGTGACACCTCATGCAGAATCCTCAAGTCTTGTTTTGTTTTAACGAAGAAATACTAGTATTTTTTTTTTTTTTTTTTTTTTCTTAATTTTCAAGAATTTGTGAAGAAAACATATTTTGGGAACCCTTTATAATGGTTATAATGAGATGATTCTAATGATTACCTAAAACAGATGTTTTCTTGAAGAAATATGATAATTTTGTAATGGATACACTGTTATATGTTCAGCTAATTATGTTTTTATTTGATATACATGTATATGATTTCAGTAAAGCAAGTAGTCGTAATACTAGTCGACCTGGTAGTGCTCATAGTATGTCATTAGATGGCGGTGACACAAGGGAACGGCCAAGAACTGGCAGTATACAGTCGAAAAGAACCGAGTCCAAACCTGGAGTTTATAAGGAAACTATGATGTTTGGGTATGTATACACAACAAGCTTAATCTTCTAAGTCATGTTAGAAGATGAAGAAAAATATTTTATTAGCCTCATGATATGTCTGAAGAGGCTCAATGCCATCCTCCACAGACTTTACAATTCTATGTTAACTTGATTTACAACAAGTCATCAGACTCAAGAGCAAATACAAACAATATTGTAATAACGATGTAAAGCAAAAGGTATGACCCTTCCGATATGTATTCATGTGGATGACAAATGCCTCTAACACACTGTATATATACACTAACTGTGCATTGTTTGCACCTAACATATGCTGCCTGACTGTTCATTAGAATCACTTCAATGGATATTTAACACTTAAACTGCCATAAATTGTAACGGGCATTATAGGACCCTACTGTATATTTTGATGCAAAACAAAACTTACCGTGTTTATCCTAAGTATTTGGACACCTTATCTACTTATCCTACTAGGCTTAAAATTTGAAATAGTCCATTCTACTACCTCTTTATGTGTCTAAAATACTGCTGTATGTGTGGCAAACGGTGTAGACCCTGATCAAACATCACATTCTGTGCCATCTTATCTGAGTCTACACTGTTTGCAAAGGCCTGTCTGTCCCAGTATATAGGGTTATTATGGTATCAGTTTATCCATGCACATTTGGAGATAAACCCAGTTTAAAGCCTTAATGTTTCAGACAAATGATTTCTCATTCATGTTTTATACATGTAACTGCAACACAGGCAGTAATCTTGTCACTTATGGCCAATTGTTATGCAAAGAAATAAGTAACATGAATATCTGGACATGGGTAGTGTGAGCTAAAAAGGTGGCTGTTTCAGGTGGGTTGTCGACAATCTGGGGCTTTTGTCATTACAAAAACACGCCTATTCAAATATATAGAAAATTTCGTCTGTCCATCCGTTTTTCATTTCCGGATGATAACTTGATTAAACATCAGTGGATTTTCACCAAACTTGGTATGTGCATTGATATTGTGGAGATCTGGTTTGGGATTGCTAATGGGCAAATTTCGTCAAATTTTTACGGAGTTATCTGCCCGAGACAGGCCCATATTTTCGTTTCCAGACGATAACTTGAGTAGATAACAAGGGATTTTCACCAAACTTGCTATATGCATTGATATTAAGGAGATCTGGTTTGGGATTGCTAATGGGCAAATTTCTTCAGATTTTTACAGAGTTATCTGCCCGAGGCACGCCTATATTTTCGTTTCCGGATGATAATTTAGTAAATAACAAGGGATTTTAACCAAACTTGCTATATATATTGACATTAAGGAGATCTGGTTTCGAATTGCTAATGGGCAAATTTCGTCAAATTTTTACAGAGTAATCTGCATGAGACATGCCCATATTTTCGTTTCTGGATGATATCTTCAGTAAATAACAAGGCCTTTCAACCAAACTTGCTATATGCATTTGATATTATCAAGATCTGCTTTAGGATTGTTATCTGTCCATTGATATTATCAAAATTTGGTTTAGGATTGTTATCTGTCCCTCCGCTTTTTTCTTTCCAGACATTTTCGCAAAGATAACTTTAATACATAAACAAATAATTACTATGGTGGGGCATTATGCTTGCAGTGCTTTCATTGAAGAGAAGAAGAAGGAAAAGTGTCCGAAATTATCATATTTTTTCCAAAATTTCCAATGTGAATGAAATCGCGACTCAAAAAGAGATTTGACTGAACCCTCCGATCCCCTTTGAATCCGCCACTGCACTATATCCACAGGCAATGTCCTCAGCTATAGTTAGGCTCTTCTGTTTAACATTATGCCCACCAATGCTCTGAAATCAAATTAGTATGTAGTTGGGTAGGGGAAATACCCTTAAAAATTAAGCAAAGAGGACATGCTAGCTTGATATTTTTTTCACTCATCCTAAAGTTTCCGTTCTGAGGGATTGTGCTTTTGCATGCTACATTGTGGTCAGTAAACATTTATCGATTTATATTGCCTGAAATTTGATCTAAAAATAAATGTAGGTCATAGTGTAGCTAGTTCCTTTCACCCTGTTTCAGTAGTTTTCCTATATATTCTTATCGTTTTCGTTGTTTCACTGGTTTTGTGTGCCTACCCAGTAGAAACTCAGTTGAAAAAAGGCCTCTGTTTCAGTTTGTTTTGCCTCATTTCAGTGGTTTCCCTACATATTCTTATCTTTTTGGTTGTTTTGCTGGTTTTGTGTGCCTTCCAAATAGAACTTTGAATTGAAGAAAGCCTCTGTTTCACCTCATTTCAGTAGTTTTTTCATATATTCTTATCATTTCGGTTGTTTTTTCACTGATTTTGTGTGAAATTGAGTTGAAAAAAGCCTCCATTTCAGTTTGTTTTGCCTTGTTTCATTAGTTTCCCTATGTTTTGGTTGTTTTGCTGGTTTTATGTGCCTACCAATAAGAAATTGAGTTGAAGAAAGCCTCTGTTTCAGTTTCTTTCACCTTGTTTGAGTATTTCCCTATATATTCTTATTGTTTCGGTTGTTTCACTGCTTTGGGTGGCTACCCAGTAGAAATCAAGTTGAAGAAAGGCTCCGTTTCAGTCAGTTTTGCCTTGTTTCAGTAGTTTCCCTATTTATTATTGTTTAGGTTGTTTTGCTTGTTTTGTGTGGCTACCCAGTAGAAATTGAGTTGAAGAAAGCCTTCATTTCAGTTTGTTTCACCTCATTTCTGTAGTTTCCATATAATTATATTCTTATCATTTCAGTTGTTTCACAGGTTTTGTGTGCCAACTCAGCTGAAATTGAGTTGAAGAAATATTTATTAGAGCTTATTATAATTCATTTTACATCTGGCCTATATATTCTAATCATTTCGTTTGTTACATCATTTGGCGAAATGGAAAAGTGCATTTCTTTTGTGCCCTATATGTCACAGTGACCTATATTTCACATTCCAGTTATTTTTCCTTATATCTTGAAAAATTTTTGGTGTATAAACATCACACTTTCGGATTATGAATCAGTATGATTCGAAGTTTGACTACAAAATAAATGTAGGACACAGTGACTTACTTATGTTTCATGGTCCAGTGATTTTGCATTATATCTTGAAGAGTATTCATTGTTTAAACATACCTTTTGATTATGAGTCAGTATGGTCCAAACTTTGAAGTATTTTACTTACTTATGTGTTTTACTCACATGACTTTGCCCAATGCAGGTGTGATGTCTACTGGCGGAATTCTTGTTTATTTTATTGGCAAAGGGTGATTCAGGCAAGCTATGTTGTCCTGTGACAACTCTTATTTGTATGTAAAACTGCTGGGCCCAGTTGTTCAAAACTAACGATGTCCTTAGTTAACGTATCGTTAAAACGTTGTTCATTAAATATCGCATATAGGCTAATATTTTTGCTAAAAAAATGTGAGTGGCTTTTGCATTTGCAAAAGCTATTCACATTTTTTCAGCAAAAATACCTGTGAATTAGGTATTGTTCTTACCAGAACAGTTAAAGACAGGAGTACACTATAAAAAGAGGATTAAGTTCCACAGTGTCATTCTGTTTCTTGATCTCAAGGAGGTAACATCTCCAGTCAACCAACAGAATTACCTGTATGATATTTCTAGGACACTGATTGACTAAAATAAATTCACACCTTTACCTGTACAGGTAAAATAATCCCTGTACTGGGAACCAGACCCCCCCCCCCCTTTCCCCAGCCCTCCCCTGGTTTGAAAATCCTGTCTTTAACATTTTGACCACTAACGAGCTCGTTAAGCTAACGATGCTTTGAATAACAGGACCCTGAATAATTATCAGAGAACCCCCAGCTTAATTTTAGAAGTGTCTGGGTGGTCGAATGGTTAGCTCCTCCGACTTCGGATCACGAGATCCCAGGTTCGAATCCTGCTGAAGGTCGAATTCAGCTCACGACTGAACGGTGCACCATTGCATAGAGCCTTTCATTATCATTCTTCCATTCTCTCAGTATGACTTAAAATAATGTTAAAAGTGACCTAAAACACCAAATCGTCATCATCAGCAGCAGCATTTGAGAGGAAGAACATTTTGGATTTAAAAAATGATTTATGCTATAGGATTACATATAAAGAAATATATTTAAATTAATATTTACAGTCTACTCTCGTTATCTCTATTTCATTTAATTTGAATAATAGCTTATCTTGAAATAAAAATTAATCTGGTCCCTGTTTAAAAAATGAAAATCTAACAGCAGGTAAAAAATATTGTAAGGAGCAATTTCTCCTCTTTTCCACAATATTTTCAATATATCTCTAACTTCAAGAGTCAAATTACATATTCATTTTTGAAATGTGATTGTTCGATTTATTTTTTCCTCAAATCTGCAAATCTGATATGTCGAGGTACAAATATCTCGAAGTATTTCAGAGTCCCTTGGACTTTGAGATAACTAGAGCGTGACTGTGCATACATTTTTCATACTTAATGTCTGCTTCTTATTCAGAACCACAGACAAGCCGGGGTCAACTAACCTTAACAATTTGGCAGAGTTAGAAGGGGATGTATTGACCCTATATGGGAGTCAGTCATTAGAGGCCCTGGACAGAAACTGGGGAATACAGGCTGCTGGATCAGTGACACAGATTATCTTCAAGTTCATAGATTTTGATGAAATCACACGGCATTTACACAAGATAAGAACAAGATTCCCTGCTACCCAGGTATGTAGTAAAAAAGTGGATTGGTAAACCCTTTCTTTTGATGAAGTTCAATGTAAAACAGGATTTTCAATCAAAAGTCTAGAAACATATGCCAAATAATTCCATATATTTGTTAAACATATACCAAAGAAAATTTTCACTTACTGTGAACATTTCGGTTCTCATAGAGAACCATCATTAGACTGTGACCTTGGCCTCATAAGACTTGGACTGCTTACCACTAGACTGTTTCCTAGTGGTAAACAAAGGCCACTTGGAAACAGTCTAGTGGTAAGCAGTCCAAGTCCTGTGGCGTCACAAAGCCAAGGTCACGGTCTGATGATGGTTCTCGATGAGAACCACAACTGTCACAGTAAGTGAAAAATTTTTTGGGAATATGTTTAATGAATATATTGAATAATTTGATTTTCTATCCTAATGAAAGTATTCAATGAATATAGCAAATGTTGTAGATCCAAATGATGATTTGTTATGAGCTGTCTCTCCTGGATCTACACTGTTTACAAAGGCATTTGTTTTGGTCCTGTAGCTGAAAGAGTTACAATATTAACCCTAAGTATTCAAACAGACCATCACGAAAACATGCCTATATAATTTTGACCCTCTTAAACCCCACGTTTATATAGTAAACTGGGGTTTTCAGGGGTATACATTATTTTCTTATATTGCTAAAATACATCGATTGTGGGTACTTATATTGCTAAAATACATAGATTGTGGGTACTCATTAGAACTGCCTTGCTGAGGCAGTTCTAATGAGTACCCACAGTCTATGTTTTGAGAAGAAAAAAGAAAAATATCAGAATTTTTTATCTGAAAATTTTCCTTTTTAGATTGTAAAATTTACAATACATTTGAATAGGCGTGTTTTCATAATGCAAGCCTGAGAAAACAGGGTAGACCCAGATCAGATTCTATTAAACAACGTCTGATCAGGGTATACACTGTTTGCAGTGTTTAAATGCAGTTACAGATAGTAATATAGATAGTAAACTGGACTTGGTCAAAATTTGGGACCAGTATGTTATGAAGTTAGGTGTCAAATGATTTAGGGTAAATATGTTAAAGCCCTCATTTTGCTATTTTATACATTGCCACATCAAATGATAATAACAGCATAGAGTATACTATATTTACCCTAAGTATGGGTACACCTTACCCACTTACTATACTTGCCCTATAATTTGAAATAGTCTATTCTACTTCCCGTTGATGTATCTAAAATATTAATGCATATAAGGCAAACAGTGTAGACCCAGATCAGATCCCACATTCTGTGGCATCTGATCTGGATCTACACTGTTTACAAAGGCCTATCAGTCTCAGTACTTAGGGTTATTACTGTATACTATTGGCCATTCATGACTCTGTCCTGGTCATTTAGTTTGTAGTCAGTAATTTCTTTATTGTTCAGTTCTGTTTAATATTTAAATGTAGGCTTGCTGCAGAATTACGGGGAGATTCCTTTTAGGCTGATTTCATCATGTAAGTGTTCCTTGCAAATCAAGGGATCAGCTTATGCTGTATCTCTGACATGGTAATGTGAAAAGAAGTTCTGCTCTTCCATTGTCTGGATATGACTCAGTGCTGCAGATAACTTTTTTACCCAAGGAGTACCATATAGATTGAATTGATGAAACTGGAAGGAGTACCAAATGCATGTGACACAAGAAAACATTTTTTTTATGCCCCCGCCATTCAAAGAATGGTGGAAAGGGCATATAGTGTTACCCCTGTCTGTCTGTCCATCCGAGATGGCGTTAGCAATTTGCAATCTTTAAGTTTTCTTAACTGATCATAACTACTACAGCTTTTCACTTAAAGCTTTCACATTTGGTTAACACCTTCCATGGGGTAAAGGCCTACCATTGCTTAGTTCTCCACCTCAGTTCAACTATTCATTTACATACTTAATGCAGGTTGGCAATAGCAATTTGCATTTAAGTTTTCTTAAGTGATCATAACTACTAAATCTTTTCAGTTGCAAGTTTCATATTAGGTCAACATCTACCTTGGGGTAAAGTCTTTCCATTGCATGTTCCCGACCAATCAGTTTGACCTTCCAGGTAGGTCAAGGTCATAGTTAGCAATTTGTGTTTAATAATTTGTAATTGATCCTAACTGATACATCTTTTCAATTACAGCTTTCATATTTGTTCATCTTCCTTTGGGTAAGGCAATTCCATTGCCTTCCTTGGGATAAAGGCTTACCATTGCTTAGTCCTCACTTGGGTTTGACTATTCATTTAAGGTCATACTTAATGCAGGTTGGTGTTAGCAGTTTGCGTGTTACCCCTGTCTGTCCCTCCATCTGTCTGTCGGTGCATCCGTCTCTGTCTGTGTCCAAGATGGCATAAGCAATCTTAATTGATCATAACTACATCTTTTTATCCTCCAGCCAGAAGAATGGTGGAAAGGGCATATAGTGTTACCCTTGTCCATCTGTCTGTCCATCTCCATCTGTGTCCCTCGTTAGCAATTTGATTATAAGTTTTTCAGGATGGTGCATCCATGCCCTTTGGGTACGTTTCTTGTTCAATTTGAGATCTATTATATTGGCAGAGACATATCTGTAGATGTCAGTAAAAAGAGAAATGATCCTTGATTCAACCTTTTTCTGATTATCTTTGCATTTTACACCTGATGATTTTTTATTGTGTCAGCAACAGGTACTGTGAATAAGTAAAGTGTCCTTCTTAAAGCCTTGTTATCACTCTTTTATGAAAGAATTTTCTGACTTGGACCCTAGCTCAGCAAGTATAAAAACTGGAATCAAGTATTCCTATTTGAAAAGGGAAAAGTTTCATCACCTTGACCTTGAATTATTTTTAATAAATTATCACCTTGGTAACCTATAAAGCCTTGCCACTAGAGACTAGAAGCGTTGTCACTGAGACTAGTTTCTTCAACCAATAAACTGAGGCTATGATTGTGGCTCTTCCTGGATGATTGTGGCTTTTCCAATGTCTTTGAAGAAAGACAGGAAAGAGTATACTTAAACATAACCTGAGTCTTCTCTGGTAGATCAAAATCTGTATTTAACCCTTTCATCCCTAAGTTTCTGAAGTGGACTCATCCATTCTTAAATTTGGACAGGGCCACTGATGCCAATAGGGGTTTTAGTCTTAAATATAAAACAAATGGCAAACAGTGTAGATCCTGATGAGATGGCTCATTATGAGTTAATTCATCTGGATCTATATACTGTTTGCACAGGTATTGGTTTTTGTCTGCCAGGTTGAAAGATTTAACTGAATGTATTATAGGGAATAGGAAAGAAGTTAATCAGACTATGTGGATCAGGTCTGGACTCTTAATTTCAGACTACCCGTTTTGGTTTTATCTGTTTTTCAGACTTTAGTCTTCAATTCAACAAATATATGCAGTTTCCAACAGATTAATGCACTAACAAGTTTGCGCCGATTGGACAATCTGACAATAGAATTGGATGGTAATCCAGTTACAAAATTTACACTGTGGAAGAGTTATGTCCTCTTCAGGCTCTCTCACTTTGCCTTGAAGAAGATAAATGATGCGGAGGTTAGTTGAGTTGAATTTGTTTTGTTTTTGTTTTTTTATCAGAATGTACAAAAATATATGTAAATATGTAATTATATAAATTATGTAAATGTGTAAAAACATGAAAATGTGTAATGATCTAAATGTGTAAAAAAAAAAAGAAATGAATGTCATAAAACTAAATGGATAAAGTAAAAAAAAACTTTTGTCTCACCATAAGAAAAGGATCCCTTGACTATATCTCTAGATAAGAGGAGTACAGTAATTGTCCTAAAACTTCAAACACTTTATGCCATATTTTTTGGCCTAAATTCTGCATTTCATGCAGAGGTTTCTTAAAATACTTTGTGGAATGGCAAACAGTGTAGACCCTGATCAGACTGCTCCTTCAGGAGCAGTCTGATCTGGGTCTGCACTGTTTGCATATGCCATTTTGTCAGGCACTTTGGAGTACCAAATTTTAGGACATATACCCTATCCAGGTAAATGTCAGTATAGTGCAGCCTTATAAAATAAAAAAATAAATAAATAGTAAAATTTTATTAAGAAACCATTACATACATAAGACATAATGAATTTAATTGAAGTTGAACTGTGAGCAGTTTTCCCTGTAACATGATTTTACAGATGATATTGACAATTGTTTGTGTTTAAAGGTGACAGCAAGTGATGTTTTCACTGCCGATAAGTTATTTGGTGCCATAGCAAATGTAACTACATCACAGTTACCACAGTCAAGACTTCTGTCACTGTTAGGAGAAACTCGGTAAGTCACATCTGTTTTCCAGCAAGGCCCCAGATGGTCAGAAAATTCAGATCATTTTTTTTTCTGATTTCTTCATGAAAACGGCTACAGTCCTTTCGACATCACTTGGAAAGACGTGTTTTACTTGGCGTTTTACTTTAAATGAAAATATTTTGTTCTGATTGACCATATCTTATCAGAAACCATTTGTCTTTTCTGCTTCTGTGTTTCGTTCTCAAATATTTACCGTATTAATCCGCCTATAAGACGATTTGTTTATAAGACGGGGGCTGTTTTTGGGCCCTTCCCAGGCAGGATTTTGCTTTTACTTAATTATAAGACGGGTTAAAAAAGTCACCTGTCGGAGATATTGCCTGCCACTCAGAAATTCCTAAAGTACAATTAAAAAAAACTTCCAACACCACTTACAAGCATGCATACCGTATTTAACTGTGTATAACACGCACCTTATTTACCCAGAAAACGTTTATAAAAATCTGATGTGTATTATTTATAGGAACACCAAAATCGGGACAGAAATCGCCAAGATAATCGGTCGCAAAAACTCATGACATTCACGATCGCCCGGTAAAAATGCGAAATAGAATGATTGCTATGAGATATTCATGATTTTTTATACCTATCTCGCCCATACCATGGTTCTGTCTGCTCAAAACAAGCAACTCCATCTGATTTGCAGTAATTTGATATCCTTTTCATGTCCATGCTCTTTTTGTTTACGCTTTTTTATTTTGCTGATCATGTGATCTCTTCAAAGGGAAACTACTCAAACAGGCATATGCATATGAATCTGTACTGATTACCAGACTTTGACAAGTCTCACACCGTAACTTGAATAAATCAGCCTGCACAACTGATTTATTGTAGTTCAAAATAGGAAATAAATTTGGTAGAACATAAATATTGGCACAAACGATCATACATTGAAAAAATAAAAAAGTATTTAATTTTTTGCAATTATTAAAATTATTGATAATAAACAAAACCAACTGGGCTTTTGAGGTAGGTAGATCGGTCATTTGCATTTTATCTTTTATTTTCTTACCATATGTTTATCTTTTTTTTTTTTTTTTTTTTTTTTTTTTTAACTTTTCTTCCAACTTACCAAAAAAATTGTTTGAAATAAACAATGTTTATGATAAAGAAAACAAAAACTACCAGCATACATCTTTGCACTTAATTGGTTAATTGGCAGTCAGAATGACAACTAGTCGACTTTAGTTGTTGTTTGCATTGCCCTGAGGCACTGAGTTGATAATTTCACGTCTCAGTTAAGAAAGTGACACAAAGTGATACAAAGAAGGTGTTAATTATGAGAACACAAAAGAAATAACTACATTTTTATTGTCATAGCGTCTGCAGTGGGGAAGCAAAGAACTGCCTACACTACATCAAGTTGCCTGAGGCCCATGGTAACAGAGCTGCACAATGAAAATTCAGTTAGCATTATCGTAAATTCGGCCTGTTTCTACTCCAAACCTTCCGAATTCGGCCATTTTCAACTCAATCCTAGTGAAATTTGACACACTTAGTATCTGGTAACTTAGTAAATAATGCACGGATAAATTCTTTGTGTTTTACATAGGAACATCTTTTTTTTTTATTTCAAAACTATTTAGCAAATATTCAGTGCGTGTTATACACGGGTGCGAGTAATACAAAGAAAAATTCGGTACTTCACCTAAAAAATTACCTTGCTGCTATTTCTATCAAGGGACGAAGGTAAACATTATATCCTTCTACCGGTTTCGAAGATCGGCATTTTCCGTGACCACGTGGCACCACCGGACTTTGCCGAAAATACCGATATGGCCAAAGACCTCTATTATAAGACGGGTCTGGATTTTTGGGGGCTTTTTTTTGGGAAAAATCCCCGTCTTATAGGCGGATTAATACGGTATCTTAAAATTAAATTTATGGCCTAAATTGGTCTGACCTATGTAATTTCTATAGTTAAGCGATTTTTTGGAATTTTTGTCTAAGAAATTATTTTCTAATTTTCTTTGCTGAATTTGAATTGTTGATGTTTCACAACAATATTGTGAAAATTTCAGAAAAATTGAACAAGCGAAACTTGTTGAAAATCTGCCTCCGAGTTACCTACCCAACAGATTTCTGCATAATTAATATCCATTTTTACTATTGGAAAAATTTAAAATATTGGATTTTTTAAAAACCAATGACTTGAATAAAACTTTTTGTGCATAGGTAGTTACGACAAATGGTTTTGCATTAAATCATGAAATCATGAAAATCATGAAAAAGTTTGCGTTTTTACTTCATCTCTGTAAAGCACCAAGCAAAAATACTACTTTCTGAAAGATGTTGAAAGCACAGTAGCTCCAGATAAGAGTGGGTGTAAGGTTTATATTTTTCATGTTTCTCAACTATATCATATCATTACGAAAACACACCTATTCAAATAAATAGAAAATGTCACCTCCAAAAACTGAAAAGTTTCAGATAAAAAAAGGATGATATTTTTCATATTTCTGCTCAAAACATAGATTGTAGGTATTTGTTAGAACTGCCTCACCAACATACATTTTGGGTACTCGTTAGAACTGCCTCGGTGAGTTCTAACGAGTACACACAATCTATTTTTTGAGCAGAAATAAGAAAAATAATGTTTACCCCTGTAAACGCCAGTTTTACTATATAAAAGTGGGGTTTAAGGGGGTCAAAATTATATAGGTATGTTTTTGTGATGTGTTGTAGGTACTCATTAGAAGCACTATTCAGTATATATAGCAAGTGCTGTAGATACAAGTGATGGGAGAATACTTTTTGGTTGAAAACCTGCCTTACCTGGAGCTTGTTGTCACATATATGCTCATTCCAGCTCAGCCCGCTCATTTACTCAGTCTGATCAGGTACTTTATTTCCTGCGTTCACAATGAGTGTAGACGGTATTGATGAGTAAATAAGGCCCTCATCAGATTGTGCAGATGTTCTGGTTGATTTGTTATACGCCCGTTTGAAAAACGAGACGTATTATGTTACGGGGTATGGCGTCCGTCCGTCCATAAACTTTTTCATTTTCGGCTAACTCCTCCTACAGTTTACATCTGATCAAGCTGAAACTTGGTATATAGTTAGACCATGATGTGGCGCAGCGCATATTGTTTCGGGGTTACAGTCCACCAAATGTTTGCAGAGTTATGCCCCTTAGAAAATTTCTGTAAACTTTTCATTTCCGGTTAACTCCTCCTACATTTTACATCCGATCAAGCTGAAACTTCATTTATAGTTAGACCATGATGTGGAGCAACGCATATTACTTCGAGGTTACAGTCCACCAAATATTAGCAGAGTTATGCCCCTTTGAAAATTTCAATAGAATTTTCGTTTCCGGCTAACTCCTCCTACAGTTTACATCCGATCAAGCTGAAACTTGGTATATAGTTAGACCATGATGTGGCGCAGCGCACATTGTTTTGGGCTTACAGTCCACCAAATGTTTGCAGAGCTATGCCCCTTAGAAAATTTCTGTAAACTTTTCATTTCCGGTTAACTCCTCCTACATTTTACATCCGATCAAGCTGAAACTTCATGTATAGTTAGACCATGATGTGGAGCAGCGCATATTATTCGAGGTTACAGTCCACCAAATATTAGCAGAGTTATGCCTCTTTGAAAATTTCAGTAGACTTTTTGTTTCCTGCTAACTCCTCCTACAGTTTACATCCGATCAAGCTGAAACTTCATGTATAGTTAGACCATGATGTGGAGCAGCGCATATTATTTCGAGGTTACAGTCCACCAAATATTAGCAGAGTTATACTTCTTTGAAAATTTTGATTAATGTTTAGTTTATGGCTAAATCCTCCTACAGTTTACATCCAATCAAGATGAAACTTCATGTACAGTTAGACCATGATGTGGAGCAGCGCGTATTGTTTTGAGGTTACAGTCCACCAAATATTAGCAGAGTTAAACCCCTTCGAAAATGTCTATTAATTTTTTGTTTCCGGCTAAATCCTCCTACAGTTTACATCCGATCAGGATGAAACTTGATTTTTAGTAAGACCATGATGTGGAGCAGCGCTTATTGTTTCAAGGTTTCAGTCCACCAAATATTAGCAGAGTTAAACCCCTTTGAAAATTTCTATTAATTTTTTGTTTCCGGCTAAATCCTCCTACAGTTTACATCCGATCAAGCTGAAACTTCATAAATACTTACATGATGATGTGGAGCAGCTCATATTATTTTTAGGTTACAGTGCACCAAATATTTGCAGATTTATGCCCCTTTGAAAGTTTTTGTAAACTTTTCATAGCATATTGTTTAGAGGTAATAGTGTGCCAAAGGCTCATATGAGCTTATAAAATAGCCATGCTTCTGTGGTGTGTCCTCTGTCAGAAAGCACTTCTCCCTAGAAGCAGCAAACTTCTCCCTTAATTTCTTGGCCAGCTTGGACCCTTAGGTTACAGTTCACCAAATATCAGCAGAGATTATGCCCCAATGAATTTTTTTTTTAATTTTTTTTTTTTTTTGTAATTCCACTTACAGTTTATATCCGGAGCACTGAATTATACAGGAGCCAGTTAATGTGCTGCATCTTATTACTTGCCACGGGCGTATAATGCCCCGCTTGGTGGAGCTCTTGTTCTTCCCTGGTTTCTGAGCAAGAGGGTATCTAATAAGTTCTGCTTATTACATTTCTTATTCAAATTACACATCATGCAGTTTATGTGAATTGTTACATATTATGCAACCTCCCTATGACAGCCATTCTAAGGAATGCACAAACTTGGCTTTTGTAGAAGTGGCTGTTGTAGAGAGGTTAGATATATGAGCCAGCACACCATTAAATCTACAGTAAGACTTGTGCAACCAGTGAAGATTCAGATCAGCCTGCACATCCATGCAGTCTAAACAGATTCTTTGGTGATGGCATGTGACTTCTACAGCCTGTAGGCTATCCAAAGAGGGATAAACAAGAACCCTTGCTGATCTGAGTCTTTGTTGGTAACACAGGTTTTATTGTAGGTTTTGTCGTGCACTGGCTCATTTGCTGTATTTTTATCTTGAATAATGGGTTACCTTAATACCTTACCATATTGCCCTAAAATTTGAACAAGTCTGTTTTATTACTTGATGATGTGTCTACAATTTGCTGGATGAGTGTACCCTGATCAGATGTTGTATTCTGCACAATCTAATCTGAGGTATACATTGTCATCATGAAAACATACGAGGGTCCTGCAAAAAGTTCTGTCACTAATAGGCTTCCTAAGTTTTATTCCAGGTATATTTTAAAATGCTTCATTGCACTTGAATGGTGTGGTGAATAGCTAACGATACTCGTTTATTTCGTGCAAATTGCTTTCCAACTGACAGAGTTATTTCAAATTGAAATAGTTGCAGTCATATACACTGACCAATTTACTTGTTACAATAAGAAACAACCAGGCAAAGGATGGTCAGGAGTCCACCTTTTACATGACAACGCCTCCTCTCATAAGTGTGAGGTTGTTAAGTCTTTTTTGGTTTCTGAGAAGGTGAAAATTTTAAACCATCCACCTTATTCACCTGACCCCAGTCCATGTGATGTCTTTTTATTTCCAAGGCTTAAAAAAATGCTTTCTGGAAATAAGTATACATCTAAAGTTCTCTTGGCAGCGCTATTTATCAGTGTCTCCAACAGATATCAAAAGAAGACTATTTATCTGCTTTTCGCGACTGGGTAAAAAGGTTACAAAAATGTGTTTCAGTAAAGGGGAATACTTTGAAGGTTTGTGATAAAAATATGTTTGATAAAACGTAGCAGTGAAGTAATCCGAAGTAATCCGAAACCAGTGACAAAACTTTTTGCAGGACCCTTGTACCTATATAATTTTGACCCCTTAAACCCCACTTTTATATAGTAAAAGTGGGGTTTACAGGGATATACATTATTTGTCTTATTTCTGTTCAAAAACATAGATTGTGTTATGTTATTTGTCTTATTTCTGTTCAAAAACATAGATTGTTAGAAATGCCTTGGTAAGGTGGTTGTAAAGAGTACCCACAATCTATGTTTTGCACAGAAATATGAAAAATATCAGAATTTTTTATCTGTAAATTTTGAGTTTTAGGAGGTGAAATTTTCTGTATATTTGAATAGGCGTGTTTTCGTAATGTGCTTAGGCCTGTCTGTTCAAATACTAAGGGTTAATATGGTACTAAGCTAGCACTTTGGGGAAGTAGAAATGTGGCTGTAATAGTGAGGTGGCTGTTCTTGAGAGGTGACAATTTGTGGAGGTTCTGCTGTTGTTTCATTGTAACAATCTTTGTCGTTGAATCATATTAGAACCATCCTACAAATCTGCACATGAAAAAGCTGTTATGGTATCTTGTTAGAATTATCTCAGAGAGATGATTCTAATAAGATACAGCACATGTTTGATTCTTATAAAAAGTAGTCCGTTTATTAGACAGTTCTACTGGACTGACATTGATGCTTTTTGATACATTTCTGAAAACAAATCGAGGGTTGAGCGCAAGACTGGCGTAAGTCAGATGGTTTTTTTTCCCCAAACCTAATCTCCTCACCATGAAGGCGTTATGGAGATTACAACATTTCTTTCTGTAAACAATGAAAATTTAGGTGCCATTGCTCGTATGAGCAATGGCACCTAAATTTGCATTGTTTACAAAGGGTCCAAGTTGCCCCTAAACAAGGGTTTCAAAAATATGTTTGAGTTACCATAGTCTTGCGCTCAACCCTCGAAATGCAACTTGAGCTGAGTTTAGGAGAAAAGGAGCTTATGACCTGATTTAAAACAAAAGAAAAAAAAAAGAAAAAAAAAAAAAAAAAAAAGAAAATGTAGCCACATTTCCCCAAAAGGTCTTAAAATGGAGTCAGTTTATACAGTTTTAGTTGCAGAAGTTGTATTCTTTACCTAACAGGAAACACTATAAATTGCATTTTGTGATGATATTAACCCTTAAAATGCTAAGAAAACCTGCATCTGAAACTTTCATCTGTTTATGTCGTCTGCTGAATATTCTTGCAAACTTTTCAAACCTATTCATGCATACAGGCAAACAGTGTGGACCCTGATCAGACTGCTCCTAGAGTGATCTGGGCCCACACTGTTTGCAAAAATGACTTTTAAAATCACAAGCAGACAACAAAGCAGATGACAGTTGTTGTGATTGGCAGTTTAAGGGTTAACAACAGAATTTCTACCAAAATTTTACAAATTTTCTGTTTCTGAAAGGGAAATAACTCTAGCATCCTTGTTAGAACCAGTGGAAATGTACCCAGATGCATTTATTAGGAAGAAATGGCCTGAGAATCTAATGATAAATTACTAGTACTATTGGCTAACAAGTTGTCAGAGTAAACAAAAGGTCCAATTCAAGCATGTGCCACATGCCTTCAAAGACCTAGAATACTTACAACCTATAGAGCCCACTAAACTCAATTATATAAGACATTCGACAGAACAAAACATGGCAAAAAAGTCCTGCAGTAAGCAGCCACAAGGCCTTCACCATCATGAAAACATACCTACATAATTTTGACCCTCTTAAACCCCACTTTTATATAGTAAAACTGGGGTTTACTGGGGTATACATTATTTTTCTTATTTCTGTTCAAAACATAGATTGTGGGTACTTGTTAGAATTGCTTGGACAAGGCAATTCTAATGAGTACCCACAATCTGTTTTGAGCAGAAATATGACAAATATCAGAATTTTTTTATCTGAAAATTTTCATTTTTTGGTGGTAAAATTTTCAGTATATTTGAATAGGCATGTTTTCATAATGTAAAGAATATGCAACTTAAGAACCACCACCTTAGAATAGCCAGCAGTTAAAACTATGAGAGTTCTATCAACAGAAAAGTAAAAACAAACGTTATTAAAGCAAAAAGTAATTGTTTTGTTTTAATAGTGAAAACAAACATTTAAATGTAGAAAATTTAAATTTTAGCTATTTTTTATCATATTCAGAATCAGCATAAGACATTGTGAAGTGTAGAAGGAATGAGGACAGGCAGTCCATAGTTTGCTTGTTAATACATTTGTATAAGGAATTCTACTGAACTGAATGGGTAAAATGAAGGCTTGTGAGTTATTGTTTTTATTGCTAATGTACTGAAATATATTTGTGTCAAACAGAAAAGTGCAATAAAAAGGATGTGAAAGCAAGAGTGATTCTTTTTCATTCTTCAAAAATTTATGGAAACATTTGTCAGATCAATCATAATAAAATTCTTATACACAGAAAACTTTTTATTTTGCTTACTGTTATTAAATAGGAAAACAAACCATAAATCTGTTCCCACAAAGAAACTTTTTTATCAGCATTTGAAAATAGTATCTGTCAGCAGCCATTAAATCTGCTTTTGAAAAAAGTATCTGTCAGCAGCCGTTAGAACTGCTGTCAGTAAAATTATATATGCATGGGGAGAAGGCAACACATAAAATACATATACTGATGGTAATGAGAAGCCTCCCAAGGAATAAAAAAAAGGGGGGGCCCAGTTGTTCAAAACTAACGAAGCAGTTAGTTAATGTATTGTTAAATCTTTGATCATTAAATATGGCATATACGCTAATATTTTATCTGCAAAAATACCTGTGAATTAGATGTTGTACTTACTAGAACAGTTAATATTTTGACAAATAATGAGCTTGTTAAGCTAATGATGCTTTTAACAACTGTGCCCAGAACCAAAAAAAAAAAAAAAAAAGACTTGTTATGTGCATTTAAGATCATCTTAACTGAACCAGCTACAAGTATGTCTTTGCTCACGATGAAGTTACATTAAAACGGGAGATACCGTGAGCATGTATTTGCAGTAAAGTTTAGATCAATTTTTATGGATATCTTTGTATGGCATAAAGTTTTAATAAAAACTAGACACCCTAATTAGGATGTCTTTGCATGCAATGAAATTTTATTAAAACTAGATTTACTATTTGATAAAGTTTCCTTAAAATGAATCTGCTAGGAAGATTTCTTTTAGTTTCATTAAAATAAACTTACCATGAGATTTATTTGATGTAATCTTATTAAACTTAACCCACTTATGATTGAAGTTTTTATCTTGGTATAATGATCATCACTGAAATAGTCATTACAAAAACATGCCTGGTCAAATATATAGAAAATTTTACCTCCAAAACCTAAAAGTTTTCAGATAAAAAACTCTGATAGTTTTCATATTTCTGCTCAAAACATAGATTGTGGGTACTTGTCAGAACTAAAAGTTCTAATGAGTACCCACAATCTACGTTTTTTAGCAAAATAAGAAAAATAATTTATACACCTATAAGCTCCAGTTTTACTATATAGAAGTGGGGCTTTAGGGGATCAAAATTATATAGGCATGTTTTCATGATGAAAGATGTCCAGGAAGTGCCACTGTAGTAGACTTTTGAAGAGTGACAGAAAAAAGGAAAAGTAAACAAACTATGACAGAAAGTTTATATGTAACAAAACAACAAAAAGCAAAGCAACCAGTTCATCCAAGGTGATGTAGTGCCAGACAGGACCATCCAAACACAACAAAAAGACAGTAAACAGGACAAAATACAAAAAAGACCTTCAGGGAGCAGCCATATGGCACAAAAAGAACAAATAACACAAGAACGACCACCTTAGAGTAGTCAGTAGTAAACTTTACTAGGGTAGAGGAATGGTAGGTAGATGTAAACCTTGTCCTGCTGAACCCAGATATACCCTGCCTTTGCAAACAGTGTAGATCCAGATCAGTTGGCTTCCTGAAGAAGGCAACTGATCTGGATCTGCACTGTTTGCCATTAGGTATGTGAATTTATATCAACAATCTGGATCAAGTAATCTGATTAGCTGAAAATTAGAAGTGGGCGAGGCATCTTAATTTATTCAGCATGACAAGGGTTAAATCAACTTTACTGGTGCAGCCCAGCTAACAAAATTGCATTTTTTAAACGTTTTGAAAACGTTACTGGAAACGTACAATAACGTTATTATAGGATGTTTAAATTACGTTAAAATGGCAAATGTTTTTTACGTCATAATAACGTTTTTTTTGGAATGTTATAAAAACGTCCTTATAACATTTTGAGAACGTTATTTTAAAGTATGCTTGAAAGGTTCTAATAACGATTTTGTAAGACGTTTATATTACCTTAAAAATCTTGCACCTCTCAATGAAACCCCTACATATGCAGTGATGTGCTATGCACCGTACATATCGTGATATGCCATGTGCCTGCTTCAAACCTCATCTGAGATCCGAGTCCAATGACAAATTTCACGCGTCCTTTTTTTTTTTTTTTTTTTTTTTTAAACTTCACAACAATGTGATTATAACATGTGCCAATGCTACAGGCTCAAATAATACTCCACAAATTAAGTCCACTTATAAAATGTAGCTGACAATAAATAAATAAATAAATATATAACTTAAATTTAAGACGAGATAGAACTTCATACATTATAATCTGTAACAAATTAGAAAGTTTAGAGAGAAAAAAAAAACAACAAAGAAAAACATGAGAACTGATTACAATATAGCATGAAGAGAAGCTCGTCATAATATTTATTACCAGCACATGCAGTAAGCTCAAATTACAGGACGTCATAATAACGTTTTTTGGAATGTTATAAAAACGTCCTGTTAACGTTTTGATAACGTTATTTTAAAATTTGAAATTTTAAAGGCTCAAATAATATTCCACAAATTAAGTCCACTTATAAAATGTAGCTGACAATAAATAAATTAATACATAACTTAAATGTAAGACGAGATAGAACTTCATACATTATAATCTGTAACAAATTAGAAAGTTTAGAGAAAGAAAACACACGAAAACTGATAACAATAGCATGAAGAGCAGCTCGCCACAATGTTAATTACCAGCATAAGCTCAAATTACAGGCTGTATAAGAATGTAATAAAAATATAATAAAAAAGATGGTAATCTATTCATCTACAAAAATAATTGTATTATTTACCTGAGTTGACTGCTGGTCGGCTTGAGAAACAATAACCAGGCACTAAATTATGGCGATAACACTTTATATGTGGAGGTGTAGTTTCGTATTCAAGAACTGTTCTTAGTCGTCGTAGCCAATGCACGAAAAAAGCATTACAAGTTCAAATGTATAAATACAATATGTTTTTATTTAAAGTAGCTATGTCAAGGAAAGTTTACATGTCATTTTGATAATGTGATAGTGGTTTAAAAACAGCGTGGCTATGAAACATTATAAGAACATTTTTATAACGTTGATACTTACATGCCACTCGCTCTGGTTGCGTTGCGTTAATAGGTAATCAACGTTCCTTTTTATTTAAGGCTTGAATTGATACGTCAAGCTCCAATAAATAATGAAAAAATATATAAGACTTAACTGGGACATTATTCAAACATTACACATTGCATGACAACATTTAAAAGTATGTAAGAACGTTTTTAAAACATTTTGTAAACGTTGTGAAAATTTATGTTATTCTGAAACCTTTTCATAACTTCTATTTAAACAATCAACAGAGTTCGGGAATGAACTCAAGTGTTTTGTAGGAAGAAAAGTTTTCTCTCTGCACCCAACATTAAAAGCGGGTCTGTATTTAAAGATAACGTTAGCAAAACGTTCGTAAAATGTTAGGAACCAGCGTAACCAATTTAGAACCTTTGGCAAACGTTACAATAACGTTAAGTGTTAGCTGGGAGAATCTTCACCCTTGTATTAAACCTGGAAGAAACTACAAAAAAATGTTTGTCTGTTATAGAGGTTCAGCAACTCAGTCACTGAAACATCAGAGAAAAAAATGTTGAATGTTGTGTATTTGTGTCAGCTTGTAAACTAAAGCAAAGTTGAAGCTAATAAGGAAAGATAAGAACATGAGTTCTACATGCAGTATAAGACTACACTCTCCCTAGTTATATCCAGTTTTCTGTATGGTTGTGACAGCAGACCTCTAAAAAAGAATCCAGGGCTCAGTTGTTCAAAACTAGTTAATGTATTTTTAAAACTCTGATCATTGAATATTGCATACATGCTAATATTTTTGCTGAAAAAAATGTGAGTAGCTTTTGCATTTGCAAAAGCTACTCACATTTTTTCAGCAAAAATACCTGTGAATTAGATATTGTACTTACTAGAATGGTTAACATTTTGACCACTAATGAGCTCTTTAAGCTAACGATGCTTTGAAGAACTGGGCCTAGGCCTTAGAAATGGGCTGTACATCACAAATCTAGGGCAAGGTCTTTTCTGTGCACTACCTGTTCACTAAAGGACCACAGGTGGATTATGAAGAGAGATAATATCGATCAGACAGGTCCTATCTGGTTCTTGGAGGACTATCTACAAATATACTTAAATTAATGAAGTACTTCCTTAATTCTATAATTGAAAGTGTGCCTTTGAGCTCTTCACTGGGAGACCAAAGAGGACCACTGTTTGTTGCTCAGCAGGTAGTTAACATATGGTTAGTTGTATTAATTGTTATCTATATAGTTAGATTATTTTCTCTGGAAACTTGTTATGCCCCCGCCATTAGAAAAATGGTCGAAGGACATAAAGTTTTACCCCTGTCTGTCTGTCCATCTATGCATTCATGTCTGGCTAATAACTCCTAAACCATATGGAATATATTCATGAAACTTCACAGATAAATCATATCAAGACAATGTGTCATGAACAAAGAAGACAATTCTGGTTAGTTCAGGTTTTGAGTAATGTCTGGGTCATAACTCTTTACCCATGTCCGTATGTGCTTGCGTGAGTGCTTAAAAGGTGTGTCCGTGCCATGACTCCTAAACTGCATGGAGTATATTCATGAAACTTCACAGCTGACTTAATTATATAGAACCGATGCATACTGAACAAGGAAGACAACTCTGGCTTCTTGAATTAACTCCCTTGCCAAACATCCATGTGGTGTAATGCTTTCTTTATGTCTTGCTCCTAACTCCTAAACTATTGGGAACATGTTCATGAAACTTCACAGCTAAATCATATCGAGACGATGTTTCACAAACAAAGAAGACAACACTGGCTAATTTGGTTTTTGAATTTTGCCCAGGCCATAGCCCTTTACCCCTGTCAGTGCATGCTAAAAAGTTATGTCTGTGCCATAACTCCTAAACCACGTGGAGTGGAATGTATTCATGAAACTTCACAGTTCACCTAATCATATCAAGGCAATGTGTCACCAACAATGAAGAGAACTCTGGCTACTTTTGTTTTGGAATTATCCCCCTTGCCTAAATCCCATGTAGTGTAATGCCGAAAATTAGTGTCCGGCTTATAACTCCTAAACTGTATTGAATATATTAATGAAACTTCACGGATGGTTTAATTATATCAAGACAATGTGTTGCAAACAAGGAAGACAGCTCTGTCTAATTTGGTTTTTAATTTACTCCCCTTGCTAAAAATACCTGTAGTATAATACATTCTTTGTGTCTGGCTCATAACTCCTAAACCATTTGGAATATGTTCATGAAATATCACAGATGGCGAAATCATATCATAGCAGTGTGTCACAAGTAAGAAAAACAACTCTGTCTGTCTGTCCATCCATACATTCATGTCCAGCTAATAACTCCTAAACTGTATGGAATATATTTATGAAACTTCACACATGGTTAAATCTTATCAAGACAATGTGTCACAAACAAGGAAGACAACTCTGGCTAATTCTGTTTTTGAATTGTGTCTAGGCCATAACTTTTTACCCTGGTGGTGCATGCGTGCATGGCAAAAGGTTGTGTAAGGGCAATAATTCCTAAACCACATGGAATATATTCATGAAGTTTCTCAGTTGACTTAATCATATCGAGGCCATGTGTCGCCAACATTGAAGAGAACTTTGGCTACTTTGGTTTTGGAATTATCCACCCTTGCCTAAAACCCATATAGTGTAATGTTGAAAATTAGTGTCCAGCTTATAACTCCTAAACTATATGAAATATATTCATTAAACTTCACAGATGGCTTAATCATAGTGAGGCAAAGTGTCACGAACAAGCAAGACAACTCTGGCTAATTTGTTTTTTAGCTCACCTGAGCACGAAGTGTTCATGGTGAGCTATTGTGGTCAGTCAATGTCCGTCGTGTGTCGTCCGTCGTGCGGCGTCAACAATTGCTTTAAAAGCCTACTCCTCCAACACCCCTGGGCCAATTGACTCGATACTTGGTAGGAAGCATCAGGGTGACTTGTAGATCAAAAATAGCTAAAATCGTGCCGATCGGAAATCCAAGATGGCCGCTATGGCCGCCATCTTGAAAATATATTTTTCTCTTCTTCTCCTGAACCGAAAGCCCAATTGACTCCAAACTTGCTAGGAAGCATCGGGGTGTCTTGTAGATCAAAAATAGCTAAAATCATGCCGATCGGAAATCCAAGATGGCCGCCATGGCCGCCATCTTGAAAATCTATTTTTCGCTGTCCTGAACTGAAAGGCCATTTGACTCTAAACTTGCTAGGAAGCATCAGGGTGACTTGTAGATCAAAAATAGCTAAAATCCTGCGGATCGGAAATCCAAGATGGCCGCCATGGCCCCCATCTTGAAAATCTAATTTTCTCTTCTTCTCCAGAACCGAAAGGCCAATTGACTCCAAACTTGCTAGGAAGCATCGGGGTGTCTTGTAGATCAAAAAATAGCTAAAATCGTGCCGATCGAAAATCCAAGATGGCTGCCATCTTGAAAATCTATTTTTCTCTTCTTCTCCTGAACCGAAAGGCCAATTGACTCCAAACTTGCTAGGAAGTATCGGGGTGTCTTGTGGATCAAAAATAGCTAAAATCGTGCCGATGGGAAATCCAAGATGGCTGCCATGGCCGCCATCTTGAAAATCTATTTTTCGCTTCTTCTCCTGAATGGAAAGGCCAATTGACTCCAAACTTGCTAGGAAGCACCAGGGTGACTTGTAGATCAAAAATAACTAAAATCGTGCCGATCGGAAATCCAAGATGGCCGCCATGGCGGCCATCTTGAAAATCTATTTTTCGCTTCTACTTCTAAACCCAAAAGCCAATTGACTCCAAACTTGGTAGGAAGCATTAGGGTGACTTATAGATGAAAAATAGCTAAAATAGTGCCTATCGGAAATCCAAGATTGCCGCCATGGCAGCCATCTTGCAAATCTATTTTTCCCTTCTTCTCCTGAACGGAAAGGCCAGTTGACTTCAAACTTGCTAGGAAGCATCGGGGTGACTTGTAGATCAAAAATAGCTAAAATCATGCCGATCATAAAACCAGGATGTGCGCCATGGCAGCCATCTTGAAAATCTATTTTTCGCTTCTTCTCCTGAACTGAAAGGCCAGTTGACTCGAAGCTTGGTAGGAAGCATTTGGGTGACTTGTAGGTCAAAAATCGCTAAAATCATGCCGATCATAAATCCAAGATGGCCGCCATGGCAGCTATCTTGAAAATGTATTTTTCGCTTCTTCTCCTAAACCCAAAAGTCACTTGAGTCGAAACTTAGTAGGAAGCATCAGGGTGATTTATAGATCAAATATAGCTAAAATTGTTCTGATCTGAAATCCCAGATGGCCACCAGGGCCGCCATCTTGAAAATCTATATTTAGCTTCTTCTCCTGCACTGAAAGGCCAATTGACTCCAAACTTGGTAGGAGACATTGGGGTGACTTGTAGGTCAAAAATAGCTAAAATTGTGCCAATTGGATATCCAAGATGGCTGCCGTGGCAGCCATCTTGAAAATCTATTTTTCGCTTCTTCTCGTGAACAGAAGGGACTCGAAACTTGGTAGGAAGCATTGGGGTGACTCGTAGGTCAAAAATAGCTAAAATCGTGCTGATCGTAAATCCAAGCTGGCCGCCATTTAGAATTTGTTCAAATGATCACGTTCCATTGACTGGCATGCCTTATATATATTCTTCTTCAAAATTAAGAACTGCTTAAATTATTATCTTTTCATTAGTTGCGATGACAGGATTGGAAAAATGTTGCATAACATCTGCATATCTGCAGTGGCAATGTCACTCAGGTGAGCGACCCGTGGCCCGTGGGCCTCTTGTAAATTAACTCCCCTTGCCAAAAATCCATGTAGTGTAATGCTGTCTTCGTGTCTGGCTCATAACTCATAACCATATGGAATATGTTCATGAAACCTCAGAGATGGCTCAATTAAAGACGATGTGTTGCGAGTAAGGAAGAAAACTCTGGTTAATTATTTTTTTCTTATAATTAACTCCCTATGCCTAAAATCCATGTAGAGTTGGGCTCATAACTCTTAAACCATATGCATAATATTCATGAAACTTCACAGATGACTTAATCATACCGAGATGATCTGTCTCAAACAAGGAAAAGTGAAGTCTGTCTGCTTTGATTTTGGGGAATTATCCCCCTTTGCTTAAAACCCATGTAGTGTAATGCTGAAAATATATGTCCGGCTTATAACTCCTAAAATGTATGCAGATGAGATGCCACAGCATGCGGCGTCTCATCACAGTCTACACTGTTTGCAAATCATCCAGCAATTTTTAGACACAACATCAGGTAGTAAATTGTACTTGTTCAAATTTTAAAACAAGTATGGTAAGGAGTTGAGGTTTCCAAATACTTAGGGTAAATACAGTAATGTGGGGGGAGTTTTATTTAGTCTAAAATGGGTTAATATATGAATACATGGTACTATAGAATCAATGAAGTTAACCAGTTTGTATTACATGCCATTAACCTTGTATAGAATTCCGTCTTGCGTGTAATGGTCTGTTACTAATTTAATCTGATTTATTAAATGACTATTTATGATGTGACCCATGTCATGCTTAAAAAAAGCTTTCATACATAAGTTCCACACCAGCTTGCACATCCATCCATGCAGTCCAATCAATGCCTTCATTATTTACTTAATGAAAGCCTATAGATACCTTAGAGTGATAGAACCTGAAGATGATAGGGAAGGATCCTGATCAGGCAGCTAGTATCACTGTTTGTAAACTCTAAGGCTTATTTTACCGAGACCTGCTCAGGTATTTTATATGTTGATCTGATAGGCATCTGCATATACTTTAATTACCACAAATATTGGGACACCTTAACCCTTCTCTTGCTAATCACGTCATGCCCTGTCTTAGCAAACAGTGTAGATCCAGATCAGTTGGCTTCTGAAGAAGCCAACTGATCTGGATCTGCACTGTTTGTCTTTAAATGTGTGAATTTCTATAAAAACCCGGATCAAGTAATCTGATTGGCTGGAAATTAGAAGTGGGCGTGGCATCTTAATTTATTCAGCATGACAAGGGTTAACTCCTTACAATACTTTGTCTTAAACTTGAGCAAGTCCATTTTACTTACTGTTCATGGATCTAAAACTGCAATTAGTGTAGACTGTGATCAGATGCTGCAGAATGCAGCATCTGATCAGTGTCTACATTGTCATCTCAGGTCTGTCTCTCCCAAAACAGGATAAATAGGGTGTGAATAAAATTCTAAATATCTTTGTTTAACTTATTTGATTTAGTTGCAAATATGAGTTAGTCAAAGCAGAAGACAAACTTCACATAAGGCATTTCTTTCAACAGAAAAGTACTAATACAGTCGACTCTCGTTATCTCGACTATGCTTATCTGGAATAACCGCTCATCTTGAAGTGAAAATCTGGTCCCTGTTTAAACAAAGTCTAACAACAGGTAACAAAATATTGTGGGAAAAGAGGAGAAATTGCTCCTGTGGAGCAATTTCTCCTCTTTTCCACAATACAGTTGACTCTCGTTATCTCGACCCCTCTTATCTCGATCCTATCACTTATGTCGAACTGATTTCTAAGTCCCGATTATTTTCCTTATATATTTATTGTATTTCAGCGTCGCGTATGTCGAACTACTTTTATGTCGACACTTCGGTTATCTCGTCCATCATTTTCAGTCCCTGAATATATTTTTCACAGTTTTTACTACCGCGTATCTCGAACTCGGACCATGACGATGGAAAACAAAATGTAAGCTGCGGCGTCGCCGGTCTCTCAGTTAATGAAAATCATAATAAGCCATTGATAAATAAATCAATATTTTAATTTCCCCCTTTGTCCAGGTAATTACAAACAACACAAACAATGTCTAAAATCCGTAATTATGAAATCACGTGCGTGTCGAGTCGGGTTTGACACACGGCGCTCAACAGCATCTCGTGTCATTGATTTGTAAGATAAAAAGCAGCTCAGAATAGTGTTATGGAAGATTAATCAACGAAGTTTCTTTAATTTATTGTTTAGATATGCTCTTCACTATTGAGTACTGTCCGTCTGAATGATATAGCGTCTTCAAGAAAAGTCAGTGCGCGACAGGTTCCGACTCAGATCAGCCTGTATTGTCTAAGTCTGAATCTTCGCTTGTTACTCTTTGGTCAGGCGGTGCTCTTTGGTAAGCCCAGATAAGGCTCATGCGTATAATGGAAAATTCGTGGGCGTGCAGGCTGATCCGAGTCTTTGACAGTCGCACAGTCTTCTAATAGGAGTTGTCGTGCACGGCCTCAAATAGACGAATCACACGTGGGTACCGATGTTAACCCTTCCGACCCTGTAGACTGATACGGATACCCGCACAAATAGTGTAGTTCCAGATGAGACGGCTCATAACGAGCTTTCTCTGCAGGATCTACAGTTTGCCGCGCTGAGAGGGTTCGTTTATGCCAGGGGAGATAATCCAAACTAGCTTACAGCTGCCGCTTAACATTGTAAGCGTTTTATGCAAAAGCGGAAACCAGTCAACTCTTTATCGAGTCGTCTATGCGAAGGGAGCTAATCCAAACCAGTTCATAACGTATAGCTAACATAACCCGGAAACTAGTAATTTATTTATAGCTCACATGGAAATCCAAATTTGCAGGAGTATTAAAAGACAACAAGAGACGTTTGAAATTTATTATTATTAACATTTATTGATGATATTCTTCCAAGAGAACCATTGCATCTCCTAAAACAAACAGTAACAATGCAAACTGAAGTACGCGTAAATTATTTAAATTGCCATATACATGTGCCTTCCAACCACGTTTTGGCGAACAGAGGCGAACAGTCGTCATACCTATGACGTCACAATTTGGTTGTCTCGAACTACTGATAACTCGAACATTTTTATCAGGTCCCGTGAAGTTCGAGATAACGAGAGTCGACTGTATTTTAAATACATGTCTAAATTCAGGAGTCAAATTACATATTTATTTGTGAAATGTGGTTGTTTGAGTAATTTTTTCCCAAAGCCTTCAAATCTGATATGTCAAGGTACGGATATCTGGAAGTATTTCAGAGAGTCCCTTTGACTTCGAGATAACGAGAGTCGACTGTATATTTCTTATTTATCCACAAAAACATATGGTGTACTGTACTCATTATAAGCACCCTGTCAAGGTGCTTCTAATGAGTACCCACAACATATATGTTTGTGGGAGAATAAGAAGAATATTTTGTAGATACCCCTCTTATCTGAACTATGGAAGAGGTTCCAAGGCACTAGATAAAGGGTACCATATTTTACCTAAGAGGTAATTGGACACTGCAATATCGTACTTATTAAGACTCCTTAACTCCTTTCATACTTGTCCCAGTATTTGTACAAGTCCTTTCATCTACCTGTTGATGTAAAATCTGCTGAGTGAATGGTTTGATGTGCAACACTTCATGGAATTCTCTTCATGTACTGAACCTTTTTTTGCATTAACCCTTAAAGCACCAGTCACAACTATTGTCATCTGCTTTGTCTTCTGCCGGTTACTTTAAAAGTCATTTCTGCACACAGTGTGGAGCCAGATCAGACTGCTCCTTTAGGAGCAGTCTGATCTGGACCCACACTGTTTGCCTGTTTGCAAAAATAGGTTTGAAAAGTTTGCAAGAATATTCAGCAGACGACAAAAACAGACAACATTTTCAGATGCAGATTTTCTTGGTGTTTTAAGGGTTAAAGGTCATTTCCTGGAAGAGTCATTTTTGTCAGTTGTGCACTTTGTTGAAACAAGATTTTGTTGAATACTATTGATAAAATTGTTTTGTTATTGTAGTTGCCATGTTTCTATAAGATAGTGATCATGTGATTACTAAAAATAGTTCAGCCAGTATGTTTTTGCTTCCCGTATCAAATTTGAAAGAAAATCATTTGAGTAGGAAATAATGAAACAGATGGTATGCTTTATGCTTTAATTTGCATTGAATTGTTCAAAATGTAACAGGTTTGGACAACTTTGAGTGAGAAATTTAGATATCACAGGATAATAGATGACCTAAACAGTATCTCACATAGTGTCTAGAATTCATTTTGGTCATCAGACTCGGAGCAAGGGTAAAAATTCTACCAAGTGATGTATTTGATGAAATTGCCTTGACAAAGTGAGCTTTCAACTAACCGATATTTCAACAAATATTTTTTCACGAAACATCAATGTAAACAAGTGTTGTAAGTGTAAGTGGTTACAGTGTAACCTTTTCAGACATTATATGGTTTGTGGCATACTATCTGGCATCCAATCCAGGTCAGGGCTGTTTGCTTGGACCTATCAGTCCAAATACTTATGGTAAATACCGTGTTAACCACAGTGTCATACATATCCTAAATTGTAACAATTCCATTTGACTACTAACAATTCCATTTGACTACCTGGTGATGTATCTTATAAATGTAATGTCGGAATAGTAAATTGTGTAGACCTGATCAAACTGCATCTTATCTGAGATCAATTTGGCATGCATATTTGTGCCATTTGGGCATAAAACTTCATTAGAGCGCATGAAAAATCATTGTTTGTGCCAATATGGCACGTCTTCATCCCATATGGCTCATCAGTGTTGCATGTTTGTGCTCCCCCTATTTTTGATAATCCGTTGTACAAGGCCCCCTCCTTAGACCCCCACTAGAGCATTGCCTCTGGGGGCCTATGTGGCTCCAGACTTCCGGCCAGTTCATGGGCCATTGAAAATCAGCCTGAATTTCCATCAATATATGAGGGGAGTTCAGTAAGTTCGTAGAACTCGGGGTTTAAATCACAGATTGGAAGATGGTTTCAACATTATTTTTCAACATAATCCCCCTTAACTTCAATGCATTTGGCCCACTTTCCTTTTAAGCAGTCTATGCCTTTGAAATAAAAGTCGTCTATTTGGTCCTCAAACCAAGCCTCTGTAGCAGCCTTGAGCTCATCATTGTCCCGAAATCTCATTCCACGCAAGGGGGACTTCAAATTTCGAAACTTGGGGCCAGGTCTGGACTGTATGGCAGGTGATTTAACTGCTTGAACTTGCACTCATGAATAGCCGCTTGTGCATCTCTGGACTTGTGCACAGGGGCATTATCATGCAAAAGAAGGACACCAGCTGCTAGCTTTCCCCTTTTTTTTCTTTAATAGCAACCCTTAATTGTTTAATGACATTGGCATAGTATTCTCCTGTAACTGAAGTACCAGCAGGCTTGTAATCTATCAATATAATCCCTTTGGAGTTCCAAAACACTGTGGCCATTACCTTGCTGGCTGATGGTTGGGTACGAAATTTCTTAGGTGGGGGTGAGCCAGGGTGCTTCCATTGCATTGACTCTTTTATAGTATCTGGGTCCCAGTGGTGAGCCAAGTTTCATCTCCTGTTACAAGACGAGTGTGAAAGTCTTCTGGATTGGCATTGTACACTTCCAGAAGTTCTTGACTTGACTCCACCCTTTGCTGATGATCTTGCATGTTCAGGTTTCTGGGTACCCACCTGGCAGATACTTTTGACATGTCTAAATGTTCATGGATTATAGTGTAAACACTTCCATTAGAAATACCACATTCTGAAGCAAGTTTGGCAACTTTGATTCGGCGATTGTTTAGCACAAGTCTCTCAACACGGTCGATCATCTCCTGGCTGATGACATCAGCAGGGTGACCTGGCCTTGGGTCATCTTCTAAGGAGTCTCGTCCACATTTAAAACTATCACCATACAAATCAGCCATGCGCCGATGGATTTCTTTGGCCTTTGCACCCTCGTTAGTGAGGAACTTTATGACTGCTCTGAACTCAATATTCTGACTTTCCATTTGGATATAGGTTTTCAAACAAAAAGTAAGAGCAAAAAATGTACCGTGTTGACTGAACGGCTGTTATCATTCAACTGACAAAGGTTTACACTGCACAAAAAGTGAAAAAAGAAATCTTGAATTGTATAGAAAAATACAGAGTTCTATGAACTTATTGAACTACCCTCGTACCTGCATCTTTTGGATCCATTTAATCTGGATCTACCTCATTTGCTGAGGTCTGTCCATGTATTTAGGGCAAATATGCTAGTATTTTAAAGATGACCATATTTATCCTAAATATTTGGACATTATAGCTTTTTATATCATAATAACCTAAATATTAGGACACATAGGTTTTTACAAACAGTGCAGACCGAGATCAGATGCCACATTCTTGCTGCAGAATGTTGTATCTGATCAGGGTCTATACTACTTGCCATACATACAGCAGTATTTTAGACACGCCAAGTGATAGAATGGACTATTACACGTTGAACAAGTATGGTAATTAGATAAGGTGTTCCTATTCTTGGGGTAAATATGGTACCATGATTACACCACAACCTCTTTATAACACTACTGTTGGAGTCCATAGCATAAACAATGTTAGTTAAACAACCGTGTTATATCCAAACAAAAATGTACAGATTATATTGAAAAATGACCATTTATGGTCATTTTTCAATATACGAGGGATGTTCGAAATGAATTGCTTATTTCTATCTGGAGACTTTAAATTTCTAGTTAGCCCAAAAGTACTCATTTCATGCCCTCGAAGTACTCCCCGTGGCTAGAAATGCAAATTTTCAGCCGATGTATCCACTTCTTGAAGGCGTCACGGTACGCTGATTTGGGCACAGTAATAAGGTACTGATGAATGGCAGATCCAAGTGCCTGTCGGGACTGGTATTTCCGCCCAGCAAGGAATGCTTTCAATTTCGGAAACAAAAAGAAACCACATGGGGCAAGGTCTGGGGAATACGGGGGTGAGGCAAAACAGTTACTTTTTCTTTCTTCAAAAACGCCGTAACTATTGCGGAGGTATGAGCTGGGGCATTGTCATGTAGAAGATGGACATGTTTAAAACAAGTGGCAGGGCGTCGTTTCTGATAATACTTTTTCAGTTTCTTCAGTACTACGTCTTTGTAGACTTTCCGGTGATGCTTTTGCCCTTTTTCACTGGCACTTTTATTGCGACTCCTTCACCAGAGAAGAAGATTGCATACAAAACCTTCTTTGTACTCAAAGAATGTTTGGCAATTATTGGGCGTTTGCTGTGTTTAGTGGCCCAGATCTTATTGCTAACCTTTCTGACGGGCTCAAAATAATGGACCCAGGTTTCATCACCTGTGACCTGTGACATTGTCAAACTGCTTTTTGTCATATTTTGGAAACATTTGAAGCAGCTTTTTGGCCACTTTAACCCGTTGCCTCTTTTGCTCGTCAGTCAACAGATGTGGCACCCATCTAGCAGAAATCTTTCTGACTTTCAAATGCTTCTTCAAAATAAGGTGAACCGTTGATAGTGATATGCCTACCTTTCGTGCAATATCACGAACTGTAAATCTGGCATCTCCTTCAATGATTTCCTTTATTTTGGAAACGATTTCTTTACGAGATGCAGATTTTGGCCTACCTGATTTCGGTGCATTTTTGATGGACTCTACACCAGACTCAAATTTCTTTTTCCACCGCCAAACTGTGTCACAAGACACACAAGAAGGTCCAAAAGCAGTAGAAATTTCAGTCATCAGCTTCTTCAAAGAACAACCAAGTTTTGAGCAAGCTTTGATGTAAGCTCGTATTTCATCTTTTTTGTTGACGCTTCTACCAACCATTTTTACTGCAGTGGTCAATGACTGTGTGTATTCAAATGGCAAATTTTATGTCTTACACTTAGTCTAACATGTACATTTATACACCATTGTGTAGATATTGAATAGCCCTATACAGGCATGTATTGGTTTTTATCTTGCCCCACGTGGATATCGAGCTAGAGGACAATAAGCAATTCATTTCGAACATCCCTCGTAATCTATACATTTTTGGGATCCATCTTTTAACTGTGGTATATTCAAAACCATGTTATAAGGAACCGTGTTATAAAGAGGTTGTAGTGTATGTTACAATTTGAACAAGAAGATTGAACCACCCAACTATTTTATATTCTATTCCAAAGTTGGGATCCTTTAGAAATAAAGAATAAATTGAAACTAGAGAATAGCACACTTGGATTGATTCCTCTGTTCGTGAGGAATAGTGAAATGATATAATATTTCTCACCACCCTAGCAGCTTTCAGAGATATTCTATTTTCACATATCATGTATGCATCCAATAATATTATATCAGTTCTATATCAAAGTACGAGGTGACTTTTACAGCCCCCACACCAGCACTTAATGTCAGCTGCTGCAGGCACAAATTTGTAGAATAGCAGACAGTGCAAACTTTGATCAAACAAATCATTCTACACTGCTTGCTTGATCGTATCTCTAAATGATCAAGTAAAATATGGTACATAAATATTGCGATAGGCCTCTGTCCGTTGTCTTTCCGTCCGTCGTCAACTTTTGCTTTAAACAACTTCTTCTCCAAAACTGCTGGACAGATTTTAGATAATTTCACAAAAATGTTCCTTGGGTGACCCTCTACCAAAATTGCTCAAACCATTCCGGTCCCTTGGACTTCTAGGTCACAGGAGCTAAAAATAGATTTTTTAACTGAAAACTTAAAAAATCTTCTTGTCTGAAACCAGAAGGCCCAGGTCTTTGATATTTGGTATGTAGCTTCATCTAGTGAACCACTTCCAAAGTTGTTCAAATTATAGCCCTGGGGTCAAAAATGGCCCCACACGGGGGGGTTACTTTTACATAGACCCATACAGGGAGAAACTTTAAAAATCTTCTTGTCTGAAAGCAGAAGGCCCAGGCCTTTGATATTTGATACATAGCTCCACCTAGTGGACCTCTACCATGATTTGTTTAAGTTATTGCCCAGGGGCCAAAAATGGCCCCGCCCTGGGCTGGCATGTTTTACATAGACTTATTTAGAGAAAACCTTTAAAAATCTTCTTATCTGAAACCAGAAGGCCCAGGTCTTTGATATTTGGTATATAGCTTGACCAAGTGGACCTCTGCCAAGATTGTTCAGATTATAGCCCTGGGGCCAAAAATGGCCCCACCCTGGGGCCGACATGTATTACATACACTTATGTAGGAAAAAAACTTAAAAAAATCTTCTTGTCTGTAAGTGCAAGGCCTAGGCCTCTTATCTGAAAGTGCAAGGCCTAAGCCTTTGATATTTGGTATGTAACATTGCCTAGAGGTCCTTTGACATGAGTGTTCAAATTATGCCCCTAGGGTGAAATGAGGCCCAAACCACAGGGCTGGGGGGTGGGGGGTGGTTACTTGTTTCACATAGAGCAAAAAACCATTGGCAGTGATTAGGCCTAGGACTACCAAACTAATAGGGAGGATGGACTTTAAGTTAAGTCAAAGCTCAAGGTCACTGTGACCTTTAGTACCAGAAAAGCTTATAATTCTGCAATGCTTATGGTTAGGAGAGATGTTGGTCCTCACCAGTAGATAATCCTGAGGGCAAATGTCAAGGTCACCAGGACCTTTAGTACTAAAAAGCTTGATAACTTGGCAATGCTTGGGGATAGTACCCTCAAGCTTAGAAGGGATATTGGTCCTCACCAGCAGATGACTTCGAGGGCAAAGGTCATGGTCAAGGTCACTATGACCTTTAGTACTAAAAAGCTTATAATTTGGCAGTGCTTGAGGCTAGAACACTTGAACTTAGATGGGATGTTGGTCTTGACCAGTAGATGACCCTAATGGCAAAGGTCAAGGTCACAGTGACCTCTAGTACAAAACAAGCTTATAACTCCGCAATGCTTGGGGCTAGGACCCTCAAACATCGTAGGGATGTTTCTTCTGACCAGAGGATGACCGTAAGGGCAAAGGTCATGGTCAAGGTCACCATGACCTTTAGATCCGCATCTCTGTTAGCAATGCTATGTATAGCATGATTCAGCAGGTGAGCCATATAGGGCCATCACAGCCCTCTTGTTTAATATATTCTCCTTATTGGAAATGTCAAACACTGTTTGCTGTAAATAATTAGAAAATGCCTATGTATGTTATTTGATTATTTTGTTATAAGCATATATACCACTTAGAAGAGTCAAATCTGTCAGACCTGCAAACAAACCAAATACTTTTACAAACAGTGAAGATCAAGATGAAATGGCTTATATAGGATTTACAGTCTGCCATTCAATTTTTGACGTTTGACTGATACACCTACCGGTATTTGCATTAATGAGACCCAGATCAGAGGCCACAAAATGTTGATGCACTTCTAATGAGTACCCACAACATATTTTTTTGTGGAGAAATAAGAAAAATAACAATTTTGGCTTCTAAAAAAGTGCCTTATCTGGAGCTATGCATTATGCACCTTTTTTTGTCAGACTTGTTTATTCTATGCAATTATTGTTCTCGTCTTATCCAGTTTGAATCACTGTAATACCTATTATGTTGAAAAAGAAATTATTTTAGGACTAGAGATTTAATAGTGTAATCAGCTTTTCTGTTTATGAATACACCTTGGTATTAGTGATTGCCGTAAGCAAAATATGGTTTTAACGCTTAGCATGCTTAGTAAAAAATTTCAGTAGATGACACTTTGAAATATTTTTCTTATTTTTTTTTTTCCAGAAAATAGGTCTTGACTGTTCATGCAAATTGTCTCCTGAGGAGACAATTTGCATGAAATGTCAAGACCTATTTTCTGGAAAAAAAAAAATAAGAAAATATCATTATGTGTAGTTTGTTATCTGCTGAATTAGCCCAGAGAGCTGTAAACGTTAAATATATTGTACAGTAGCCTGCAAAGTTGTGCCTACATTGAAAATTTTTCTTTTGTTGAAAATGTACAAACTGAAAGATTGATACACCAGTGAACTGCTTCTGATATATCAGAAGTGCCAAATTATTCCAAATTGATTTTTCCCTGATTGTTTGAGAACTATATTCTCTGTAGAATTTATTAGAAAAGATAATCAAAGCAAGTTTCAAAAATATAATTTTGCTGTCAATGAGATTCTGGAGGGGCTGCACACTCCATTACCAAAACACGCCTATTCAAATGGATATATGCATAAAATCACCTCCAAAAACTGAACATTTTTCAGATAAAAAAGTCTGGTATTTTTTTCATATTCCTGCTCAAGACATAGATTGTGGGTATTCGTTAGAACCGCCTTTATGAGGCAGTTCTAACGAGTACCGACAATCTATGTTTTTGAGTAGAAATAAGAAAAATGATGTATACCCCTGTAAACCCTAGTTTTACTATATAAAATTAAGGTTTAAGGGGGTCAAATTTATATAGGCGTGTTTATGTGATGCATTGTGGTGTAATTTACATTTTTATCATGAAAATACTTTAAAAAAAATTGAATATAGAAATAAGCTTCCACATCATAACCAATATATAACTGTTTATTTAGTTATCTCCTATGACCTAGCTTAGCTGCATTATGTCAAGACTTGTTAGCAAACTTCCTATTTTAGACAAATTCTCCAGTAACATTGATTTCAAAAGTACGAGGTCGTGCAAAAAGTTCTGTCACTAATAAGCTTCCTTGGTTTTATCCCACTTATATTTTAAAATGCCTCACTGCACTTGAATGGTGTGTTGAATAGCTAAAGATACCCTTTTATTTCGTGCAAATTGCTTTCCAACTGACCGAGTTATTTCAAATTGAAATAGATGCAGTCATATACACTGACCAATTTACTTGTTATATTGGAACATGGACCAGAAGACTGATATTCGTAGCTATATTAAATGCCGCATTAGGCTTAATATAGATTCAGAGTAGATATTTAATGAATTGTGTGGTATATGTGGACCTCAGACCATTTCAATGCACACAGTTTTTAGGTGGGTTAAAGCTTTTAAAACTGGGAAATTTTCTGTTGAAGATGATCCGTCCTGGAAGGCCTAAAACCTCTGTTACCAAGGTTAACATCGCTGCTGTAAAGATTGTGGTCGAACAGGATGCGCGATTGTCTGTGAACGATATAGCTAGTTGTACTTGCATATCAGAGGGCAGTGTGCAAACAACTCTGAAAAAGCATTTGGACCTGAGAAAGGTTTGTGCTAGGTGGGTACCTCATTTGCTCACTGAGGAACAAAAGACACAACGCCTTAAATGTGCCCGGGAACTTTTGAAAACATACGAAGGCTGTAATAGTCAGTTATTTCTAACTTGCTAACAAGTGATGAAACCTGGGTGCACATGTTTGAGCCAAAAAGAAGGGCTGATAATAAGCAATGGAAGCGAAAAGATCAAAAACACCAATGTATTGCCAAGAGAACCATAATTTTGAAAAAGATGTTGTATGCAATTTTCTTTAATTCAAGTGGGCCATTTGTTCAAGTGCCTTGTCCATCTGGTCATACAGTCACTGGCCGATTCTACAAGAATTCTTTACTAAAGAAAGTGAAAGAGTTTTACAATAAGAAACGACCAAGCAAAGGATGGTCAGGAGTCCACCTTTTACATGACAGTGCCTCCTCTCATAAGTGTGAGGTTGTTAAGTCTTTTTTGGCTTCTGAAAAGGTGAAAGTTTTAAACCATCCACCTTATTCACCTGACCTGAGTCCCTGTGACTTCTTTTTATTTCCAAGGCTTAAGAAAATGCTTTCTGGAAATAAGTATACATCTAGAAGTTCTCTTGGCAGCGCTATTTATCAGTGTCTTCAACAGATACAAAAGAAGACTATTTATCTGCTTTTCGCAACTGGGTAAAAAAGGTTACAAAAATGTTTTTTAATAAAGGGGGAATACTTTGAAGGTTTGTAATAAACTTATGTTTGATAAAACGTAGCACTGAAGTAATCTGAACCCAGTGACAAAACTTTTTGCAGGACCCTTATAGCAGTTCATATCAAACTGAAAGAAACTGCACGTCATTTGGAAATAGTATTTTCAGATAACCAACAAGAAGGACAGTCTAACAAAATTCATACCTCCAGATCAGAGGGGTATCCAGATATTTTAACCCTTGTCCTGCTGAATAAATTAAGATGCATGGCCCCTTCTAATTTTCAGCCAATCAGATTACTTGATCTGGATTATTGCTATAAATTCACATACTTAATGGCAAACAGTGCAGATCCAGATCAGTTGGCTTCTTCAGAAGCCAACTGATCTGGATCTGCACTGTTTGCAAAGGCAGGATATATCGTAGTTCAGCAGGACAAGGGTTAATTAATACATACCTGTATATTTCTTGTCCCCCCCCCCTCCCCCCCCCCCCCCACCACACACATACCACTCAACAGAGGTAGGGCAGTAGATAGAGGGGTGTAGGAGAATCCAGGGCTTCCTTATTGTTTGCATGGTTCCCGTAGTTCTGGACTGGTGCTGGGGCTATGACTTAATGTCAAAATTAGCAGGGACTAGAGCACCTTCTTAGAAGCCCAGGGGCATGGGACAAAGATCATTGATTTTACAATTTGTTTGTCCTTCACAGTTCAGGGCTCTGCTGGACAAAAAAAGTGTTGTCCCTGCTATTCCTTGATGTTAGGGTGGATGTTAGGGCTGTTATTACAAATGACTAAGGGCCTCGGTGGCTCAGTTGGATGCGCCGTCCGACTGGAGACCAGGAGGTCGCGGGTTCAACCCCTGCCGAGGTCGGAAACATTCTTTCGTGGAGATTGATCATGAAATATTTTCTACGGTCATTCTCTTCCTTCCGCTGATTCAAGAAGGGCAGTTGTCAGTTTCTGGTGAAAGAATGTGCACAATACTGGTTAACCGCTTAGAGGACTAAGCCTGCCCAGTAAATGTGTGGTTAGGTAAACTGACCACGCTCGACATGACCCCATTGGGTTGACTGGGCCGTAAAACCTCAACACAAACAAACAAACAAACAAATGACTAATGCTATATGTGGCTAAAATGAGCCATAGCAGCATGAGAAGCTATACCTTATTACATGTGCACCTTACTACTTATGTACCATGTGACATTCATATAAAATTGCCAAAATCAAAAAAAAAAATATACACATAGCTCCTGATAAGACACTTTTTTCAGCCAAACAGTACTGGTATTTTTCTTATTTCTAGATGAAAACATGTTGTGGGTACTCGTTACTGGTGAGGTGCTTCTAATGAGTACCCACAACATCTTGTTTTAGTGTAGAAATAAGAAAAAACACCATTAGGATACCCGTCTTATCTGGAGCTGTGGTATACTTAATTAGGGCTGTAACGATACGATATGTATCACGATACTTGCCTCACAATACGATACGTATCACGGTACTATTTTCATGCGGTAGACATACTACATAGATTAAAAGTTTTAATACTCTTGGAAAACAAGGCTCAAAACCATCTTAGAGGTTCATTCTTGTGTAACAATGCCTGTGTAATATGCCCCTGTTTGTCGTATTTAACCTTTATCACTCTCTAGGCATTTTCAGCAGACGACAAATTGATGATATTTTTCTTATTTTTCCTAGAAAACAGGATATGACATTTCATGCAAATTGTCTCCTAAGGAGACAATTTGCATGAAATGTCATATCCTGTTTTCTGGGAAAAATAAGAAAAATATTTCAAAATATCGTCTGCTGAAAATTTTACCCAGAGTGCTAAGCGTTAAGTGATCAGCATATTTCAGTAACATTTTAGGTCTCTGTAATTTGTTATAAAAATGGTCTTGAAATATGTTAAAGCTGTCATTTTCTTTGGAAATTGTACTTTGGGGCATATCATCAGATATCGCAATAGTAACCCCACATACACGTATTGTCAGAAAAAGTGTTGTGATATGATATGATTTCAATGAATCGTTTTGCCTCTATACTTAATTGTTAGATATTGGTATGAAAAAAAAAAAAAAATCCAATCTCTAGATAAGATTTACTATAATATTACCTGATTAGTTTAGCGGGTCACTGTATATCATAGCTACAGATAAGATGCTATTTTTCACTAAAAATATTGATATTTCTTTCTTATTTTTCCATAAAAATATGTGTTGTGGATACCTTTTAGAATTGCCTCTCTGAGGCAATTCTAATGTGTATCCACAATATATATTTTCATGCACAGAAATAAGGAAAAACATTTACCTGGAGATGTCACATCTATAGATAGGCATGTGCCTGTCTTGCAAATTTATTTGTAAAATATTTGTGTAGCTTTGGGTAAACCAGAATAAATTAATATTGATACATTGTTTGCTTACTTTATTCTGTCAAGTTAGGGGTACTTTATTGTACTGATAACAAAGAAAATAGTTAAGAATACTGAAATTGGACTAAATATATTTTTGCAAGTACAATATGATATTGAATTTGTTTCTTTACGAGGACGTGTATCGGAATAAATCTTAACAGGATTATCATCGTTAGATTTTGGAATAAGTGTGGCATTAATTAGTGTCATACCAATAGAGATGTTGCTTGTAGTTGCACTTAATATTTAGCATTCTGGGTAAAATTTCAGCAGACAGCATTTTGAAATATTTTTTTCTTATTTTTCCCAGAAAGCGGGTTTTGACATTTCATGCAAATTGTCTCCTTAATCCCAGAGAGCAGGCTTTGATGTTTTATGCAAATTGTCTCTTAAGGAGACAATTTGCATGAAATGTCAAAACCTGCTTTCTGGTAAAAAATAAGGAACATGTTCGTAGACATTTTGCATAAACTTTGCATGAAATGTCCAAGGCTATTTTCTGGGAAAATCTGAAAAATATTTCAAAATGTTGTCTGCTCAAATTTACTCCCAGCATGCTAAGCGTTAAAATAAAAATTGTTTTACTGAAATTAGGTGGATAGTTTTGAGATCTGCATTTTATCTGTTTTAGTGACAGGTTATCTAACAGGCTTTCTAAAAATAGTAAATAATTGACAACAGTTCTGTGTTCCAGGAGTAGTAGAAATTCAGTGATATGAACAGAAAAATGAGTTTTGCAGTTACTGGTACTTATATGTTTGTTGAAAATTGTGTAGTTATGTAGCTTATACATAAATAGAATGTTATACGTGATTGAATTCCGTTGAATAGGGACATATTATTGTAAGGGATATGAAGATAAACATGTTACAAATGGAGAATTAAATTTGCAAAGAGACCAGAGAAATCTTAGATGTATTTTGCCATTATTTTATCCCAGTTGCTTTTGTTCAACATAATGTAAATTATGGAAATTATTCAAGTGTGCTGGGACAGTAGATTGTAACTGTCATTGTTTTGGAGTGAAGTCAGTGCAAGTAATATGGAAAACTACAGGAAAAAAATATAAAATTGTATAAATTTCATGGATGGGTTCTGTTCAAGGCAAAGAAGTTGATGGTGTTTTGTTCATGGAAAAGACCTTAATTAATGATTTAAACATGGGTAATAATTCTAAACCAGGACTGAAGTTTGTGACTGTCCCGACATCGGGTGCAGTAGTTTCAAGAGCGTATGTATTTATTAGATGAATTTTTCTTGTGAGTGTCAGACATTATTTTGCATAGCTCTAGATAAAAAGCTTATTTCAACAAACAAGATATTGATATTTTTCTTATTTCTCCATGAAAATGTTTGTTTTTTTTTTTCTAATAAGAAATGTAAAGCACTCCTTATGAGTACACATCAGCCTCTTTATAACACAGGTCATTAGAACACACTTTTGGATATTACACGGTTCAAAGATGGATCCCAAAAATATATAGATTATATAGAAAAATGACCATAAATGGTCATTTTTCTATATAATCTTTACATTTTTGTTTGAATATAACACGGTTGTTTAACTAACAAGGTTTATGCTTTGGACCCCAACAAAAGAGTTATAACGAGGTTGTGGTGTACTTGCAAAGTATGTTTCATGGTGAAATTGAAAAAAAAAAAAATAAATAAAAAAATACTTGGTTACCCCACTTGTCAAGAGCTAGGCTATGACATATGCAAATGGTGAATGCCCAACTCAGCCTATGCATCTGCTTAATCTGATAAATATCTTTATTTTCAGCCGTTTGTCCAGTGCAAATGGTCAGTGGAGACACTGATTATACTGCATCTTCATGCATTGTTTGAATATGCAAACCATGAAAGTCTAGGTCAACCTACTCGTCTGCATAGTCCAGGGCCCAGTTGTCCAAAACTAATGATGTCATTAGTTTACATCGTTAAAACTTTGATCATTAAACATGGCATATACCTAATATTTTTGCTGAAAAAAAATGTGAGTAGCTTTTGCATTTGCAATCAGCAAAAATACCTGTGAATAAGATAGTGTACTTACTAGAACAGTTAAGATTTCAACCACTAATTAGCTCATTAAGCTAAAGATGCTTTGAACAACTGGGCCCTCGGCTTTAATTGTTTGGCTGTGCATTTTAAAATATCCAGTGGAGTTTTCATTGGATGAGATGGATATCGATATACTGATTTGAGTTTTTGTTGATCTCATATTCGAAGAAACCATTTTTCTCTTATGTACTCCTGCTTTTATGAGTACCCTAATTACAAAAAAATATTGAGACACTGTTACTCTGATGTGTCTGATAGACTTTCATAGGGCTTGATAAGAGGGGGTATCATGTAAATATTTTTCTTATTTCTTGACGAAAACATACATTGTGGGTATTCATTAGAAGCGCCTCAGTGAGGCGCTTCTAATGAATACCCACAACATATGTTTTCATCAAGAAATAAGAAAAACATTACGAAAACACACCTATTCAAATATATTGAAAATTTTACAGCCCAAAAAAGGAAAATTTTCAGATAAAAAATTCTTATATTTTTCATATTTCTGCTCAAAAACATAGATTGTGGGTACTCGTTAGAACCGCCTCGCCGAGGCGGTTCTAACGAGTACCCACAATCTATGTTTTTGAGCAGAAATAAGAAAAATAATATATAAAAGTGGGGTTGAAGGGGGTCAAAATTATATAGGCGTGTTTTCTTAATGTATAGATACTTTTTGGTTGAAAAAAGCGCCTTATCAAAAGCTGTATGATAGGTTATGGCTGAATGGCAAATAGTGCAAACACAGATCAAACTGTTCTATAGTCTGATTCAGAGCAATTATTTGCACAAACTATAGGTGCTCTAGCTGCTCTTAAAAATATACTACAACCGCTTTCTAACACGGTTCGTTATAACACAGTTTTGGATATAATACGTTTAAAGATGGATCCGAAAAAATGTATAGATTACATTGAAAAATGACCATAAATGGTCATTTTTCAATATAATCTATACATTTTTGTTTGGATATAACACGGTTGTTTAACTTACACAGTTTATGCTATGGACCCCAAAAGTAGTGTTATAAAGAGGTTGTGGTGTAATGGTTTTCTATATTTAGTTCTGTATTATTATACAAATCATCTGTTTGCAAGTACAGTTGACTCCCGTTATCTCGAACTCGCTTATCTCGAATAACCGCTTATATCGAAGTGAAAATCTGGTCCCTGTCTAAACATGAAAAACTAACAACATGTAGGGGGTGGTCGGGTGGTGCGAAGGTGTCGTGTATCTTATGTCACCGGTGCGTCCAGCTGATATTGGCTTACAGTTGGGCAAGGCCTGCTATCCTTGTAGCAGGTTAGGGTAGAGGGGGAATGTTTTTATTTCTTCTGTTTCTTCACTTTCATTCCTGTTCCTCTTTTTTCCCTGTTCCTCTCTTTCATCTCTTCGACTATCTCTTCTATCACTCTTCTCCCTTTCTCTGGGAGACGACACAAAATGACCCACAAGGGTTGACGTGTCGTTAAACCCCAACACAATCAATCAGTCTAACAACATGTAAAAATATTGTGGAAAAGAGGAGAAATTGCTCCTTAGGAGCAATTTCTCCTCTTTTCCACAATATTTTCAATATATCTAACTTCAAAAGTCCAATTACACATATATTTGTTAAATTTGGTTAATCAAATTAGTTTTTCCTCAATTCTGCAAATCTGATATGTCGAACTATGGATATCTCGAAGTTTTTCAGAGAGTCCCTTGGAATTCGAGATAACGAGAGTCGACTGTAATTGAATAATGCCACAGTTCACTTGTGACATCAGCATTAGACTTATGTGACATCATTCAAAAAACAAAATGGTCTTATGACATGAAAGCCATAACAAAGGAATGAAGGATAGCTGAAAAAATTTCCCATCTTTCGTTGGATTTGAACCTGGTCTGTTTGGATAAAAATCCAATGCTCTAGCCATTGAGCCATAGAGTCGACTCACTAAGCAGTGGTCACAGAGTGAACATATACATGTACCTACAAGCTATGTGAAATCTGCCAAGGCAGATAATAGAAGGTAGGAGTGCTAGGTAGTCAGAATGGCATACTACAACATTGGCAATGTGATTAAAAATAGTTTGTCCATTTTCTGACTAATGCTAGGAAAGTTTGAAGAAATAGAGGTAAATTCAAAATATTTTTTTTTTCTTTTGTTTATAACAAGTGGTAATTTTTGTTATTGAGAACCACATACTTGCACAAGAATGTGAAATGCATGTACACAAAAATGATGTATTAGACTGTAGCCTGATATGGGTCTGCACTATTTGCTCAGGTATGTCTGAATACTTAGGGTAAATATAGTAACAAGGTGTTCATAAGGACAAGGAGTCCCAGGTTGCAGTAGTTTTTGGCATTCAGATCTGTGAAGTATGGTGTTCTTGTGTATAACTTAACTGATCATGAAAAACTGTAACAGTTGATGATACTATCCTTGAACCACCACCTCCATCATATTCAACTCTGCTGAACAACTGTCCAGGATTTACCAAATGGCCATCATTACCTCACCAGCAAAGAACTCATTATGAAAACATTCAAATATATAGAAAATTTCACCTCCAAAAAACTGAAAATTTTCAAATAAAAAACTCTGATATTTTTCATATTTCTACTCAAAATATAGATTGTGGTATTCATTAGAACTGCCTTGGCAAGGCAGTTCTAATGAGTACCCACAGTCTATGATTTTGAGCAAAAATAAGAAAAATAATGTATACCCCAGTAAACCCCAGTTTTACTATATAAAAGTGGGGTTTTAAGGGGGTCACTATTATATAGGCATGTTTTCATGATGTGGACCAGTCTGTATAAGAGGTGAAATGTGAGAAAAATGTGGACCCATCAACAACATCAGTATCTTATAAGACTCACTTTTCTGATAGCACAGAGCGTTGTTTTATAATATGTTGAACTGGTCTTTGACCCCTACCTTTCTACAACACTGTCAGTTTATTTCAGTTGTCCCAAGTGAGACTGTTGTAGAGAACTTGCTCTGCATTCATCACCTATTAGGATACAGTTCACTTGGTTAATTTCAAGCCCTATTTTCTATGAAAAGTAAGAAATAAACATGTCAGGGTCTATCAAGTTGACCTTCTGATTGACAAAGAGTTAAAATAGGTTCTGATTGTATCTTTTGCAGGCGGAAGCAGCTCTTGACTATGAGTGAAGAGAAGTCACGAAAAGTACTAGATGGAACACTAAAAATAGACAAAACACAAGGGGAGTTTGTTGGAAGAGCAGGGTTGACCTATCAGAATGATAGTTTTGCTGCCAAACAACAGGTAAGAGGGACTTTATTTTAGAACAATATGGTTTACTTATGTGCTGTAATAGCCCAAAGTATTGGGACAGATATGCCTTTGCATACAGTGTAGATCAAGATCATTTGCCACAGAACATGTCATTTGATCAGTCTACACTGAATTCCATACATAAGCAATATTTTAGACATCAGCAGCTAGTAGAATGGATTATTTCAAACTTTAGGATGAGTATGGTACATAAGTAAGGTGTCTCAATACTTTGGGTAAATATAGTAAAGGGGTGGTTCGGTGAGGTGAAGGTGTCCTGTAGCTTTTGTCTTTTGGGCATCCAACTGATATTGGCTTACAAGGCCTGCTGTCCTTGCAGCAGGTAAGGGTAAAGGGTGAATGTTGTTATTTCTTCTGTTCCTTCACTTTCTTTCATTTTCCTCTTTCTTCCCTGTCCCTCTGTTTCATCTCCTCTACTATCTCTTCTGTCTCTTTTCTCCCTTTTGCTGGGAGACGACACAAAATGACCCACAAAGATTTGACATTTCATTAAACCCCAATACAATAAATATGGTAACATCAAACAAACCTGGTCTTTGAGCACATGCAAATTGTTAGCTATGTACAAAAAAGAGGAAGAAGAAGAAAAAAAGATGTTATAGAACAAAAATACATGTATACTTTTTATGCCTATGTCTTTGAAAAACTTGAGGGGCATATTGCTTTTGTTTGTCCATTCATTTGTTATTCCTGTTGTCACACTTTACCTTGTCCATAAGCTGTCTCAGAAATTATTTCAGCTAGGATGTCCAGGCGGCCAAGTGGTTAATGCATATATCTTCTGAAATCAGGAGGTCCCTGGTTTGAATCTCACCGAAAGCAGAATTCAGCTTGATACTGTACAGCATTTTATTGCACAGAAAATTTCACTATCTCTCTTCCATCATCTCAATATATCATGTAATGTCAGTAAGATGTAAAACCAAAGGTCTAGATAAGAGTTGGTGGGTACTCATTAGAAGTGCCTCGGTGAGGCACTTCTAATGAGTACCCACAACATGTTTGGTCGAGATATAAGCAAAATATAGATACTTTTTGGTTGAAAAAAGCGCCCAAACAAAAGCTATGTAAAACACCAAATCATCATCATTACTCATGTATGTCTTCTGCCAGTATATTTCCATTCAAGTATTGTAAAAATTTAATTGTATTTTCAAGGCAACTTTTCTTTCTTTTCCAGGATTCTCAAGGAAAGAAAACTTTTGCCAAGAGTTACATTAACGAAATGGCTAAAGAAGCAGTTTTTACAGACAGAAAACGAAATGAACTGAATAAAATATGGCCACAAATATTTTATGAAATGGTATATTCAGCCTTATCGGACATGTCTGACTTGCCTAGTTACAGTAAAAAATGTCTAGAAGAATTAGACAAGACTTAGCAATTTCTCTGTATCTAGTGTTGTGTATTTTAATTTGAGCCAGCTCATAAAGAAAGGGAGCTTATGGTTTTCCGGTTTGTGGTTTTTCAAATGGGCATGCCCAGTGCCCTATTTGGGCTACAGACACACATATTTTGCCTGAAGCTTCCCCAAGTTCCCCACTACATGTTACGAAAAGTAAAGGCTCTGGCGAGATTGCGCTAATCATCACGAAAACATACCTATATAATTTTGACCCCCTTAAACCCCACTTTGATGTAGTAAAACTGGGGTTTACAGGGGTGTACATTATTTTTCTTATTTCTGCTCAAAACATAGATTGTGGGTACTCGTTAGAACCGCCTCGTCGTCGAGGCGGTTCTAACGAGTACCCACAATCTATGTTTTGAGTAGAAATATGAAAACTATAAGAATTTTTATCTGAAAATTTTCATTTTTGGGTGTTAAAATTTTCAATATATTTGAATAGGCATGTTTTCGTAATGGCGAGATTGCGCTAATGCTCAGGCTTGCTGGAACCTTTGCTGGCCTTTGTGATAAGTTCCCTTGTCTTATGCTGGCTCTTTTGGTTTATTCATATAATGCAAACTTGTTGTTCAAAGTGCTGTGATATTTATTTACCATATTCAAAATATGGCCTGTTATATACCAAGGGAGGTTAGTCAGTAAGAGTTGATCCAGTGTGGAAGGGAGATAATTTGGAGATGCCAGAAGCATGAATGTATTCATGTTCAGTTGGATTTGGATTTCAGTTGGAATTTCTTTGAAAAGTGTTGACAACAGCATTTCTTTCAAGGATGATCTAAGATGTTTTTGTTCTCTATGAAAACATGCCTATTCAAATATATTGAAAATTTCACCACCAAAAACTGAACGTTTTCCGATAAAAATTCTGATATTTTTCATATTTCTGCTTAAAACATAGATTGTGGGTACTTGTTAGAACTGCCTCAGTGAGGCAGTTCTAATGAGTACCCGCAATCTATGTTTTTGAACAGAAATAAGAAAAATAATGTATAACCCTGTAAACCCCAGCTTTACTTTATAAAAGTGGGGTTTAATGGGGTCAAAATTATATAGGTATGTTTTCATGATATCAAATAGTGTAACTTCATAAAAGAGGTGTGTATCCAGATGTTTAACCCTTGTCATGCTGAATAAATTAAGATGCCATGCCCACTTCTAATTTCCAACCAATCAGATTACTTGATCAGGGTTTTTGATAGAAATTCATTTTTAATGACAAACAGTGCAGATCCAGATCAGTTGGCTTCTTCAGAAGCCAACTGGTCTGGATCTTCACTGTTTGCTAAGACAGGGCATGTCATGTTCAGCAAGAGAAGGGTTAAACCACAGTCTCTTTAGAGCACTAAAGTTAGGTTCCAAAGCTAAAACCATGTTAGCGCAACATCAGTGTTGGAGCCAAACAAGAATGTACAGATTATATAGAGAAATGACCATAAATGGTAATTTTTCTATAATAGCTATACATTTTTGTTTGGATACAACATTTTTAGAGTCCATCTTTAATTAAACCAAAATAAACCATGTTATGTCCAAAATCATGCTGTCGTGACCCATGTTAACTCACCATCATTGTTGTAGCCGTACAAAAATGTATAGATTATATAGGAAAATGTAATCTATGCATTTTGTTTGGATACAACATTTTAGGGTCCATATTTAGATAACCATGTTATATTCAAAACTATGCTGTAATGAACCATGTTATAAAGAGGTTGTATAGTTTTCTTACTTCTCCATGGCATCATGTTATGTGGTAACACAGAAAAACTTGATATTTTTGCTGCAAAAATGTAAGTAGCTTTTGCAATGCTAAAGCTACTCACATTTTTTCAGCAAAAAATATAAATGTATTTGCCATATTTCAAGACAGAAATTTTAACGTCATGTTAGCTAACAATTTTGTTCAGTTTTGAAAAACTCGGCCCAGCTGTTCGAGCATTTAGGATTAATATGGTATTTTTCTTGCAATGTGAGACCTCATTAGAATTTCCTCAGCAATACATATCTGATGTGTGTCCATAATGTAGGTTTCAGCTACAGAATTAATAAATAAAAATACTGTCTTACCTCAAGCTATTTAATAATCAGTTGAAAATTGTCATGTCATAATCTTCATATACATGTGAGGAGCACTATGTGAATTAAGAGGAATGGATGCCTTGTAAGGGGAAGCAACACTATCTAAAAAACAAGAATTTGCTCCCCTCCCAGGAGGAGCAAATTCTTGTCTTTTAGAGTAGAATGCTTTTCAGAATGGGGCTTGATGAGAAGCAAAGCAAACTGGAAGTTACAAAAGTTGTCTGTCTTGTAAAAGTGGAATAAAAATTACCAGATGTATCCATTGACCTTAAATAAACTGTTTCCTGAGAGAGATGTGCAAATACATCACGAAAACATACCTATATAATTTTGACCCCCTTAAACCCCACTTTTATATAGTAAAACTGGGGTTTACAGGGGTATACATTATTTTTCTTATTTCTGCTCAAAAACATAGATTGTGGGTACTCGTTAGAACCGCCTCACCGAGGCGGTTCTAACGAGTACCCACAATCTATGTTTTGAGCAGAAATATGAAAAATATCAGAGTTTTTTTATCTGAAAATTTTCAGTTTTTGGAGGTGAAATTTTCTATATATTTGAATAGGCGTGTTTTCGTAATGAGGAATTATGGGTCTCTTGTGGCTGACAGACAATATATAAAGCGAATACATGCAGCCACACATACCAGCCTATTTATAAATCTTGACCTTTCATTGCCTGTCATTACGAAAACACGCCTATTCAAATACACTGAAAATTTTACCACCTAAAAATGAAAATTTTCAGATGAAAAATTCTGATATTTTTCATATTTCTGCTCAAAACATAGATTGTGGGTACCCGTTAGAACCGCCTCGACGAGGCGGTTCTAACGGGTACCCACAATCCATGTTTTAGAGCAGACATAAGAAAATAATTTATACCCCTGTAAACCCCAGTTTTACTATATAAAAGTGGGGTTTAAGGGGGTCAAAATTATATAGGCATGTTTTCGTGATGTAATTTTCTATCTCACAACTGAGATAGTGAGATATGTTTTATTCCATCTGAGAAGCCATTGCTTGTCATATATTTTATTGGCAGATTAAGCCAGCTGAATTTTATATCATCTCAGCACGGTAAAACTTTTCATGCTATTTCAGACAAATTCTATTTCTCAAATCTGTGCATGTACTATAACAGTCTACCAAATATTTCAGTGATGCCTTGTAATGTATCAAGATTTCACTTGTTGTAAAACTTTATTATTATTGATTGATATAATTTATAATCAAAATATACAGATCAATTGTGTGGTAACTAGTGGCTTAACATGTGCAGGTCCAGCAGATGACAACAAATTGATATTTTTCTTGTTTTCCCAGAAAATAGGACTTGACATTTCAGGCAAATTGTCTTGCATGAAATATCAAGTCCTACTTTTAAGGAAGAATAAAAAAAAAAAATAAAAACATAGCCCATTGTATGCTGAATTTTTACCCAGCATACTGTATTTACCCTAAGTATTAGGACACCTCAACTCCTTGTTCTAGAATTTGAACAAGTGCAATTTACTACCCGATGTTGTGTCTAAAAATTGCTGGATGAGTGGCAAACAGTGTAGACTCAGATGAGATCCGTGTTCTGCGGTGTCTCATCTGAGTCTACACTGTTTGCTCAGGCCTGTCTGTCCAAATACATACGGTAAATACGGTACATGTATTAAGCATTAAACCAGTAGAAGTTTCAAACATTTCTTCTACTAACAGTGCAATGTTGCTCTGCATTTTCTGTACTTTAACATACCTTATTGCATAAAAAGCAGTCGCACTTTACTAACAGCCGTGCATTAACCGGCGAAAAGCCGTGTATTAACAAGGCAATTCACGTGCTGTTAATGCACAGCTCTGCTGTTAATGCACGGCTACGCAACTTTCAATATGCTCGTACCGGGGCCACAAAAATGCTGTCATCACAAGATCTGTACTACCCTGCCCCTGAACGAGCGTAGTCCATGGAAATAGCATTTGCACGACATCGGTGAAAAGGGGAAACAAAATAGTGCAAGAAATAATGCGAAATGTAGCAAATGTTTTCAGTTTTTATGCAATAATAGTGATCTAACATGGTTTTTCAATGCATTAACATTCACCAGGTCCCTTGGGAGGTGTTGAAAACCGCGGCCTTTGGCCTCAGTTTTCAACACCTCCCATGGGACCTGGCGAATGTTAATGCATGAAAAAAACCATGTTTGATCCCTATATTAAGACATAGCAAATTTGATATACATGTGTAGTACAGAAGGCACTCTAATAAATTGTTACGGGCAGTCAATTTAAATTGTTATTGGCAATCAGTTTAAAAGCAAAATTGATTATCGGTTTGTATCAGAAGGCCTGAACCAATTACATTGCAGCTATTGATTGTACAATTAGACAAAATGTGCATGATCCACATTAAATGTAAAGCATTATTTTCTCTAAAAAAACGAAAAAAGAATGTTTTCTACAACAATTTTAAATAGTGAAGACCTGACCAAATATCTATGCAGACAATGCACATCTGGATTAGACGGCTCAAAAGACCTGACCAAATATCTATGCAGACAGTGCAGATCTGGATTAGATAGCTCGCTAGGATCCACACTGTTTGCCATTCTGTTTTTGATTATGTCCCCTCAGCAAAGGGGTGGGGAACATATTGATTTAGATGTTGATCCTATTGGCATTGGCGTTGGAATCACTCTGTCTTGTCTACACAATATTTTGTGAAGCAGTGGTTGGATTTTTACCAAAATTTTCGTGGATACAATTCAGGGTTTTCCCTCAGGGTTTGAAACTGAGGGTCCTGGTGACTCATTGATCTTGAGTTAAGGGGTCTATAAATAAGATTTAGGTGTTTATTGTTTTAAAGAAATTAACTGTTTCCCAAATAGTTATATTTCTTGTCCTTTAGGTACAAAACAAATCAAAATTCAAAGCCAAAAATAAATAAAATCAAGTTTACACTGATGATAAATGCATCAATCAGGACTCTTATCCCTTAGTTCTGGGAGTCCAGAACATAATTTTGTGGGTAAAATACTGCCAAAAGCAAGTCCGGGAAAACCCTGATACATAATTGGGACATTAAGAGTTTTGACAGATTTTGATAACCTTGACGTAATTTTCTGGGTTACAGCAGTAGAAGAACTGAAACTTCATGGTAGTGGATGTCCATTTTCTCTGAGAACACTGTAATTAGTTCAGACTGTTTTTGATTTCATCACGAAAACATACCTATATAATTTTGACCCCCTTAAACCCCACTTTTATATAGTGTCATGTAGCTTACATCACCGGGGCGTCCAACTGATATTGTCTTACAGTTGGGCAAGACCTGCTACCCTTGTAGCAGGTAAGGGTAGAGGGGGAATGTTTTTATTTCTTCTGTTTCTTCTCTTTCATTCCTGTTCCTCTTTCTTCCCTGTCCCTCTCTTCCTTCTCCTCTACTATCTATTCTATCTCTTTTCTCCCTTTTTCTGGGAGACGACACAAAATGACCCACAAGGGTTGACGTGTTGTTAAACCCCAACTCAGTCAATCAATTATATCGTAAAACTGGGGTTTACAGGGGTATACATTATTTTTCTTATTTCTGCCCGAAAACATAGATTGTGGGAACTCGTTAGAACCGCCTCGCCCAGGCAGTTCTAACGAGTACCCACAAGCTATGTTTTGAACAGAAATATGAAAAATATCAGAGTTTTTTATCTGAAAATTTTCAGATTTTGGAGGTAAAATTTCTATATGTATTTGAATAGGCGTGTTTTCGTAATGTTTGAGAGAACATAGCCAAATTCATGATTCAAAGGGCTCTTCAGAAACTTGGGAATGAAATGTTTAAAGGTTAACTGGGAACAGCTTGATAAATGGAACAGTATTGTGAAGCTAGTATGTTATAACTTGGTTTTGTTTATTTAATTTAAAGGCTCCATATTCCTCAAAAATAGACATTTTTATCCAAGAAAGGTTTCAAATATTGATATATAGTATTAATACGATCATAAAATGTGGCATCTGACAGCCTGTAAAATTTCAGTTAGTCTCTTGTTTTTGAACTGGATAAAAAATGAAATGATTTTTAATCATATCTCTGAAATTTTACAGGCTGTCAAGTGCCACATTCTATGATTACATTAATACCATATATCAATTTATTAAACCTTTCTTGGATAATTAAATGTCTATTTTTGAGGAATATGGAACCTTTAATATAGTTCTACTGTATTAAAGTGATTTTTTGTTTCAAATGTATTACAGTTATTAGACATTTCATTAAAAATTTGCAGAAGTCTGTGCATAAAAAACTTGAACAGTATAGTTGTTCTTTGTACTTGAGAATTCTCTGATTTGCCTCTTTAAAGGCACTGGCAGATTTTCTGCGATTTGTTACAAGGGAGACAACTTTAATGACTCCTGAGGGGAGCAAATTCTTTCCATTGAGTAGCTTTACAAGTAGACTTCTTATCAAAAGAGTGACAAAAAATATTAGATTCCTTGAAAGTTTATCCACTGTCCTTAAGTGGTGGTAACTCGGGGTACAAGTTTTACAAAGCTGTTTCCATTATGTAAAAGTAGGCACAATGCTTGCTTTCAGCATACTGATATTTTGAAAGCCTGAAATGATAATATTTTATTATACTTGAGTCAGGTGAAGCAAAAAAGTCATCAGTACATTTCCAGACAATGAAGGCCTTGGCATCTGGGCAGTCATTATAGGGCCTCAGATGTTAGCGAACAGAATCTGTGAAAAATGATTTTGTGGAAGACAAAGGCCCTGATGCACAGGATGATCTGAATCTGCTCATTTTGCATATGCTTGAAGGCATCTTTTTGCTTGAAGTGGCCGATTTGGCCAGGTTATAATCTTTAATCTATGAAAACACAGCATGTGGCTTGCTATTAATTCAAACTTTCTGTGGGCTCCATAGTGCAATCAGTAGCATGTCTTACTGCAGACCCAGGGGGGGTGGGGGGGGGGGGGGGAGGGGGGGGCGGTTGGAATCCACATAGCGTGGATATTGAACATGAAATCATTTTTATGGCCATTCTCCCCCTTCTGCTGACAGTATTACTGGCAAAAGTATGTGCACAAGTTCTGGTTAACCTCTCAGAGGATTGCCTGCCCAGGAAAAATTTGAGTAGGTTAACTTATAATGAACCATAGGGGTCATGGAGACAAGTAAAGTCCCCAGTCTTTGCAGTCAATGAGAACTGTTTACATCAACATACTATATACTGCATGAACCCTTCAAGTGTCAGAGATGACATTAAAATTATTTGATGGGAATTGATACATGAAGGGAAATAACTCTGGTTATATTTGTCTCCGTTTTCTTTGGGGGATACTCTGGGAGCAAATTCTTTCCTTAAAGAGTAGCCCCCATTTTTGGAAGAATTTAAATAAAAGGGAAGGAAATTCTTTTCTGCAAATTTTGTTTCCCTTTAAAAATGACCACAAAATACTGTAAGTCTGTTCATTTACCTTTATTAAAACCAAGAAGGTGATTGGCATTAACTGGCAAGTCAGGAACTAAAGGCCAAGTTTTGACTTTACTCATTTTGTAATATCTATTACTCATTCAAATCACTTTGCTTTTGTGTACTATTGTATATGTTTTAATTCAAAACTCTGTCTGTCATGCATTTTATCACAACTTAATACCTCTTTCAACCTTAGGAAACTGAACATGCAGTCTAACTCAGTTCTTTTCATTTTACATACACAGTACATCACGAAAACATACCTGTACAATTTTGATCCCCTTAAACCCCACTTTTATATAGTAAAACTGAGGTTTACTGGGGTATACATTATTTTTCTTATTTCTGCTCTAAAAACATTGATTGTGGGTACTCATTAGAACTGCCTCTCTGAGGCAGTTCTAATGAGTACCCACAATCTATGTTTGAGCACAAATATGAAAACTATCAGAATTTTTATCTGAAAACTTTCAGTTTTTGGTGGTGAAATTTTCAATATATTTGAATAGGGGTGTTTAATTTAAACACAGTATGAGAAAACAGCTCCAGACATGAGGAGTATCCAGGTTAATATTTTTACTTAATTCTCAAAGAAAACATATCTAGTGTTTACTGTTTACATCACAAAAACATACCTTTATAATTTTGACCCCCTTAAACCCCGCTTTTATATAGTAAAACTGGAGTTTACAGGGGTATACATTATTTTTCCTTATTTGTGCTCAAAAATATAGATTGTGGATACTCATTAGAACTGCCTCAGTGAGGCAGTTCTAATGAATACCCACAATCTATGTTTTGAGCAGAAATATAAAATAAAAAATATCAGAATTTTTATCTGAAAATTTTCAGTTTTTGGTGGTGAAATTTTCAATATATTTGAATAGGTGTGTTTTTGTAATGGAAGCATCTGATCAAGGTGCTTCTAATGACTACCAAGAACATATGTTTTAATGGAGCAATAAGAAAAATATCAATACTTTTTGGTCAAGAAAAAAGTGCCTTATCTGGAGCTATGGAAAATGTGATATGCACCCAGTGAAGGCACAGATCAGTCTTTACATCCACTCAGGCCAATCAAGCTTCTCTGTATGCTTGAATTAGCCTTCTCTGTATGCTTGAAGAAGCTTTGGCCTCATGGCTGATGCAGGTAAAATCCTACACACTTTATGAAAGAAGAAATGTATTTAAATACTGTTAGGCCCAGCAAACACTCAGATCTGTCTGATCTACATCCTCACTAAAACTGTTCGATGAGTGGCAAACAGTGTAGACCCTATTAAACACTACACTATTTCCTCAGGCATGTTTGTTTGAATAATTAGGGTAAGATATTGTTTTTTGTTGCTTTTTTGTCATAGTATTAGTCCTACAGAAATGTTAAGAAAGTGTCATGTGAACAGGGAAGGTGCAGATCATCCTATGACTCCTGCAGTCTGATCAGGACCTTTGTTGTTTGTAGTCTATCACATCCATTGCTTCTGTAAGTGGATAGTAGAGACCCTGATCAAACCACATGGATGCAAGTCTGATCTGAGCATTACTGTATTTGTCATCATGAAAACATGCCTATATAATTTTGACCCCTTCATACCCCACTTTTATGTATTAAAACTGGGATTTACAGAGGTATACATTATTTTCTTATTTTTCCTCAAAAACATAGATTGTGGGTACTTGTTAGAACCATCTCACCAAGGATTTGATGAGTTGCAAACAGTGTAGACCCTAATAAACACTACACATTTCCTCAGGCATGTTTGTTTGAATAATTAGGGTAAGATATTGTTTTTTGTTGCTTTTTTGTCATAGTATTAGTCTTACAGAAATGTTAAGAAAGTGTCATGTGAACAGGGAAGGTGCAGATCATCCTATGACTCCCGCAGTCTGATCAAGACCTTTGTTGTTTGTAGTCTTTCACATCCATTGCTTCTGTAAGTGGATAGTAGAGACCCTGATCAAACCACATGGATGCAAGTCTGATCTGAGCATTATTGTATTTGTCATCATGAAAACATGCCTATATAATTTTGACCCCTTCAAACCCCACTTTTATGTATTAAAACTGGGGTTTACAGAGGTGAACATATTTTCTTATTTGTCCTCAAAAACATTGATTGTAGGTACTTGTTAGAACCAACTCACCAAGGTGGTTCTAACAAGAACCCACAATCTATGTTTTGAGCAGAAATATGAAAATATCAGTTTTTTATCTGAAAATTTTCATTTTTTGGTGGTGAAATTTTCAGTGTATTTGAATAGGCTTGTTTTCGTGTGTGCATGTTGTTTTTTTTTTTTTCTTTTTTTCTTATTTCCTTTAATAATAAGCTGAAAGAAGAAGAAAATGTTTGAGAATCAGCAGACAACAAAGTATGATATTTGACATATTTTTCCAGAAAATAGACTTTGACATTTCTTGCAGCTGTTCTCATTAGGGGAATGTTTGCATGAAATGTCAAACCTATCTTGTGGGAAAATTAAGAATTTGTTTGTGTTGATGTTTTACGGACCAATTTACCCAGTGGGGCCATGTCGAGTGCCATCAGTTTACCTAACTACACATGTAGTGGGCAGGTTTAGTCTTCTAAGCAGTTAATCAGTATTGTGCACATTCTTTTGCCAGAAACTGACTACTTCCCATCTTGAATCAGTGGAAGGGAGAGAATGACCATAGAAAATATTTCATGACCAATCTGCACGAAAGAATATTGCCAAACTTGCGGGGGTTGAACCCTCAACCTGATCACCAGTCAGAGGCACATCCAACTGAGCCACAGAGGCCAGCATGGGAAAAATAAGAAAAAATATTTCAAAATGTCGTCTCCTGAAATTTTTTATTTTTATACTTTTATGTCAAACTGCTAACGTTGCAAAACTACCCCACAAACATTTGGCACAATTACAGAATGCTATAGGGTGTCTTTTCTCATGACACAGCTGCAGAGGACTTGTTAAGGAGGAGTAGTTGATGACAATTTGGGGATAAGTTTCTTTAGTTATCCATAAAACATGTTGTGGGTACTCCTTAGAAGCACCTTTCTGAGGTGATTGGAATGAGTACCCACAACATCTTTTTATGGAGAAATAAGAAAGAATGTCCCAGAATATACAAAATTACCACTCCGTAACAAGTCCTCTGCCTGGCTCATGTTTTGTTTGTGTGAAATTCTGTGTTCAGTATTGCTGATAAAATATCTATTGTTAGTATAATATGTACATGTATTTATTTTTGACTGTTATTCTTCGGCAGGCAGTAATATATGGCAAATGGCAGTTATTCTTTTTTTGTTCCTTGAAAATAAGGCTTTGCAATACATTTTGAATAAAAACTGTAATAACTCTATATTTGGACAAAATTATCTGAGCAAACAGCGTAGACCCTGATCAGACTGCTCCTAAGGAGCAGTCAGATCAGGGTCTGCACTGTTTGCTAATCAGCCAATATTTTTTTTACTCATAAACTTATGGTCAAATCAACATGCTTTGTAAGTTTGAGAGAAACTATGGCAGAGTGAGGTGTGTCCTAGATTTAAAGTTTTTATGGTAGCTGAGGCCTATTTTACAGAATATTCTGGAGAGGATGTCATTTGCTAATTTCATTCTTGTAGCAAAATAAAGGTGAAAGGTAGTCAAGTTCTATTTTGTTGTTGCTTATATCTGCATTAAAGGTACAGTGCATATATACAAGATACATAAGTAAGGGAGAAAGTAAGGAATGCCTTTATTTAAAAAGGGCCACTTGTGGCATAGCCAGTCTTCCATGTGTCACTCTAAAACAGGATGTTGCTACAAAGAATCTAAAAACATTTACATGCTTCAACTGATGTTAATATAGGAAATGTATCATACAAGCAGGCATTCGCTTAAACACACCAATAAGTATTTGTATTGATGCACTATTTTTTATATAAATGGTATTAGCAAATTAATTGCAGTACCAAACAGTATCAGCACTGATTGTAGCAGTGCATATATATGCATTGGAGACACAAGTGCATATATCTACATATACTTCGAAGGTACCGGTGTATACATCTACATTGAAGTAACCCAGTATAAAACTATATTCATTGAAGGCACAGGTGTATATATCTGCCATGAAGGTACTGATGCTGTATCTGCATTGAAGACACAGGTGCATATATTCGCATTGAAGGTACCAAGTGTATATACTGCATTTAAGGTACCAGTGCACATATATATGGATTGAAGGTACCAGTGTTTATATATGAATTGAAAGTAACTTGTGTATATATCTGTACTGAAGGTACCAGTGTGTATATATGCACTGAAGACAACCTGCATATATATGCATTGAAGGTACACAGTGTGTATACAGTTATGCTTTGAAGATATCCTGTTTATATATCTGTACTGAAATACCAGTGTATATATATGCATTGAGTGTACCCATTTTGTATAAATATATGTATGGAATGAAGTTGCCCAGTGTATATATTTGCACTGAAGGTACCAGTGTGTTTAAATGCATTGAAGATACATTGTGTAAATATCTGCATTGAAGGCGCAGCTGCATATATATGCATTGAAGATACCAATGTATATGCCTGCATTAAAAGCACTGGATGAACATATGCATGGAAGGTACCCTTTGTATATATATATGTATTGAAGGTACCTTGTTTGTACATCTGCATTGAAGGTACCAGTGTGTATATATTCATTGAGGTTACCTTGTGAAAATGTCTGCATCGAAGGTGCAGCTACATATATATGCATTGAAGACACCAGTGAGTATATATGCATTGAAGGTACCCAGTGTGTATATACGCATTAAAAGTACCTGTCTGCATTGAAGGTAACTTTTGTATATATCTGCATTGAAGGAACCAGTGTGTATATATGCAATGGAGGTACCCAGTGTGTGTATATAAGCATTGAAGATACCCAGTGTGCAGATATACATTGAAGGTACCCAGTATGTATATTTGTATTGAAGGTACCTAATATGTATATATGCATGGAAGGTAAATTGTTTATATATCTGCATTGAAGGTACCGGTGTGTATATTTGCATTGAAGTTAACCAGTGTGTATATATGCATTGAAGTTAATGAGTGTGTACATATGCATTGAAGCTACCTTGTGTACATATCTGCATTGAAGGTACCAGTGTGTATATATGCACTGAAGGTTCCCACTATGTATATATGCATTGAAGGTAACTTGTGTGTATATCTGCATTGCAAGTACCAGTGTGTATATGCATTGAAATTAACCAATGTGTATATGTGCGTTGATGGTACCCATAGTGTATATATGCATTGATGGTTCCTTGTGTGTATACATGCATTGAATGTACTAGTGTTTATACATGCACTGAAGGTACCGGTGTGTATACATGCATTGAATCTACCAATATATATACATGCATTGATTGTTATTTCGTATACATGCTTTGAAGGTACCAGTGTGTATATATGGATTGAAGACACGAGTGTGTATATATGCATTGAATGGACCATTGTGTTTATATACATGAAGGTACCCATAGTGTATATATGCATTGATGATTCCTTTTGTATATACATGCATTGAATACCAGTGTGCATACATGCATTGAAAGTACCAGTGTGTATGTATGCATTGATGGTTCTTAGTGTGTATACATGCATTGAATGTACCAGTATGTATACATGCATTGGAAGTACCAGAGTGTATACATGCACTGAATCTACCAGTGTGTACACATGCATGGAAGGTTCCAGTGTGTATACATGTATTGAAGGTATGAGTGTGTATTCATGCATTGAAGGTACCAGTGTGTATTTATGCATTGAAGGTACCAGTGTGTATATATGCAGTGAATGTACCAGTGTGTATATATGTATTGAAGGTACATTGTATTTTGTGTGTATATTTGCATTGAAGGTACCTTGTTTCTACAGCTGCATTGAAGGTACCTTGTTTGTACAGCTGCACTGAAGGTACCTTGTGTATATATCTGCATTGAAGACAAAGCTGCATATATATATCATTGAAAGTCTGCATGCAAAAAGTGCAGTCTATGGGCCAAGAAGAATCTAGATGAATGGCATATTGAGAAAAAGTGTCTTTGGGGCATATTCCATCTGCAAAAAAGGTGATAGAAAGAAAAAGTATAGACATTAGATTATAGTTAGTGCTAATGAGCAAGCTGATCTAGGTCTGAACTGTGACAGGTATGCCTATACCATAAGGTTTAATCATTCTTCTCTTGGCTAGACAGTGAATTAAGATTCAAAACACTTTATTCCATGCTTTATTCACTTATTTTCATGTATTTATTTCACAAAATACTTGATGGAATGGCAAACAGTGCAGTGCATGATCAGGCTACACTTTCAGGAGCAGTCTGATCTGTGTCTGCACTGGTTGTGTATGTTATTTTGACAGACAAAAATGGCATACACAATTTTGAACAAGTAAAAGAACTGAACATAAATATGTGTACCTTAAATGGAGATATTGCAACAGTCAGGACTTGATCATGAACAATAAAATTCATAAATAAACAACTTGTTTTAGTATTTGTATTGCTGCCTTTGCTTCCTTGGCCTGACTAATTTTCTAGACTTTCCATCACGAAAATATGCCTATATAATTTTGACCCCCTTAAACCCCACTTTTATATAGTAAAACTGGGGTTTACAGGGGTATACATTTTTTTCGTATTTTTGCTCTAAAGCATAGATTGTGAGTACCCACAATCTATATTTTGAGCAGAAATGAAAAATATATCGGAATTTTTATCTGAAAATTTTTATTTTTTTGGTGGTAAAAGTTTCAGTATGTTTGAATAGGCTTGTTTTCGTAATGCACTGGTACCTCTAAGCTTTGGAATGAGCAAACTCTTAACCCTAGTCCTGCTGAACCCGGATATGTCCTGCTTTTGCAAATAGTGTAGGTCCAGTGATCTGGATCTGCACTGTTTGCCATTAAGTATGTGAATTTATATCAACAATCTGGATTAAGTAATCTGGCTGAAAATTAGAAATGGGTGTGGTATCTTAATTTATTGAGCAGGACAAGGGTTAAAAGTGTCAGCTACAATAGCAGTAGACAATATTGTAAAATGGTTTAAGCTGACCTGAATGAAGATCAGCATAAGCTATGTATGCCACTTCCGTCTGTGCGTTAACCTTTTCAAGCAACTTCAGCTTTTGACCCTGTGATCCAGTTTAAACCAAATTTAATGTAGAGTCTGCTTGGGATGGGGAAATGAAAATTTGTTCAAACAGTTGCTGTCCATCAACCAAGTTGGCCACTGTAACAGAAATAGTCAACAATTAAACTGTATGTTTATGGGGGATGCTTAAACCTGGTTCTGTGTGCATCAACCCTCGTCCTCAGTCATGATATAGCAGCTTTTGATCGAAGTAATACAATCCTTCAAAGGACATTTACTGTCCCTACCCCATGGCGACACACCTGTATAGAATCACAAAAAAAAAAAACACAGAAAATAAAATAAAAAAAAAATGAGTGATTTTTCTGAAACTTACAAAAATGATCTTAGTGAGAAAAGGTTTCTGTTACTCTTCAAATTTTGCGCTTTGAGAGTTGTCTGTCATTACCCTAAGGGTATATACATGTATAAAAGCATGACAAAGTTCTTATAAAACCAACGTCAAAAGTGATTTTTGTGAAACTTACAACAAATGATGGTAGCAACAAAGGCTTTCTGTTACTCATCAAAATTTTGTCCTTTGGGTGTAATCTAAACCTATCTTGGGCTTTATGCACGTATAGTCACGAAAGGAAATCCCCGTACATTCAGAATCTTACGTAATTTTTTCCGAACTTTACAACAAACTATGGTAGTGACAAAAGCTTTCTACTACTAAAGTTAATCCCTCAAGAGTCGCCTGCCCCTATCCTGGGACTCTGTACAGTCATAAAAACTCCCTCATAGAATCGGTCATAAGCTATTTTTCTGACAATTACAACAAAGGATGGAAGGCTTCTGTTATTATAATTTTGTATACACTGTTGTTGTCTGCCACAACCCCGCAGCTATATACATGTATAAAATCATGAAAGTATACACATATAAAATCAGTCTTGGTATCTTCACTTATATTTTTGACGATGGCCTTTCATTTCACGTTAAACCTTTGAGACTACCGTGCAGATGTGAATGTTTGAATAATGATAACTCAGATTGGTGGTAAGTTAGTTTAACCCTTATCCTACTGAACACAATAACCCCTACCTTTGCAAATAGTGTAGATCCAGATCAAGCATCTGATCAGGCTATACAGTGTTTGTCACATAGTTTGTGAACTGAATGAATTCATTCTATCAAGTAATCTGATTAGTGGATAGTCAGAAATGGGTGTGGCTAAATTAATTTATTCAGCAGGATAAGGGTTAAGCCAGAACAAAATAAAACCACAAACAGGACCACGCTGGGCCTGACCATTGACAGTCGGGCGCAAACCTTCTGAAACAGATTGAGAGAACAGTCATTTTGTCTGAGGACAGATCCATCCTCGTGCAATTTAAAATGGGAAGCAAAGTTTTCACCCATAATTAACAAACATGTATATAGTTTGTTACAGCGTAACGTTGTCATTTTTTTTTTTTTTTTTTATGGCAAGTGACATTTTTTAAATTGTTCCGAAAAAATAGATTTGCTACCAATCTTTCTGAATTTATAGACAAAGTCGCCATAAAATTCAAGTTCCAATAGACAGTCTTGCAGAAGCGTTTTTAAACCAGCTTTATATTGGACATTAATTCAGATCGACGGCGATAAAATTAAAATGTTTATGTAGTTTTATGACACCGGAATCCCTACTTACAGTCCTAAGTCTTACAAAACACTTCTTTTTTCAAATTCTAGTTCATAAACTACTACTACTGAGCTTTTCTAAATTATCACCTGTTGCCTCATTGCCATTTAAATGCATACAATTAAAAGTTTGTGAAATATCAAATAAAAACTTTTGAAAGGATTGATATGTTGGAAGCAAGCACCATAACAAATACGAGAAAATAGCACACTCGGTTTTATTGACATGAATAAAGACATCCATCTCTTATGAACTTATTTTTTAAACATTTCGTTGAATTATTAAAACGTCTCCGTTATTTGTTCTTTCATTTTCATTGTTAATTTAATACAGTTAAAAAATTAATTTATTCTGTGAAACTAATGCAAAAATTTGGACAAATTATTTGCTTTTGATAACCAAACCGTGCATTAAACAGTAAGCAGTGGAAAATTTGAGGCACAACAAGCAATATATCACATAAATTATATGAAGGGCTTTCCTTGTAAAATACAGTAAATGTCCTAAAATTTCGCACACTTTATTCCATACTTTGTTTGGCCTAAATTTTGCGTTTTTTATGCAGTTGTTTCTTAAAATATTTAATGGAATAGCAAACAGAATGGACCCAGATCATATACTGTTTGCATATGCCATTTTGTAAGAAACTTCTGTTTACAAAATTTAGGACATGTACCGTGGATAATTTCACAGCGCTTCACGTACATTGTTGTATAATAATGGCTTTATTGCATTCTAATAAATGGATCGGGTAGTAGCTGTACCCTACACAGCATGCACATGCACCAATTAGCACCACCCCTAACTAATAACTATACGAGATAACCATATACAGACACAATCAAAATTATTTCACCATGTTCTAGTTCATGCATGTCACGGCACTGACACAATTATACTACTTATTAGAATCAGCCCGACATCTGAGTTATTACGAATATAATGTGTCATACGTATCACAATTTCTCAACACACATAGGCTCTCCTGATTTCTTCAGTCGTGTGTATCTTTTATATGTTTGCCTTTGGAACTTTTGTTGGTCTTCTTCACTGAAAAGCAATAATGAAAATAATAAAAAAATAATATGATTAGCTATACACAAACTGTATATGTTTAGATGGCCTGTATATGTGCACAATCTCCTGCGATAAGGCGCACTCTACTTAGTCGGCGGTTTCGCGCGAGTAAAACTGATTTAAGTGCACGGTAGTTTTCCTAGTAAACGTTCCAAGGCGGTTCCTCTGTTGCACTTCTTCCTTGTTTGTGTGTCTGTGGCTTCACATTTGACATTTGTTCTGTCATCAGTTGTTTCTCATCTTTCTTTCTTTTAGTGCCTCGGGAAGGCTTAGCGACTCTGGTAATTCCTAGGCTTTCCAGTTATATATTTAAACAGGCGGCCGTAGAACGTCTCCCTGTACTACACCATAGTATAGATAATAGTTTCATTTCCTTTGGGATCATTGGGCGCGTTGTGGTATCTTTGAAAATGGAGTTCTGCTCATGTATATGCTGGAGGGTGTAAGCAGTGTTGCAAACTTCATTACTGCGTATGAAGAGTCTCACTAAAACCGATGCTCCCATTTTCTACCTGCAATGTGTTCTTTGTTTCCAAAGGCAATCTTTTAGGCTTATATTTTACGTACAAATAGAAAGACACATATAATCCGAGTCTTCAGCAAATATGATGCTTCTGGGCCATTCGATTTTTTTTATTTATTTTTATTTTTTATTTTTTTTTATTTATTTATTTTTAATTGATTTTTTGACCCAAACAAACAATGCAGACGCAGATCAGACGCTTTCTCAGTCATCACTGTTTGTCAGAAGCCATAGACACAACATCGAGATAAAATTGTCTCAGTCAAATTATAGGACGCGTATAGTAAGGAGTTAATATGTCATGTATTTAAGGTAAATACGGAACACCGAATGTTTTGGAACAGGAGCCAGATGATTCCAAGGCGGATTGAATTCCGGTCGCGTCCAGACAAAACATGTCTAAGAACTGGGTTAATTTCATTTGATGTTAAAACGCATCCTAGCTGTTAAACGGTACTTGACCACTAAATAGTTTAAAAGAGGTACGAACTCCTGTACTTTTATATGCATAGATTGGACCAGAAAATGGTGATAAAATTCATCTTTCTAAAATGCCCACCAAAACAGAGCTGTCTTGGAAAAAAAACAGATTTGGCTTTAAAATTAAAAAGAATCCAAATCGTGTATGCATGTATTGACCCAGAAGCATTCTACACAAATCTATAGCGGGCCGTTATCGGCCCGTCAGGGTAGCTGACGGGCCAATAACGGCCCGCTATAGAGTTATGTAGAATGCAAACCGGGGAGTAATTAATAATACAATATATCATTTGTATTTCTGTTGTGCTAATATTTAGACGCATTTTAGTAAAATTTACATGCATTGATCTCGTTTCAAATATCAGAGGTCTTCGTGCCATATGAGCACAACGAACACGCATATCTGTCCATGCATCCACACATTGTGGTCAAGGCTGTCGCTTTCTACTTACAACACAAGTAGATATTATAGTACATATCGACAAACAGCACATGCGATAATCAGTCTGTGCAGTTTGTCTGGTTGATCTGGACTTTCGCCGTTCGCATATACCTCGAAACTATCTTTTTAACAGGGCGGCTCTAGCGTAGGCGGCTCATTGTGCTCAATGCTTCTCCGTTACACACACACACACACACACATACACACACACACACACACAGAGAGAGAGAGAGAGAGAGAGAGAGAGAGAGAGAGAGAGAGAGAGAGAGAGAGCCTCATTATCCCCGCTTTGGACTTGTCCGTCCATATGTCCATACGGCAAGCAAACTATCTAAGGACCATTTTTTAACCAATGTTTAGACGATTTGATCTAATTTTGGTGAATTTGGATTTTTTTTGTAGAACTATGCTCCTTTTCAACTTTGGCATTTCGTATCGACAAGCGTATAGTTAGGAGCATAGTGTAATACAAACACATTTAAGTTTAGGGAAGGATGGGGTGTTGAGCTAGCTTTATGGGATCCAAACCCTCGCCCTCAACTTCCATTATGGTAAAAAAAAAAGAGAATACGAGTATATTTTCTCGGTCCACGTGGAGGTTTTCTAACTCATCCGTGAATCATTACCGGCAGTAAATATATATACAGCCATGATAAAGCAAAGATGAGGACCTAAGAGAAATAACGTGTTGAGACAACTGGGGATCCCTGTGGTGTCAAACAACACCACTCAAAAACCAGAACAAAAGAAAACCACCATTTGAACCCCAGTCGGCTGAGAAACAAAACATAAAACCCAGTCAGCATTCTACGTAAATCTATATCGGGCCGTCATCGGCCCGTCAGGGCAGCTGACGGGCCGATGACGGCCCGATGTAGATTTACGTAGAATGCTAGCTGGGAAAGTTCCGGCCCTGGCCATCGAAATGATTTTTTTTTAATCGTGGCCATCACTGAGCCTGGACCTTAGTGTTCATTTATTTGAAATAAAAAAATGATATTGTGTAAGGTAATGGTGAAAAAATAAACAACCTGAACAGACTACACTGCTTGCAAAGGAATGAGTATCCCAATATACGAGTATAAACGTTACAATTCATAACTATTATAGTCAGCAGGCAACCGGTAACCTAAGCTTTATGACAGCGAAGACCTGCATCACGAAAACATGCCTATATAATGTTTACCCCCTTAAACCCCACTTTTATATAGTAAAACTGGGGTTTACATGGGGTATACATTATTTTTCTTATTTCTGCTCAAAAACATAGACTGTGGGTACTCGTTAGAACCGCCTCGTCGAGGCGGTTCTAACGAGTACCCACAATCTATGTTTTGAGCAGAAATATGAAAAAATATCAGATTTTTTTACCTGAAAATTTCCAGTTTTAAGAGGTGAAATTTTCTATATATTTGCATAGGCGTGTCTTCGTAATGTGCATACTTTTCCGAAACCATGATTTCTCACGTTGTGACTCAAATGTATGTGTTGTTTTGTATTTCTGTATGCCTGTTTTACATTTTACCAATAATTTGCCCGTACTTCAAACAGAATTTTTTAAGTCTTCAAGCAAACGCGAAGAGTACTGCTGTTGAGAAGATGATAAATGCATGGTATGAGGAGGGTATTAAGGTTTCCATTGGCCTTGGTAGATTTTTTGCCATTTTATAAAATATGACAGCTGTTGTAACTTCTTTTCTCCCCTTTACTGCATATCAAGCCCCTTCTCATTACGGAAACACGCCTATTCAAATATACTGAAAACTTTACAACCAAAAAAGAGAAATTTTCCGATAAAAAATTCTGATATATTTCATATTTCTGCTCAAAACATAGATTGTGGGTACTCGTTAGAACCGCCTCGACGAGGCGGTTCTTACGAGTACCCACAATCTATGTTTTTGAGCAGAAATAAGAAAAAATAATGTATACCCCTGTAACCCCAGTTTTACTATATAAAAGTGGGGTTGAAGGGGGTCAAAATTATATAGACATGTTTTCGTGATGTGAACTTCTGAAAAGGGATCTTCATCTTACAGGAAAGAAGTTCCTCCCCTTGGAGCAAATTCTTTTCTTTTAGAGTAGACTTTTCTCAGAATAAAGGCAAAATAATTTGAAAGAGTTACCGCCCTTAAAAGTGCATCTTTCCTCTTAAGTGGACAGCAAATTTCCTAATCATTTTATACGGGCGTGGATGCGTAGCTAATATGGGTTTTGCTGCTCTTTGCATATTCTATCTTGAAAACCTTTTTCTTTCATTTTTTACCAGAATACAAATGACTGCAGATTATGAAAACAAATCGATAGAGTACGTAGATAGCTCCGGTGAATGTTTTCAACAATTCTACTTGTTCAAACGTTTTAGCATTTTCACAGTGTTGTGATGAAACATCAAATACAGTAAAACCTGTCATAGTGGCCACCACTATTAAGCAAGCAACCTGTATCAAGCAAGCATGACTTCAGTTCCCCAAAAAGGCAAATTTGTTAAAATTCACCTGTATTAAGCAAGCACTGGTCTTAAGCAAGCACATCTGGATTATCCCTTGGGTGCTTGCTTAATACAGGTTGGACTGTATTAGAAATCAGAAGAGAAAAGCAAACATTTTATGCTACTACATTTTTCATAATTAAAATCAATTGGCCCTAGCAGTTACATAAATCAAACCAATGATTGATGAAAAAAAAAATTTTAAGATAGATATTTGAAATTAAAGTACATAAGTACCATATTGCTAGTCACAAATAAAACAAAAATACATTTAAAATTTAACACCAAGCCCAAAACATCTTTACAAGTGGTATCGACAGACCAGTAAATATAAGTTACTAACTTTGTCGTTCTTTCTTTAACTTTACTTGTTTCTTTCGTTTCTCCTGTTTTCGTTTTCGCTTCGATCCTTTTAACTTTTTCGACGTTTTCTGCATAGTTGCTTTCGGCGATTTCGTTGTAGCAGCCTTTCTCAGTTTCGACTGGTCAACAAAAACACGTGATCTACACTGCGTTTGACCGTTATTAGAGTTTCTTGGCCCAGTATCCAACCAGTCTTCCCAATAGTATACATCTGGAACTTTAATCAAATACATCAAATTTACCCTGAATCCTGGGACATCTTAAGGCGAACGGATACAATTTCAGGGGTGTTTTGTCCCCTTCTGAAAAGGGTTCAACCTATAAGGGAAATATTTGCTCCCAGAGGGAGCACATTTATTCCTTATAGAGTAGATATAGTAGATCGCTTTTCAAGAGGGGATCGGTGTGCAGGAAAACAAACGGAAAGTCACAAATATTGTCTCCCTTGTAACAGCGGCGTCTAAATCTCCAGGGGTATCTAGACATCTTAACTCCTTAATAAGTCTTAAAATAATCATTTGAACATGTCCATTATACAACCTGCTGATGTGTCTAAACTGTTGTGTCACAACCTAAAATGTAACAGCAACAACACTAAATGTAATAATTATTACATTTTGCGTTGGAGTTGACTGCAATTCCAGCGAAAGCTGGGTGATGATTCTTATTAAATGCCGTGTTCTCTGTCGTTTGCTCTGGATTTATGCTGTTCGCTCAGGTATGTGTGTCCCAATACGATACTGTAGCCTAGCGGAAACAGCGATGATTCTTTTTACGAGATTTAGCAACGCTTTCATCCCTGAGTTTCTGGCAGACTCTTCCATCTTTGATTTTGGACACATCCACTTTTGCAAATAGGCGTGTCAGTCAAAAATCAAAACCAAAATGGCAACATGTGTAGATCCTGATGAGGCGTCCCATTCTCCCAAGAGAATCGTGTCGTACGGACATATGGGCGGACAATTCTAAAGCAATGTGCCCTCTAAACTTCTTCGAAGTTGTGGAGGGGAATAATGAGGCTGTGTGTGTGTGTGTGTGTGTGTGTGTGTGTGTGTGTGTGTGCAGCGGAGAAGCATTGAGCACAATGCTTGGTCCGCCCTATCTCATCCGGAACTACACTGTTTGCAAATTGTAAATGTTCACTGGTAGTAATAGGGTTTTAGTTTCAAATATTTAAGAAAAAAGGAAAGAAAAAAAAAAACAAACAAAAAAACAAACAAAAAAAAAAAAAAAATACAGAAAAGCATGCAGTATAGATCCTGATGAGACGGCTCATTACGAGCCATCTCCTCTGGATCTAGACTGTTTGCACAGGTATCGGTGTTGGTCTGCCGGGTTGAAAGGGTTAAATGGCTACCTGTAAGTTGATTTGTTGAGCACTCCTCGGACTCGCCTCCTCCTGACAACTCGGACAGAGATATTAGAAGTACCACAGTGGATATCAAATGTTCGCTGTACATATTGCTGATCGGCATCTGAAATATATCGCACAGACTCTAATTCGGGCAAATGCATAAATCAGTACGACCAACAAAACAATAAACTATATAATACAATATTTTACAATTTAAAAATTATCTGCCTACAGCCATTTCAACAACGCATTAATATAAGACATTTTAGCCTACATATAACTACATGCTTTAAGTATAGGTACGATGTTGACTGGCTGGAAAATTGTTATATGATATCTATATAAATGCAGGGTCTGTTAGATAAGCTAGTCGAGCCCAGGGAGTCTCCTGTTAATTGTTATACCGTCTCATTATCTCGAAGTCCAAGGGTCTCTCTCAAATATTTCGAGATATCCGTAATATGGCATATCAGATTTGCAGAACTGAGGAAAAAATAAATCGAACAACCACATTTTACAAATAAATATGTAATTTGACTCCTCAAGTTATAAGTTATAAATACATTGAAAATATATTATGTTACCTGTTTTTAGATTTCGGTGTTAAACCAGGGCAAGCTTTTCACTTCGAGATGAGCAGTTATTCGAGAAAAGCGAAGTCGAGATAACGAGAGTCGACTGTTTTATGATTGACATTGTTTGTTGAGTTAATGCTAATTCTACTTTTTCAGAAGGACGATATATCTGTAAAGGTCTAGAAACGATGTGGGTTTATTTGAATTGGAAAGAGTATAAGGGAAGAAAAATCGATCAAGTCTGAGACCAAAATCGAATCATGGGCGTATAAGTAGACACACAATAATTGTAAGCATTTGCATAAAGTATCAACACACCGGAGTAACATTTTTCCCATAAAGGTTTTTACATACATTAATTCGACACCACTGGAATGAGTTTATTAAAATAGTGATATTTTTGTAATACAGCAGTGATCAATAGGCCTACTCCGGAAAATGCAAGTTATGAAACTTTTGTGATAAGGGCTTTCAGTCTTCTATCACTTGATAGCTAATTGATAAGACAAGAAAATCCTGAATATTAGAATTAAATATCTAATTGGGTTTGGAAGATAGGGCTACTTAAAATTTGACATTTCCAAATATGGTCATTTGAGAAAAAATGTTTATATTTCCATAATCAAACCCAAAATTGGAAATCTAACATATTATTACAGCTGTACTATCCAGGCACAAGTCTGCCAAATATCATAGCATTTGGATCAAAAACATTAATTTTATGCATTATTTTATACAGCAACCCAGTATGATAAGGCATGAGAAAATTGCTCATTTGTACCCACCTAGGTACATTTACAGCGTTTTATTATATGTTCTATATATATTTTGGACGTCCATAACTCCGAAACTACTTAATATATCAGGTTCAAATTTTCAGCATTTCTTAGTTGTGGGAAGGCTATTAAATGCATGAAGTTTAAACATTCTAGGTGCACAGGTTTCAAAGTTGTTATTTTCCGGATAAGGACTATTCACCCCTTATTGTTAAACCAAAAGCACACATTACTCACATGGTGGACATTGTATATAAGCTGAACAAAAATCTAAATAAATAATTGAAAATCAAAACACTTGTGGGTCGATTGTCTCATTACGAAAACACGAATATTCAAATGTAGTCAACAAAATAATTTTAGGGTCACTTAGTGCAATTTTCCATACATCAAGAAAACATGCCTATATAATATTGACCCCCTTAAACCACACTTTAATATAGAAAAATTGTGGTCTACAGGGGTATACAATATTTTTCTTATTTCTGCTGAAAACATAGACAATGGGTACGCGTTAGAACCGCTTCAACGAGGCGGTTCTAACGAGTACCCACAATCTATGTTTTGAGCAGAAATATGAAAAATATCAGAATTTTTTATCTGAAAATTTTCAGTTTTTGTAGGTGAAATTTTCTATATATTTGTATAGGCGTGGTTTCGTAATGTATGCAACTTTTGAACGAGTCTATGAGCAAAACCACAGGTTATTGAAATACTGTTGATTGTTTCTTTAACTGGAACCCGAAAAGGAGTGTTTTCAACAAAAAAAAAATGAAATGAAAATTTTCACTTTAAAATTCGTAAAAATGATTCTTTATAACCAAAAATGGAAAATTGACATTCGAATATGATAAATAATGTCTTAACTTCAATCTGTGAATAAATCATAGAGAAATCTTTGATTTTAATCAAGAAACTCACATTTTCCTACAGGTGCCCACTATAGATTATTCACGATCTATGGGGAAACATCGAGACAATTTTAACCTCTTTTTTTGGCCATATCTTTGCATCTATTAACCCTAAGAAAGTGGAATTTGCAAGATTATGTTTGGGATAAATCATTGTTTTGACTAAAAACAGAAAAGTTCAGATATTCTGAAAAATATCATTTTGGGGTAAAAAATCTTTTTTCAGAAATTCCCATTTTCTCAGAATCTTCTAGGCTGACAATGTTCGCGCAGTTACACTTTGCTACCTGATTATATTGCTAACATGTTGAGCTTATTGAAATTGGCTTGCAAATAGCAGTATTGCCCACAGAATAATTTTAACAAAAGACGGGTTGCATTTGAATGTTAATCAAAGGGAACATGAAACTGGTGACCATTTAATTATTTTGTTGAGTATACATAGCAAATTTCACCTCCAAAAGCTGAAAATTTTCAGATACAAAAACCCTGATATTTTTAGCTCACCTGAGCTCTGCTCAGGATGAGCTATTGTGATCACTTTTCGTCCGTCGTCCGTCCGTCCGTCCGTGCGTCCGTCCGTTAACATTTTCAAACAACTTCTCCACTGAAGCCGCTGAGCCAATTTTGCTCAAATTTCATATGGAGCCTCCTTAGGGTGGGGGAACGAAAAATTATTAAAATGGTCGCGGTCCGTTGACCAAGATGGCCGCTACGCCTATATATGGTAAAAACCTTTAAAAATCTTCTCCTGCAGAACCGAGAATGCCTTGGGGCTGAACCTTTGCAGGAATCATCGGGGACGAGAGGTTTACCAAAATTGCTAAAAGAATTGCCGTACGTTGACGTTTGACCTTTTCACGGCAAGGTCAAGTTTGCTTCCCTATGTATTTGTATGGGAAAACCTTTAAAAATCTTCTTCTCCAAAACCGAGCATTCCTTATGGCTGAATCTTTGCATATATCTTCGGGAACAGGAGGGCTACCAAAATTGCTAAAATAATGATCTACATTGACATTTGACCTTTTTACGGTAAGGTCAATTTTGCTTCCTTATGCATTTGTATGGGAAAAAAGTTCAGAATTTCAAACAACTTCTCCTCTGGATCCTCTGGGCCAATTTTGCTCAAATTTCATATGGAGCTTCCTTAGGTAGGGGGAACAAAAGTTTGCTAAAACGGTTACGGTTCGTTGACCAAGATGGCCGCCATGCCCATATATGGTAAAAGCCTTTAAAAATCTTCTTCTCTAAAACCGAGGAGCTTTGGGGCTGAATGTTTGCATAAATCATCGGGGATAGGGGGTCTACCAAAGTTGCTAAAATAATGGTCATACATTGACATTTGACTTTTTACGGCAAAGTCAAGTTTGCTTCCTTATGCATTTGTAAGGGAAAAACATTTAAAAATCTTATTCTCCAAAACTGAGGCTGGCTTATGGCTAAAAAATCTTTGCATATATCATCTGGAACGGGCGGTCTACCAAAGTTGCTAAAATAATTGTCATACACTGACATTTAACCTTTTTGATGGCGATGTCAAGTTTGCTTCTGTATGCATTTGTATGGGCCCCATACATTTGTATGGAAAAAATGTTGATAATTTCAAATGGCTTTTCCTCTGAAGCCTCCGGGCCAGTGTTGCTCAAATTTCATGCGGAGCCTCCATGGGCAGGAGAATGAAAGATTGCTAAAATGGGTATGGTCCGTTGATCAAAATGGCTGCCATGCCCATATATGGTAAAAACCTTTAAAAATCTTCTTCTCCATAACCAAATAAGCCCTGGGTCCTAATCTTTGCATAAATTATGGGGGAGAGGAGATCTACCAAAATTGCTAAAATGATGGTTCTATGTTGACATTTGACCTTTTTACCTCCAAGGTCAAATTTGCTTCCCCATTTGTATGGGCCATATACATTTATATTGAAAGTATCCAAGTGACTTGTAGATCAACAGTAGTTAAAAGTGTTCTGATTGGAAATCTAAGATGGCCATCATCTGGTTTATATTTATAATATTTCCCTGCCACTGTGCTGTTTACATGTATAAAATCATGATTCTTCAGAAACCACTTAGCCAATTTCCACCAAATTTCACATTGATCCTTCTGTTGAAATGCGATTGATAGTTTATTCAAATGATCATGCTCCATTGACTGTCAGGCCCATATATTCCTCTTCAAAACTAAGAACTGCTCAAATGATGATATTTTCATTAGTTGTGATGATCGGATTGGAAAAATGTTGCATAACATCTGCATGTCTACAGTGGTTACGTCACTCAGGTGAGCGAACCGTGGCCCGTGGGCCTCTTGTTCATATTTCTGCTCAAAACATAGATTCTGGGTACTCGTTATAACCGCTTCAGCAAGGCGAGGCGGTTCTAACGAGTACCCTCAATCTATGTTTTGAGCAGAAATAAGAAAAATGATGTATACCCCTATAAACCTCAGTTTTACTATATATAAGTGGGGTTTAAGGGGGTCAAACTTATATAGGCATGTTTTCGTGATGTCTAAGTGGAGGCTGTGAAAACGGTCCTGATCGGGGACTTAACCCTTAAAGCGCCAAGACAAACTGCATCTGAAAATGTCGTCTGTTTATGTCGTCTGCTGAATATTCTTGCAAACTTCTCAAAGCTATTTTTTTTGCATACCGGCAAACAGTGTGGACCCAGATCAGACTGCTCCTAAAGGAGCAGTCTGATCTGGGTCCACACTGTTTGCAGAAATGACTTTTAAAATCACAAGCAGAAGACAAAGCAGACGACAATTGTTGTAATTGGCGCTTTAAGGGTTAAGATTTTTCATTTAACCCTTAACTGTCTGTTTCATTTAACCCTTAACTTTTTGTAAAGAGAGCAGAACCTGATCAGATGCCGCGTTCTGTGGCGTCTGATCTGGACCTGCACTGTTCGCCATTGTCCAAGTCCAGGTTTTATAGAAAATCCTATTTACACGTCACAATGACAAGAATAGCACAGCTATAAGATTTCGTACAAACGCACGGTTTGATTTCATTGGCCAATCATAATCACGTAGACAACAATCTTAAAGACAAGATTTTCAAACAGGGGGTTTTGGTTCCCAGTAAAGGGAATATTTTACCTGTACAGGTAAAGGTGTGAATTTTATTTTAGTCAATCAGTGCTGTAGAAATAACATACATGGTAATTCTGTTGGTTGACTGGAGATGTTACCTCCTTAAGATCAAGAGACAGAATGACACTGTGAAACTTAATCCTCTTTTTATAATGTAGTGCACTACTCTCTTCAAGGAAATTTGGTGTTTGTATACTATGAATCGATTGTAAACAATCGACCCAAAAGCAACAGCAAACTATTCTTAATTTAAACGGAAACTCCTCTGTAAGAAGTAAATGAATTTTATTCGAACAGAAAATTTTGGACAACCAGTATAGACCCAGGCTCAGGAGATGATAGATCGGCGACTGCATTGTTTACCATTCCAACATATCATTTTAGACACGACATCAATAACTAAAATGGACTTGTTCAAACTGTATATGATTAGTATGGTAAAGAGTTAAGACGTCCAAATATACTGGGCCAAAACGGCACCCTAAGTTTATCGGCAAACCCCGTATGTTTTTATTTATTTATTTGTTTGTTTATTTATTTATTTACCACTCTGTAGGCTAATTCAACAGACGTCAAATTAATAATATCTTCTTATTCATCCCAGAAAATAGGCTTCGATATCTCATACAAATTGTCTCATAAGTAGAATATTTGCATAAAATATCAACTCCCATTTTCTGGACGAAATAAGAAAAATATTTCAAAATGTCGTTTTGGATCATCACGAAAACATGCCTATATAGTTTTGACCCCCTTAAACCCCACTTTTATATAGTAAAACTGGAGTTTACAGGGGTATACATTATTTTTCTTATTTCTGCTGAAAACATAGATTGTGGGTACTCGTTAGAACCGCCTCGTCGAGGCGGTTCTAACGGGTACCCACAATCTATGTTTTCAGCAGAAATATGAAAAATATCAGAATTTCAGCATATTTGAATAGGCGTGTTTTCGTAATGTACAGATTCAAATAAGGCAGTTAACTTTCTTATTGGTCCTTTTAGCATATCTGTCACATGCTATGTTCTGTTTCTGTGTTTCTCTGTAAAGATTATACGAATATAACACTGTTTAAACAAAACATCATCTACTGGAATTCTTACCCAACATACATAAACCTAGCGTTACATCACGGAGACATGTCTTTATAATTTTGTCCCCCTTAAACCCCACTTTTATATAGTAAAACTGGGGTTTACAGGGGTATACATTATTTTTTTTCTTATTTCTGCACAGAAACAGATTGTGGGTACTCGTTAGAACCGCCTCGTCGAAGGCGGTTCTAACGAATCCCCATTATCTATATTTTGAGCAGAAATACGAAAAATATCAGAATTTTTTATCTGAAAATTTTCATTTTTTGGTGGTAAAATTTTCAATATATTTGAATAGGCGTGTTTTCGTAATGACCACCGCGGTTCTCATGATGTTACACGGCAAATTACGATACGTTTTTCACCAACATGTTTCAAATCACCATCAAAGACACACGTATAAAATAGATAATTGTACTCACCAAGAAAAACGACTGTTATGAAGCCTTGCCATTAAAGCCTTCAGATAGTCTTAAGACATCTTCCCAGTCAGCATTCTACGTAAATCTATATCGGGCCGTCATCGGCCCGTCAGGGTAGCTGACGGGCCGATGACGGCCCGATATAGATTTACGTAGAATGCTGCCTGGGGAATACATCGAGTACGTGTGAGGTTATGCACACATATGGACTTACTATACACAGAATACAATCCCAGTCAGCATTCTACGTAAATCTATATCGGGCCGTCATCGGCCCGTCAGCTACCCTGACGGGCCGATGACGGCCCGATGTAGATTTACGTAGAATGCTAGCTGGGTTAATCTGACTCCAAACAAGTACAATAAAACAAACATCTCAAAATCTTATCTGTCACCACGCATACAAAGTAAAAAGCCACTTTATTCTGTGATACATATGCTGAATAATTAACTGTGGTAAAGAAAGTAATTTCAGATTTATAATGGTTGCTTAGTTACCTTGGGATTGGATGACCTATTCAATCAATAAAATAAATACGGGTTGTTATTAAAAGTCAGAGCATAAAGGAGACAGAGACAATCGGATTAATGAATTACTGGCTCATAAATAACATCACTGTAGCGGTATGATCAACATAAAATACTAAACCGCTGAATTTATACTTTAACACGTAATGTTATAAACGCGTTTTCCTTCAACATCTTCTTGGAAAGTGGAGATCAAGTTACACACGAAAATGTATTGATTGTATGATATGTCACGTCATAGTCTCTTGAAAAGTAGTAAAAAAAATTGTGTGAATTTATTTTCAATCTGTTATTTTCACCATCGGCGTACCAATGATTCATTGGACAAACGTTGGAAGATTATATTTGAGGTGGGCTGAGGAATGATCAACATTACCGCATTTACCCTATAGCGACAGATATGCCTAACTAAGCAGTGCCGACACAGACCAGACGCTGCAGAACTCGACGCCTGGTCAAAGTCTACATTGTTCACCATTCGTCTAATAGTTTTAGACACATTAACAAATAAAATAATGCACTTGCTCAAAAAATGGAACAAGTATGGTAAGGAGTTAAGATGTCCAAATATTAAGGGTAAAACAGCATATATGATACCTTCGCCATTTCTCGCTAAGGGCGATAACGTTTGTGATTTGCAGTTATCTTTAGTGCATATCATGCCCCTTCTGAAATGGGGTTACCAAAAAAGGAAAGAATTTGCTCCAAGGAGCAAATGATTTCGTTATAGAGCAGACCCCTATTAAGAAGGATGGCAAAACCAGTTTGAAAAAGTTGCATCAATTCATCTTGTTCTGTTTGTTTGTATGCGAAATATATTTTAATAGATACCGCAAGAGTTTGGATATGCTTACATTTAAAACTGAATGGTAAAATATCTCCTAATGAGGATTCACGGGATCTGTAAAGTATTTAAACAATCCGCATCTGACGACATTTTATTTCTGTGCATGTACTTTTCAGAGAAAATGAGGCTTGACACTTCATGTGAATCGTTTGCCTAACAAGCCCAGCAGATGACTCACATAAAATGTCAAGTTTTAGTTTGTCTTGAAAGAAAGTTGAAAAAAAAAAAAAAATAAATCGAATGTCGTCTACAACAAATTTGCTTTGAGCTATAAGAGTTACAATATCTTTACAGGTAGTCGGTTTGATATAGTCTTATATTCGTACGATTGACATCATCTTATCACAACCTCTATGCCAATTATATTTCGTGCTTTTACTCTCAATCATTTACCTACAATTAAATGTATGACCATACTTCGGGCTGACCTATGCAATTTCTACTAGACTTACCGATTTACGTCTTGTCTTCTTTTTAACTAATTTAAATCTGTTCCATGATTGATCACATTTTCTTTCTTAACATATTTTTCTTTTATATCCATTAAAAAAAATGTATGAAATAAAAAAGTAAAATAAAACACTAGGATTCGAACCCATAATGTCCCAACTTGTAGTCTAGGAAAACTACTACTAGATTATTGCGGATGAACGTTTGTCGCTGGCAACAATATCTATCGAAGGTGATCTTTTCGGATTGCGTTTACCTATTTATTGAAATGGACTTGGTCTAACATTATAAACAATAGTGACGTTACTATCAACTTATCCTAAGAGGATAGTATGGTGCTCGAAAGATAATTTGACAGTGACGTCACGGTAGCTACCACTATTACTGGGTAAAGCAGGCTATGTATTAATTATCGGGAAACCGTTACTAATAATGTTATGTTGTATACAATGTTATCGCTATAAGTATATGTTTGGTTACGTAGTATGTTGCAATAGCGCGGTTTGTAGAGCGGGGCACTCTGGACGAACAATTAAACGATTTTTAGTACAAGAGAACCTAGCAAACACACCATCTTTCTTTTTTTTTTTTTTTTTTTTTTTTAATGCTTTTACTTCGCTTGTTGTCCTTGTATATTACATATTTTATTATTTTAAATCATATTATTAGACATTATTATGTCATTGATGACAGTTTTACACAAATGACATGCTTCCAGTGTTCTTGTCTCAATATGTATTTGCACGGATTGTCAGCACGTGGTAATCAACTAAACTAAACGTTTAACTAGACTTACCGGTTTTATATGAAAAAGAGGGAATCAAAATGTCGCTACACTGAAAAAAATAGTTCATAACTGATAATAGCAAAATACTTTTTCTTTCTTAACATATTTTTCTTCAAAATTCAATTCTTAAAATTTATATAAAAAGATAATATTCAAACTAAGATTCGAACCCACGATGTCCAGATTTGTAGTCTAGGAAAACTACCACTGAGCTACTTTTGAGCAAGTGCGTTATTTTATAATATTTATTGAAGGTAGCTATACGGGTGCTTTTACCTATTTATCAAAATGGACTTGGTCTAACAACATAAACAATCAGTGACGTCACTGTCAACTTATCCTCCGAGGATAGTACTATCCTAAGAGGATAATTTGACAGTGGCGTCATTGGTTGTTAATGTTAATAGACCAAGTCCATTTTTATAAATAGGTATACGCCATTTGAATGGCTTTCGATGATATACATAATAAGCAGCAATGAACTTGAAACCGCACAAGTTCAGTGGTAGATCTCTTAGTATACAAAGCATGATCCTGTGGGTTCGATCAAGCTATGGCCTTTTTCTTCGTTTTTCTTGTCTCATTTTGTTTTCTTCTTCTTTTCTTTATGAGCTTTGAATTTGAGAGGAAGAATCTATATAACGGAAGAAAACAGTTATCTAATTATTTTTATTTCCTTTCAAAACCGTAAAAGAAAACCAATTTTAAAGTCCAGCTTTTTGTTTTGAATCACGTTTTGAAAATTCATAAAAAGACGTGTTGAAGCTCGAACGTTTGAAGTATGAAGTGTTAGCTTCGTATGTTCCTGTTTTGAAAGGAAGTTTAGAAAGAATAATGAAGTTCCGAATGTGAAAAGAACTATCATTATGGTAGTGCAGTTTGTTTTTATTTTGCGAAACCAAAGACAATAAATAAATAAATAAATAAAAGTAGAGTTTTCACAAACAATGGCACAAATAGAAAGGAACGCAATGATCAGGAATCGATACAATTACCTAACACCTTCCGTTCCAAGACACCAGAGGGAAAGTAGGACGGACTTAAAGTAACGGCACCACAATCAAAACACTACAAGCAGAAAGCCAAAAGGACAGTTTCGTCCCAGAAAATGGCCAAACGGCTGTCCAAAGACATACAAAGACAGATATAGTAAAAAAATGGTAAGAGAAAAGTACAGGGAGTGCCACAATCACAAGCCACAGCCCATCCCAGACACCAAGATGAAGGGGAAACAGACAAAACCAAACAAGTGCAAATCGAACAAACGTACGAAAAGCAATAAGATTAGCTCTCTCTTCTCCAAGCGAGGTAATCGCAATGCTAAAAACGACTAAAAACACGAAAACAAAATAACACAAGGCAAGACTTAAAACAAATCGCCTCGTAGAATAAAACCACAAAGCAACAAAGAGTAAGACTAACACCGGGACCACCGCCTTAGAAAGGTCAGTAGAAGAAACCACCGGGGTGTTTAAAGCACTTTTACTGCCGACTTACTTCACCCTGGGTCCCAATGCCACTCTTAATAACAACAAGTAAAACAGAAAGCAAAATGGGCAGCTAATGAAGGTGACCAACTGCTAGCATCACAACACATTTAGTAAAACAGAAAGCAAAGCTGGCAGCTATTGAAGAGGGTGACCACAATGCTAGCATCACAACAAATATAGAAAAAACAAAAAACAAAACAGAAAGCAATGCGGGAACAACAGAGCTACAAAGAGCTACAAAGAGTAAGAACAAAACCATGGCCACCGCCTTCGAACAGTCAGTAGAATAAACTACCGGGCGGGGTGAGGGTGTTAAAATCACTTTTACACCCTGGGTCCCGATGCTACTGTTAATACAGAAATACATAAAATTTGGTTCGCATACAGGCTCCCAACCAAAGAAGCACCGCCTTGGAACGGTCAGTAAAATTATTACTGGGGGCTTAAATCGATTTTACGTGGCCACAACCCTCGCCCTTAGTTCTGTCGTGGTAGCCACAAGACATTTGTTCAATCCACGTGAAGGGTTCCTAACTCATCAGTGCAACATCTCCGAGAACATAAAACTCAAACGAATACAGAGATGAAACAAGTAGAGCACTTTGAATGAAAAAAGTTCTCCTTATATTTTGAGCCAGTCGCTCTCATCGTCAAGCAATTATTTTATTTTATTTCTTATTCATTTACTTTTTTCTGTCCTTGGTCGGGCCTCAAAATCTATGACGGCTCCGGCCTAACCACTTTTAAGTAAATCGTTTGATGCCTGATGCTCTGGTTCTGGTCCGGCCCACCGGAGTCCAACTGTTGGTTTTCTTTTGCTTCAGCATTTCAATTATTTCTTGCTGTAGAGTCCTCATCGTTGTTTCATCTCTGTATTCGTTTGATTTTTTCATGTTCTCAGAGATGTTGCACTGATAATTTAGAAACCCTTCACGTGGATTGAACAAATGTCTTGTGTATACCACGGCCGAACTAAGGTCGAGGAATGTGGCCAGGTAAAATCGAATTAAACCTTCCAGTAAAATTTTACTGACCGTTTAAAGGCGGTGCTTCTGCTGTGGTTTACTATTTCTGTCATTGTATGTCTGTGCATGTATATCCTGGTAAAAGTTTCATTTTGGATAGCCGTTTGGCCAATTTTGGGGAAAGAAACTGTCCTTTTGGCTTTCTGCTCGTAGTGTTTCGATTGTGGTGCCGTTTCTTTAAGTGAGTCCTTCTTTCCCTTTGGAGTCTTGGGTGGAAGGTGGTAGGTAATTATATCGATTCCTGATCATATTTATAATTTTTGATTATGTTTCTGTCGTTAGTAATTGAAATGTACAAATGGCGATTAACTGCTTTGCCTTATTTTGTGAAGGAGTTACGCAAGAAGATTTGCTACAAAATTATGTACAACATGCATCATTTTCCTGGTATCGACAATGCCAACCAATATTGATCAAATGAGTGGGGTCAGAAAGACAGGTCAATGTGTACCACCTATACATCCTTCAAGAGTAAAATCAACAGAAAAGTAACATACATAGTATTAACAAAAGCTTAATTCACTAAATAGGTTCATCATGATAGCGTATCACATTAATCCATATATTCATGAGGTACATCCCGAAGAAAAAAAAATCACAATACCCTTTACTGCAAAACCCCAGTGTAATCAGAACATTACTGGATAGGTGTTTTTCAGCGGTTTCGGAGGAAAAGGACAGGGAAGAAGAGGTGCATATAACATCTGCATTTAAAACATGTGTGTATCCGCGGTGGTCAATAGAAAATCAGAAAGACATAATGGTAAGTAAAGAGAGAAAAAACTGGAAAGGGAAAGAAAAACTTCAGAACTGACATGGGTAAATCCAAAGTTATTCCATTTGTCAAAGGCTTATCAGAGAGCGTAGCCATAGTAATAAAAATGCTAGCTTTACGGGATCTCAACTCTCGCCCTCATTTCGCGTCTTACAAACAAGTCGTGCTTTGGTCTAATTTGTTTAAAAAAAAAAACGTTACAAACAGACACATTTGACGCGAGTACTAACTAAGGTCACGACTAAATAATAATATCTCTGAATACCATCTTAATCATATAGATAAACGCTTTGGTCTGCAAAGGATAAGCAGTTTGTTTGAAGACTAGTTGAAGAGTCTTAAACTACATGTGACTGAAACGAGCGTAACTAATTAATTTCACCACGAGTTTGCTGCACAGAATCTTTGGTGCATTAAAACAAGTCAATTGTTAGATTTCTCGATTAGCTGATCGTTACCCTGGAATTAGAGTTCTAATATGACCTGAATCTACATGTGAAAGTTATGACAGGTGTCTGTTGTAGTGTTTATAAACGCCTGTTTACAGCTACAGTTACATTTGTCCATTTAATGTGCCGAAAGATGTGATGGAGGAGAAGATTTACACCTTTTCAATATTTCACCGGAGGTGTTTATGCACGTACTTTAATGGCTTGCTTTTCATAGGTTGCTTAGGTCCCGTTAGAAATGTTTTTCAATAATCTTTACTTGTCTACGGATTAACTGGATATTATGAGTTGGTATTTAACATGTACAGTACATGAAATAATCATGAGCATGAAGTTGGTAGGGACGACGACGCATGTTCATTATGCGAGAATTGCAGACAAGAATCAGACACAAGTGTGAACGAGATATTATAAGTACATTTGTATCACTTCATACTGGCTTCAGTCACGTATACAAATACGGCCATCTGCAAAGCGAGAGGTTTAGCACACCCGCTGCGCATTAAACCACCTAAGACTGGTTCAGCTGACAGAGCCTTCGGATCGGGAGGTTTTGGGTTGAATTCTCAGCCGTATCATACCTCAGAATTTCTGAAATTGGTACCAATTGTTCATTGATTTCACATTCAGCATTTGGCAGAAGATCCAGGGATGGCCACACAGGTAATGGTATAATATGGCTGGTGGTAATATTACTGTCACTGTAAAGGGGCATCACTTCCCATCGTTTAATCCAGAGACCGCCACGACTTGAGTGAAAGTCTGCTGCCAATGGCGTTTAAACCCACTTCAAACAAACATACAACTATATTGTCGGCACACTGCACGGAACCTCATCCAACAGGGCAAGCTGTCGTGTAGTCCTCTGATATTGTAATCACAACTCGTTCATTCCTGACCAGGACATAACTGTTTTCTAACCTTGTTTACTTATTTTGTCATGAATTATTCTGATACGTATATTCACGGACCTAGGTCAAAAAGACAGGTAAATATGCGCGAACAATACAGTGAGTTTTTATGTATCGTTAAATAAACGTCAAAAAAGATTGCCTTTGGAAACAAAGAACACACCACAGATCAGTAAATGGGAGTCTCGGTTTTATTGAGACTCTTCATAAGCAGTAATGAGGTTTGCAACACTGCTTACGCCCTCTATCGTATGCATGAGCAGAACTCCATCTTCAAATATGCCATAATGTGCCCAATGACCCCAAAGGAAATGAAATATAATCTGCACTACGGTAAAGTACGGAGAGACGTTCTACCGCCGCCACATGGCACTAATACCAGCTGCTGTGTAGTAAAATAAACATAAAAAAGATTGCCTTTGGAAACACAGAACACACCACAGATCAGAAAATGGTAAGCCGCTATGTATTTTAATTATGTATTTATGTTTTCAAACTCACACTATGTACTTATGTAAATCCGAGGAAATAAAGAACTGCAACTGCAACTGTACAGAATATATAGACAAGACAACATGGAATTATGATATTGTGTTGTAAATAATATTGCTAATAAAATGATAATAATGATGATACTAATAATGAAAGTAATGATGATACTAATAATGAAAGTAATGATAATTATAAAAAAAAACATTGTTTATTTTTCTCCGCTGCTCTTTATTTATAAATAATTTAACATTTAAAGTTCTTGAATTTTTAAACACTAAATGCATAAGTAAAGATACCCAGGAAACGCTACAATGAAGTCCGAGGTATAAAAAGAAAAAAAGATGAGGAACAATAAAGACAACACAAACGCCACATATGAAACAACAGACGTACAAACAAAGAACTGCAACAGATAAACCTTAACTTATTGAAATCCTGGAAGGTTATCTTGGTGATATTTAACCTGGGTGTATAATGATGTTTATCGACAATAGATTTTCTTTCTGTAGAAAAAGAATATAGTAGACGTCCAGGAAAAGTTACAATCACCGAACATAGCCTACCAAAGACATCAATGAATTTTAAATGAAAGTTGCTTGTTGTAAAGTGAAATGATGTATAGACCAATGCTGTGTCAGAGACATAGTTTGTGTCTGCGATGGCATTCTAGTATTGTGTTGCAGCCACTATCAAAAGAAAGTTCACCAAATGCATGGAGACAATATACAGTCGACTCTCGTTATTTCGAATTCCAAGGGACTCACTGAAATATTTCGAGATATCCGTACCTCGACATATCAGATTTACAGAATTGAGGAAAAATAATTCGAACAACCACATTTAACAAATATATAATTATGCTGTTGGACTCTTGAAGTTAGAGATATATTGAAAATATTGTGGAAAAGGGGAGAAATTGCTCCTGAGGAGCAATTTCTCCTCTTTTCCACAATACTTTTTTACCTGTTGTAAGATTTTCATGTTAAGGCAGGGACCAGATTTTCACTTCGAGATAAGCGGTTATTTGAGATAAGCGAGGTCGAGATAACGAGAGTCAACTGTATTACCAAACATAAATGATAGATTTTGTCTGTTTCCTCTTCCTCTTGGTGTCTAGGGAGGGCTGCGGTTTGTGAATGTGGCACTCCCTCTCTGACTTTTCTCTTACCTTTTTTTGATTACGTATATTAGAGAACAGATGCGCTTTCTTGTGCGGTAACTGTATCAAAATTGTTTGGCCTTCCTTCTGAAAAGGGAAGAATTTGTTCCCAATGGAGGTACATTCTTTCTATCTAGAGTAGACTGCATTGGATATGATGAAAAGCAAACAGGAAATAGCAAATCAATTGTCTCGTTGTAATAATAAACAAAACTCTAACAAGTGTATCTGATTCCATTAATATTCAGATAGTTAGTTTTGAGAATAAATAAATAAATAAATAAATAAATAAGTTAACTTACAGTTATAAAAACTACTCCTTCTATTCTCTCTGTATTTTTTCGCAATGACTTTCCAAGTTCATTACTGACCATTGCTGATTTTTTTTTCAGATGCTCTACGGCGCACCAGGATAAAGGCAACACCACGTCTTTTACGAACTGCGAATATACTTACCAGTCTGCACATCAACACAGACTGATTTGGTTCTCAGTCTACACAACCAGGGTTTATGAATACATGAATAATGAATACAGCAAAATAAGCCAGTCCAAGGGGACACACATGGTAGATTTACACCATCTTTCACAAGAATGACAACTTTTTGACTTCCTGTTTGCTTTCCTTGACACAAAGTTCCTTCCAAATAGAGATCTACTTTTACAGAAAAAGATTTGCTTCTGTGGGGAGAAATTATTTTCTTTCTAGTAGATATACTTTAGAAGGAAGCAAAACAATTTTGACAGAATTATCACCCTTTAAAATGTATAAATTCCTCTTAAGTAGAAGTTCGCTTACTGATATTGCTGGTTTTCGCAGAGCGCGTGACACACATGTACCGTGGCACCTGGGTAATTGAGTAAAAATCCTGTTTTCAATATTCACAGTACTTTGCCCTTGGTTATTGATAAGCTCAGTCTCTGAGAATGTATTACAAATTTCTCGTTTATTGGAAATCGACAAGCTTTCAGGACAATAAAATGGTGTAACAGAGATTTTCATCTTAATGCTTTCATCCCTGAGTTTCTGAAGTGGACTCTTCCATCTATGACTTTGGACACATCCAAATCAAAATGGCAACATGTCTAGCTCCTGGTGAGACGGCTCATTACAAACCATCTCATCTGTATCCACACTGTTTGTAAATGTATCTGTATTGGTCTATAGGTCTGAAAGGGTTAACAGTTTCTCCCAATATAGGCAGAAATAAAGCTCTATTAACGCTGCCATGGTATCAAGAGATTTGCCCTAGAAAAGAAAATGCGCAAGAAAAATGTCTTCACTAATTTTCGCCTAGGCTAAAATGAATGCTAAAATGAAACTATGTTGGTTTTATACTGCCCACGTGATAACGCACTAATGTTCAATAGAGTGTAAAAAGAAGGGCCTTTTGAGACCAATAAACACTTTAACACAGAACTGGTTTTCATGTTTTCATGTTGTTTTTACGTACGGATACCGGACCGATCTGCTAATGCAATTGGGGAGTGGGAGGGGGACCTACGCCACAGAATAGAATGAAAAAGACTAAAAGTTTTAGTGAGAAGCACCCTTTCAAATCGGTAAATTCTTGTTCGTTGTTCTGACAACTAGACAATGTGTTTGGAAATCACTATGCCCCAACTATATGCTTTCCCTTAAACAGCCTTGACCGTAATACTTAAGCACCAAAAATGGTCAAGTTCAAAAATCATGAAAAGTGACAAAATTAAATTGACGATAATGCCAAAACCACATGAATATTTACAGACCATGACAAGAAGGCCTGCTAAGTTTCAAATTGATCGATATAAAACTGTAGTAGGAGTTACGCACACAAGGTACCCACGATAATTGACTTTAATAGTATTCATCACGAAAACATACCTATATTATTTTGACCCCCTTAAACCCCACTTATATATAGTAAAACTGGGGTTTACAGGGGTATACATTATTTTTCTTATTTCTGCTTAAAACATAGATTGAGGGTACTCGTTAGAACCGCCTCGACGAGGCGGTTCTAACGAGTACCCACAATCTATGTTTTGAGCAAAAATATGAAAAATATAAGAATTTTTTTATCTGAAAAATTGTCATTTTCGGTGGTAAAATGTTCAGTGTATTTTAATAGGCGTGTTTTCGTAATGTAAGCCCCAAAGATGGCTGAATTCAAAAGTCGAAAAAATTAAGCAAATTAAACTGACGATAATGTCAACACCACGTGCACAGTTAAAGACCATGACAAAAGAGCCTGCAGAGTTTCAGATTGATCGGTATAAAAATGTATGAGGATTTGCGCACAAAAAGTGCCCACCGTCTGTCGTCAAATACCTAAGTCGAAAAAAGGAATAACTCCTTAAAGAGAATTCCAACTGAATAAAAAAAAAAAAAAAAGAATACGGGTCTGCTTATTTTTCATGCTGATGCTATATATAAAATTTCACTCTCCTAGGTCTAAACGTTCCTGACTATGCAAAGCATATCGGACAGACGGACAGAACTGACTAAATTCAAAAGTCGGAAACAGTAACAAAACTTAAATTGATGATAATGCCAAAACCACACGCACATCTACAAACCATGACAAAAGGGCCTGCAAACTTTCAAATTGATCGGTATAAAATTTTAGGAGGAGTTGCGCACACAAGGTACCAACAGTAATGCACTTTAATAGTTTTTAATAAAAGTGAAAATAAGTAGAAAAAAATTGTCGATAATTCCAAAATCACATATAGATATCTACAGACCATGGGAAAAGAGCCTGCGAAGTTTCAAATTGATCGTTATTAAACTATATGAGGAGTTGCACACATAATGTACCCACCGTCTGTCGTCAAATGCCTAAGTCGAAAAGGGAATAACTTCGCAAGGAGAACCCAAACGGAAGATAAAACGAAGCAATACGGGTCCGCTTATTTTACATGCTGATGCTATCTAAAAAAATCAGGATTCTAGCTCTTATAAAAACCCGTTTCGGGCAAGCGTCCCCCAACATCATGGCTTTGCTATTAAAAAGCTGTGAGTTTTTTACCCCAAAACCACACGCATATCTTCAAATCAAGTAGAACAAATATGCATAGTTTCAAAATGATCGGTAGAAAATTCTGAGAGGAGTTGCGCCTACAATGTATCTGTTCCAATACTAATTGGACCTGGAAAATACTAAGTAAAAACAGTGGAATAAGCTGATAAAAAATACTGGGCGGATAACCCCAAAACCACACGCACAGATTCAGACCATCTAGAACAAGTACACAGTTTAAAAATGATGGATGGAACACTGTAGGATAGTTGCGCCCACAAGGTATCATTTTAATACTAATCAGACCTGAAACACAACGTCAAAAAAGTGGAAGAAGATGATAAAAAGTGATTGGAGGATAACCCCAAAAGCATATGCAGAACTTCAGACCATAAAAACACCTGGAACGTTTCAAAAAGTTTGTATAAAACTGTAAGTGAAGTTGCGGCCACAAGCTACCAGTGTCATTGTGTCACAACTAAAAAAGATCAGTTGAAAAAGTGCAAACAAATGAAAACAGGTAATGGTAGGATAACACCAAAACCACACGCACATCATCCTACCATTTAGAACAAGTATGCATAGCTTCCAAATCATCAGTGGAAAAGTCTAGGAGGAGTTGTGCCCACAAGATATCAATTCTAATACGACTCGAATCTGGAAAAAAGTGGAAGAAGCTGATAAAAATAATGGGAGGATAACCCCAAAAAACACATACACATCTTCAGACTATGTAGAACAAGTATGCATGGTCTCAAACGATCGGTGAAAAACCCCAGGAGGAGATGCGCCCACAAGGTATTTATTCTAACACCAACGGAATCGAGAAAAAAACTAAGTCAAAAAAGTAGTAAAAATTGATACAGGCCATGTAGAACAAGTATGCAAAGTTTCAAAATGATCCGTGGAAAACTCCAGGAGGAGTTGCGCCCACAAAGTATCTATTCTAAAAGTAATACGACCTGGAAAAAACTAAGTCGAAAAAGTGGAAAAAATATTAAAAACAGATGCACATGTTCAGACCATGACAAAACACCTGCAAAGTTTCCAAAAGATCGGTTAAAAACTGTAAGAGGAGTTGCGTCAAGAAGCTACCCATCTCATTGTGTCTACGGACGGACGGAATCTCGGACGGAAGGACGGACGGACAGAGATACAGACGGACGAACGAACCCATTTTAATATTCCTTTTCGACTAACGTCGGGGACAACCATTCCTGACCGTATGCAAATCGTAACAGTAGACAGACATAAATGGCTAAGTTCAAAAGTCGAAAATAGTGGCAAAAAATAAATTGGCGATAATGCCAAAATCGCTTCAAATTTACAGATCTTGACAAAAGGGCCTGTTAAGTTTCAAATTTATCGGTATAAAACTGTATGAAGAGTTGCGCACACAAGGTACTCACGGTAATGGACTTTTATAGTATTTAAGCACCAAACAATGGCTAAATTCAGAAGTCAAAAAAGTGACAAAAAATTTACTTGACGATAATGCCAAAACCACACGCACATCTACAGACCATGGCTCAAGAGCCTGCAAAGTTTCAAATTGATTGGCATAAAACTGTATGAGGAGTTGCGCACACGAAGTACTCTCCCCGTCCCCCATCACTTCGTCTGTAGTCAAATACTAAAAAAAAAAAGGTAAGAGGAAAGTCCAGGGAGTGCCACAATCATAAACCGTAGCCCTTCCCAGACACCAAGAGGAAGAGGAAACCGACAAATCCAAACAAGCACAAATCGAACAAACGTACGAAAAGCACTAAGATTAGCTCTCTCTTCCCCAAACGAGGTAATCGCAATGTTAAAAGGACTGAAAAACACAAGAACAAAATAACAAATAAGATATAAAACTAATCGCCTCGTAGAACAAACCACAAAGCAACAAAGAGTAAGTCTAACACCGGGACCACCGCCTTAGTACGGTCAGTAGAGTAAACCACCGGGGGGGGGGGGGGGGGGGGGGGAGGAGGCGATTGTTTAAAGCATTTTTACAGCTAGCCAACTTCTACCTGGGTCCCGATGCTATTCTTAATACAGAAATACATAAAAATTCTGTTCGCATAAAGGCTCCCACTTCAGTCAATGCATCAAAGCGAAAACATAAAAATCAAATTAATCACTATAATAAACAAACACGAGTACTCATGGCTAATTCTACTGTATGCCAGAGTAAATGAAAACCAATAGTTGAACCACGGGACTAAGTCGAAAAAGGGGAATACCTCCGCAAGAACCCCGACGCACAAAAAAAAAGAAAAAAAGTACGGATCCGCTTATTTTTCTCGCTGATGCTATATATGTCCGGATTCAAGCTCTAGCCATTCCTAACCGAGTGCAAGTGTTACGGACGGACAGATGAAAAGGCCAAAACCAATACGTCCCCTCAATTTCTTCGTAGTTGGTGGCAAAAAAATAAAAAAAAAAACAGGATAGGCTCAGAGAATGTAGAAGTGTAGCAATGTAGTGTTCTTAACGAAGACAATACGGTAGTACATAAACTCTGCAAATATGAGTACTTTCAGCCTTGGTACATACTCTGAGCTTGTTCTGTTTTTTCATCAAAACAACGAAAATAATAATAAAAACGACTAAACGATTTGAACGGGCCCTTTTCGCAAAAATCTCTAGTTCACATTTTTTTTTTTGTGACGTAGGTTCTCCCCCTTGAATGCGAATAGTCTATCCGGAGACCACACTGCTCTGACATGCAGTATCTAGAACTTAACCCATTAATACACAGCGTCACATAAAATCGACATTTGCAAACAGTGGTGTAGATCAGGGCCTGAACTCTTTGCGATGGCATCAGGGAATTTAAAAGAACAGAAACACTTAAGATAATTTCTAAACGAGGAAACAATCCATTAAAGAAAATGTTTAATCTATACTTGTGACGGAAAAAACGCATTACAGATAATTTGTTTAGTTTAGACATATTTTATTGCAAATTCAATTATGCAGTTTCACGACATTCGATACGGCTCTTCTAATACAACATGAATATTAACATAAACTGATCACATGATGATAACTGCTATAGACACATACCAGACAACAGTACGTTTCATATAACAATGCAAACGATAAACACATCACATACACAGAGAGAGAGAGAGAGAGAGAGAGAGAGAGAGAGAGAGAGAGAGAGAGAGAGAGAGAGAGAGAGAGATTACCATTGTTTGAATTCGTCGAATTGCAGGCTTATTCACAAGACAATGTTAGTATTAAATCTATTTGTAGATTTAATATACTGTCAAACAGCTCTAAAGATAAATGTTCTTCCTCTGAGAAGTTTGAATCTCCAAATAAAAGTTTTTCTAAATTCAGCGGATGGAGGTTTCTAGTTGTTTGAAAAAAAATATGTCTTTGGTTTGTGTAATTAGCGCATTGGAATGAGTAATGGTCAGCATCGTCAATACCATTTTGACAGAGACATAATGGATCATCTCGTATGTGATTAGGGAATTAATCATTGTTTATGTTGCTACAACTATTTCTGATTATCGCGTGTAAAACTTTAAGGAACCTGTTCCCCGTGAAATAATAAGAAGGTACAATGTGAGTATATGGAATCAATAGTTCTTTAAGCTTTCTTCCAGAGAATTCGACAATGCTGTAGATGAGGGAATGTAAGACCTGTGTGAAATCTCTGTTCTTGTAAAATAAAAGAGATATTGTTTCTGTTTCTCAGAAGGTAGTTACTTGCATATAAATACCCTCCATGAATAATACCTCCTTTTTTTAAACAAAGAGGGCCCCATGGAAGACTGGTTGTACCAAATGGGTCACCCTTTCCAAATAAAGAACTTACTTACTTCCTTACTACTTACTTACATGCAAACTGAACAATAAGACATAAATGAATGAATGAAAAAATAAATAAATGCTATTAAACAAGCCATTCTGTGATGTCATTTGGAGTTTTTAATTTAAACTGAAAACTTTAATCTATTTATTAGAATAGCCTTATCAGTGCCGTTTCTAGTGTTTTTATAGGTCACATTGCATTACGAAAACACGCCTATTCAAATATATAGAAAATTTCACCTCCAAAAACTGAAAATTTTCGGATGAAATACTCTGATATTTTTCACATTTCTGCTCAAAACATAGATTGTGGTACTCGTTAGAACCGCCTCGGCGAGGCGGTTCTAACGAGTACACACAATCTATGTTTTTGAGCAAAAATAAGAAAAATAGTGTATACCCCTGTAAACCCCAGTTTTACTATATAAAAGTGGGGTTTAAGGGGGTCAAAATTATATAGGCGTGTTTTCGTGTTGGGAATGCAGTTCATCATAAAGCAAATGTAAATATAACTTATTTTAAAATTTTGAATAATTTTTAAGCTATTTGAAAACAAATACTTAACGCATTTTCTTCTACAATTTTTTTTTGTTATCTGTCTGATACAAAATCAGTTAAAAGCAACCAACTGGACTGGGACAAATAAATAGATAAAACAAAAAAATGAATTGTTGCTGCTACAAATGTTTCTTTTGTTATCTTAATTGATCATCTATAAGCTGTCTGATACAAAATCAGATAAAAACAATGAACTGGACTGGGAAAGAAAAATGAATTTAACAATTTTAAAGTAGCATTTCATCACGAAAACTAGCCTATATAATTTTGACCCCCTTAAACCCCACTTTTATATAGTAAAACTGGGGTTTACAGGGGTATACTTTATTTTTTTTTTATTTCTTCTCAAAAACATAGATTGTGGGTACCCGTTAGAACCGCCTCGCCGAGGCGGTTCTAACGAGTACAACAATCTATGTTTTGAGCAGAAAGAAGAAAAATATCAGAGATTTTTATCTGAAAATTTTCAGTTTTTGGAGTTGAAATTTTGTACATATTTGAATAGGTATGTTTCCGTAATGTTAACCACTTTTTGTTAAAAATTACCTCTTTATAACAACTTTAAGCAGTATTTGTTTTTTTCTGGTGTTTATATTTCAAAAATCAAAACAAATACTATTTTTGTCTTTTTAATTCAACATATGACGTCATCTTGTGAATGATAAATGTTACGCTAAATGTTTAGAAAGAGGTACAGAATACAGGTCAAAAGTCTAGCTTAAGATGTCCACAACTGTTGAACTAATTAGTATTTATAGAGGCAGTTTTCTACGCTAAAATTTACAGATGAAGTTATATCATTCTAAAATGTCGTTATCTCTATTCTACTGACCGTTCAAAGCACATCATGAAAACATACTTATATGAGTTTGACTCCCTTAAACCCCACTTTTATATAGTATAACCGGGGTTTACAGGGGTATGCATTATTTTTTCTTATTTCTGCTCAAAACATAGATTGTGGGTACTTGTTAGAACCGCCTCGTTTCATATGTGGCGCTTGTTCTGTCATCATTTGTTCATTATTTCTCCTTCTTTTGAGGCCTCGGAAAGTCTGTGCTTTGTGATTGTGGCATTTCCTGGGTATCTTCACCGATATTTTTAAACCACATTACGAAAACACGCCTATTCAAGTATATTGATAATTTTACCACCAAAAAGTGGAAAATTTTCAGATAAAAAATTCTGGTATGTTTCATATTACTTCTCATAACATAGATTATGGGTACTCGTTAGAACCGCCTTGGCGAGGTGGTTCTAATGAGTACACAAAAATCTATGTTTTTAGCAAAATAAGAAAAATAATGTATACCCCCTATAAATCCCAGTTTTTCTATATAAAAATGGGGTTTAAGGGGTCAAAATTATATAGGCGCGTTTTCGTGTTGAATTTTTACGTGTAACGTCTTCACCCACATTGGGATTAGAACTTTTATCCGAAAACAATTTTATGCGGCCTTTATTATTATTATTATTATTATTATTATTCAGCAGTTTTTTTTCCACATCAGAAAATGGTACCTGTTTATTATATACGGTCTACTCTCTTTATACCGACACACGATACAACGACAAAATTCGTTGTAATGGCAATTTGAATTTCAGGAAACCTTCGCTCAAGAGATGCCAGTTAATGAGAAAATATGCAAGAATATTGCATTAAAATTTCAAGCAACAAATGTTTTGAATATTTGTTAGAATCGCCTCATCGAGGCGATTCTAAAAAATATCCAAAACATATGTTCTATGAGGAAATAAGAATAAAACAAGGTCTTTCTTACATATCATTCTGTCCATTAAGGATTCTTTACAACAGCAAATTCATTTAAATGGCAATACTTTTGGGAACAAATTCTGTCGTTGTAACGAGGGTTCATTGTACAAAACAGTTACTGACAGCAAAGTCTTACATAACTTGCCACAAAGCTGCGTCTGACAGGAAATAGTAGTCTGAAATACATAGAGAAATTACATTACTTAGACAGTCCATTATAGACAAACAAGTTAAGCCGTAACATCAGTAATACATGTACTTTTGGACATATATGCCCAGCGAATATTCAGATAATCCTGCTTATTGGCACAGTCTGATCAAAATATTTACTGGGTGCACTTTGGATAACGAAGGATGCAAAGTTTCTTCGTGTGGACAACGAAAACTCTGATCACATCACGGAAACATGCCTATATAATTTTGACGCCCCTTAAACCCCACTTTTATATAGTAAAACTGGGGTTTACAGGGGTATACATTATTTTTATTATTTCTGCTCAAAAACACAGAATGTGGGTATTCGTTAGAACAGCCTCAGCGAGGCGGTTCTAACAAGTACCCACAATCTATGTTTTGAGCAGAAATAAGAAAAATATTTGAATTTTTTGTCTGAAAATTTTCAATTTTTCGGTGATTAACTTTTCAGTATATTTGAATAGGCGTGTTTTCGTAATGAGACTTCACAGATGCACAGGCTGATGTAAATCTGCGTTGGGCGCATATATCAAAAGGTACGTTTTCTCACGTTGTGGTTAAGCTAGAAAATCAATGAAAAGGATACATGATTAAGTTACTATGTAAGATGCCTGATTATACAGCTGAGTATAAGTTTAAACAAATCTGTCTGCAGAGATTGATTTGTTCGATTTAATGCGCCTGAAAGGATCTAACGGTTTTAGAGATAATGAGATTGTCTAAAAAGCATGCAAGTACTTGCGCTTTTGGAACTAGTACCTTGGGATGTTAGAAATCGGGGATGTCTATTTTCAGTAGTTTTATGTCGCGCTATATTAAATCAAAAGCTTCAAGTCTGCTGCAGAAGTTTTACCATCACGAAAATACGCCTATATAATTTTGACCCCCTTAAACCCCACTTTTATATAGTAAAACTGGGGTTTACAGGGGTATATATTATTTTTTTTATTTCTGCTCAAAAACATAGATTGTGGGTACTCGTTAGAACGCCTCGCCGAGGCGGTTCTAACGAGTACCCACAATCTCTGTTTTAAGCAGAAATGTGAAAAATATCAGAATTTTTTATCTCATTTTTTTTTCCTTTTTAGGTTGTAAAATTTTCAATATATTTGAATAGGCATGTCTCGTAATGCATCTTAATCTCTTCAGCCACGAACAAAATGAAAGCAGTACAAAGATTTCCTATGACAAATGATTAAGAATGTGCTCGGGAAGAGCAACAATAACAGAACATAGCCTGTCAAAGACACCAAGAGGGAAGCAAACATACAGCAACAGACAGCACACATCCCAGCAAGAAAGGCAAAATTACCAGCTTCCCCAATGAGATGGCTACAATGGCGGACAGAAACCATCAAACACAACATTGGGACAACAATAAGGATAGACAGTCGAACCTCAATGGCTCGAACATCTTTGGGACCATGAAAATTCGTTCTAGACATGGGTAGTTCGAGCCACTGAGGGTTAATCATAGCAACAGTTCAGGAAGCAAATAGCGATAATTTAAGGAAATCTTTTCGATTTTCTACACAGTGATTATATGTTGATTGTACTCATTAGAATCGTCTCGATGAGGCGATTCTAATGAGTACACACAACATACAATTTCACGATAAAAAAAGGAAAATTTCCTTAAATATTTGTTTCCTTGAGCTATCGGAAGAATTTCGTAGGGACTCAAAAACGAGTTCGAATTAGCCATGGTAAACGAGCCTTCGGTGTTCGAGCCATCGAGGTTCGACTGTAACATGAAATGCCGGAACCACCGCCTAATACCAATAAGTAGGTGATGGGGGTGTTTATATCGATTTTACTGGTACCAAGTCTTCGTCCTAGATATTAAAAGGAACACAATATAATCATTTGTCCCCCTGTCAAATTGCATATATAGAGAATCTTACATGAATGGTAATTGCATATGAAATTTATGAAACGGACCTTTTATCATGTGACATATAAACTGTATTTTATTGCCGTACTAGTTGAACCGTTTCTCAACAGAAAAGTTTAATGTTTTCACGGTCGGCGTCATTACGTTAAGCGCTAGTAGCCAAGTGTTATGTAATAATATTTATCATATGGTTTATTTCATGGCCCTAGAAGTTGATCCGTTTTTCAATTGAAAGCATATCATTTTCACGGAAGGCGTGATGACGTCACGCGCCAGTACCCAAGTGTTATATAACGTGTGGTCATATCATTATTATGACATGACGTTATCCATCGAAAAATAGTGATGTCATATATATATCTCTCGAAATATGTAGAAGAGATTTGTGGCACACTCTGTATTCCGGCTTTAATAGCTGCCCACTTTGTTTTCTGTTTTGTGGTGCTAGCATTTTGGTTACCTTCAACAGCTGCCCATTTTGCTGTTTTAATAGTTGTGAGTAAGAGTGGCATCGGGACCCAGGGTGAAGTTGGCTGGCCGTAAAAGTGCTTTAACCCGCACCCCCCCCCACCCCCCCCCCCCCGGTGGTTTACTCTACTGACCATTTTAAGGCGGTGGTCCCGGTGTTACTATTACCCTTGTTGCTTTGTGGTTTATTCTACGAGGTGATTTGTTTTATGTCTTACCTTGTGTCATTCTGTTCTTGTGTTTTCAGTCCTTTTAGCATTGCGATTATCTCGCTTGGGAAAGAGAGAGCTTATCTTAGTGCTTTTCGTACGTTTGTTCGATTTGTGCTTGTTTGGATTTGTCGGTTTCCTCTTCCTCTTGGTGTCTGGGAAGGGCTGAGTTTGTGATTGTGGCACTCCCTGGACTTTTCTCTTACATCTTTTTTTTTTACCTTGTGTCATTTTGTTATTGTGTTTTTCAGTCCTTTTAGCATTGCGATTACCTCGCTTGTTTGGATTTGTCGGTTTTCTCTTCCTCTTGGTGTCTGGGAAAGGCTGCAGTTTGTGATTATGGCACTCCCTGAACTTTTCTCTTACCTTTTTTTGCTTCTTTCGTATAGCTGGCCTCAATTTCGTCCTCAAAAACTCTGCATAATACGTTTCGTTTTACAATTTCTCCAACGAGAACAAAATCCGTCGATAGTACACCACTATTATCATAGGCAATAATCACAGGCTTTTCAGATTTCCCAGTTTTCTACGAAATTTCGCCGGTCTTGGAGAATCCGGAGTGTGCCATTCAGAGAATTGTGATTTCAATTCTGATTCATAACTTTTCAGCCACGCCTCGTCTTTCGCTACGATATAATTTAAAAACTGATCACCTTCATTTTCATACCGTGTTAAGTGTCTTTCTGCTCTCTCTACCCTATCCACCATTAGATTTTGCGTCAGGTGACGTGGCACCCATCTAGCAGCTTCCCGTCATATTATCAAATGCCTTGTCAAAATTGTATAAACCGATCCATGACTTATGCCAACACTCGCTACTAGCTCATCACGTGTATATCGGCTGTCATTAAGAAAACGTGCCTATTCAAATATACTGAAGATTTTACCACCAAACAATGAAAATTTTCAGAGAAAAAAAATTGTAATATTTTTCATATTTCTGCTCAAAACATATATTGTGTGTACTCGTTAGAACCGCCTCTAACGAGTACCCACAATCTATATTTTTGATCAGAAATGAGAAAAATAATGTATACCCCTGTAAACTCCAGTTTTACTATATAAAAGTGGGGTTTAAGGGGGTCAAAATTATATAGGCATGTTTTCGTGATGCTTCATCCAAAAGTTCCTTAACTTTTTTAATATGAAACTTATCAGTTACCTCGATAGGCCTTCCGCGGGACTATTTATCAGAAGTGTCAAGTATTCCCGACGAAAAACGCTTCAGCCACCTATACATTGTATTAAATAAAACTGCAGATCCATCAGAAGCTTCACACAAGTTTTCATGAATTCCTTTCCCCCGTTTTCACTTTCAAATATTCTATTTATATACATGCGCGTTGTTCCTTTTGTTTGACCGGCGGCCATGACGCTTGAGCGACGATGTAATGACGTAACATCAAGATGACGTCACTCACCATACGCGGGTTTCTTTGATGAGAATAAATATGTTAATTGCTGATGGACATCACACAAAATTTCAAGAGCGTATCTTCAATAATGAGTTTGCTATAGGGTCATTATCATAACTTACTGACTGACCCTCATATTTTCCGGAAACTGCGTATTTCCTTATGGCGCTATTTTACGCTTAGCATGATGGGTATAAAATTCAGCGGGCAACAGTAGAAATATTTTTCTCCCAGAAAACAGGCTTGGACATTTCATGCAAATTCTATCCATATAGAAAACAATTTGTATGAAATGTCATGGACTATTTTCTGGGAAAAATAAGAAATAAATATCAATCTATCGTCTGCTGAATTTGCCCAAGGTGCGGTAAAGGTTAAATACCACCCATATTGTTACATAAATCATGACAATTATACAAGGAAAATAATGCCTGTATTGTGTTTCTTTAGTTTAGTTGATAGTCTAGAAATCTAAAACTTAGCTCAAATTAAGAAATAATATTGAAAGCTTGCTATGCAAAATGTCAGACGACTAATAAACCAAGGTGTGCACTTTAATAGAAATATCATAGAGATTCCTGTTCCAAATAAAAATATGGAACGGATCAAGCGAAAAGGAATATTTGAGCATAACACTGAAAACAAGGTTTCGTTTAAAGCGACCCTGGTATGACATGACAGACAATACCACTAATGCCCAATTGGTAATAGTATTGCTTGCACAAGTTCATTCCACATTTATGGGTTACGATTGTGAAATCGCTCCCCCGAGCTTTTTGCTTTGTTTCATCACAGTGTTTGTGGCTATATGTAGTTCACTGAGAAGTTTCATCAGTGCGATAAAGGACACATATGCGGACCGAGCATATGTCTATAATTTGCAGCTGCATCAGAATTTGAGGTTTCGCACGAGTAAAACTGGCTTATTCCTCCAGTAGCCTATTCCTCCAGTAGCTTATGCCTCCAGTAGTTTTTCTAATGACCGTTCCAAGGCGGTTTATATCACGAAAACATACCTATATTTTGACCACCTTAAACCCTACGTTTATATAGTAAAACTGGGGTTTACAGGAGTATGCATTATTTTTCTTATTTCTGCTCAAAAACATAAATTGTGGGTACTCGTTAGAACCACCTCGACGAGGCGGTTCTAATGAGTACCCATAATCTATGTTTTGAGCAGAAATATGAAAAAGAATCAGAATTTTATCTGAACACTTTCAGGTTTTGGTGGTGAAATTTTCAGTATATTTGAATATGCGTGTTTTCGTAATGACTGTTACATATCTGTCTTGTTTGTGCGTCGGTGGTTTCAAATCTGGCGTTTGTTTTGTCTTTGTTTGCTCTTCATCTCTTGTTCCTCGATGCCTCGGATAAGCTGTGCTTCCTGAATGTGACCTTTATATAGTTAACTTCTTTTATATTCCTAGTGTCTTACTTACATGAATTACGTAAGCTGCAAATACCTACAGCTCATTACGAAAACATGCCTATTCAAATATACTGAAAATTTTACCACCAAAAAATGAAAATTTTCGGATAAAAAAATCTGATATTTTTCATATTTCTGCTCAAAACATAGATTGTGGGTACTCGTTAGAACCGCCTCGCCGAGAGCAAACAAAGCAAGACATACTTAATTATTTTATCCCCATTTACATTACGAAAACATGCATGTTCAAATATATTGAAAATTTTACAACCAAAACAGGAAAATTTAAAAATCTGATATTTTTCATATTTATGCTAAAAACACAGATTGTGGTACTCAATAGAACCGCCTCGGCGAGGCAGTTCTAACGAGTACCTTAATTTATGTTTTTAGCAAAATATGAAAAATAATGTACTCCTGTTAACCCCAGTTTTACTACATGTATATAAAGCGGGGTTGAAGGGAGGGGGGGGGGAGGGGGGGGGGGGGAAGGGGTGGCAAAATTATATAGGTGTGTTTTCGTGATGAAGAGCAAATTCTTTCCTTGAGAGGGAACCTCTTTTTAGGAGTGGCTTGGTGTGCAGGAAAGCAAACAGGAAGTCAAAAAGATATCTCCCTTAACAAAGAGGGCTGTAAACCTTCCTCGTGTACTCGTGTATCTAGTCTTCTGAATCAATGTTGTTAGAAATGGAAGTAAATTCAATGAATATCGTTTTGTATTTCTATGGAGTAAAAGCAGGAAAATACAAAATCGATCATATCTAATTCCATTTTTCAAAAGACTTGAAATCAGTTCTAATTTGCCAGATTATAGCTGATGAATTATATGGAATTGTCAGTTTTAATGTCGTAAACATAGCAAGCGTATTGCAGTCAAACTTCAATGGCATGAACATCTTTGGGACCATGGAAGTTTATTCTAGAAATGGGTAGTTCGAACTACTGAGGGTTAATCATAGCACCAGGTCAGGAGTCAAATGAGTGCTCTTTTCGAGCTTCTATAAAATAACGGTATGTTGAGTGTAACCATTAGTATTTCATGATAAAGTATAAAAATATCTTTAAAATATCCTTAAATATTTATTTTCTAAAGCTATCGGAAGGGACTGAAAAACGAGTTCGAATCAGCTACGGTAAATGAGCCATCGGTGTTCGAGTTATGCCGAAGTTTTACATTACAAAAAAAAAAAAAAAAAAAAAAAAAAAAATACTCCTATTCAAATATATTGAAAATTTGACCACCAAAAACTAAAAGTTTTCAGATAAAAATTCAGAAATCTTTCATAGTTAGACGAGGCGGTTCTAACGAGTACCCACAATCTATGTTTTTGAGCAGAAATAAGAAAAATAATGTATACCCCTGTAAACCCCAGTTTCACTATATAAAAGTGGGGTTTAAGGGTGTCAAAATCATACAGGTATGTTTTCGTGATGTGAAAGAGCATCTTGGGTCGAAGCGGGAATGGATGGGACCAAAGGGAGGGAAATCACTTCAGTGTGAACTAAAAGGACGTATATGAACATATCCATTTTCGGTACAAAGTATTTAGTTATACGTAAATAAGTTGCGTATGCGTAATGAGTAATTGAACAAATATAAATGAATATATCCAGAAAATGTCATAATCACACAGCACAGCCCTCCTGAGGCACCAAGGTAAGGAGAGATGAGGAACAAATAATGAAAAAACAAACGCCACTTATTAAACCACAGACGCACGAACAAAGACGAATTGCAACAGAAGAACAGCTTTGGAACGACAGCTCCAAATCCAAATAATAAATATATGTTAAGTTCGCATAGGGGTCCTCTAATAATAAAGAAAACATCTCGGTGAAACAAAGCAAAGTGCTCAATGGCAAACAGAAGCCAGACCATAAGAAAACAATTAACAGAACCACGATGAGCCCGACCACAGTCATTGACAGTCAGGCGTCAACCATCTGAAACAGATTGAGGAGGGAGCCTTCATTTAGTCTGAGGACAGCATCACGAAAACACGCCTATATAATTTTGACCCCCTTAAGCCCCCACTCTTACATAGTACAACTGGAATTTACAGGGGTATACATTATTTTTCTTATTTCTGCTCAAAACATAGATTGTGGGTACTCGTTAGAACCGCCTCCAATCGGAGTTTTTTATCTGAAAAGTTTCAGTTTTTGGAGGTGAAATTTTCTATATATTTGAATAGGCGTGTTATGTTTTCGTAATTGACCAACTGCCGTGCGATGAAATAGGGAAGCAAAGCTATCAACCGCAATCGGCTTAACAACCATACACGCAGTTGGCCACAGAATATTTGTGTTGTAACCGATATTTTTTGTTGCAATTGGCAGTCTTTTTAAATTGTACGGAAAAAAATCTGTTTTGTCAACATACTTTCTGAATCTATAAACTAAGTCGCCATAAAATCTGGTTAAGATAGGATTCTTATAGACGTATTTTCATTGTTCAAAGCAAAGCAAACGTCATAAGAGCTACTGTCACAGAAGACAGCAAGAAGAAGAGCAAACAAAGCAAGACAAACTTAATTATTTTATCCCCATTTACATTACGAAAACATGCCTATTCAAATATATTGAAAATTCTACAACCAAAACAGGAAAATTTAAAAATCTGATATTCATATTTATGCTCAAATCACAGATTGTGGTACTCATTAGAACCGCCTCGGCGAGGCAGTTCTAACGAGTACCTTAATTTATGTTTTTAGCAAAATAAGAAAAATAATGTACTACTGTTAACCCCAGTTTTACTGCATGTATATAAAATGGGGGTTGAAGGGAGAGGGCGGGGGGTGGGGGCGGGGGGAGGGAGGGGGGGGGAGCAAAATTATATAGGCGTGTTTTCGTGATGAAGAGCAAATTCTTTCCTTGAGAGGGAACCTCTTTTTAGGAGTGGCTTGGTGTGCAGGAAAGCAAACAGGAAGTCAAAAAGATATCTCCCTTATCAAAGAGGGTTGTAAACCTTCCTCATGTACTCGTGTATCCAGTCTTCTGAATCGATGTTGTTAGAAATGGAAGTAAATTCAATGAATATCGTTTTGTATTTCTATGGAGTAAAAGCAGGAAAATACAAAATCGATCATATCTAATTCCATTTTTCAAAAGACTTGATATCAGTTCTAATTTGCCAGATTATAGCTGATGAATTATATGGAATTGTCAGTTTTAATGTCGTAAACACAGCAAGCGTATTGCAATCAAACTTCAATGGCATGAACATCTTTGGGACCATGGAAGTTTATTCTAGAAATGGGTAGTTCGAACTACTGAGGGTTAATCATAGCACCAGGTCAGGAGTCAAATGAGTGGTCTTTTCGAGCTTCTATAAAATAACGGTATGTTGAGTGTAACCATTAATATTTCATGATAAAGTATGAAAAATATCTTTAAAATATCCTTAAATATTTGTTTTCTAAAGCTATCGGAAGGGACTAAAAAAACGAGTTCGAATCAGCTACGGTAAATGAGCCATCGGTGTTCGAGTTATGCATCACGAAAACACGCCTATATAATTTTGACCCCCTTAAACCCCACTTTTATATAGTAAAGCTGGGGTTTACCGGGGTATACATTATATTTCTTATTTCTTCTCAAAACATAGATTGTGGGTACTCGTTAAAACCGCCTCGGCGAGGCGGTTTTAACGAGTACCCATAATCTATGTTTTGATAAGAAATATGAAAAATATCAGAATTTTTTATCTGAAAATTTTCCCCTTTTTGGGATTGTAAAATTTTCAATATATTTGAATAGGCGTGTTTTCGTAATGTAGTTTTACATTACAAAAAAAAAAAAAAAAAAAAAAAAAAAAAAATACGCCTATTCAAATATATTGAAAATTTCACCACCAAAAACTAAAAGGTTTCAGATCAAAAAATTCTCGAATCTTTCATATTTAGACGAGGCGGTTCTAACAAGTACCCACAATCTATGTTTTTGAGCAGAAATAAGCAAAATAATGTATTACCTGTAAACCCAAGTTTTACTATATAAAAGTGGGGTTTAAAGGGGTCTAAATTATTTAGGTATGTTTTTGTGATGCTGTGTATGGGGTGTGAAGTTAGATCCTCAAATATGCATCTCTCTCAGTCTCTCTGTCTATATTACATCGGTCTGTATGTTTCTCTCTCTCTCTTAATATGCCCCTTTTGTAATCTGTAACAAACTCTTTATTTTTAGTTTGTGCCCCGCCTTTCTAGTAATAGGCAGAAACAATGATTCCCATCCTTCCGCCATTATGTGGATCCCATTCCCAGAGGTTATGCAATCGTATATATGTGACTCTCTCTAAATATATGCTGAGGAGATCCTTTGAGAGTAAAGAGCATTTTAAAAGAATCGACTCATATTTTAGTCTTGTGTGTGTGTGTGTGTGTGTGTGTGTGTGTGTGTGTGTGTGTCTGTTACGAACAGTAATGAAATTTACAACATTACTGTATGGTAGCACCGTGAAAGTGTACGCAAAAAATTTCAAGTTCAAGCCCTTTTTTCAACCATCATGAAAACATTCCTATATAATTTTGACCCCCTTAAACCCCACTTTGATATAGTGAAGCTGGGGTTTACAGGATATACATTATTTTCCTTATTTCTGCTTAAAACATAGATTATGGGTACTCGTTAGAACCGCCTCGTGTAGGTGGTTCTAACGAGTACCCACAGTTTATGTTTTGAGCTGAAATATGAAAAATATCAGAATTTTTTATCTGAAAATTTTCATTTTTTTGGTAGTAAAATTGTAATTTTGCATAGGCCTGTTTTCGTATGGTAGTGATTTGTTTTGACTTGGAGCGTCTTTAGCTGTCAAACCCCAGCTCCACCAATCAAAATCAGTAAAATGATATCTGATCTTCAGTCTTGTCTCTGTTAGAGGCTCAATATTGCCAAATAAGAAATTTAGAAACTGATCATGTTGTCTAATCAAGAGTTAATATTTCCATGGCAACTGGTGCTAAATTGGAAATGAATGATCTTTTTATTAATAAACTTAGATACAAACAAATAAAACTAAAATTCCAAACTAACAAACTTGCTAAAATAAAACAACAACCACGGTTTAATTGGTTAAATAAAAAATCTAACCAATCATACTTTAAATTATTCAAGGATGTGGTTTAGATTAAATATATCAACTGCAATACTTAAACATATACTATTTAAAGTCTTCTAAGAACCGCTACCATATAAAAGTTATATATACTGAAAGTCTGTGTCTTTGTAATTACTTTTGGAACGTTGTTGCAAGCTTGTCATAAACTGTAGCAAGGTAATCTTTTATCGTGAGCTAATTTGTCCCTGCTACAAGCCATACAGGTTGTATGCTAAGCACGTACTGCAGCGTAATTAGGTTGACTTCATAAGTCTCGTGATTCAACCCCTTGCAACTGGAAAACTTATTGGCTGTTTTGTTGCTATTATCGGCACGGCCGCCGTGTCAATAGTCTCTGCCAAATCACGGAACGCTTATTGTTTTTCAGGATAAGCGACAAACCACTTAAGCGTTTGTAGGACCATCTTTTTGGTCACACACATCACTGGTCACATCGTTATTCTATAATAGAGCGTTTGCACGCCGAACCGCTCCGCGGTTCGGGGACTTCGCAGTTCCCGTTGGACGAACTTATTATAAACAACGTCGAGAGTAGTAAAGGGCGCGCCCTATACTACTGTCGAGTACTCTTGGCTAATTCTACAACCACTGCGAGTCAGAGTCTAAGAAAACTAATAGTTGGACCACGGAGGACCAAGCCAAAGACATATCATCAAGCCTAAACCCACTTGTTAAAGCTTCAAGAAGAGGCCGTCATTGAGTCTGAGGCCCGAGCCGCCGTCGTTGCAATTAAAGAGCAAACCATAGCCATCAACTGCGATCAGGTTGATAACTATATCTAGACTTTATTCTATTCATTTACAACGGTTAATTAGCTTTCTAAATTGTTCTGAAAAGGCATATTTCCTCTCATTCTTTTTCTGAATCTGTAAATTAAGTCACCGTAAAATTCTGGTTCCGATATACCTTGTTGCAGAGTTGTCTTCAGGCTGACACCATATTTTTCTGCCAGCGTACTGTGTCTGCGATAAAGTTCCGAAAACGCCGTACGAAGTTTCTGATAACGACAGCCCTGCCTAAGATGTTTGGCAGTTAGGGCTTTGTTTCTTCTTCTGGGTGTGACTTTGACATATCTGATCTTTCCCTTGATGAATATTCTCCAGAAAGCCCTTGTCAACACCTCATAATATCGCATCAGTTTCATTTCATGGAAACAGAACTACCATCACGAAAACATACCTATATAATTTTGACCCCCTTAAACCCCACTTTTTTATATAGTAAAACTGGGGTTTACAGGGGTATACATTATTTTTCTTATTTCTGCTCAAAACATAGATTGTGGGTACTCGTTAGAACCGCCTCACCGAGGCGGTTCTAACGGGTACCCACAATCTATGTTTTGAGCAGAAATATGAAAAAATATCAGAGTTTTTTATCTAAAAATTTTCAGTTTTTGGAGGTGAACTTTTCTATATATTTGAATAGGCTTATTTTTGTAATGCCTTGACAAACAGTTTTCTGGAACTGAAGACATGATCATAAGTAAATTAATACTCCTCCTGACGTTGAGATGGATTTGATAAAGAATTCAGGAGTGCCTTCCGGAAGTTGTAAAGGCTCTTCAAGAATATAGATTATTTGAAAACTGGATACAACACCATCATTTGTCTTCTCGGTGTACACAAACCTGCCTTCCCTACATTCTGTTTTGGTGTTCTGGACGTATACTTTAGGACCGCCTTTTTAACGTACACCAGTTGCATCTAGCCGACCTTCTTTGCGTACAGTCGGAACATTTTCAAATGGAAATATTACTCAGAAAAACGCATTTATGTGTTAACTGAATGATTACCATTTTTTATGTACATTATTTAAGTATGTTCAAGAAAACACCTAGAATCACGATCGAAATGTGTGAAAAGAACGGAAATACAAGTCTCGCTTCGCTTCAACATTTACGTTGTTGTTTTGGTCGCATTTGGGAGCAATTTTAAGAGAAACGGAGCATTTTCAAGGTAAACGTATATCGCCGAGGAAAGGCACCGCCGTCTAAAACATCCAGGACGCTGAATAATATCAACCAAATCGTTATACTGCAAAAACACTGCTTACCTTTTTGTAAAATTACTCGTCGTCATCTTGGAATCTTTTCTGACGTACAATTCAAAGGTGCTTTTATACAGTGATGCTGTAAATAACACTACTATTCATGAACAGACACACGCAAAAATTTGTCTCTCTCTGCATATAACCTAATACCAATTTTTGATTTCTCTGTATGTTATTTTATCCATTAACCTTGGCAGAGTTATTTTAAATAGTTATATGCGAGAATTATGTATGCTTGTCGTATGGGATATAAGGCAATGTCTCACTATTCTTTCTTTTTATTCTGTTTGTGTTTCCATGTGTTTTACACATGTACTCTTGTGTTAACCCATTTAAACCTAGCATCCCATAAAAGGGACATTGACAAACAGTAAAGACCCAGATCAGACACTCCAGAATGCGGCGTCTGATCGGAGTCTACACTGTTTGCATTAAGTTTAGATATTTTTACAACACATGATAATAATAAAGCTAACAGACACCCCTTATATAGGAAATGAACCTTTCCAAAGAGTTAAAGTAGAAGAATTCACTCGGTATAAATGAGTTAATATCTGAAGCTGCCTCAGTACACGCGGGCAAGGGATTTCTTATCCTTCACTACACAATGGCTAATTCAGCAAACGACAAAATCATGGCATTTTTCTTATGTTTCCCCCCAAAACACAGGTTTTGACATTTCATGCAATGTCAAATCCTGTTTTCTTGGAAAAATAAGAAAAATGTCATCGATTGTCGTCTGCTGAATTAGCCGAGAGAGCGGTAAAGGTTAAGTCCCATAGGAATTTAACATGCTGACAGTTCTTCTGCTACAGTTTGTCTGTGTGTGTGTGTGTGTGTGTGTGTGTGTGTGTGTGTGTCGGTGATTGCAGCTGTACTATATGTGTTTGTTTCTCATCTCTTCTCCTTTCACTGCCTCTGGGCGGCTGTTCTTTGTGACTGCGACCTTTACTGGGTAACTTTATTTATATTGCGCCTTCCATATTACTTTGTTAGGATGGAAATTCCTAGTTCTTTCAATTTATCAGTATTGTCCCTCAGCTATATAAAAACGACTTGTGCACAATTTGCTTTCCTGATAAACTAATTGTCGCGCCCAGTATCTGTACAGTAATTTGCACGGTTTTTCTATCTGTCATGTCCTAGAAATCACGACTAGATTTAATGAGTCTGCGATATAAAACGAGAAGTTGCTTCATTGCAGACAATCCAATTACTATCAATCAATCATTCTTGAGATATTTGTCTGGCGTTGTAAATGGACACCATAACGCAATACAGGCGAAAGGAAATCAATCCGGAATTGCTATATTTACGAACATCTCGCTTTATAACAAGGTTACCAACCATAAGGCTTTTTACAGCAGTGAAATATGTGTTGTAACGAGAACAGTATTGTACTTTTCTGCCATATGAGAACTTAGACCAGCAAAACTGTTAGACACTCATTTTGTTTGGTAATGTTCATCAAGGGAGACAATTTTTTAACTTCCGGGTTGCTTGCCTTCATACTAACCCCTTCTAAAAAGGTATCTATTCTAAAAGGAAAGCATTTGCTTCCCTTGGGATCAAATTCTTTCATTTTAGAACCTACCACTTTTCATAAGGGAGGCAAAATGATTTGACAAGGTGACCTCTATATGAAGTGTACCATTTCCCCTGAAGTCGATGTTTATGGCTAAAAATGGATATTCCTCATATGGAGCATTCTGTTCCTATATGAGGAAGTACGTAATGCGAACAGGTTTGCTGAAACGATCGGTAATAAGATGAGAAATAGTTTTGAATATACCGACAAGCCTCGTTATACTCACACTCGATACCATTACGAAAACACGCCTATTCAAATATATTGAAAATTTTACCATCAAAACATAAAACTTTTCAGATAAAAATTCTGATATTTGTCATATTTCTGCTCAAAACATAGATTGTGGGTACTCGTTATAACCGCCTCGACGAGGCGGTTCTAACGAGTACCCACAATCTATGTTTTGGAGCAGAAATAAGAAAAATAATTTATACCCCTGTAAACCCCAGTTTTACTATATAAAAGTTTTAAGGTTTAAGGGGGTCAAAATGATATAGACGTGTTTTCGTAATGCATCGACAAAAGTCGTTAAAATGACAATTTGACTGTCAGGAAATCTTTGCTTAAGAGGTAACAATTAGTCACAAATTATGCAAGGATATTGTAATCAATGCTTTAAAGAAACACATGTTTTTTTTTATATTTGTTAGAATCGCCCAGTGAGGCAATTCTAACAAATATCCAAAACATATGTTCTATGAGGAAATAAGAACAAAACAAGACCTTTATTGCATATCAATCTGCTCATTAGGTATTCTGTACAACATCAAATTCATTTTAACGGCAACGTCTATGGGAACAAATGCTGTCGTTGTAACGATCGTTCTCTGTAGCTGATAACTGAATATTGGAGTCAGTAGCTCATATGTACATGTATTAATTGTTGAGCAATGGTTAGACCACTGGCACCACAAAGCAGAGAATCTTGGCTCGAGTCCAAGTACACGTACAATGTTTTGGCTTGAGTCCAAGTGAACGTACAATTTTCTCTGTCTATTACATTCTCAGAACGATGTCATGTTTACGACTTCGTCCCTGCTTGATACATCAGCAACAAGTAGAATGGAGCAGGTGTCAATTAAAAGTGCTTATATGAATAGCAAAAGATCAATCGGTCGGGTTTCTTTATATTAAAACTTCTATATGACGATTTTGTGAGTTGAATGCTTAATTTGCTTCTAGTAGAGATCTTATGACTTTGTTTTCTAATGGGTATCCTGCTTATTGTTTCAAAGAAATATCCTTTGGAATACCTTTACTTCAAGCATGGAATTATAAGCGTTACAAAGATGTCTTACATTGCAGCATTTTCTCAACTCATTCAACAAGTACTTGCTAACATAAGAGAACATTCTGAACACCCATGACACCTTAGTTGACCGCATGGAAACAGTATTACACCACTTGCAAAAGTAATCACATATTAGAATTTAAGAAATGTTTTAAAGTCCCAAATATTCAGATATAGGAATCCTTCGGAAAGCGGTGTCTGATCTTGGTCTACAGTGTTTACTAAGCTTGATTGTCCCAACATTTAGGATGCAGTATGTGATGAGCGAAGGCAGTCTGATCTGGGCCTACTGTGTTCCATATTCTGCAGTGTTTAGTGGTTTCGTATGCGGGTAAGAAAGGCTCTTATCTGCGAATGCGCAGACTTTTCCAGTTCTTCATTGATTGAATATACATAAGCCTTTTCTCAGTTTGGGCACCAGTCAGATAACATTTCTTTTATCTTTGAAGATTTTTTGATTTCCTCCGGAAACACGGACCACACCAAAGAAACGATACTTTGATCAGAATGACACTTACGGGAATTGGTACACTTTAAGCTTTCATTATGCACATACAGAATTATTCGACCCTACCCCTGGCGGCCATGATTTTAACCATCAAGAAAACACGCCTATATAATTTTGACCCCCTTAAACCCCACTTATATAGAGAAAAACTGGGGTTTACAGGGGTATACATTATTTTTCTTATTTTTGCTCATAACATAGATTGTAGGTATTCGTTAGAACCGCCTCGTCGAGGCGGTTCTAACGAGTACCTACAATCTATGTTTTGAGCAGAAATGTAAAAAACATTTCAGAATTTTTTTATCTGAAAATTTTCATTTTTTGGTGGTAAAATAATCAATATATTTGAATAGGCATGTTTTCGTAATGGAATCATTATAGCTTGAATAGGCTTTGTAGAAGATGACCCCAGAAACATTTCTGTTTCTAGGTTTATCCTCTACAAAGCTTATTCAAGCTATGTTGACTCGATAAATCATGGCCACAAGGGGTATGATCAAATTATCCTGTATGTCTATAATGAAAGCTTTAAAAACAATGTTTCCTGTATGACTTAAACGTTATTCAAGTCATGCCAATTTGTTAAGACACATGCCGTCAGAAACGGGCGCGTGTAGAATGAATATATATATATAACGAGTACTTTTAATGAGTCCTTATACGAGTTTTAGAAAGTCAACAAGTAAAGAGTGCATTCTTTCTTTTGTGTTTGTATTTATATAAAAGAACTTAAAAATCTTTTTGCCTTAGGCAAGCCGATTGGTTTTCAAAATAACTTGCATAAATGTATGTTGGGGCACACTCTGTTAAAATTGATCACGCCATGCTGATTTGCTAAACATAGGGCTACTGGAGGACCTGATTTTCCTTGTATGCTTATATAGATAACCTTACACATTGCAGGAACTCCAGAAGCTACGGAATTTGAAATAGTTTTACTAAAATTGATAAACTAAGTTTTACGAAAGCTGTTAAACTTAAGTTGTAAAAAGTATGGCTCTCATCGGTTGGCCTACTATATGTCCATACAGAAATATCATTATTACATTTATACACTGCAAAGCAGATGAGAGATTTAGGGCATCATGGCCCTCTTGTTTGATTAATAACTGTTACATAGGATGAAGTATTTAATATTGGATCTTTTATTTATTTTTAACATGAATAACCCTTATGACTCCCTGGGCAAATTCGGCAGACGATTGATTGATGGTATTTTTCTTAATGTTTCCAAAAAAACAGGCTACGGAGACCAACTGTTGGTTTTTTTTTGCTTCAGCATTTCAGTTATTTCTTGCTGTCGAGTCCTCATCGTTGTTTCACCTGAAAAATATCTTGTGTATACCACGGCAGAACTAAGGATGAGGGTTGTGGTCACGTAAAATAAATTTAAGCGCCCCGTAATATATTTACTGACCGTTCCAAGGCAGGCTGTGCTTCTGCTGTGGTTTACTATATATGTCATTGTATGTCTTTGCATGTATGTCCTGGTGAAAATTTTATTTCGGATAGCAATTTGGCCATTTGTTTGAGGGGTGGGGTGGAGGGGGAGGATTAGAAACTGTCCTTTTGGCTTGCTGCTTGTAGTGTTTTGATTGAGGTGCCGTTGCTTTAAGTGCGTCCTTCTTTCCCTTTAGTGTCTTGGAACGAGATGTGTTAGGGAATTGTATCGATTCCTACTCATTGCCTTCCATTTTAGTTTGACATTTCATGGAAATTGTTTCCTAAGAAATGGTCTCTTAGAAGACAATTCGCTTGAATTATTTAAGCGTACTTTCTGGAAACAGTTCGAAAAATATTCAATTTTGTAATCTGCTGATGTCTTCTCAGCATGATAAGCGTCTGTATAATAGCAACTGAGTGTATAAGAATTCGTAATATAATGTTAGTAAATAGATGTTTTCATATTGGGCCTGTTACAGGTCCGAGAGCAGTCGTATTTGCCTGAGGATTGCTTTTTGGCCCGAGGCGAAGCCGGTGGCCAGTACAGACACCAAAGGCCAATACGACTGTCCAAGGACCTGTTACAGGGCGTATGTAAAACCATTCTTTTTCATGACATTTTTTATTAATCAACTTTTTGATTTTTGTTTTCAACTTTTAATGCGTTGAAAGTCAATAAAAGCTCATCGACTTGTTAATACCGTAAAATATTGGCCCTCCTGAACACTTCGGTTTTTGTCCCCTAAACCCTTGTAGCTTTCAATGTTAGCCCTCGTATAAACCGTATAGAAATTATCATCACGAAAACACGCCTATTCAAATATATTGAAAATTTTACCACCAAAAATATGAAAATTTTCAGATAAAAATTCTGATATTTTTCATATTTCTACTCAAAATATAGATTGTGGGTACTCGTTAGAACCGCCTCGTCGATGCGGTTCTAACGAGTACCCACAATCTATGTTTTAGAGCAGAAATAAGAAAGATAATGTATACCCCTGTAAACCCCAGTTTTATTATATAAAAGTGGGGTTTAAAGGGGTCAAAATCATATAGGCGTGTTTTCGTGATGTACCGAACAATGAATTGGTATGATGCAGGCTGTTTGGTACATAATAGAACAATAATTATTTACTATTAAATAATATTTTATTGCATACTTCTCCGTGGTTAGATTTAATTAACCCTAAAAGCGCCTAACAATATTGTAGCTGACGACATCTTAAATATTTCGTTTTTTTTTTTTTTTTTTCACAATGTCGTCTGCTGCTATGAATGGCGCTAAAAGAGCTAATGAGTGATTGATGTGTTCACTGCAAGAAATGGGCATCAAAGTTAAATATGCAGACCGGATCAATGGGAATGATAATGATAATGATATTTGAGTGGTGAGTCGGCGATAAGGTTCTTTAGTCTGTTTATATTCTTGGGTTTCTTTGTGCGCTTGATGATGTCTTAGGAGCACTGACGGCATTCTGACAGTGTCTTTAAATGTCTGACATTGATGTTAACATTATAAGAGTAAAATGAATAAACAAACCCTCGGACTGATATCGGAATCGCAGGCTGATATGGGGTATGATATGAAAAATTCGGCCCCTGGGCTGATATAGGAGTCCCGGTCTGACATGATATGAAACCTCCGTCCTCGGGCAGATATGGAAGTCTCGGGTGGATACGGGGTACGATATGAAAATTTCGCGACGGGATGCTAGTGCTGGTGCGGATAGGCCGTATCACTTGCCAGTTGGCCCATGTCTTCAGGCTGTTGACTGATAATGTTTAATGTTTTTTATTCATCTTGTCGAACATCAGCAAATATAAATATGAAGATTGTCTAAACCAGGAAACATGATAATAATGTTATTTTGCTGTGTTGTTTAAGTACATATAACTTAGCTTAAACAGAAATATTGAGGTTTTGTTTATATATGTTTATAAGTATTTTCTTTTTGTGTGTATTTATTTGTTTTCATGTCAGTGTATGTTGACCTATATTTATATTTTTGTATGCTCTCTATCTATCTATCTATTATTGGAAAATATCAAATACTAGAGGGGCAACTTCCTGTCTGCAAAAGTTAACTCTTTTTGCCAAACGACAGGATATTCTTTCAGGTGTATTCATTTACCTTAATAGCGAGTAGTTGTATTCCAGTAAGCATTCTTTATAAATCTTTAGCGGGCCGTTATCGGCCCGTCAGGGTAGCTGACGGGCCGATAACGGCCCGCTATAGATTTATAAAGAATGCTAGCTGGGTACCTGGCTGCTGGCAGTATAAGCCGCAACGTGACACCAACGAAGACACAAATCAGCTTGCACATTCTCGCAGTCTGATCAGAGCCTTGTTGTCCGCATAAAAAATGCATCCTGGGCTATCCAAACTGCGCCCAGTGAAGATTCTCATCAGATTAAGCAAATGCGCGGGCTGATCTGAATCTTCGTTCGGCGCACCTGCCTGAAGCTACATTTACTGACGATGCCCCTCATATACTTTACTAACAGCTTGTTTAAATACTATGAATTGCTAAACCAGGGCTGCGTTCAGTAAAGCAGTTTTCCCCAAACTATTTTGCGTGTTTTGAACGGTTATTTTAAACCCGTTGTATATGTACTCAAATAAGAATGTAACCGTTATTTTCGTTGACGAGACTTGCTATTAGATCGAATTACATACATACATACATACATATATACATACATACATAATGTCAACCCAGTAAACATTTCCATATTTTTGTTACAAACAAACATACACACTCTTATTCGCAAAGGCCGCCAGTTTAGTTCTGCCAAAGGACAGTTTGAGAATAGTAAGTGAATACTCGCTGCCGTCACAAGTGAACGGAAAGTTTACTGCAGTTTGCCAGTAATCGCGCGAACGTTTCGCCATGAGCAGTGTTACTTCATCAAAGAGAAATAACTTCTGAATAAATCGTTGCGTGAAAGTCTTCAAGTATTCCCCCCTCAACGGCTTTAAACTATTGGACGAAAGACAAAATGCTTAGCATCTTTTCATAAATGGCCTTATGTAAGTTAAAAAAAATCACTAAAGTTTGGGTAACTGAGATGCCACCCTTTTGGGAAAGGGTTGCCAACTTTGCTTGCAGTCTGTTCTTTTTGTGGCTGTTCAATTGTATTTGTCTGTTTTTCCCCTAAGATGTTGAGAAATTGGTGTGGATCTGGTATCAGTTCTTGAGTTCATTATTTACCAAGCAACGACACTGACAAAAAAATGAATGGACAAAACCTACAAACCCCAATAATATCGTAAACCATGATAATAGTTAAAGTAAAATAAAAAAGATTAAATTAGTAATTATCATAACTATAATAATTAAAATAGCAATACTAATGATTTTACTACAACTACTCCTACTACTAATGATGATAATAATGGTAATAATAATACCGAATAATACAACCTTACTACTACTACTACTACTGACTATAACAACAACAATGATTATTGTAAGATTTATATAATATTTAAGATTTAAGCAGAGTGTTGGATTCCTGTCAAGTAGATAACGGTCCAAAATAGATATAAGCATGCTGGATTCCTGTGGGCCCATAACGGCTCAATATAGATTTAAGTAGAATGCTGGAATCCTTTCGGGTTGATAACAGCCCAATATAGATTTAAGTTAATTCCTGTGGGACCAATAATGGCCCATACACATTTAAGTAGAATGAATAACGGCCAAATATAGATTTAAGTAGAATGCTGGATTCCTGTCGGGCCGATAACCGTCCAATATAAATTTAAGTAGAATACTGGATTCGTGTCTGGCCGATAACGGTCCAATATAGATTTAAGTAGAATGATAGCTGGGATCGCACAACACTTCGACACTCTTTGCTCTGACTTGTCATCAACAAACATGGACGATCCTGAACAGAAGTATTTTGTACCGCAGTCTGATCTGAGCATTTGTTCTGTGAAGATCCATTTGTTCATGGTTCCGAGCTTAGGGTGTAATTCGGTCGTATGTGGACTTGAAACCAATTTTCACCAACGCGATCGCATGCTCATTCAAAACCGCAGTTGTATAAAAGGGGGAATTTGAGCATTGTAACCCTGCAATGAAATTCGTTTAATGCAAGGAGAAAACAGCGTTTTAAAACTTCCTTATTTATTTTTCGTGCTGTTGGCTAAATACAAGAGTGCATTCATATAAGTGTGCAAACAAAAGCAAATGAGAAGAATATCATATCATCAAACCATTTTAGGCCACCCTGACGAGGCCGTACCTTTGCATCATTGGTTATCCCCAATCCGCCCAGTGAAGATTCTGATCAAACTGTGCGTCCGTATTTACCTATATATCTATTTACCTTAAGTATTTCGACAGACATGCCTGAGATAACAGTGTAGACCCAGGGTCTTCAATATTTGCCATTTACCTAGCAATTTTCACACACATAAAATATACACGTACTTAGCCAAAGTGAGATAGACAGGCCTTAGCAAACAGTGTAGACCTACATCAGACGCCGCAAAACACAACGTCTACATGTCTAAATGATGAACGAATCAAAATTTTAAGAGTTTTTCTTACCATGCTCAATAGTTTCATCTTACACCATCTACTCTAAATCTATTTCGATATACTACATCAAAGAAAAGGAAGCTAAATCATGACCTAGATTGAAGGTCACTAAGTAAACTTCAAGTTCAGACCAAGTTTCGCTTACACCTCTTGAAAATTATCAGAGGAAATAGTGTTTGAGATTTCTCTATTTTAACACAACACCAGATGACCATACGACATAAACGTGGGAGAACACTCAATGAGCATAACTGCCAAAAGTCCAAGCCGCTGCATCGGTTTCGGAGCGTCATTTGACTGTTTTCCGATTATAATAGAAGGTTAATTTTTGTTGTCACAACAGCCTATCGAAACTTGCAAACAACATGAATAAAGTTCGTGGACGGAAACACATTGCACACGGATGCTTAATTGAATTGAACAAGCAAGCAGATGCAGATGACACCATCTTTATAAACTTTATATATTACAAATAAAAAGCCGGGTCAAGTACTTTATAAAGTAGTTAATACCAAATAAACGTTGGCATGTCATTAGATCAAAACAGAAAAAGGGCTAGAGATATCTTAAGCTTAATGGATGATTGTCCAGAGATTACTACTATCACATTTAAGTCACATTACTTCATCGAGCTCAATGAAAATATTTAACCATCCTGTCATAACAGGTCTACGGTACATTTCGGTTGACAAAGGAAATAACCCCAATGGTCTTCAATAGAAAGATCAAAGCACTGGTGGGTCGATTGTCTCTGATAGTAGGCTAGAAAAATGGTCCTGGATGGGGATTTAAGACCGTTTCATTTTACCTTTAACTTTCTGTAATTAAAACAAACAGCCACACCCTGATCAAGCGCCGCGTTCTGCGGCGTCTGATCTGGGTCTGCACTATTTGCCAATGTATCAGCACTGAGCACAGTCCAGGTTTTACAGATAACTCTTTACCACCACTCTGATGTCAAAGCGAGTGTATAAATAACCGTTACCTGAATTTCGTGCAAACATTATATGTGTGGATTAACTTTATCACGTGGACAACAGCAATATAACTCATATTCTTTTGTAACTTTGAATCGGCCCAAAAACTGATTTAAAAAAAAAAAAAAAAAAAAAAAAAAAAAAATACTTTCAGATTTGGATGAGTTCGGTTTGGAGGAAACAGGTTTCATATCGTGAATTATTGGTTGGTTTGTCTAGCGCGCGGTTTGATTTCATTGGTCAATGATAATCACGTAGACAACGATCTTAAAGTCATTTTGGTGTATGTATACTTGTACTTTGGGTCATTAGTTAACGCAAATATGAGAGATGTCATCTCAAACATTATTACTACACAATAAATTGCTCAAATCGCTTAGTCGTTTCAGCAGAGATTTTCTATTTAAAACCCAACGTGGCCGTGGCAACAAATAAAACTAATGGATGGGCTTAGCGACACAGATTGGTAAAGGCTCACCTAGGAAACATTAGTTCCAAGTTTAGTTATAATGACTTACCACAGATTTTAAAGTCGACACTTTATTATTCTCTAATTGTAAATTTATGAGATCTTAAAATTCCTGTGACAACCAATCAAACTGACTGACCAACACTAAATAAAACTTGAATCCCTCTACCCTTACAGCATTAACACAAAATTAGAATACAAATGACTTCAGTGTATTTTGAGCAGATGTCAGCGAGCGGACAGAAGACTGATGACAGAAAAAATATTATACTAGCCCTGACTAAAGCTCAGACGAGCTAAAATTTGAAAACTCATCAGATTCGTTTCTTCTAAACCGACATAGGGAACGTAATCGTAACTGAAAATTGTATTTTGGCATTAGAGTTTTCATAAGCTGACTTGCAGAAAAACTTACACCTTACACTATATCATATGCAAACAGAGGTTACTCTACCAAAAAAAAAAAAAAAAAGCAAAAAAAAAAAAGCAAACAGACAAACAAATCAAACAAATTATACAGTAAAGTCTGTCTTAAAAATAATCTTTATTCAGCAATCAGCATCACCTCTGTTTATTGGCCAAATCATTGGGTTCATTTAATTGCAAAACATACCTATTTTAAGCAAGTGTACGGAACCAGGGAAAGAATATGCTGTGTTATGTTTTTTAAATTGTCCGAACATAATAATATCTTGTTCGCACAACTTAATCAGACACTCTGATTGGCTGATTCCTGTTCATTGCAATATCCAATCAGGGTGTCCGATTAAGTTGTGCAAAGAAGATAATAAGTTATACGGACAAGATAATAAATTATGCGGACAAGATAATACGTTGCCCAAATAAGATATTATCTTGTTCAAGCAAGATAATAAATCGCACGAACACGATATTATGTTGTTTGATATTATCTTGAGAGGACATCATATTATCTTGTTTGAACAACTTTAAAAAAAAAAAACAAAAAAAAAAAAACAAAAAAAAAACTAGCATGTCCCTTCCTGGGTTCTATACCAGTGCTGGACCCAGTTGTTCATAGCTAACGATGTCGTTAGTTAACGATTCGTTAAAATTTACATCGAGTGATACGCAAATATTCTGATATTTTTTGCTGAAAACATGTGAGTAGCTTTTGCAGTGCAGTGCAAAAGCTACTCACATTTCTTCAGCAAAAAATATCAGAATATTGTATACTGAATCCGCTAAAACAGTTAACAAAATGACCCTTAACGAGCTCGTTAAGCTAATGATGCTTTTAACAACCGGGCCCTGGTTTTCAACTACTTTTGTTATTCCAGCTGATGACTTCTTGACGGAGGTACCACTGTATGTAAACTAAGTTTGAACTGTGGTTATATATATGTAACACTGACTGTCCAAGGAATACTCTTATTCACTGGCATTATTTTGTCTTAAGTTAATTAATCAGGCTTCGGACCTTAGTGTATCAAAGGTAAATTTCAAATTACCTTCCAAAAATAACTCCTGCTCATAGCACTAATATGCTCTTAAACCTTGTCCTGCTGGACCCGGATATGTCCCGCCTTTGCAAACAGTGTAGATCCAGATCAGTTGGCTTCAAGAAGCCAACTGATCTGGATCTGCACTGTTTGTCATTCAGTATGTGAATTTATATCAACAACCTGGATCAAGCAATCTGATTGACTGAAGCTTAGAAGTGGGTGTGTCTACTTAATTTATTCAGCAAGGGTTGATATATGCGAACAGTGAAGGCCCAGATCAACTTTGGTATCCATGCAGTCTGCTAAGAATATGTTCATATAAGTCACAGTATCCAATAATTGTGTTTGAAAGCAAGGAAGATTCTGATCAAGCTGTACGGACCCACATAACCCTTTCCGCATGTTCAATGCCTGTAGCGTATTTGTTCAACAAAGCAAGCTAACTAGTGTACTACAGTCGACTGTCGTTATCTCGACCTCGCTTATCTCGAATAACCGTTTATCTCGAAGTGAAATTCTGGTCCCTGTTTTAACATGGGAAACTAAGAACAGGTAAGAAAATATTGTGGAAAAGTGGAGAAATTGCTCCTACGGAGCAATTTCTCCTCTTTTCCACATTTTTTTCAATATGTCTCTAACTTTTGGAGTCAAATTACATATTAATTTGTTAAATTTGGTTGTTCGATTTATTGTTGTTTTCCTCACTTCTGCAACTCTGATATTTCAATGTATGGATATCTCGAAGTGTTTCAGGGGGGAGTTCATTGGAATTCGAGATAACGAGAGTCGCGACTGTATTTTCAGGAAGGTTATTTGTGTAGACACGGACAAAAACTTGACCAAACGAATCTTCTAAACTTGGCATTAAAGAACCCGTACATGATTGGGTTAACAGCGTTGTTTAAGAGATAGGACCGCATGCCGATTTCAAAAGCAATAAGTCCAGCGCCGGACAGTACATCATATTCGTAGCCACCATCAAGCGTCTTCCAAATAACCAGCGCCAAATACGGTAAACAGCTGATTATGAAAACTATTGTTACAGTAAACATTATTATAGTACATTTTATTGTCTTTGAATCTAATGCCGTCTGCTTCTCCGACACTTTGTATACGCGTTTTCCTGCGTGTTCCTTTGGCAATGATTCAACGCTAACGGGAGTAAGTCCACCCTTTATACTTGGTTTATCATCATGTGTTCTTGCTATTTTATGCAGTTCAGTATCATTAGAAACGTCTGTAAGAGCAGTGTTGTCTGCAGAGCTTTGAGAAGTTGTTGCTGCTATTGTTGAATTCACAGCCCGTCGCCTAGAATGCAGCAACACAACCCGACCCATTCTGTAGTATAATACAGTAACAGAAATGGCCAGAAACAGGAATATTAACAAATATATTCCGTTAAATATCAATATAATTGAAGCATAGACTTCTTCTTTAGTTGTAGTACAGTCATTTCCAGTCAGCGTAATATTGATACTGTTTTGTAGCGGAATATCTACTGCTGTTGGTCCGTAGAAGATTAATGACGGCCATGCGAAGAAAAGAGCAACCAATCCTGTCGCCACACATGCAATAATTGCTTGCTTTACCTGTATTTGCTCATGCAAAGGAAAACAAATACGTCTGTGTCTGTCAAAAGCAACAATCACGAGTGTCAGTGATGAACCAGCGGCTGTTAGGTGGTTAACAAATTTGGATAGTTTGCACATGACAACGTTTTCAAACATGAAAACGTATCTAATATCAATAATTTCACCAGGCATTGCAATCACGCAAGCCGTCAAATCGAATATGGCTAACAGAGAAATAAACAGAGTCGTACTAGTTCTGCTGGCCTTACAACCATAGTAAACACAAACCATAGAGTTACCTATAAATCCAGTTATCATTAGAATCGAAATGTAGACAATTACTGGAATCAACAGTTTAGCTTCCTCGTCATTCAGCTCCTGAAGAGTTCGATTAATTTGTATCGGTTGCTGCATTTCAAAGGTTTTATAAAGTATTTACCTATATTGCAATAAACTCATTATTCACATCACGAAAACATACCTATATAATTTTGGCCCCCTCAAACCCCACTTTTATATAGTAAAACTGGGGTTTACAGGGGTATACATTATTTTTCTTATTTCTGCTCCAACACATATATTGTGGGTACTCGTTAGAACCGCCTCGTCGAGGCGGTTCTAACGAGTACCCACAATCTATGTTTTGAGCAGAAATATGAAAAGTATCAGAGTTTTAGTCTGAAAATTTTCAGTTTTTGGAGATGAAATTTTCAATATATTTGAATAGGCGTGTTTTCGTAATGATCTGTTTTGACACAGGAATGAATGTAGAATAAGTCCTCGTTATCCATATCGTAATTATAGTCAGTTTCACTACACTGTGGAACGCAGCCACCAAATACAAAACAACAACAGCATAAAAAGAAAACAAACTGTCGTCTGTTGAAATTCATCACGAAAACATACCTATATAATTTTGACCCCCCCTTAAACCCCACTTTTATATAGTAAAACTGGGGTTTACAGGGGTATACATTATTTTTCTTATTTCTGCTCAAAACCATACATGTAGACTGTGGGTACTTGTTAGTACCCACAATCTATGTTTTGAGCAGAAATATGAAAAATATCAGAAGTTATTATCTGAACATTTTAATTTTTGGTGGTAAAAGTTTCAGTATATTTGAATAGGCATGTTTTCGTTATGTATTTGCAGATTTGCAACAAGATAAACAGTAACAATTAGTATCAAATTCAGGAGCCACATGCGATAATATTTGTAAACTTTGAAATCGTCAAAAACAACAACAACAAAAAAAAAACAAACAAACAAAAAAAAAAAAAAAAAAAAAAAAAAATTGCATTATCACATGTGGCGCCAACAAATTATAGGCCGTCTAAGGTAGATTATATACAGCATTTTTTCGTTTATTTTACAAAACTGCAATTACATTCCTCTTTCAAACGTTTGTAATTTACTTACTTGCTTACTAGCAAAAACATTCCCCACGAAACTGCATTAGAAGATTGTAGGACAGCTAAGCAAGGCCATCGATATACTACTGTATGAGAAGATGAGCAAGTCCATGACAAAACCAACAATAAGACCTGGATGACCAGCAAAGACTCAGATCAGCCTGTGCATCCACCCAATAAGGCAAGGGTTCTCGTTCATCCCCCCTGTGGATAGCTCGGAGGCTGTAAGTCACATGCGATCAGTGAAGACTCTGATCTGCGGATGCGCAGGCTGATTTGAATCTTTGCTGGTCAGACAAGTCTTACTGTAGGGTTTGTCTTGCGCCTGCTCATAGAGTTATTAGAATGAAGTTTTTTTTTTTTCCTGTATTAAAGCATGGAAAGCAGCGAAACAATATTCTGAAAGAACAAACTAATACAAAGCAGAAAAGTCTATTGCTTACACAAATTAACCCATTGTAGACTGAATAGACTCTCCCACACTATATATTGGAAGAGTCCAATTTGAATTTTAGGTACGCCCGGCTAGGAGATTTACATATTCCCAGAGATAAATGGCTAGACTATTTGCAAACAGTGGAGACCCTGATCAGACGCCGCGTTCTGCGGCGTCTGATCTGGGTCTGCACTGTTTAATTACCCATTTACGGGTCTCCCAACTACAATGGGTTAAGAAAGATAATTCCAGGTCGCTTCTTGTGCTCCGTACGTTTATGTAGGGATTACTATTAACCAGGAAGGACAGAAAACGAATTTCATAAACAACACCGGGAATATGATGTGAATCGACTAAATGTTAGATTTATTTTTATTATAGCCGATGTATTTTACCTGTAAAATCGCAATACTTTTCACACAGATTAAAACGGTCGTTAAAAATATTTATTTGAATTGTCGGATTATTACGTTACCAACTCGATGTAATGTGTACCCCTATAGCAGTCTTTCAATCAGCTTTTTAACTTTTTTTTATTTCTAGCAACCTTTATAACTACGTAAATCCGTCTTAAAATGCTTTATAATTTCAATCTCTATCGGTTCCTATATTATATGGTGAAAATGTCATGTCTAACATAGCTCTTACATATAACAAAACACGTATGCTGTGGGCAGAGACGTTTGATTCCCACAGCATACGTTTTTGTTTGTTTCATTTACTTTATTCTAGTAACTAGAAAATACTTCATCCCATCACGAAAACATACCTATATAATTTTGACCCCCTTGAACCCCACTTTTATATAGAAAAACTAGGGTTTACAGGGGTAAATATTATTTTTCTTATTTTTGCTCAAAACATAGATTGTGGGTACTCGTTAGAACCGCCTCACCGAGGCGGTTCTAACGAGTACCCATAATCTATGTTTTGAGCAGAAATATGAAAAAAAAAAAATTCAGATTTTTGTCTAAAAATTTTCTGTTTTTGGAGGTGAAAATTTCAATATATTTGAATAGGCGTGTTTTCGTAATGTAATATCTATATTATTGTGTTGTTTCCATTCAGTAGTATATTCTGATACATGTATAATAGGCAATGTATTTTTTGCCTTTTGAGAAATCATAGCATATGTTTTGTGGAGAAATGAGAAACATAGTAATGTTATTGGTTAAAATCGCTTATTGTAGACCTGTGACTAAGACGTATACAGTTGATATTTTGTTTGTGTTGAGGTTTTACGGCCCAGTCAACCCAATGGGGCCATGTCGAGCGCGGCCAGTTTACCTAACCACACGTTTACTGGGCAGGCTTAGTCCTTTAAGCGGTTAACCGGTATTGTGCATATTTTTTTGCCAGAAACTGACAACTGCCCTTCTTGAATCAGCGGAAGGGAGAGAATGACCGTTGAAAATATTTCATGATCAATCTCCACGAAAGAATGTTGCCGACCTCGGCGGAGGTTGAACCCGAGGTCTCCAGTCGGACGGCTCATCCAACTGAGCCACCGAGGCCGATATACAGTTGATATAGGTGTATTAATGTAATATGATTTCACTGGCTGAACTATTAAACTATTACTTTTTTCAAATTGTACACTTCTAGTGATTTTTATATACGATTCATTCCGATCCCGCAACGATAGCATTGAAAATGCAAGCTATTCATCACCACATTGCTTGCATTTGTTTTTTTGTATTTGTATTCAAAACGGCAGAATAAACCGGTAAAGTTTTTGCACGAAAAACAAACAAAAATAAATAAAAAATGAAATAATAATAATAATAATAATACCCCCCTTCACCAAAAAAAAAAAACAAAAAAAAAAAAAAAAAAACAAAAAAAAAAAAAAAAAAAAAAAAAATAAATAAAACAAGCACCATGATAGAAGGGGTTAAATTTTACATAGCTACGAGGGCTGATGCAAACGTTCTGGGACATTATCTGAACTACAGAAAGTTTACGTCCGTTCTGAATCAAATTTTGTATTTTGAAAGGCTAGCGTGTACCTAATTAGTTGTAAAATTTTATACCAATCCTAATAAATATGACACTATGAGAAAGTTTAAAAATAAAACATGTACCTTCTAGACCCCCGGCGCAGTCGAAAATTACATGCTGATGCCTAGAATGAGACAAATAATGGATGACTATGAAGAAAAGACGCGAAATCAATATCCATGCGAGGACAGCGTACGTAATGTCAGCAATTAAAATATGACGTCATTTGGCGTAATCGTTTACAAGAAAAAATGCGTTTGAGCGTAACGACGGGAGAAATATCGTCTCAGGTGAATGAGAAAATACGGCTATAAAACGCATAACGAAAACACGCCTATTCAAATATTCTGAAAATGTTATCACAAAATAATGAAAATTTTCAAATAAAAAATTCTGATATTTTTCATATTTCTTCTCAAAACATAGATTGTGTGTACTCGTTAGAACCGCCTCGTTGAGGCGGTTCTAACAAGTACCCACAATCTATATTTTTGAGCAGAAATAAGAAAAATAATATTTTCTCCTGTAAACCCCAGTTATACTATATAAAATGGGGTTGAAGGGGATCAAAATTATATAGGCGTGTTTTCGTGATGGTTTGTGTTAATCTGGGCAAAACGCCCGTACAGACCAAAACTATGGTGCAGTTGGCATATGGGGAGCATTCCGTTCGCTGGTCTACAAGTATATGTAGCACAAACACTTTTCCGACGGCATTACGAGAACAAGCCTATTCAAATATACTGAAAATTCTACCACCAAAAAACTGAAAGTTTACAGATGAAAAATTCTAAAATTTTTCATATAACTGCTCAAAACATAAATTGTTGGTACTCGTTAGAACCGCCTCGACGAGGCGGTTCTAACGAGTACCCACAATCTATGTTTTGAGCAGAAATAGGAAAAATAATGTATACCCCTGTAAACCCCAGTTTTACTATATAAAAGTGGTGTTTAAGGGGGTCAAAATTATATAGGTATGTTTTCGTGATGGATTAGACAGTGTAAAGGAGGCTGAGAGATGTGGCCGACCATACAATGGCATAGCAACGACAACGTCAGGCGGGTAAAGGAAAAACTTGATTAGACAGACTCATACTTTTACGTCTGTCGTGAGAATTTCTGGACCTCTCATATGAAACTGTTCATTGTAGTGTCACGGGAACACTAAATGTGAGCCGCTTGCACCATCGGTGGACTCAAAGAATTCATTCACCTGAAGAAAAAACACAGCGAGTAGCCAAGTCTGTAGAATTTTTAAGAAGCTCGAGAAAAGAAGGACAGGGATTTTTAGACAGCATTATTATTTTAGATGAAACCTGGCTTTATTTTTATGATCTCTAGTCCAAGCAGCAGTCCGGTCAATGAAAAAGCGAGTCTTTGCTGCCTTCAATGAAAGCAAAGGTGACTCATCTGCAGGAAAGCACATGTTCGTCATACTCTTAGACGCACGAGGGACGATATTATGCCATGCCGTTCCAGAGGACCAAACAGTGAATACTGGATATTATTCGAAGGTAAGATGGTTAAAAGGCTTCAACTCAAAATCATAAAGGCATGTTAATATCTACAGTAAATTTAGATTAAACACAACAAATAATTTCGTACTTGTCAATACATTATAAAAACACGCCTTTTCAAATATGTAGAAAATTTCACTTCCAAAAACTGAGAATTTTCAGATAAAAACTCTGGTTTTCTTATTTCTGCTCAAAAGATAGATTGTGGGTACTCGTAAGAACCGCCTTGTCGCGGTTCTAACGAGTACCCACAATCTATGTTTTGAGCACAAATAAGGTAAATAATGTTTTACAATATAAAAGTGGGGTTTAAAGGGGTCAAAGTTATATTCTTATTTTCGTGATGAACTACTAAGACGCGCGTTTTAAGTTTTAAGTGATTCGCCGTGACCTGCTTCATGTCCTGACGAAAAGGAGACACGTATCACTGGAAACCACGGAAAATATATAACAACTTGACAACGTGCTTATGCACAGATCAAAACTAACTACTGGAAAACGGCTACATCTTGGAACAGAAATTCTTCCCCATCCGCCGTATTCCCCGGACTTAGCTGCCCCCTCCACCCCCGCCCCCGCACCCTGTGATTTCGCATTCCCTTGGATTAATAACGCGAAAGTATTTCGATACCTTGGACAAACTTCGTACCGCAGCACCCGATATCGTATCTTCATTTCGACAAGAGTGGTACATAGATGTATTCAATTCCTAGGTTCAACGACACGAGAAATGTATTTCAGCGGAATGGGAATATCTTGAAAAACTATGGATGTGAGTAGTAATAAAAATACAGTAACGTCATATCTCGACGTCATTTCAACGTAGGTCGCGTACCGCGCCGGCCCGACTTACTTGTCCTTATTCTTTTCATGGTTATGTGATAAATACTCCATGAAGTCGCTTGAAAATACACATGCTCAACCATGAAACCCGAACAAATAAATCCGCAGAAATTAGATAATGTCGCAGCATTAGAATTGCAGTCCATGAGCTTTTGGATCAGCCCTCGTACATGTATGAAACCAAAAATTAAACACAAGCAGGTCACGTTTATAAGGTTTGTAAAAAAAGGAAGAAAAATAACTAAACACATTGACCTAGCCATTGTATTGAGTCAGACGCGATGCGAAAAACCTACATGTGTTTACAAAACATACTTATCAACATTTTCCGCTCTCTGGGTAAACTCCGCAAACGACATATTGACTGTATTGCTCACCTGAGCCGAAGACTCAGGATGAGCAATTGAGATCAGTTGCCGCCCGTCTTCCGTCCGTCCCACGTCCGATTACACCTTTGAACGACTTCTGAAACCCTTAAGCCAGTTTTCTTCATATTTCATGTGAAGCCTTATGTTAACAGGAGATTGAAAATTTGTACAAAAGGTCAAGGTCAGTTAATGACCGCCTGACTCATGTATAGTAGAACACTTCTTCAGAACTGAAAAAGCTTTAAGGCCGAATCTTGGTATATATCACCAGGGACTAAAGGTCTATCGATGATCGAAGGTTCCCCTTTGATGTTTACAGCAAGGTCAAATTTGCGTCCCTAAACATTTATATGGGGAAATGTTGAAATATCCTTTTCTCAAAATGTGTTAAAGACTAATGAATGACACATTATGAATGATTAATGTAGTAAAATGTTTCAGATACAATCAACATTTCGGTGGTTATCTGCCCTTGCCCCTGAGCTATATACATGTATAAATCTGTGCAATCTTTATACGTCTTCTTCTCTGAAACCGCTCTATCAATGTTCATCAGATTTCTGTCGAAGAGGTAATGTCCATTTGTTTAAATGATTTTGCACTATTGAACAAAGTGGCCGCAATGCGCGTATATGGTAAAACACTTAAAATCTTCTTCTTCAGAACCAAGAAAGCATGAGGCTGAATCTTTGTATATAGCATTGGTTTACTCAAGGTCTACCGGTTCAAATGATGATCCTAGGATGATCTTAGACCTTTTTACGGAACGGTCAAATTTGTCTCCTAGTTGCTGTGGCAATACTGGAAGACCCTTGCAGGGCACATGCGGATATGCTGTTAAACTCAGGTGAGCGAATCGTGGCCCGTGGACCTCTTGATTCTTTTTTGACCCAGAAAATAAGCTTTAATGTTGCAGGCAAATTGTCTCATAAGGATACAGCTTCAGGAATGGCAACTCAAATTGTATTCTCCCCTTCTGAAACACATCTTCAGAAGGGCCTTGCGGTGCATGAAAGCAAACAGGAAGTAAGAAAAGTGGTCTGTTAAAATTGGCGTATGTGTACCAAGTGTATCAAGTCATATAAACAAGAGAATATGAAAACCTACACATTACAAATTGAGCCATCGCACGACAAAACCTAAAATAAGACCTTTGAGACCAGCAAAGACTCGGATCAGCCTGTTCTCCCACTCGGTATAGCAAAGATGCTGTAGAAGGCACATGCGATAAGCGAAGACTCTGATCAGGCTGCGTGGATGCGTAGGCTGATTTCAGTCTTCGCTGGTCGCACAAGTCTAATTGTAGGTTTTGTTGTACGCTGGCTGATATTCGTATCATGATAATGTCGACAGATAGTGAAACAAGCACTTTGCATGCAAAAGATTCACGCTGTATGACAATGTGATTTCGGGTCAGATGCTGCAATCTACACAGTCTGATCATGGTTTTCATTTTGCGCTTACGTTACAATTTGAAACTAAAGATTATACTGACCTGCACTAAATGACCCGATCTGTTAGATCAGAAGCGCAGGCTGACTATAAGTTACACTAATCACATATGGTCCAAAAATGCATTTTCTTATGGCGCAGCCCATAAACTTTTAAGCTTGCAGAAACAATGTACAATAAACAAGTACACTTCTCTATAGGAGAGTGAAACTTTAAAATCAACGGCATTTAAAATGGGGAATCGGGAGAACAGAAATCATTGGAACAGTCAGGTGTGTAATATTGGATGTATTCACAGGTTTAACAGGCATACAATTAAGGCAAAATATGTTGTCAGTAAATTCTAAGAAGAAAGGATTTTTTTGAGAACAAAGAAGACATAAGAGAAAATGAAAATAACAGACCGGGTTTTACTGAGTCTATGCACGAACAGTAATACAATATGCAACGCTGGTTATCCCTCCAAGCGCCACAGAGTGAGAAAACATACCGTCTGACATGCGCGCTCAATGGAGACTACAATCAGCCTGCAAATCCGCGCAGCCTGGTCAGAGTCTTTGTTGTCTACATGAAGAAACTTGCATCCACGGCTATCCAAAGTGTGCCCATTGTCCGAAGGTACGTTTCGTGACGTTGCGGCTCCATTTAGTCCAAACTTTTGTTTCAGAGTACTTTCTTGAAAGAAAGTACTCTGAAACAAATGCTTGAAACTTTAGACTGTGGCGATTTTTATGTCTCCAATGTACGAAGTATACAAATAGAGCATATACTCGTAGTTTTCGTCCTTCCGTCAGTTCGCTTGTTTTTCTGTCTGATTGTTCATTGCACTATCCATTTGTCAGTTACATATTTTGCGTCAGAGGTTTTGCTCTCAGTATGTTTCCTTTGCTTAAAAATCTGAAGATCTTGACTTTGAAGTTATTCATATTTGATAAATGTTACTACTGGATTGACACAGGTCAGTTAACGTAATCCAGTGGTTTATAATTCTACTAATGGAGCTGTCAGCGCCCAAGTATATGAGTGCAACATGTAGTGTGCGGGGTCCTATCATCTGATTGGCTGCTGATTGAGAGTTTATCAGGAATACTATCTAGTTCTCTTAGAGAAACTGGTATGATAGTAGCTTTCTCTTCTGCAGTACTTCATTAAATGTTTACAGAAATAATAATTGCACATGTTTGTTGCACAGTCAAAGAAAAACTCAACATACGACATTCTGAATATTTTTCTGATTTGTTCCAGAAAAGAGGGTTTGACATTTCATGCAAACTGTCTCCTCTGGAGACAATTTGCATGAAATGCCAACCCCTCTTTTCTGAAAAACATATTATAAAAAGTATTGTCTGTTCCCTGAGCGTGGTAAAGGTAAAACTTGAATCTATTTCTTAATCTGATATTAATTTGCAGCAAAGGTTATACAAACCCATTCGTGCCAATCACTAGCCAATAATATGGCCCATTCCTCCTATACGTCGTTTCGAGAATCATAACCCCGTTACTCTGCGTATTCTTGATTTGTTTCACACCAAAGGTCAAGGTCACAGCCTCGGAAATTTTGTTTGCACTTGCATCAGTTTGCTTAAGTTGTTTTGCTCTGCTCCCGAATGTTCCATTTGAAATTGGTGATAGCGGGAACCAGTACTTGTGAAAGGCATTGTTAATATCAATGTGTAAATAAAGTTAAAAATCTACTAAAATCAAATGATTAAAAATCTGAATTTTTGAGGACATTGTGCTTATTATATGGACTATATCTATATTCAATATCAAGAGTGAGCTTGCTAAACTTTTTCCATAATTTTGACGTGAAGATGAATCCTAACAAGATAGTATTCACATAAAGTGGCCGTACTAACACGCCCTTAGGCCAGTTCTCTATTATACTGTGATTGAAACTCACTCTAACAAGGGTCACGCTCGTTCAGGTTTCAAACAAGGGAGGCAACTCTGTATTTGACCTTCCTGTACAAGTGTAACTGCAACAATTAACAATAGCGATGTCTACTGATCCCAGACTATTGAGTGCAGAGGATGCTTTAAAAGAGAGACACATCCTCATCATCAATGAAATGTCCAATGCCGAGCTCAAGAAATTTAAGAAGCACGAATACAAAAAGACTGTCTTGAGCGAAATGGGAGACATACTACCCGACCTCCAAAAGAAGCAGTATGACCAAACTGCCCAGTGTGTAGTAAACTTCTTACACAGTGAAGTACAATCTCTTCTCCGCAAGCCTCAGAGCTCAAGTACAACTCCCAACATACTATCAGAAACTGTGTTGGTTGACCTTGACTCAACTATGCAACCTGATGCTGTGACTACTGACTGCCGTATGGATACTGATGATCCTCTAGACATAGAAGAAGCTACATCAGAATCCACCAGTGAAAATACGACTAGTTTGAATGACAGCGTAAGTAAATTAAAAGAAACTGCTTCTGCTGAGGCACATGATCCCAAGTCTGATAACAAAAACAAATCAGAAACAGCCAGTCAAAATAAAAATACCGAATGCTGTGACACATGCAAAGTGAAAGTTGCAACTAAGAAACAGTACGATGAGATTCGATGCTCATTCTGTATGGAATGGTATCATGAGACTTGCGTTTGTATCAAAAAGGATGATCCAGTTGGGTTTGTATGGTTTGCAGAAATGTCCCAAATGATCTCAAAAAAAATATAGGTAGCCTAAAGCATGAAATTGACGAAATAAAAAAGTGAACTTTATCTGCTGTCAAGGCTATCGAAGGATTGGCAACCAAATTTGAATACAACATCGGCAGCTTAAAAGACCAATTAACGGCCGTGTCCAGACAGATAAATACCAAAGAACTTAGTATGTCAGAATCAATTGAAAACCTACAAACACCAACAGACAATCTCAAAACATCGTTAAACCAGAAAACTTGTCAGATACTAAACAAGACAACAGCAGTTTTTGATAAGGTGAAAACACATACAGAAAACCTCAAAACATGTACTAGTGCATCTCTTAAGTTTCAAAGTGTGGCCCATAGTAAATCAGCAAAACAACTAAAAGAATCGCACGAGCAAATCGATAGACCCAAATCCTATGCAAACACCAAAACAGCCGGGAAAATTCGGAAGCCTGCTGACAAACCACGATTATCTAAATATCGAAACAATGCCAAGTTACAACATAAACATAATCAACCATCGTTTACAACTATGATCTCAAATAATAAAGATGACCGTATAGACCTGACCGAGAAGAGGTCCATAAAACAACCGACATTAGTAGTCGGAAGTTCCATTCTAAAAGGTGTCAAAACTAATGAACTTAAACCAAACACTACAGTAAGGTCTTTCCCAGGGGCGACAACTGCGACTCTGAAGGATAAACTGAGTGCTTACAACATAGAAAAATGTAAAACTGTAATTTTACACGTCGGTGGAAATGATGCCCACGACGGCAAAGATTTGAACACTTTCTGTGATGATTATATCTCCCTTCTAGAAAGTTTAATTGATGAGGACCGTCGTATCATTGTATCCGGACTTCTTCCTAGGAAAGGTATTGATCTTGAGCCCTATAATGAAAAACTTAAATCGTTGTGCGAGGAAAACAACATTGGCTTTGTTGACAATTTTGACAGCTTTTTTCTTGCTTCTGGCGAACTGCCGACAACTTATTACAGATACGACAAAATTCATCTGAATGTAAATGGCACCAAAAAACTTCTTTCAAATATAGACAATGTTTACAAAATACTCGGGCCTGCTTCTCAAAGAAAAATTACAGCACCAAGTAGACTGTCACAACTTACGGGTAATAGGTCTGGTCCACGATCGGCCAGTGGACCTCGCTCATTCCCCAAATTTTGTACGCAGCCACGGCACCCAAGAGTGCTGGTTTAATGGTAGGCTTGTTGGGATGCCGGGTTTCCTATCTCACTAGGTCGTTGCTATCGATAAATTCTTTTCACGAAGGCTCACAGCACCCCGGTAGTCCTTCGGTTGACCATTATCCTCTTTGCGAGAACGCACATGATATAACTAATGTAACCACTGGTATACAAACCAACAATCCTACCTGCGTCAATGCCAAAAATATTGATGCCAATCATACAGATTTAATGTTTTCCCCTAAAGGTTTACACTTGTGTAATCTTAATGTCCAGCGCATTCTCCCAAAAATAGATGAACTTCGGATCATAATGGCGAATGATAGATGTCCTGATATTATGGGATTGTGCGAAACATTTTTAGGCCCTAATATTACAGATTCGCAGGTAGCGGTTGATGGTTTTGAATTTATACGAAAGGATATGATGGATACACAGAACAGATTAGGTGGTGGTTTGATTCTATATTTTAGAGAGTCACTTAAAGTTAGGCGAAGACCCGAATATGAATTTTCTAAAATTGAAACAATTTGGGCTGAAATCGAACTACCAAATTCTAAACCATTCATAGTCTGCTCAGTCTATCGTCCTCCAAATGCTCATAGCGAATGGATAGACCTATTTGAGGAAGAGCTATCCATAGCACAGGTAACTGGCTTGGAATTAATATTGATGGGTGATTTAAATATTGACCTAACTCCGTGCACAAATAACAAATGGTCAAATCTGATACAACTATTCGACCTCTCACAACTTGTTCGTGAGCCGACACTTGTTACGGAGTCAAGTGCTACTTTAATTGACCATGTGTACTCGTCATGTCCTGAAAATATAACCAGTTGCTTCGTCTCTAAACTCTCAGCTAGTGATCATTTCCCCATTTGCAGCTGATATATATTGGGAGTTAATCATTAACAGCACACCAGAAAAATTAATCGAAATCTCTAAAGAAAAACACATCACGACTTCGTATCGATGTTTTAAACATTTTAATGAGACCAACTTCCTTAATGAACTTGCCGAGGACTTAGAAACTTTTGAAACTGACCAAGAAACAGTTAACAGCGACTTTGTAGTGTGGTCCTCCATAATTTTGAAACACTTAGATAAACACGCTCCTATTAAAACCAAACGTGTCAAAACCAAGCGTCTGCCTGACTGGTTCAACCAAGACATAGTAAAAATGCAAAAGCTTCGAGATACTTGCAAACGGCTAAAACAATGGACCGAATATAAGAAATATAGAAATAAAACTAGGCAGTTAATCCGAGCTGCAAAATGTAAATACTTTTCTGAATCAGTTGCCAATTCAAAAGATACCAAGCATATTTGGGCACATTTGCGTACGGTCAACGGAGACTCCAAGCCCTCTGGCAAACAACTCCCCGATGAATTAATCATCGATAATGAACGCGTTACAAAATCTGAAGATGTAGCTCAGAAATTAAATCAATATTTCACTTCGATAGCCGACATCTTGAATGGAAATTAAAACGATACATCCGCCCTGAATACGGAAAAAATTAGAAACTTTGTAGAAAATAAGATATCAATTGAAACATACTTTAATATCCCTTTCAGAGCAAGTTTCAACATACACTAATAAGTTTGAACCGTCCAAGGCAACCGGTCTAGATATCCTAGGCCCAAGGGTATTGAAAATGGCGGCTTCTGTTATTTACCCATCGATTACTTTGCTCATTAACAAAAGCATAGCTACCGGAATATTTCCAGCTCAGCTCAAGCAAGCTAAAGTTCTCCCAGTCTATAAAGGAGGAACAAAGTCAGACCCGTCAAACTATCGGCAGATCTCCATCTTACCGACAGTACCAAAATATTTGAAAAACATATTAACACGCACCTCATGGGTTTTCTTAATAAATACAAACTTCTTCGTGAGAGTCAGTCAGGTTTCCGTCATAAAGACAGCTGTCAAACTGCATTAGTTAAACTAATCGATAGTTGGACTGAATGTATTGACAGAGGTGATATGATTGGTGCCTTGTTCCTTGACTTTCGTAAAGCGTTTGATCTAGTTGACCACTCTATACTGGTAAAACAACTCTCTATATATAAATTTAGTTCTTCAGCTCTAAAGTGGTTTAAATCCTGTCTTAGTGATCGTCAGCAAACCATAGAATGTGACAAAGGACTCACTGGCTTTTCTAATGTACTTTCAGGTGTCCCGCAGGGAACTATTCTAGGTCCCACCTTATTTCTCATCTTTATCAATGATCTACCGCTTTGTTTTAAGCATTGTTCTTCTGATCTTTACGCTGACGACACTACTGTGCATACAAAAGATAGTAACGTATACAACATCGAACGTAATGTGATATGTGATCTGAAAAATGCTATTGAATGGGGTATACCTAATAAAATGCAACTTCACTTCGGTAACACCACATGCATGCTTGCTGGAACTAGACAAAAACTTAACACGTCCCGCAAATTAAATATCCAGGTAGGTGAGGCGGTTCTAACGAGTACTCACAATCTATGTTTTTGAGCAGAAATAAGAAAAATAATGTATACCCCTGTAACCCCAGTTTTACTATATAAAAGTGGGGTTTAAGGGGGTCAAAATTATGTAGGCGTGTTTTCGTAATGATTGATACTGGGTGGATATCCATCAGTTGACATCGTGATGCTGCTTATGAAGATCAAATATTAAACTTACTGACTGAGAAATTTGCATCAAAGATTTGCGTTAAATCGTATTTTTTTGAATGCTTATATTTCTGAAAGTCTTCACATTGAAGTTATTGATGTGTGATTATGCACAGATATGGGTGGATTTATGTCAGTGGACACCTTATTGCTGCTGCTGGGCAGAAGTCAAGATCATAGACGTATCCCCAAATAGTTGTTAATCATTCCAAGGTGGTATTTCTTGCAGATTCTTCTCATTTTTAACTCGCTGAAGGCTCTATTGTGATCACTTTCCGTCCGTCGTCCGTCCGTCCGTCCACACTTTTGAACGACTTCTCCTCTGAAACTCCTAGGCCAATTTTCTTCAAACTTCATGTGGAGCCTTCTATTAAAGAGGGATTGAACATTTGTACAAATGTTAATGGACCAATAATTAAGATGGCCACCATGCCAATATAGAATATACGCACTTAAAATCTTTTTCTCAAATACTAAGAAAGCTTTGAGGCTGAATCTTGATCTATAGCATCAGGAATTCAAGGTTAACCAAATTTGTTCAAATGATGATCGTAGGTTGACCTTTGACCTTTTTTCAGCAAGGTCTAAGTTGCGTCCCCATATATTTGTATGGGGAAAATGTATATAGTAAATTACGTTTCAATATCCTACATTTTATAAGGATTCAATTGCATTTGGGCGGAAAATGAAGCTTTGGAATGGAAGCAGGATCGTTAAGTATATTATTTCACCCACTAATGCAGATATTATATAAAGAATTACAAAATTTTCATGCATCAGGGACGGATCCAGGAGAATTTTCGGGAAGGTTCGATTTAGTCATATTACCGAACTTATTCTACGTATTCGGACAGACAGGCCTGAGCAAACAGTGTTGACCCAAATCGGACGCTGAAGAACGCGCCGTCTTATCAGGGTCTACACTGTTTGCCACTCACCCAGCAATTTTACACACCTTCGCAGGTAGTAAAATGGACTTATTAAAGAGAAGTATAAGGAAACGTGTCCCAAAGTTATCAAATTTATCCAAAATTTCCCATGAAAATGAAATTGTGAATGAGAAGGGGGAAGGGGGGTGTCCCCACCCCCTCTGAATCCGCCCCTGCAATTCAAGACTAAACTACATGCCAGTGGTCATCTTTGATTGACCTTTACTGTATGTTTACCAGGTGCAATTCCATTATGGTCTATATCAAATTAAAGAAAGGTTATGAACTGAAGTACGTATTTATTATAAAACTCATTAGATTTTTTATTATTAAATGAAATACGATATCATGATTTTGCCAATATTTTGGATTCCGTGTTTTTATCGTGTGATTCAAAGGGGTCTGTTTTCCTGAAATGGACATCTATGGTGCAAGCACTACAATATTGTATCACATATATTTGCTAAAATTTCTCAAAAAAAAAAAAAAAAAAAAAAAAAATCATTTAACAACTTTTATTTTCTGTATCGAAATTTATTGAAGACACTGAACAAAAGTTTCAAGGCACAAAGAGCAATTTATAAAATTCTGTGATACATCTTTTTAAGAAGAGGCTTCTTGGACATTGAATAAAGAAATCTGATCACTTTGAAAACCTCCGCCCCTATAAAAGTCATCTGATCATGGTCTACACTGTTTGCTACTCACCCAGGTGTTTTCAGGCACATGAACAGGCAGTGTTTTCAGACACTAGACTTGTGTCAAGTTCAGACACGTATGTGTCCCGATATTTAAGGTGCCATAATACCCCTAAATATTGGGACAGATATGCTTATGTAAACAGTGTTGACCCAGATCAGACGCCGCAGAACGCGGCGTCTGATCAGGGTCTACACTGTTTGCCATACATATATATTTTAGATACATCAACAGGTGGTAGAATGGACTGTGTCAAATTTTAGGAGATGTATGGTAAGTAGATAGGTTTCCCAATATTAAAGGTAAATAGGGTAATGCTGATTTATCCATGAGAGTGCTCAAGGTTAAAAGGGTACACTCCTTCTGTTCTTATAATTAGATAAATACTTCAACGTGCGTACATAAAAAAGACAACTAAAAACTACAATGTTGAGAGAAGGAAAATAAATCATACAAGAAAAAAAAAAAAAAAAAAAAAAAGAATAAAAAGAACGAAAGCTGATATAGTACGGGCTCCAATATAAGAAAATTGCTAACCCTACAGTCGGAAAGATATACAATTTATTTTTTGATACTGGAAGACAGTTTGGACATGCCTGTGTATAGAACAACTGTATAGCAGATATGTATACATTGCATTTCGCGAAAAATGGCATGCTTCTACGGAGGACCAGTCGATACTTAACAAAGTCCACGTATACAAAATCTTGCGTATTCAGATTACACAGAAAAGAAAGAAAATACCCATCACGAAAACATACCTATATAATTTTGACCCCCTTAAACCCCACTTTTATATAGTAAAACTGGGGTTTACAGGAGTATACATTATCTTTCTTATTTCTGCTCAAAACATAGAGTGTGGGTACTCGTTAGAACCGCCTCAACGAGGCGGTTCTAACGAGTACCCACAATCTATGTTTGAGCAGAAATATGAAAAAAATATCAGAGTTTTTTTATCTGAAAACTTTCGGTTTTTTGGCGGTACAATTTTCAGTATATTTGAATAGGCATGTTTTCATAATGTACGGAGGCCCAGTCGATACTTAACAAAGTCCACGTATACAAAATCTTGCGTATTCAGATTACACAGAAAAGAAAGAAAATACCGTTCAAAACAGAAACCAGAATGTTTATTTTCTCATGTGCATATGCAACCATGCAGCAAAACGTGACACTGGGGCTGATTTTGACTGTCAACGGAGCGTACCCTGGTTTACTGCCTGAAACCAGTTTTAGAATTCCGTATGCAAACTGTATTTCAAATACACCTTATACCGTTTTTCGAATGTCATGTGTTAAATGCTTCTTAGAAATAGAATGACACCAAAAATATCCGATTTTTGATTCAATATGGCCGCTACGATAAATGTATAAGAGAACGCTTGTTTTGGGAAATTTACAATATCGTTTTTATTGACACATTTTAAATTTTGCGAGACACCTTTCTGACGTTCGTGTTAGATTGATTCCTATACAATGAACATGAAAAAAAAAAAAACGTTCCGAAAAGGGCATAATCTGGTTTTCAACTCATGAACCTTTTATTTGTGAATTTTACATTTTTATTTCCTTTAAAAAAAAAAAAAAAGAAAAGAAAACCTCTGAAGAAGGCGAAAGCCGAAAGGCCTCAGATTAACAAATCATTTGCACTGTTAATGATTAACTCTCAATATATATCAGCTGTATATCTTTATAATAGGTTTTTTTTTTGTTTTGAAAGATACAAGAAATAAGAAACCTGACTAATTTTATAGACCAGATTTAAGAAAAGGGTTTTATGAGCCGGAGCATAGCATTCCCTGCATAACTGCATGTGCCCCGGGAAGACTCATATCAACATGCGCACCACCATATTCTAAGCATCTCTGCCTTCTGTCTAAAGAAAGATTGGATGTTTGGCTACCAATAGGGCGCAAAGCAATGACTGATCAGCATTCGCATTTGAGTCGTGCGATCTTGAGTAGGAAAGTTATGCCCGGCTCAAATGTTTAATGTGGCAAAAAGTAATCTTCGAGGGATGGTTAGAAATTCGGATAAAGTTCTGAAACATTAGCTAAATTGCAGTGCTGAAATACAGGAGATAAGTCTTGTGGTCCTCTTTTAGTTTTGTGGACGATTTGTTCTACGTCTGTGAATTCTCTGTTATTAAAGAAACGATAAAAAAAAAAAAAAAAAAAAAAAGATAGAACTCTGTAGAGATCCTAAAGTCCTAAAGGGACTCTGTTTGTAAACAATGAATAAAATTTATGAATCAATCCTTGTATTTGTATTACCTGTCAGCTATACCATTCAGATACCGCGTTATTTATTTGCAAAAGGAACATTTGTCATAAGAATGTACTCTATTCGCAAGTACTTCTTATGTTTTGTCTAACCTGTTGTCTTTCTATATTCTTGTTTTTGTTCATTATATAAAGTCAAGTGATGCGGTAAAATATTTTCGAAGGCAGGTATCAATGGCCTTAACCTAAATGCACGCGATATCGTATTTATCTAAGTATTTGGACGGATAGGCATAAGAAACAGAGTAGACACGACCAAGATCGCCAAATTAGAACATTGCATCTGTGTGTGTATGTACATGTGTGTGTGTGTGTGTGTGTGAAATGCATTAAAACTAAATTTTACCAACAGATCAGTCTTATGTCAAGAAATGAAATCATCACTATATTATATTACTAGTATTTCTTGACCTTTTTCACTCTATTGGCTAAATCGGCAGACGACAAATTAATGATATATTTTTTATTTTTCCAATAAAACAGGTTTTCACATTTCATGCAAACTGTCTCCATCGGAGACAATTTGACAGAAATGTCAAAACCTGTTTTCTGTTAATAATAAGAAATTATTTCAAAATGTCGTCTGCTGAAAAGTTTACCAGAGTGCTAAGTGTTAACATACGGCATCTCTGTTACGCACCAGACAATGGGAATGCAGGTTGCACCGATAACAGGCGCAATAATCAATTACTTACATTTTCGCAATTGCTTTGAACTACATCCAAACCGAAAACGATACAAACAGTTGCCAACTGACAATAATCCAAATTACAGCTACCGAAGAGTACTCAAAAAAAAAGTCAAAATGGGAACGTATACGACTTATTAAAACAAATTGGAATTCAATTATATTCTAATTACAAATGTGATTCTGTTGGCATCAGTAACTAGATATTCATTACGCGTGTTTAATGTTTAGATTAGAATTACTTAGCCGATGCTCGATTACCCCTTATTGTTGAATTGTTTCACTGAAACAAAAAACAACAACAAAAAAAAAACCAAAAAAAAAAAAAAAAAAAAAACACCACAAAATGAAAGCAACCATGAAATTTACAACAAAAACAACAACACAACACAACATTTATAATGATAATAATAATAATAATGATAATAATAATAAAGCAACAGCAATATCATCGTCAACAACAACAACAACAATAGTAATGATAATAATAATGATAATCTTAAAGCAATAGCAACATCATCAACAATATCAACAGCAATAATAATAATAATAATAATAATAACAGATACAGATATTCAAACTAACACTGGTAATGCCAAAGTAAACAAGCTATATAGTACGGAATCGCTAGATATTGTGTTTAGGACGCTCAGACTTTAGTACAAAATTTGCGAATGTGAAAGGACGTGTACAGGCTTGTCAGTTTCGTACCAGGTTTTTTACTTGTTTCACTGTCGCTGGTAACTGCAAACTCGACAGATTTATTTACAATCGTCAAAACACTATACTGCCGGGCAGTAAAACTTATTTCCCAGTAACACAACACAAGTTCCTTTCGCTGCAATCTCATTAGTTTGTTTGAATAAATATTTGACACAGGATTACTTAACCCATTTTAATTTGGAGGCATACAGTTGTGTTTAACATCTGCTAAAAAGAACTAAATACCTTGATGTCGAAACCTTACTTTCAGTTTTATCACAACGCCTTCATACAACTCAGAGGTTACGACTCATATTTTTGAATGGAGAATGGTTATCACTCTCACATTCCATGCTTAATTTGTTGTTTTGTACAATATTATTTATAAGATAGTCATTCTGGACCCATTTACTCTTGCCTCATTTTGCCCTGGTCCTGAATTGGGTTCCAACATTTTTGCCTCGTTTTCAACACTAAAGGTACATAACATAGTTTATAGTCTAATTCACCATTGTTGTAAACAGATATTCCACAATTTCACGTGTTTGTGCAAAAATGAGTGCCCCAGTAACAACTGTACCACTTTAAACAAGACAATATATTAACCCATTTACCCCTGAATATTTTCAATAAACTCTCCCATCATGAACTTTGGAAGGGTTCATTGTATAGTGAAAGGGGTGATATACAGAAATCGTGATAGTTGCTTATATTATTGAAACGTTCTTATGTTATTACAAACAGTGTAGATCCTGATCAGACGCCGCGTTAAGCGGCGTCTGATCTTGGTCTACACTGTTTGCCAATGTCCCTTTCATGGGACGCTAGGCTTATATGGGTTAATTTTCAATGCGTATGAAAGGTCCGAATCTATGCATTAACACGTCAAAATAATCGGTGAATGTGAGGAAAAGAAAGGCATTGAGAAAACCAGAGGAGCTTTAGGAGAACTTTTACACTTTCAAGAACAGTCCATACACGGATACAACACAAAATGATCATGGCACATTTGCAACGTACCTTAAAACTATACACAAACGTCCTAAATAGTAGAGAAAATGAGGTGAGCAATTCAGGTCAGCATCGCCCTATTCTTATTATGTATGATGGTATCTGTAAGGTGGTAGCGGCACTCAACATATTCTGCTGATAGTTGTATCTGGAGACAAATATGCTTGTTTATTCAGTACGAGGGTCATGCAAAAAGTTCTGTCACTAATAGGCTTTTTTAGTTTTATCCCAGGTATATTTTAAAATGCTTCACTGCACTTGAATGGTGTGTTGAATAGCTAACGATACCCGTTTATTTCGTGTAAATTGCTTTCCAACCGACCGAGTTCTTTCAGATTGAAATAGATGCAGTCATATACACTGACCAATTTACTTGTTACATTGGAACATGGACCAAGCAAAGGATGGTCAGGAGTCACCTTTTACATGACAACGCCTCCTCACATAAGTGTGAGGTTGTTAAGTCTTTTTTGGCTTCTGAAAAGGTGAAAGTTTTAAACCATCCACCTTATTCACCTGAGCTGAGTCCCTGTGACTTCTTTTTATTTCCAAGGCTTAAGAAAATGCTTTCTGGAAATAAGTATACGTCTAGAAGTTCTGTTGGCAGCGATATTTATCAGTGTCTCCAACTGATACCAAAGGAAGACTATTTATCTGCTTTTCGCGACTCAGTAAAAAGGTTACAAAAATGTGTTTCAGTAAAGGGGGAATACTTTGAAGGTTTGTAATAAAAGTATGTTTGATAAAACGTAGCACTGAAGTAATCCGAACCCAGTGACAAAACTTTTTGCAGGACCCTCGTAGCTTGTTTGCCATTTAACATAAGTACAAAGATGATCTGTGCACTTCATAAATTATCACACTTTGCGGATAAATCTTGTTTAACATTATAGTTATTTTAGATATCATAAAAGCATACAACAGAACACTCCTTCAGAAACAAATCAAAGATAAGGCACATATTCTACCATCAGACTGAGAATTTTAAAGCTGATGTTCTTTTAATCCTTTCTGACTTGCAAAATAGGTACCTTTGCAAACTGCGTAGATCCTGACGAGACAGATCGTTTGGGTTTTGACTGGTACCCCAATTTGCAACAGTGGACATGTCCTGATTAAAAAATACGAAAACATGCCAATTCAAATATACTGAAAAATTTACAACCAACAAATGAAAATTTCAGATAAAAATTCTGATACTAGTAGTATAGTGCCAGGTGCCTGCCTGTACTACTGATACTTTTATATTTCTGCTCAAAACATAGATTGTGGGTAATCGTTAGAACCGCCTCGACAAGGCGGTTCTAACGAGTACCCACAATCTTTGTTTTTGAGCAGAAATAAGAAAAAGTAATGTATACCCCTGTAAACCCCAACTTTACTATATAAAAATGGGGTGAAAGGGGGTCAGAATTATAAGCGTGTTTTTGTGATGCCTGGTAGACGCCCCTTCAGAAGCTTAGAGGTGAAATAGTCGATATAAGCCAGGTCAAATTTAAACCTTGTTAGGGTTCTCAAGTGGTTTCATAGTAGATGTGACACTAAAGAAATGTTATTCTATATATACGAAATATATTTGGGATAATCATTATAAGTACCATAATTATCTTGGATAAACTGCGGTGAATATAGTATTTTATGTCCTCTCGCTAATTAAATTGTGACCAGATAGATGCGAAAAACCTATAGCCCAGTTCAAACTATGTCTCCAAGCAGATCAAGTGGAACTTTCGTAGTAAGGCTACTTAAACACCTCTGGCAGTCCGGTGAAAAAAATGTTTATTCTATATTGCGCAGATTGATCAGGATCTTTATAGGTCCCAGGGTTTAAGCCTCCTTTTTCACGTGACTTTGCGTACTCGTTTTAGAGTATGTTACACAGGTACTTGACAAATCGTCTCTCATCTGACATAGAATGTTTGGAAACTGACAAGGTATAATAAACAGAACATAAAGCTATTTGCGAATTATTTGCAAATATTCAGCAGAAAAGTTTGTTCCTCGTTATGTGAAAAGTGGCCTTCGTGCAGTTTGATCAGTGTATGCGGCGCTCTTCCAACAGCTTGTTTCTGCAAGAGGATAACGAATATCTATTGAGAGTGTACATTCACCTTATGTGCTATGGGTTAGACACCTGACCGATGATACTAGGTGTTCTTTAAATATGCTCGGTACTAAGTAAGAAGAGCTACAGGGGATGGTGGGTGTTTTGTATTGTTTTAGTCTATATTACAGAATTGTGTATGAGTTCGTAAAGTCTATAATATAACAGTTAAGAAACATTAAAGGCGATCACAGAGCTTCAAACCATACATAGGTACGTCATGATAAGAACTACTGTTTTAAACGACCTTAAACCACACGCAAACATACACACGCATACACACACAAACAAAACAGAGAGAGAGAGAGAGAGAGAGAGAGAGAGAGAGAGAATGTCACAAATCATGGGTCGATATAAATTTAGGCATTGGCCGTTCGCATATGACATAAGGAGAGTTTCCAAATTTTGCGGTTCGTAAATATTATCCTTTCACTCTTTTAGCCTTTTATTTTTTTCTTCTGACGTGTCTCGGTCATAATCGTTATATACTTATAAGTATTACAGATGCATACCAAGCATTCTGGGCCCAGTTGTTCAAAGCGTTGTTAGCTTAACGAGCTCGTTAAGGGTCATTTCGTTAACTGTTTTAGCGGATTCTATATACAATATTCTGATATTTTTTGCTAAAATATGTGAGTAGCTTTTGCAAAAGCTACTCACATTTTTTCAGCAAAACATTTCAGCATATTTGCGTATCACTCGATGTAAATTTTAACAAATCGTTAACTAACACCGTAGACTAAACTCCGTAAGTAGGCGTATCTAATATATAGTCATTAAACAACTACTTTAGCAACACACGTTAGTGTAATAGTCATGTTCTGGCGTATAATCTTTTTATTACCGAGTAGTGAAATTCGTCCCTGTCCTGGCACTGACTCGTTTGATGATGTAATGTTCTCTAATATTTCATATTGTCTGTATTTAACGCTAGGAAACAAAGTAAGTGTTTTCCACCTGCTGTATAGTCCTTTTAGTGCATAACTAATATCTTAAACACATATGTCATCCCATTTGTTTTATCTCAGACAGCTTGCTGCAACCTAATCTATCCAAAAAAGGTAAGAAAAAAAGTCCAGGAAGTGCCACAATCACAAACCACAGCCCTTCCCAGACACCAAGAGGAAGAGGAAAAAGACAAAACCAAACAAGCACAAATCAAACAAACGTACGAAAAGCACCAAGACTAACTCTCTCTTGACCAACCGAGGTAATGGTAATGCTAAGAGGACTTAAAAACAAAAGAACAAAATAACACAAGGCAATACATAAAACAAATCGCCTCGTAGATTAAACCCCAAAGCAACAAAGAGTAACACCGGGACTACCGCCTTACAACGGTCAGTAGAATAAGCCACCGCGGGGTTTAAAGCACTTTAACAGCTAGCCAACTTCACCCTGGGTCCCGATTCCACCCTTAAACACAACTAGTAAAACAGAAAGCAAAATAGTCGCTGTTGAAGGTGACCAAAAACGCTAGCATCACAATACAACTAGTGAAATAGAAAGGAAGGCAATGATCAGGAATCGATACAATTATCCCACACCTCCCATCAGAGACATCAAAGGGAAAGAAACACAAACACGAAATAACTGGACCCTAATGGAAACATCACTAGCAGAAAGCCAAACGGACAGTTACTTTCCCACAAAGTGGCCAAACGGCTATCCAAAACAAAAAGATGTAAGCGACACACACATTCAAAGTCGAACTATACCAAAAATAAACCATGAGAGAAGAACCGCCTTGGAACGGTCAGTGAAAAGTATTTCACTGGGGGAGCGGGGGCGCGGGCAGAAAGCAAGTGGGCAGCTATTGCAGACGGTGACCACAACGCATACAGAAAAAAAAAAGAAAGAGCTACAAAGAGTAAGAACAATACCAGGACCACCACCTTAGAACGGTCCGTAGAATAAACTACCGGGGGGTTTAAAGCACTTTTACCACTAGCCAACTTCACCCTGGGTCCCGATGTAACTCTTTCGCTTTGATGCATTGACTGAGTTGGGAGCCTTTATGCGAACCGAATTTGTATGTATTTATGTATTAAGAGTAGCATCGGGACCCAGGGTGAAGTTAGCTAACTGTAAAAGTGCTTTAAACCCCCCGGTGGTTTGCTCTACCGACCGTTCTAAGGCGGTGGTCCCGGTGTTAGTCTTATTCCTTGTTGCTTTGTGGTTTATTCTACGAGGCGATTTGTTGTATGTCTTTTCGTGTTTCATTTTGTTCTTGTGTTTTTCAGTCCTTTTAGTATTGCGATTACCTCGCTTGGGGAAGAGAGAGCTAATCTTAGTCTTTTCGTACGTTTGTTCGGTTTGTGCTTGTTTAGATTTGTCGTTCCTCTTCCTCTTGGTGTCTGGGAAGGGCTGCGGTTTGTGATTGTGGCACTCCCTGGACTTTTCTCTTACTTATTTTTCTTAATACAGAAAAACATAAAAATTCGTTTCGCATAAAGGTCCCAACTCAGTCAATGCATCAAAGCGAAAACATAAAAATCAAATTCATCACTATGATAAACAAAGACGAGTACTCATGGCTAATACTACTGTGTGACAGAGTAAATAAAAACCAGTAGTGGAACCACGGCGGGCCAAGCCAAAGACAAATCCTCAAGCCCCAACCCACTGGTTAAAGTTTTACGAAGAGGCCGTCATTGAGTCTGAGGCCCGAACTGCCGTCGTGCAATTAAAGAGTGAAGCAAAGCCATAAAAAATGACTGGGTTGATAATTTAGGCATGCAGTCTGCCGCATAATATCCAGGCTATAGCCAATTCTTTTATAAAGGTTAATTAATTGTCTGAATTGCTCCGAAAAGTTAGATTTTTCCACAATTGTTCTAAATCTGAACACTAAGTCACCGTAAAAAAGAAAGCACCGTTTTGCATTTTGACTGATCAATAGCAAATGTTATTATTAACCTGCCTTGTATACAGTTAACATATTTCAACTTATATTGTTTTGAAAGGGTTTAAACGATGAAACAATCGGAACCATGACATAACTAATAAATGTCGTACACAAAGTTATCAGTACTATTAAATCCGTAAAGCTTAGCACTCCCCGTCTAGGCTTTAATTGTAGTATGTATAACCATATCCAGTAACACAGTTTTACATAGCACATGGCCGCAGAAAATTAATGCTTTACATGATTCACGAATACACGTCACAAATCAATGACAGCGGGCGTTTGGGCCATGTAGGACATGCAGATATTATTTTAGGTTCTGTTCGTTTATTTTTATTCCTTTCTATTCCAGACACACAGTATAGAAGCTGAAACAAGAAGAAACAGAGCGATTCTGACATTTATTTGTACGTAAAAATGATATCTATCAACTTAAAAACTTTTTTAATATATAAGAAAAATGCACGTAAGCACAGCCTTCCCGGGACACTAAAAGAAGGACGAATGAGGCCAAACAATGACAAAACAAACGTCACATATAAAACAACCGACGCACGAATAAACAAGGACTGCAACAGAAGAACCACATTGGAACGATCAGTAGAAAAAGTATTCGGATGGGGTCGGTGGGAATTAAACCAAGTAATTCTAGCTCCTATCTTCTGATGCAGCTCAAAACATTAAAAGAATACAATACAAAAAACAAAAACAAAAAAACAACAACAAAAAAAAACAAAAAAAAAAAAAAAAAAAAAAAAAAAACAGTGCCAGGATCACAACAAAAAGAAGAAGAAGAAGAAGAAAAAAAAAAATCAACAACAACAGAGAGCATTTTCAAAGTTTCATATCACCGCCGACACTCCAAATAGAAGACGCAGAAGGTTTTCTCGTTTTCTCCACAACAAATATGACTTTAAGTTAAGAGCGAGATATTAACTGATTAAAACCAGGGTAGTAAAAGTGAAAAAGGATTGCCTTTGGAAACAAAGAGCACGAAAAAAAAAAAAAAAAAAAAACACACAAAAATTGGAGACTCGGTTTGATTGAGTCATCCCACGTAAAGATTTTTTTTTTCTGCTGACCTTTACAAGGCGTTTCCTTTTTTGCACTGTCGTTAGAGATAATTGTTCAAATTCCATAATCAGAAAGAATTTTTAAAGTGTCATTTATAATGTACCAGCTCCAGTATTTAGAAATTACATTCTCATAAATCGATGATGTAAACTTCAATGTTTAGATCAGAAACTAGCCTACTGAAATTAAATATTGTAGTACAAATAGGTTTGTTATATTTATAGCAAATAATAGGTCTCTGTATTTAATAAGTGCATTGTAAGCTGGTATGGAAGAAAGGGCAGATTTATCTATAAATATACTGGTCAATCAATAACGTCGATACCCTAATTGATGTATGGACATATTAGATGAAATGCTTATATGTTTAATTTCTGATTCAATATAGAGCCGAAGAGCATGCTGTAAGAAAAATACCCCACAAAAAGCTTGACGACTATCCTAGAACGTATCAAATTCAGTATCTATTTTGCGAAAATAAGAAGTAAACAAATAGAAGGAGAGGTTAATACAGAAAGCAGAGAATGTCTTTTGGAATGTCATCAGGAAAACATAATTATATAATTTTGACTCCCTTATACCCCAAATTTATATAGTAAAACTTGGGTTTACAGGGGGTATACATTATTTTTTTATTTATGCTCAAAACACATTGTGGGTACTCGTTAGAACCGCCTCGGCGGGGCGGTTCTGACGGGTACCACAATCTATGTTTCGAGCAGAAATATGAAAAATATCAGAATTTTTATCTAAAAACTTTCAGTTTTTGATGGTGAAATTTTCAATATATTTGAATAGACGTGTTTTCGTAATGTTAAGAATCTTGTTACACTTGTAAGTTTCTTTTTTGTTATAAGAGGGATTTCATGAAGTCTCTCTCACGTGAAAATCAAGCTGACATTATTGAGGCTTTCAATTCAATTTTAAGATACCCTGATGATTTATTAAATATTGACAATATTGGCTTTGATCAAATGGTGGACCACATATACCCTACAGAACTCCAATTAAATAGAGCAAATTCTTCCGATACTGAGGTACCTTTTTCGGATTTGAATCTATGTATATCTAATGGTACAATTTCCACCAAAATTTATGATAAACGGGACGATTTTGATTTTGATATAGTCAATTTCCCTTTTCTTGATGGAGATGTCCCCTCATATGGGTATACATATCTCAACTTATCAGATTCGCCAGAGCTTCTTCAAATCTCAATGACTTTAACCACCGTAATAAAGCCCTTACTGCCAAACTTCTAAGGCAGGGCTATCGTTATTTTAAACTTCGTAAGGCGTTTTCCAAGTTTTATCGCAGACACAGTGCCTTGGTAGAAAAATATAGCGTCAGTCTGAAAACACTTCTGCAACAAGGTATATCGGAACCAGAATTTTACGGTGACTTACTGTACAGATTTAGAAAAATTATAGGTAAATCTAACTTTTCGGAGCAATTCAGAAAACTTATTAACCGTTATAAAAGAATTGGCTATAGCCTGGATATTATGCGGCAGACTAAATGCCTAGTCAACTCAATCATTGTTGATGGCTATGCTTCACTCTTTAATTGCACGACGGCGGTTTGGGCCTCAGACTCAATGACGGCCTCTTCGTAAAACTTTAGCCAGTGGGTTGGGGCTTGACGATATGTCTTTGGCTTGCCCGCCGTGGTTCAACTACTGGTTTTCATTTACTTTGGCATACAGTAGAATTAGCCATGAGTACTCGTCTTTGTTTATTATAGTGATTAATTTGATTTTTAATGTTTTCGCTTTGATGCGTTGACTGAGTTGGGAGATTTGTGCGAACCGAATTTTTATGTATTCCTGTATTAAGAGTAACGTCAGGACCCAGGGTGAAGTTGGCTGACTGTGAAAGTGCCTTAGCTCCCCCTCCCCCACCCCCCCTCCCCCACACACCTGGTGGTTTACTCTACTGACCGTTCTAATGTGTTGGTCTTACTCTTTGTTGCTTTGTGGTTTATTCTACGAGGCGATTTGTTTTATGTCTTTCCGTGTGTCTTTTTGTTCTTGTGTTTTTCAGTCCTTTTAGCATTACGATTACCTCACTTGGGGAAGAGAGAGCTAATCATAGTGCTTTTCGTACGTTTATTCGATTTGTGCTTGTTTGGATTTGTCGGTTCCTTTTCCTCTTGGTGTCTGGGAAGGGCTGCAGTTTGTGATTAAGGCACTCCTTGGACTTTCCTCTTACCTTTTTCAGCAAAAATCATATTAATACGACATTTACATTTAACACTGCCGTCCGCTCTATGAAAAATTCTAAGTCTTGCAAATATGTCTTTTGTACTAATTATTGTTTAATCCTAGAGGAAATATTGTTTGCATGCGGCTATTGCAACTATGTCGTTAAATCATGCCATTGTTTGTTCTTCAGCTCTTCTTCTTTCGGTGCCTCAGTTGCAAGGCTCTGCTTGGTGATTGTGGCATTAACTGAGTAACTTTCAGTATATTTTAGTTTTACAATATCATCAGTTCATTTTAAAAGTAAATAAGTGAAGTCAGGAACTGATAAATCAAATCCTCATCAAGCAAATACCAAAGGGAAAGGCAGACAAATAATATAAAGCAGCCACAAAATGAACAGATGGCAAGCAGAGTTGGCAACTCTTTCCCAAAAAGGTGGCAACTCTGTTACCCAAAGCTAACGGAATATATCTTAAACTTACATAATTGTTAAAAGAAAAACAAACATTAGAATGTGAAATACTACATAATAATTAACAAAAACAGCACAATGAAAGTACCGCCTTGGAACGGTCGGTAGTGGATTACTGTGGGGGATGGGGGAGGTGGGGGTTTGGTGGAGAGGGGAACTTAAGCTAGCTTTACGGGATCCCAACCATCGCCCTCAGCTTCAGTAGAGGTAATAACATACATGAAAATATGAAAATACTGGAGCAAAAGAATACCACCAGTTAAACCCCGGTGGGCCGAGAAACAGACATACAAGAATCCGGCCTAGACAATTTTAATTAATACTGTGTTAAGTCGGGGCCATAAGAGAGTCTGAACCCCGACCCACCGTCGTGCAGTTAAAAAGGTATGCGAAATAGTCACTCGTGATTGGATTTACCGCTGAGCAAGCAGACTGTTTTATGACATCACCCTTATACCTCTTTCATTTCAAACATATGACAATTTTATAAAAATGATCAGAAAATTCAGGTTTGTAGCAAAATGTTTTTAGTCCGGTATCGTATTTAGAGAACAATTCGTAGTGTTGACGACAAAACTTAGAAAAAAAAAAAACTTTCCGAAGTGTATGATACCGATGCCCCCGTTGGAGAAGTTTGGCAGTCAAAGGGTTGTTACGAGCATTGAAGTCAGCCAAATGACTAGACACTCTTGCAAACCGAATAAACTGAGAAATGTATACACCGTAAGAGGGGGTCGAGAAATGTCGCTATGCAAAAACGGGAAATTAACAATGTCAAAATCAAAATCATCTTGTTTGTAATTAATTTAGATGAAACAAAACCATTAGAAATACTGATAAACGGAAGTAAAAAAAATGCAGCCCTGATATCATAGACTTAGCTTTGTTCAATTGCAATTCAGTAGGATAAATTTGAGTGACCATTCCTTCAAAATAAGAATTGTCGACATCCAAAAGTTCGTCCAAATATCTGGAAGTTGACTTAAAAGCTTCAATAATATTATCTTGTGTCTCGTCAGAAAGAGACGTTATAAAATCTCTTTCATAACAAAGCAAAAACAAATCTGTTACAAGAAGAGCACAATTAGTACCCGTAGGAATTCCTGCAATTTGTCTGTGTAACTCAGTGAAAATATTAATGAAATGAAAATGTTGTCTAAAAGGTGTAATAATGCGGCACAAACGTTTTGACAAGACCCAAGTTTCAACCGTAACCTCAGGAAAATGTTTTGTGCTTGATGTAGATCTGGTTGTATCGGTTCCTGAGTTTACTTATTTACTTTCCTACATTGTCTTGGTTACCGACGCTCTATAAAAAGCTATAGAAGGCATTCTTTGTTGCAAACTCTAGTTCATCAACTGCGACTGAACTCTCAAAATTATTTACTTCTTTGTCTTACCGTAATAAGAAAGCATGTAGGTAAGTACAGTGAGACGATACATGAAACTTCAAGTTAAGTAAAGTGAGATAGTATTTGAAAGATCAGGTATTTTTTGTTTCTTTGATTTTGGTCATTAAAACTCCGGTCTTGTTTTAAATACACTAAAATCTAAATATTTCCGTGCATCTAGTTTTTCTACATCTAATTTTACCACGCTTTATATAAAGCTGCCGCATTAGTTGATTAAATATGAACGTCTTGATTTAAGGAAGAATCTTCTTAAGAGAAAGTTCTCTTTACCTTGCTAATAATAAGAAACGTGCTTTTTACGTCTCTGAGGACTATAAACATCATAGTTTATACTTTGTGGTATGGTCAGTTTCCTAGGCTCTTTCCTTTCTTCTTGAGAATAGCTATATTCGGTTTGGTACTAAATCATACCAACAAAATGTTGGTACCTATGGGTACCAATTGTGCTCCCCTCCTTACTGCAGATTTGTTTCTGTTTTTGTTACGAGAGAGACTATATGTTGTCCCTTTCTGACGGAAATCAGGACAATATTATTCGAGCATTCAATTCAACGTATAGATATTTGAATGTCCTATTACATATTAACAATAAATATTTTAAACAAGTGGTTGATACAATTTATCCTAAAGTACTACTGTTAAATAAATTTTATACCTCTGACATCGAGGCACCGTTTCTTGATTTAAATTGATCAATATCTAATAAAAAAAAATCTCTACTAATATTTACGACTAACGGGACGACTTTGTTTTTCTTCTTTTTTTGATGGCAATCTTTCTCGTGTTACATCCTGTGGTATATAAATTTCTCAATTGATTCGTTAGTCAAATTAGTGACTTAAATAATCGTAATAAAACTGCTAAACTTCTTAAGGAAAGGTTTCGTTATCGGTATAAACTACCAGAAACATTTTCTAAAGTTCGTCGCCATCATTCTGAATTAATATCCAGATATAACGTTGGTTTACATCTGCAAGACGGCCTGTCCGAACAAATTTTATGGCGAATTAGTCTATAGATTAAGAAAGAATGTTAGAAAAAAACGATGGGTCGGTCCTCAGATTTAATTACTGCCCCTCCTCAATATGTTTCAGATCGTCGTCGCCTGACTATCAATGTCTTAGGTCGAGCTCATGGTTGTCCTGTTTGTGTTCTGGCTTCAGATTTCTATTGATCCCTTTTGTTTTGTTTTATCACAGTGTTTTTGGTTATATGTGTTTCACTCTGATGTTTTACATACGAGGTAGAGGACGCCTATGAGGACCGAACATATATTTTTAATTGGAAGTGCATCAGAATTAAGGGTGAGGCTTCGCGTGAGAAAAACTAGTTAACCCCCTACATCCAACACCAGCAGTTTTCCTACTGACAGTTCCTAGGCGCTTCCTCTGTTGCAGTTTTCCTTTATGCGTCTGTGATTTCATTTGGGACTTTATATATATATCCCAGTCTGAGCACGCCACTTCGTAGACAGCGTGAGGAATTCTGGATCAGAGAATTAGGCACTGCAGCACCATACGGTTGCAATGACAAAAAATATTCTGTAGGGAATCTTACCAGCCCATGATGCAGCTCGGTCAATGTTATGAGGCTCTTTGGCCGCTCTCAGAGACGTAAGAGAAGTCATGGACATCAGCACTACAATCGTCCTAATTTTCATGCTGATGTCGCATTTTACACTCTCCTTCCATATGTACAGCAGCCATTAGGACTTCATCATATTAGTACCAAGCTGTATCAGCTGCCGGTAACTAAACTTCGCTCTTTGCAGAAGGAAGTGGTGGATACAAAAACATATGTTCAACATTCTCCTGAATATAAGCTGGTTGCTATCATTTTGGATGTTGCTAAGTTTAAGTTGTACAAGCCTGTTCAAACAGTTTCTCCAAAAGAGACTCCCACTCGTGATTTTCTGAAACTTGACTTCAGAAACAAGAGTCTTGACGCCGTTAACATTAGCAATATCCTGAACCATAAGAAAGTGACTTCAACCATATCAGCTTACTTCAAAAACCAGAGCCCACCTATCATCTCCTACAGTTATTCGTCTCCCATTGCACCTAAAATTTTCAATTACAAAAACGTGCTGCAAGGGCTAAATACTGAGAACATTACTCGAAACCCCTGAGCGTGTTCCTGTAAAGTATCGGAGCTGCTATAATCCAGCCGGACCTCAATATAGTCAGGATTAGCAAACTCAGGGACATTCTTTCCAAAGGTCCTAAATATAGGGAACCCAGGTCTTTTACTTGGAAACAGAATTCCAAATTAATTTTGGATTCTGTTGAAGAGTATGCACGACGCTGGGCCAAGAGAGAGGACGTGGACGTGGTTGACACCCTGTCTGAATGGGTAAAATCGGTAATGTCCTTGGTAAACAAACGTGTCTCAGTACTCAGCAGAACCATGTCTGGCCGACTTAAATCGGTGTTTGATGATCAAGATGTTGCTGCTGAGTTAGCTGAAATCCATGAGGTTTGTCGTTTTTCCAGCCGACAAGGCATTTAACAACATTGTGTTTGTTTGCAAAACACACTATATGAACTCCTTAATGGAAGAGCTTGGTATGAGTACCATGGCCGGAAACCCTACATATAATCTTATTGCTATGTCCAAGGAAGAAATTCTACAAAACCACCATTCGGTGACGCTGACATTTGGAATTTCCCTCCCAGAGGAAGATATTGACCTTCCCAAACTGTACTGGGTTGCTAATCTTCACAAGAATCCGTACAAGGAGAGATATATTGCGGATTCAGCTAAGTGCTCAACCAAGCCTCTTTCTCAGATTCTAACACGAATCCTAACCGCAGATAAAGAAGGCCTTCAGAAGTATTGTGACACTGCATATGCCAGAAGTGGTGTTAATCAGATGTGGATCCTGAAAAACTCCAAAGAGCTTTAAGAAAACCTAAAGGCACAATCTCTTCATTCCGTCAACAGTATAAAAACTTTCGATTTCTCTACTCTTTACACTACTATTCCTCATGATAAATTGAAATCTTAATTAAAGGAAATTATCAACCAGTGTTTCTTCCACAAGAATGGTAACCGTCGATTTCAGTATGTTGTCATTGGCTACAAAAACACATACTTAGTTCGGGATCACTCTGATGAGCCACAAAAATACTCAGATGCAGATGTCATAAAGATGCTGGAATATCTAATCGACAATATTTTTGCGGAATTCGGCGAACGGATATTTCAGCAAACAATCGGCATACCGATGGGTACTAACTGTGCACCATTACTTGCCGACTTGTTTTTATACTCATATGAGGCGGAGTTTGTACAAAGTATCCTCCAAGCAGGCAAGAAACACCTCGCCCAACAATTTAATTTCACCAACAGATATATATATATATATATATATATAAATTATATATATATATATATATATATATATATATATATATATATATATATATATATATATATATATATATATATATATGATGTATTGTCTCTGAAAAACACAAAATTTGTAGAGTATTTAGAATTCATCTATCCACGTGAAAACAACGGAGACTGTAGCCTCCTCCTCCTGGAAAGCTTACTACTAGGCTTTACGACAAACGGGATGACTTCAATTTTCCCATTGTTAACTTCCCATTCCTGTGCAGTAATATCCCTTCTGCACCAGCATACGGCGTTTACGTTTCACAGTTAATCCATTATGCCAGAACCTGTTCAAATTATCAGGACGATGGAGCGTGGGAAAGTGCTCACTATAAACTTGTTGAGCCAGGAGTATCAAAAAACCAAACTGGTAGCAACACTTAAGAAGTTCTATGGGAGACATCATGATCTGGTCAATCCCTACAATGTGGCAGTTTCCAGAATTTTTCCTGATGTCTTTGCTAGTGACGCGCTATAAGTAGACTTTCCAAATCCCGGACATACGCTTCTACCGATATTTCCTTCGTTCAGGCCAATGGGCATGGTCGGCGAAGCTTGCTTACCAAGTAATGCTTACTATCCGCGGACGCCTGATTACACCCTTTATTCTGGGGTTAATGTCTGTTGGTCTGAACATTCTGATTCGTCATTCGTTTATGGATTTATGAGTTTGGATTACGGCTTAGGTACCATGAACGCAACTACAATATATACGTTTTCTTCATCTATCCTTCTTTTGGTGCCTCGGGGAGGCGTGGGGTGGGGATGTGCTTCGTGTTTGTTGCATTGTCTGTGTACCTTCACTTGTATTTATACAAACAAAGAAGATCATCAACAAAGGAACTCCTTGGAGCTGTCAGCAGGAACAACTTCCGGTGGCGAGGGCCTTAAACAAGTTTTACTCCATCGAAACCTCGCCTTTAATTCTGATGCAGTTCAAAACTATAAATATGTGTTCGGTCCTCGTAGGGTTCTTTACCTTATCAGTGAAACATCACAGTAAATAGTCACAAACAACAATGAAAAAAAAAAAAAATAAAATAAAAAAAAAAAAAAAAAAAAAAAAAAAAAAAAAAAAAAAATTGAGGGCTTGGTGGGAGTCAGAGAAAAAACAAAATCCCAAGTTGAATCACGATGGACCCGACCACAGACAGCAGTAACTTCCAGATTAAAAAGTGTTTTTGTGCAATCTGATAAAGGTCTGCTGCCATTGTACATTTTATTGTTTAATGTTGGCGTTAAAAACAGAATCCATTTAAATAAGGTATTGTTCGCCGATGCTTAAGTCCTTTAATTTGGATGACACAGCTCATCTGAGCCTCGTTAGCATAAAGCTTTTTTACGCATGTTAGAATTGTTAGAACTGCGCAGTCCAATCAGATCCTCCGTTGGCTGCTTACCATTACAAAAACACGCCTATTCAATATACTGAAAATTTCATCACCAAAAACTGAAAGTTTTCAGATAAAAATTCTAATATTTTTTTCATATTTCTACTCAAAACATAGATTGTGGGCAGTCGTTAGAACCGCCTCGACGAGGCGGTTCTAACGAGTACCAACAATCTGTGTTTTTGAGCAGAAGTAAGAAAAATAATGTATACCCCTGTAAACCCCAGTTTTGCTATAAAAAAGTGGGGTTTAAGGGGGTCAAAATTATATAGGCATGTTTTCGTGATGAGATTCACAGGTTGCTGATTATTATAGAATACATCAATGTACGTCCCCAGCCTGGTCGTAGTTTGTGCACAAGCCAAGATGGACCTTCCCTGCTTGCATATGCCACTAGAACACCTTTTGGCACGGCGTGTCTCATTTAATAATCACTTCCGTTTTTCCACTCTGCCTGTTTTTAGTTGCTGTTAAATTGGTAATTATAGAAACAGACGATACGTTTATTGCGAAGAGGTATAAAAAAGGATGAATCAACATCATAGTGTCAGTAGCATGCACTTGGCATTTTCTGTTTACAGCATGTCAAGAAGACAGTATGTAAAGGATACAGTATCCTTGAATTTTCATCGAATATGTTATTTCTAGCAACAATGATTTAGCTGCTTCCTGTTTGGTGTAAACTAATTTTCAAGTTTTTGTGCTGCAAATAAAAAGGCATAAGTGAAGATACCCAGGAAATGCCACAATCTTGCCGGGGCACCAAAGAAAAGAAAGATAAGAAACAAACGATAACAAAACACACACCATCACGAAAACATGCCTATATAATTTTGACCCCCTTAAACCCCACTTTTATATAGTAAAACTGGGGTTTACAGGGTATACATTACTTTTCTTATTTTGCTTCAAAACATAAATTGTGGGTACTCTTTAGAACCGCCTCGGCGAGGCGGTTCTAACGAGTATCCACGATCTATGTTTTGAGCAGAAATGTGAAAAATATCAGAATTTTTATCTGAAAACTTTCAGTTTTTGGTGGTGAAATTTTCAATATATTTGAATAGGCTTGTTTTCGTAACGCCACATACGAAACCACCGCCGCACGATAAAGCAGAACTGTATCAGAGCATCCACCTTGAAACAGTCTGTGGGACTGGGGTTAAATTGGTTTTATCCGCGCGAAACCTAAACATTAAATCTGATACAGCTCCAAAGTACCATAAAAGTCTAAAAGATTGCCTTTGGAAACAAAGACCACATTACAGATAGAAAATGGGAGTCTCGGTTTGATTGAGACTTCATAAACATTAATGATATGATAGAAAATGGGAGTCTCGGTTTGATTGAGACTTCATAAACATTAATGAAACTTGCAACACTGCTTACGTCCTCTAGCGTATTCATGAGCCGAACCCCCTTTTCAAAGACACCACAACGAGCCCAATGATCCCAAAGAAAATGAAAATATAATCTGCACTATAATGAAGTACGGGGAGACGTTCTATCGCCGCCACACGACACTAACACCGGCTGCAGTGAAGTAAAATAAAAATATAAAAAAACTGCCTTTGGATACGAAGCATACATTACAAATAGAAAATGGGTGTCTCGAGTTTTATTGAAACTTTTCATGAACAGTTATGAAGCTTGCAACACTACTAACGCCCTCTAGCGTATACATGAGCATAACTCCATTTTTAAAGATACTCGTACCACAATGGATCCAATGATCTCAAAGGAAATGAAAATATGTGATTAAACAAAAAAATGGCGGTCTGAAGCCGGAAGATAAAAAGCACAACGAGGACTGCAATGAGCTTTACCACATACATTGATAATCAAGCGCAACCTTCTGAAACAGATTCTGGAGAAAGCCGTCATTTAGTCTGAGGTAGTGTCGCACAAAATGGGGATTCAGCGGATAAACAAACATGGAAGGTCCACATCACAATGCGCACCCTTGCAGTTCCATCAGCGCCGTTTTTGTGCCGTAGATACAATCATATCTAGGTTACATCCATATAGGCATTGACTGCTCATACGTGTGCCTAGGGACAACTCGTTTGCGTAACGCGATGAAACTACATCTCAGTAATATATATTTGTAAGTAAACCAACATTACTGTTGTAATCCTTCTTTCCGGAACATTAATGAAAGATGGTTATTTGGTCTATCTCAGTTACATCTTTTATGAATGGAGATTGATTAAGCCTTCATCCATAATACCGTAATTATCATAAGTATTGGGACCGACAGGCCGGAACAATAAAGTGTAGACCCAGGATAGATGCCAGAGAACGTGGCGTCTGAACAGGGCCTACACTATTGCCGTTTGTCCACCAAATTGTTGACACAACAACAATTTGTAAAATTGACGTTTTTTAATTGTAGGACAAGTATAGTAAGGTGTTAAGATGTCCCAATCTTTAGGTTAACCCGTTGTATACTGAATTGACTCTACCACACTATATATTGGAAGAGTCTAATTTCAATTTTAGGTACGTCCGGCTATGAGATATGCATATTCCTAGACAAAAAATGGCTAAACTATTTGCAAACAGTGGAGACCCTGATCAGACGCCGCCTTCTGCGGCGTCTGATCTGGGTCTGCAGTTTGCCAATTACCCTTTTACGGGTCTCCCGACTACAATGGGTTAAAGAGGATACACTCGGACAGACAAGCTTAACAGTGTAGACCCCGATCAGATCAGGGTATAGATAGTTTGCCACTCACCATGTTTAGGCATATCAACAGGTAGTAAACTGGGTTTGTTAAAATTTTAGGACAGGTGTGGTAAGGAGTTAAAGTGTCCGAATACTAAGTACAACAAAACAAAACGATATGCTAATCATTCTAAATTCGTCCATTGGAACTCTGGTTAATGTAGTCGGTTTGTATAATTGAGCCAGCGCACGACAAAACCTACAATAAGACCTGCGTGACCAGCAAAAACTGAGATCAGCCTGTACATCAACCCTGTATGGCAAGGTTCTCGTTCATCCCTCTTTTGATAGCCCGGAGGCAGTAGAAGACACATGCGATCAGCGAGGACTCTGATCAGACTGCGTGGATGCGCAGGCTGATCTGAGTCTTCGCTGGTCGCAGAAGTATTATTGGTTTTGTCGTGCGCTGGATTATTCATACAATTGAATTGGATGCTTATGGACGTGTTATTATTGGCAATATCGCTCATTCGGTTATAGGTATGGCACCACAAGCAAATGTACATTATAACGTGTGCGCCAAGTGACGACTAAGATCAGCCTGTTTATCTGCGCAACATGGCCAAACTTTGCTTGGCGGTCTGTGGACAGCCAGTGGCTTTTAGATAACGAAGACTTCTTAGATTGCACAAATTCGCGGGTTGATCGTAGTCTTAGCTGGACGCGTATGTCATCATGTACTTTTTCTTACGTTGTAGTTCGACCTTACTTATTGTTGCACGAGCACTTTACGACTGAACTGGGCATATAGGAGTGCGAACAGACTGTTTCAGACCATGCGCAATTAAAATGTATGCTATCGCATGAGCTTAACATCTGGTCCTTGATCATCTTGTACATTCCGGAGACAAAGATCGGAGCGCGCATTCCAACGATCTGATTAGAAACTGTGTATGTCATCATCTCTTAGTCAGACTTAGCTATGCCATGTAATAGTTTTGGCAACTTCTTGAAATTCTAGATGAAACGGGATAATACAGAAAGCCAAGGCGATTTAAGGAACATAAGCTGCTGCACAGCATTTCCTTCAAGATATTATGTACGTCAGGGTCGACCCAGATTCGTGCAGTTTTCTCAGAGTCTTTAATGGCACTCTTTAGACAGTGAAGACTGATCAAACCATAACGAAAACACGCCTATATAATTTTGAACCCCTTAAACCCCACTTTTATGTAGTAAAACTGGGGTTTATAGGGGTATACATTATTTTTCGTATTTCTGGTCAAAATATAGATTGTGGGTATTCGTTAGAACCGCCTCGTCAAGGCGGTTCTGACGAGTACCCACAATCTATGTTTTGAGCAGAAATATGAAAAATATCAGATTCTTTTTATCTGAAAATTTCCATTTGTTTTGGTGGTAAAATTTTCAGTATATTTGAATAGGCATGTTTTCGTAATGCTGAGCGGATGCTTGGGCTGATCTGAGTCTTCGCTAGGCGCACATGCAATCTGTTAAAAATGCTGTGTCCCGATAACATGTTTTACAGACGTCATTACGTTATAACAAAAGGGCATTGCGTGTTTTAAGAATAAATTATTAACCCTGCTCAAATGTCTGGCACAAAACACAGATGGCTTTGAATTGTTGCCATCTGAGCACAAGCAAGTGTATTCTATGGTTGCTCTCCATCGACTGATAAGCCAATAAATCATATGGACAGCACCAGGCGAAAATGTGTCTGCGAGCATGCGAAAAATGCAGATTCAGATACATTCCACGCATGCGCAAAGTCTCCTCCGGGCATTTGCTCTCCATTGTTACATTCTATGGTGTCCAGTGATTCTGTAATCGGACATCGAAGGCCCTGATCAACTTCGCGAATGCGCAGGCTGATCTTGGCCTTCGCTGTCCGCATGTACCCGAAGACAGGTGTTTGCATGGCGTGGCCCATATAGCGTGTCAAACTATAAAGTGTCTAAGAATTCATTCAGACAAAGCCACAACCAGACCAAAAATATAAATGAAGTTATTTAGGGAAGTCCACACTCACAACGTACCGTAGTGTGTAGTCTGGTAATTGTTAATGCAATCCCTGAGGATGAAATAACATCACGAAAACACGCCTATATAATTTTGACCCCCTTAAACCCCACTTTTATATAGTAAAACTGGGGTTTACAGGGGTATACATTATTTTTCTTATTTCTGTTCAAAACGTAGATTGTAGGTACTGGTTAGAACCGCCTCGTCGAGGCGGTTCTAACGAGTACCCACAATCTATGTTTTGAGCAGAAAGATGAAAAATATCATTTTTGTTTATCTGAAAATTTTCAGTTTTTGGAGGTGAAAATTTCTATTTATTTGAATAGGAATATTTTCATAATGACACCATTAAATGTATGCACGGGGAGACTTTACACGTCCACCAAACAGCACAGACACAACAGCCGCGAGTATTGTAGTTCAGTGGTTGGTTTGAACATATTTTATTTCCAAATATAATATGACAGTATACATTGTACCACATGAGAAATAGGACGAAAGTATGACTACTTATATAGTTCTTCTCCTTAAGAATTGCAGATGTACAAATATTGACGGAAATATGTTAAACAATATGAATATCAATTTGTGAATGTAATTTAAGAATCAGAATGAAAAAGGACAAACAAACATATCGAATAAAAAAAAAAAAAAAAAAAAAAAAATACTGGAAATTTAGCACAGTACTGTTGTTAGTGCACTGGCATCTGTTGCTGTAGGTCCAGGGTTCGATTTAAGTATGAGAAAGTTCCTGGGTCTGAACATGCAACAAAAGCATCACTGGCAGAGATGAAATTAATACCGTGCACCGTCGGTCGCTTCGGAACGTTAACTGGTTGGCACATTAGAAAAAGAAGTCTCTGTGCAGATTAAAGGCCCTGTGAATGTTCAGTAGTACATCCTGCAAAAACCAGATCACTGTGGGTAATGGCCGAATACGACCGATTGCAGCCATGGTAGAAAGGAAGGAAAGAAAGTCCATTTAAATGCCATTTAATGAAGCACTTTTGCTTTTTATCGTTTTATTTCACCATTTTCTTTGATTCAGTCTATCTAGATTCTAGCTTGGCGAAATGCTGCTATGACAAAAATAAATAACCATGCAGGTTGGGAAAACGATTCTAATAAATAGTCTAAGCATATGTTTCTTTTGTTGTGACTCAAAATAATAAGTGCACATATTGCGAAATAATTCTCTCATCTGTCATGAGGTAATGCATAGTTAATATTTTCTCTTTGTTTTGATGCAAAGAAACACTGTAATGATGCAAGGAAAAAGAAAGCGGCAACAAATAGCACTGGAAATGTATCCAGTGATATATTCAGAAGTCAGACAGATGGTAGAGTGATAGAAGTGAACCACAAAACCCATAATGTGTTTTACATAATCCGACCGTCACTTCTAAGTGCAAAACGACAGCTGGAGACGGAAAGACACGAATTTACTGAATATGTACACGGCATGGACGCATTTCTGTAGGATGCTGTTGGTAGGTAATAGACATCACGAAAACCTGCCTATATAATGTTGACCCCATAAAACCCCACTTTTCTATAGTAAAACTGGGGTTTACAGGAGTATACATTATTTTTCTTATTTCTGCTAAAAAATATAGATTGTGGGTACTCGTTAGAACCGCCTCATCGAGGCGGTTCTAACGAGTACCCATAATTTATGTTTTGAGCAGACATATGAAAATATCTGAGTTTTTAATCTGAATTGTTTTAGTTTTTGGAGGTAAAATTTTCTATTTATTTGAATAGGCGTATTTTTGTAATGATCTATTGTGCAGTGTTCCGTCGATACCATGAGAGAGAGAGAGAGAGAGAGAGAGAGAGAGAGAGAGAGACAGACAGAGACAGAGAGAGAGAGAGAGAGAGAGAGAGAGAGAGAGAGAGCACTATTAATGGTAGAACTAATGCATTCTGAGAGATAAAAGAAGAACTGATGTCTGACAATATAACTTGACTGCATAGATGCTTCAAAACCTGATTTTAAGATAAAGTAAATACAGAGTTAAACGCTAGAAAGTTGGGTCATAACGGCTAACTTCTATGCCTGTTACTACACTCCTAAACGTTTTCACAAACGATGCACATGGTCTTAGGAATTTTTTAAGTACAGTCGACTCTCGTTATATCGAAGTCCAAGGGACTCTATGAAATACTTCGAGATATCCGGACCTCGACATATCAGATTTGCAGAACTGAGGAAAAAATAAATCGAACAACCACATTTCACAAATGAATATGTAAGTTGACTCCTAAATTTAGATGCATATTGAAAATATTGTGGAAAAGAGGAAGGAGCAATTTCTCCTCTTTTCCACAATATTTTGTTACCTGTTGTTAGATTTCTAAATTAAAACAGGGATCAGATTTTCAATTCGAGATAAGCGCTTATTCGGTATAAGCGAAGTCGAGATAACGAGAGTCGACTGTACTATTTAAATTCTTTCGGCCTCGCAAGAAAACAATAGCCACAAATAGCCATCGCCGACATCTTTACTGTCGGTTCCAAAACTGTTTTGCAAACTGGATAGATCTTCATAAGGGCTAACAGAAGTGATATGTTTGTTTTGCTGATGTAAATCTCAATACACATAACACTGTACATCAGCTGGTCATGCTGAATAATGAATCGTATTTGTATCTTTTTTTTTGTGGGCGGGCGTTTGTGCTTTGACTGTAGCGGTGACTTTTGTCTGTACTGTACCTGCTGGCACCTTTTGGTGCACTATCCCGTGCATTACATACAATCAATGGACCCAGGGTACACTATATATGTTATGACTGCAGCGGTGACTATAGTCTATACTGTGATCGTTGGCACCCTTTGGTGCACTATCCGTGCAATACCCACAATTAATGATTCCAGGGTACACTTACAGTTGAAAAGCCCAAAGGTTGATGAGTTGTGGAATATATGACCACTAAAACTTGAGCAAGGAGCTCCCTGTTACAACTAGAAGCCGTTGTGTTTGCTGGAAACGACTTTAAAAAGCACAAAACAATGACTTTGGTACAACGTCATCATATCTTGGCCTATGTTGAGAAGCCGTGGGCTAGACCAGGTGACACGGTACCTTCACTGTCCTATTACTTTTTTTTTTCTACGAGCATTTATACTCACAATACTGAGACAAAATAGCGTATAAAAAAAAAAAAAAAAAAAAAAAAAAAAAAAAACAGAAATATAGTTGCACGTATGGGATTCGACACGAATATTTACAGTCTATATTTAGAAGCGGAAAAAATCTCCTTACTATAAATTCATTTTCGAGCGCATTAAACCTAGATTCATGTGGAGATTTTGCAATTTGTGAACTGTCTGGGATCAACTAAGCTGACATAATTGGATTCATGGGCGCGTAAGAAAATTTCATTCACTTTTTATCATTGAACCGTGAAATATAAAAAAAGGGTATGAGCGTGTACGTGAAATATTGAAGACTCGGACCTACCGGACTCCTGCTTACTCCGGCCAACGTATTTATCGTTTACAAGTAAAATTTACAGTCAATGTTTTCAAAAGGCGAATTATGAAGGCACTCTTCAGACTGCGCATTTGCAAAAGGTGACTTGAATAAAAAGTGCTGGTTTTGTGTTAAATTAAGATCCAGTTTTGAATGAGGCAACATGGAAATAAACTAATAGCAGGTCAAAGAGTTTAATCTTATTAACGCTTTGCGTGCTGGGTAAATTTTCAGCAGAGGACATTTTGATTTTTTTTGGCACTTATTTATCCAAGAAAATAGGCTTTGACATTCCTTTGGAAACACTTTGCATGGAATTTCAAACCTCTTATCTGGGAAAAATAAAACAAATATCGTCAATTTTTCGTCTGCTGAATTAGTCCAGAGAGCGGTAATGGTTTAGTGAAAACTAAGGAGTGCACGAGCATTATCAACAGAATGCATTGAAGGCCCAAAACAACATATGAATGCCGATAAGTGCCTTAGATGTTCGTTTGCAGAATATTTGGCTAATAAGTTCCGGTACACAGAGGTAGTTTCAAAAATAAGTTGGATGCACGTGATCAGGAGGTCGCGGGTTCGATCCCCGCCGGCTCCAGCAACATTGTTTCGTGGAGATTGATCGTGAATGAACTAAGCCTACCCAGGGCAAGTGTGGCTCCACAAGACCTAAGTGGAGCTGACTGGGCCGTTCAACTCTAAATCAACTAAAGCTTTAAATAATCTATGGGACATTGTATAAATGAGGAAAAAAAACATACATACGTGACTATACTGAAATATGAGACAAGTTTAGGCAAAAAATGTTTCAGGTACATTTCCTGCATCATCTTAACGGTCAAGTTACCCCCAGATGTCTGGGCTGCATTTAAATATGCATTGATATACTTTGGGATCTTGAACGTTGTGGTCCTGGATCTCTTTACACTGTGACAAGCACAAACAGGAGCAGGGAGCAGGGATCTAGGTCAAACGTTCACGGGTGTTTTGCACTTGTGACTGCAACAACCTTGATCTAACTTCACTAACTCTTATGCTTAGCTTTTTTTTTTGCGTGCGGGTAGAATCCTATCACATCATTAATTTCTGTTCTGCTCACATTACAAAAACACACCTATTCAAATATACTGAAAATTTCACCACCAAAAACTGAAAGCTTTCAGATAAAAATTCTGATATTATTCATATTTCTGCTCAAAACATAGAATGAGGGTACTAATGAGTACCCACAATCTATGTTTTTGAGCAGAAATATGAAAAAAAAAGTGTATACCCCTGTAAACCCCAATTTTACTATATAAAAGTTTATATGAGAGCGGAGGGGGTGGGGGGTGGGGGGGGGGGAAGGGGGTTGGGAGGAGAGTAGCGCAAACAGTTATACTGACTGGATATAATAATAATAATAATAAAAAAAAATAATAATAAAATGATCGACTCGCAAAGAGGCAAATAAAGCATACTTTGTTTGCCTCTTTGCGAGTCGATCATTTTATTTCTATTATTATTTGGGCAACGATTTGGTGCCAGTCAGTATAATCGTTTACCTCCCACCCCCACCCTCCACACACATACACACACCACGCTCAGATATTTTAACATCTGGCCGTTCTAAGAAAATGGTTCTGGTGTTTTTTGTTCTTTGGTAGAGCCACAAAGCTTTACAAACAACGATCAACACATAAACCTCTGCCTTAAAGCGGTAAGTAGTAAAAATACCAGGGTTTTATGTTGATTTTATTAGTCCCAAATCTTCTTCAAAAAGCAAGGTATTTTTCGTACGTTTGTTCGAGTTGCGCTCGTTCGGTTTTGTCTGTTTCCTCTTCTTCTTGGTGTCTGGGAAGGGCTGCGGTTTGTGATTGTGGCATTGCCTGGACTTTTCACTTGCCTTATTTTTGGAACGGTCAGTAAAAACGGTACTTGGTTAGGGGTGCTTAAATCGATTTTACGTGGCCGCAATCCTCGCCTTTAGTTCTGCCATGGTATACACATTTGTTCAGTTCACGTGAAGGATTTTCTAACTCATCAGTGCAACATCTCCGAGAACATTAACATCAAACGAATACAGAGATGAGACAACGATGACGAGTCGACAGCAAGAAATACCTGAAATGCTGAAGCAAAAGAAAACCAAAAGTTGGACTTCGATGGGCCTGATCAGAGCCAGAGCATCAGGCACCAACGGACTTATTTAAAAGTCTTTAGGCCAGAGCCGTCATAGAGTCATACCCGTAATTTGTATACATGTCAAATCTAATAAATGTATTATTTAAAGAGTAAAGAAGAGCTTCAGAAACGTTTTGACATGATCATAACTTATCATTTATATGCTCTTCTTAAGTATAATTACATGTTTCTTGCTGCAGGCTTAATAAAGAGTGCTTTTTCTGTTAAAAGGCCATTCAATTAAGTGAGTTAGGGTTTCTTTAAACAGATTATAAGGCTGGAAAAAGAAAGGGACATTTATATGTGGACCAACTAGAAGCTCGGAAACCCTTATATTTCAGTTTATCAAGAACATCACCCGGATTTTTTATTGACTAAATGAGTAAATGAGTTTTTGTTCTGCAGTACTATTCCTACTGATCAATCTAATGCGGTTACTTTGTTGCAGTTTTTCTTTGTGAGTCTATGGTTTCATATATGGCGGTTGGTTTCTCAATTGTTCTTCATATCTCTTTTGGTACCTTGGGGAGGCTGTGCTTTGTGATTGTGGCATTTGCTTGGAACCTTCACTAATATTTGAGCCAGCGCATGACAACATCTACAATAAGACCTGGATGACCAGCCAAGACTCTGATCAGCCTGTACATCCACCCAGTAAGACAAGGTTCTTCATTACGAAAACACGCCTATTCAAATATATTGAAAATTTTACAACCAAAAAATGAAAATTTTCAGATATTTTTAATTTTATTTTTCATATTTCTGCTCAAAACATAGATTGTGGGTACTCGTTAGAACCGCCTCGCCGAGGCGGTTCTAATGAGTACCCATAATCTATGTTTTTGAGCAGAAATAGGAAAAATAATGTATACCCCTGTAAATCCCAGTTTTACTATATAAAAGTGGGGTTTGAGGGGGTCAAAATTATATGGGTATGTTTTCGTAATGTATTCGCCCCCTTTGGATAGCCTGGAGACTGTAGAAGGCACATGCGGTCAGGGAAGACTCTGATCAGACTGCGCGTATGCGCAGGCTGATCTGAGTCTTCGCTGTTTTTTATTGTAGGTTTTGTCGTGCGCTGGCTCATTTTTTATTATTCATTTCAGAAACTTTTCCACAATATTTTACAACACGACTCTTGAACTGCAGTGAGGCAGGAAGTTAATAATTCAGACAATTTAGCAGTGGTGCAAGACCTAAAATAAAAATAAAACGTGCCTTGTAAGTAGTTTTTGTGAAGCTAAAGTTTCCATTATACGTAAAGTGGGAAAAGTGTCTTGATTTTCTTTGATACCTACTGCAAACTCAATTGCAATATAGCTATAACGCCCATCAGCAAACTACTTCTCATTAGTAGAAGTACATTGAGGTAACACTTACATTGTACGCCTTAATAAAATTTAGGAACTACGGGTAGCAACTGACAAAACATTATCTGAATCCGTCAATAAACTTAATTTTCTTTGGGATCATTGAGCCCATCCTTGTTATTTTGAAAATCGCATACCGCTTAAGCCCGCGCTAGGGGTGGGGGTGGGGGGGGGGGGTGTGGGGAGGCGTATGCAGCCTCGCAAACTACAGTGTTGCATATGAAGAGACTCAATCAAACCGAGTCTCCGATTTTCTTGATTTTGTGTGTTCTTTGTTTCCAAACGCAATCCTTTCTGACTTTAATTGATCAGATGACTTCTTAACACTTTGACACAGATGTCCGCTAACAATACGGAAGAATAAAGGAAAAACACGATACTAACGGACGACCGGAAAAGCGCCAGCTATATGGGGGTGCGGTCGGATGAGTGGGTTAAAAAATGTATGCGGCCACTACTTTTATATTCTTATGAGGGTGACATTTGCTGGTGTTTCACTCACTGCAAACTGGTTATTTGAAATTATGCTAAGTATTGCTGGAGCCAGTTATACTGTATAACTCAGTGCAACACCTGAGCTAAACCAGATGGAAATCTACATAAAATCTATATTTTAACGCTTAGCAGTCTGGGTAAAAAAATAGCAGATGACATTGTGAAATATTTTTCTTATTTTTCCAGAAAACACTATTTAACATTTCATACAAATTGTTTCCAATGGAGACAATTTGCATGAAATGTCAAATCACGTTTTCTGAGAAAATTAAAACAAAATGATAAAATCAATTTGTCATCTGCTGAATTACCCCAGAGAGTGATAAAGGTTAATGATGTTGATTTAAAGTGATTTCTTGAGACAGTCAGCCAGCTGTTTTATTACAAAATTAAGATGCCTCTTTATAATCATTTCTGATTAATAGATTTCGACGCTTCTTATGGCGTTTTAACTAAATCGTCCGCATCAAACTGGATCAGCTCTTCGCATGTAAAAAAAAACTGAGTCAGTGGACGCCGCCAAACGACCCTGATCAGATCGGGTTCACAGGCTGATATGGATTTTTGGTTTTTCGCCTATGCATCGCTTGGCGCGGCAAAGAAGCAACAGTAACTGTTATCGTTAAGTTCTTGTACGGATTAAGTAAAATTTCGCATTTTACGTGAAAACAGAGATCTGCTTGGCTGCTAGGAGGCGTGATGGATGTTGCTTTTTTAAAACTTTTTCTCGGGACTCAATCACCCACAGTCTGCTATTTTCTGTACGTATTTTTTTTCTGTAAATAAATTTTCAAAGTAACTTTATTTCGGGCATCTCTGTCAGAATTATTAGGGTAAATAAGGAATAGTAAATGCACACTCTGACCAGGCGTAGATGCAAGCTTTGCCCAAAGTACCGTTTTACTGGTCAGCAGCGCAAGTTACGTATCGTTTCATTATGGGAAACAAGATTTGAACAGCATCCAAGTAAGAACATAAAATGTCAGAGAAGAAAAAAAATCGGTTTCTATGGATATGTGTTTGACTATTTGCGGAAACACTGAACTAATATGAAGATGTTTATACGAACTATTTGAAAACCCAAACGGTCCATAATCTCATATGTAAACTGACTGATATTATGCTCCGTGGTTCAACTAGTGGCTTTCTTTAGTTCTGGCAGTCGGTGTCTGAAGTATTTACTTCGCGTCCTCACCCTTGTTTCATCAGTGATTGACGGTAAATGTCCTATAATTTGGTACAGTTTATATCATACTTACATGTCATACTATGTTTGCCTAAATTTTGCTTTTTTGTTTTGCAGTTGAATCTTAAAATACTTAGTGAAATGACAAACAGTGTAGATCCTGATCATCCTCCAGATGAAGTTATTTTTGTACCCATGCTCTGTGTGCAATTTTGTGTTGTCATTGTTTGTTCTTGATTTCTTTTTCTTTTGGTGCATCCAGGCTCGTGAGGTTATAAGTATTTTTCATGCTCAACTCAGCTGAGCATGAAATTCCACTTGATCTTAAAAAATGAAAACACTTACCAAAAATGCTCAACTCGGTTGAGCATGCTCAGCTGAGATGAGTATTAAAGAAGTTTGAAAACTTTGTCGGTATTTTAAGATTTATAAGCAAAACACATGTCATGCTCAGCTGAGCTGAGCACGAAAAAAGTTTTATAACCTCGGGGCCTGAAGGCTGTGCTTCCTGAGATTGGCCTTTTCTGGATAAATTCATTTATGATTTTATGAGAAAACGAAAGATCCGTCCGACATTCACCGTTGTGTCTATTTTACTCACATTATCCAAAATTCATGTTTTTATGGAAATGGCATTAGTGACCTTGTGAAGAGGTGGACAATATGTATAAACTTGCTAGGGTACTAGTTTTAGAAAATAAAAACAATGCTTAATAAAATACAACAATTTGGTGTCCTCTCGTATGTACTAAATCCATAGTTTGTTTACCTCTTAGAATGATTTGCCGGTTACGTTCTGGGATTTTGGCACTTCCTGGACATCTTTGTTTTATGTTTTACATACGGAATATAATTCAAATTCTGATACGCTATATCCAAGAAAGGACATCTGACGGTAACATAGGTAATCTGCCTATTTTTAGCGGATTGTCCTAGCTTCTGTGATTTCTCCATACAATTATATTTGATATTTTAGGAAGGCACATGTTATATTGAAGCAGAAGCAGCCAAATTGTAAATATTTGTTACACAGAAGCTGTATTTTATTTCTACAGACGGGAGGGTTAAATTTATTTTGAAAAATAAAATTGATCCAGATTTGGGTTTGTTTTCATGTAAGTAAATGTTTATGTATATCCTTATAAAATACAGGGCCCAGTTGTTCAAAGCGTCGTTAGCTTAACGAGCTCGTTAAGGGTCATTTCGTTAACTGTTTTAGCAGATTCAATATACAATATTCTGATATTTTTTGCTGAAAAAATGTGAGTAGCTTTTGCACTGCAAAAGCTACTCACATTTTTTCGGCAAAAAATTTCAGCATATATGCGTATCACTCGATGTAAATTTAAACGAATCGTTAACTAACGACATCGTTAGCTTTGAACAACTGGGCCAAGACTTATATTTACGTATATAGCCAATTATCTGATTACAATTGATGGTATAAATTTACATTTTCCAAAGAAAAACAAAACTTTGTACCAAACATTAAACATACCCTATAGCAGTGCTAACATTTATTGTTCAGTGATCTGATATGTTACCAGGTGCTCCAGGTAAACTTGTTATCCTAGTGATAAATACAGTCGACTCTCGTTATCTCGAATTCCAAGTGACTCTCTGAAATACTTCGAGATATCTATACATCGACATATCAGCTTTAAAACTTATTCGATTAACCACATTTAACAAATATATGTGTATTTGGACCCTTTAAGTTAGAGATATATTGAAAATATTGTGGAAAAGAGGAGAAATTGCTCCTTAGGAGCAATTTCTCCTCTTTTCCACAATATTTTTTTACATGTTGTTAGATTTTCATGTTTAGGCAGGGTACAGATTTTACTTCGAGATAAGCGGATATTCGAGATAAGCGAGTTCGAGATAGCGAGAGTCAACTGTAGTGTGTTTTTACCGTTTTTATACAAATTGGTACGTTTTGGAATCTCATTAGATCTACAAGACAATATGGATAATTAAGAACCAAGGTCATTTTTTTCACAGTAGAATAAGAAATAAAAATACATCTGACTACTTAACTGGAGCCCTATTGTGTATTCCAAATCTAACTGCAGGTTCCACTTAATTGGCCAAATATACAATACATGCACAGGTATCTCGTGTTGTAGAGTTGACTTCCAGGTGCACATTACTGACTCAAGCTTTAAATCCTTAAGGTACTGAGTTCAGGCTGCATCTCTTCAACAGATGTCATCACATGGCCAAATGTATGGAACAACTGAATTGTAGTGTTTACTAACATAATTATGCCAGGACACAGTACAGATAATTCAATTTATAACAGTTCTAAAAACTTTTCCATTTACCAAGCATTTCAATAGCAAAAAAAAAAAAAAAAAAAAAAAAAAAAAAAAGAAAAAAAAATGAACGAAATTTTTCCAAACGAAATGTAATGAATCTAAATTTAGGATTCATTACATTTCGTTTGGAAAAAAATGTTTTCATAACATTAATGATGGTTCATTAGGGGTCCACTGCAATAAAAATTATGCAATTTACTGAAACTTCATCTTCCGTGATTTTGCAGGCAAATTAACATTGCTACTGTCAGAGATCCTTTCAAACCGACGTAAGAAATTAAGTTCAAATACCAGCAATAACACTTTTTGTGGAATACTGCTTTACAATAAGGGCATTCCTGTCCAAAGAGGCTAATTTGACAAACTTACAGAATAGATCTGTCCCGGTCAAAATGCTTTTACAATATGTCTTTGATGTTTGAAAAGTCGAAAAGAGGCTACGTTGACAAATTAACTAAACAGCATTGCCCCCACCAAAATGCTTTCCAAATGTGCGTTTGATCTTTAAAAAGCCTCAAAGTGACAGACTAACAAAACCGCATTGCCAATGTCAAAATACATTCAAAATATGTCTTTGATCTCTAAACAGTCGCATTTTTTTTCTGTACAACACCAGGAAGTCATATCATGTATTAAATTAATATATTGTTAATTATTAACTAACGGATTGTTATTTCTAGTGTTCCATATTCTTTACAACTATTTGTCAGCTTTATTGGGGGCGGCGGGGTGGGTGAGGAGGGGGGTGGGGTGGTTATGGGAGGTAAGAGGAGATGATGATAAAGATGACACCTTTTCGGGGCATGAAATGAGCTTCTTCAGCTGAACTGGAATCTACGACATCCCCCCCCCACTACGACATCCCCCCCCACCTGCGCTTATGCGCAGGCTGATCTGGGCCTGCGTTGACCGCAAATTGCATAAGGGCCCTTTTCGTGCATTGCGCATCAATTAATATTGTACATCAATAAAATTGCTAGTTTGATAAAAAAAAATAAGTATCTCATTTCCGACAAAGAACTTGAATACCTCCGCGCGGATCTAACAAGTATATGTTTTCACCACAATAGAAGCTTAGGGCGAGGGTTGGAATCCCGTAACGCTAACTTACGCCGCCAGTTATTTATTGCTGATCCTTCCGAGGTGCTACTTTCATTGTGGTCCTTTTGTTAAATGTTCTGTAGTATTTCACTTACAAATAGTTTTCTTTTAACAACTATGTAAATTAAAAAATATATACAGTTAAGTTTGCGTAACAGTTATTTATTGCTGATCCTTCCGAGGTGCTACTTTCATTGTGGTACTTTTGTTAAATGTTCTGTAGTATTTCACTTACAAATAGTTTTCTTTTAACAAATATGTAAATTAAAAAAAATATATACAGTTAAGTTTGCGTAACAGTTATTTATTGCTGCCAGTTTTTATTGCTGATCCTTCCGAGGTTGTACTTTCATTGTGGTCCTGTTCTGTAGTATTTCACTTTCAAATTGTTTTCGTTTAACAACTATGTAAATTAAAAAATATATACAGTTAAGTTTGCGTAACAGAGTTGCCACTTTTTTAGGGAAGGGCTACCAGCTCTGCCAGCCAATTGTTCTTTTTGATGGCTTTTAAATAGTATTTGTCTGTCTTTCCCTTTGATATTAGGAACTTGATGTGGATATGATTGTATCAGTTCCTGACTGTGCTTAGTAACTTTTTATCAAATCCAAATCAAGGAACACCATATTAAGTCACGAAATCTCATCTCGATACTAGATATATTATTTTCTAAAGAACTCTGCTGGTGCAATATTATATTCTGGCCGTTTCTTTTATCTTATTTCATAACAGCAACTCTAGTTTAGAAGACTATCTTCGATTTATACATTTAACACAACCCGAAGACCTTCTGGAAAAAGGAAAGGTCGATATTTCCAGAAGGAACCACACTCACGGAAATAGGTAACAGATGACACCACGAGGAAGGGCAAACAAACCATAACAGATGGTATACAAAAATATATGTGAAGCTGCCGAGTAAACGCTACAATTACGAAACATTACCCTTCGAGGCATCAAAGGAAGAAGATATGAGGAATAAATAAGGACAGAACAAACGCCACATATGAAACCACAGACGCACAAACAAAGGCATACTCCAAGAAGGTAACCGCCTTGGAACGGTCAGCAGGAAAACTTCTAGGGGCTTAATCGTGCGAAACCTCACCCTTAATTCTGATGTAGCTCCAAATTACAAATATAGGTTTGGTCCGATGATGATGAGTTCAGGTTTAACGACGCATCAACCCATGAAAGGTCATTTGTGTCAAGATGGTGTACTAATTTGGTAGGTTTGGTCCGCATATGGGTCCTCTACCTCATCTGTGAAATATTATAGTGTAACATACATAATGAAAACACTGTGATAAAAGGAAGCAAAGTGTTCAAGCAACAAAACAAAGAAAAGCAAAGCAACCAGTTCACTCTTCCCCAACGAACTAGACAGGATCCGCTAAATATAACAATAAAACAACGAACAGGACAAAACATGATGAAAACCCGCTGCTAGCATCCATAAGGCTGTACGAAAAAAAACAACAACAACAAAAAAAAAAAAACAAACAACAAAAAAAAAAAAAACAAAAACACACACACACACACACACACACACACACACACACACACACACCAAATGGTCAGCACATCACGAAAACATGCTTATATAATTTTGACCCCCTTAAACCCCACTTTTCTATAGTAAAACTGGGGTTTATCATTTAAAATTTTCAGTTTTTGGACGTGAAATTTTCTATATATTTGAATAGGCGTGTTTTCGTAATGAGTAACTACCTGGCCGCGCGGGCGGGTGGGTGCGTGTATGTGTGATCAGCGACACAACACAGAAAAAAAACAACGTGTAAACTGTACCACTGTGACAAAACAAAAGCTTACAATTCCAATATCATACGTGCAAAAAAAAAAACTGCGACAGGGAGAACAACGCAGCTGAAATGAAACGAGCAAACAAAAATGCACGGGTTGAGTGACATACTTCCGAAATTTAGCAGTCATATCCGACATTCTCAAAATAAACGTGAATTGTGACTATCATGCAGATTAAAATTCTTCAATGAAAAACGTACAAAATATAGAAATGTGCGGTTTCACACCTGACATACCTGACACTTGGGAATGCACTTAAACAAGTATGTATATTGATTCTTGCTTCTTAAAATGCAAACTAAAGCTTACAAACTGACAACCCAGTATCATATCTGAAATTTCACAGACAAAAACTAAACGACATTAACCCTTTCATCCTTGCGTTTCTGCAATTGACTCTTCCGTGTTTGAATTTGGACACGTCCATTGCTGCAATACAAGGGATATCGGTCAAAAGTCTAGACCGAATAGCAAACAGTGCAGATCTTTATGAGACGGTTACAAGCCGTCATGTGAATATACAATGTTTACATAATCATTTAATTTAGTTTACCTAACTGAAAGGGTTAATCGCAGTTTGCGCTTAAATGTACTTTTCTAACTGAATGGCGGGGATGGTCCAGTTGAAGTACGATTGCAGGGATTTGGGCATGTCTATATCTGCAAATAAATATGAGAAATATATCATTGAGACGAGTCGTATGAAAAAAGGTAAACAAACGGATTAAATCGAAGTTTAGAACAGGAATGGTAACGAGTTAAGTTGTCTGAATGCGGTACCGAAAGATACCTTTTCCACTTCGCTCCCCACATAAATAAATGCTATGCGTATTTTATGCAATATGCAAGGTAGTACGGTGCACAAAATATTATTTCACTGTTGAAAGAACTCAAACTGGTGTTCGCTTATCTTTTTTATTTTTGTTTTTTTTGAATATCAACACCACAATGGAAGACAACCGCAAACTATTATTGATAAGAAGGATGGAACGTTTTGTGGTTATGCCTTCCCAGACTAGGGGGATATATATTACAGCTTATAATTCTAAAGAAAAAATACGTAGAACCTGCATAGAATGTATTTCTAATATACGAATTAAATAAGTATACTAACTAGCAGTCTCGTTCTTGATATTAGGAAAAAAAAAGTTTGGAACCTGTATAGACTTTGTAGCAAGAATTTGCTAGAATTTACACGTTAAAAGGCATAACTAGTACTGATTGCAATACATAATGTTATAAAACCGTACAGGAAAAATAACAAAGTATCTAACATTTAGAATTCAGCAGCCTAGAAATATGAACATATACCTGATTTTTATTTGTCCAGAACGAGAAAACATTTAAAACAGCATTCCGTACTAACAAATATTTCAAGTTTTTTTTTATGTTTTGAAAAAAAAATCAAATAAACAAATCTACACGAATAAGGAGCAATTTGATTGGTAATGAGCAAATTCAAAACAGCATTTATTCTCATTTTCTAAAATAAGGGGCTCTGTTTAGTTCACCTTTTCAATGCAAACATGGCGAAGCTGGAATTATCAGAAATGTATTTGTTTTAACGTGTGCATTTTATCGACGTGTGACAAATAAGACAGCGCATGACAAAACCTAAAAAAATGTCATATGCACCTAGCGAAGACACAGATCAGCCTGGGCATCCGCCCAGTCTGATCAGAGTCTTCGTTGTCCGCATGAAGAAAGCTTTGGTCCTTAGCTACCCATTGAGAGCACAGCTAAGACTCTGAGAAGACGGCGGATGCCCAGGCTGATCTGGGTCTTCGCTGGGCACACATACCATTTTGTAGGTTTTGTCATGCGCTTGCTCAAATGTCACAAAGATAATAACTTATGATTATAATGGGCGCTGTGTCGGGGCGATGGATCGGGTTGATCGACCTGTTTGATTCGATGAATGCTTGCTGGCCACGACATGGCATGGAATTGCACGTTTCGTATAGGAATTGTCTGTGCTCCCTGTGTGACGTGGCGGTAAAACACAAATGTAACATAGATAGTAACTTATGAATAAAGAGGGGCTATGAGGGCTTCAAGGAACAGCACTAGAAAAGAAAAGGGTTCTACATTCTTATAGTGTTACTGACATAAGATTATTTTCTCTGTTATTTGCATTGATTGTGATATATATGACTTACAGAATTGAAAATAAAATTATACAATACAAAAAAAACTTATGAATAAAATGGACGGGGTGTCGGGTCGACGGGTCGGGTTAGTCGGCCTGTATGATTCAATGAATTCTTGCTGGCCACGACATGGCATGGAATTTTATGTTTTATGTTGGAATTTTCTGTGTTCCTCGTGTGACGTGATGGTCAGCAAGTGGTCATCAGCCTTTATCCGTTAAAAAAAGTACATGATGATAATGACCATAATTGGGTAATTGCTGCTGCTAATGATGATAATTTTAACTAGTGAAACGAAGACATTTGCACTTGTATACCGTGTTTGCCCTAGGTATTCGGACAGACAGGCTTGCGCATACGGCGTGGACCCAGCTCAGGCGTCTGATCGGGGCTTACTCCGTTTGCAACTCATCCAGTAGTGTTGTTGATACATCAACGGGTAGTGAATAGATATTTTCAGCTTTTAGGACAAGTATGTGAGGTAGGATTCCGAATTACTGGGCTGAAGACGGTAGGCCACACTTTATTATGTGAAAAGGACATGAAATAAGCAGCTGACACGTAGTTAATACGACACACAGATTGAAACCTTGTCTCTTATGATGGTTTTAGTGCCACTGACACATAAATTTCCTCCTGGTACTACGGACCTGCGTCTCCACGGATACATACATACATACATACATACATACATACATACATACATACATGATCAGCATGTCAGCACATCTACTCGCCTATTGTCTTTGCAGACACTCACCTCCTCATACATTGATAAGCATCTATGTACGTTCATTTAGCCTGCTTCTTCTCCTGCCTGTATGTCCAAATAAAGCTGCCTAACACTCATAACTACTTACATTGTGGTACTGTTTGTTAATTGTATGTAGTGTTTCACTTTCTAATGTGTTTCTTTTAACAACTATGTAAGTTGATATACAAGTTTGGGTAACAGAGTCCCCGTCTTTTTGGGAAAGATTTGCAAACTCTGCTTGCCATCTGCTCACTTTGTGGCTGCTTTATTGTAGTTGTCTTTCCTTTTTTGTTAGGAACTTGATGTGGATCTGAATGTATAAGTTCCTGAATTTTCTTATTTTCTTTACATATATACAAATATGCTTTAAATCATGCGTACCTACTCATTTACTTTCTAGCATACAAGCAATAATCCAACAATTCCACCACTTCATCTGCTTCAACGTATCTTATACCTCACCACTGTACCTACTTACTTCCACACTTTCATAATGTTTTCTTCAAGTTTTCGGTTTAAAGACACTGTGTAACACATATAGTTTCAGATGACTGTACTGTAATAATCTTAGGAATTTTATAAATACCGAGTCACATGACCACAATTATGATATTGTATTAATTCTAGTTACTTTCTGTTTCTTTCTGTTATCTTCTGTGTTCGCGTTGACCAATTCGACGTTTATGCAACATGTTTATCTGAAGTATCCATGATACAAGTGCACTTGTTCAGAATCTGTGATGTTCCGAATTTGCCGATGAGACTTGTTTTGAAGTTTCCACACTTTCTATTATATAGCACATAATAATGCCTAGTAATATTGAATTAACAGGTCTTGGTGAGCTCTTCAGTGTATCGCAGATTGTCGGATGGACGCGGACAAGACAATTGCGTTTAATAAAGCCCACATAGTTATTCTATTCATGTTCCCGACATTGTACCAGGGCGATCATAATTTCAGTACATCATTCTTGAGTATCCCATTAGCACTTCAGCGAAGTAACAAAGTATATAGGTATATACAGCAGCTATAAAATGGCAATTTGAAATTTACTATCTTCTGTGTATTTTGATTGGCAACAAACGTTTCATATCTCTTTGTAATTTCACGTTGTTTACTGAGAGGAGACATCCATCTAAAAAAAGGTAAGAGAAAAGTCCAGGGAGTGCCACAATCACAAACCGCAGCCCTTCCCAGACCCCAAGAGGAAGAGGAAACCGACAAATCCAAACAAGCACAAATCGAACAAACACGAAAAGCACTAAGATTAGCTCTCTCTTCCCCAAGCGAGGTAATCGCAATACTAAAAGGACTGAAAAACACAAGAACAAAATGACACATGGAAAGACATACAACAAATCGCCTCGTAGAATAAACCACAAAGCAACAAAGAGTAAGACTAACACCGGGACCACTGCCTTAGAACGTTCAGTAGAGTAAACCACCGGGGGAGGGGGAGGGGCTTGGGAGGGGGTTTAAAGCACTTTCACAGCTAGCCAACTTCACAAGTTTAAGATATATTCAGTTAAGTTTGGGTAACAGAGTTGCAACCTTTTTGGGAAAGAGTTGCCAACTCTGCTTGCCATCTGTTCATTTTGTGGCTGCATAATATTTGCAGTTGTTTGTCTTTCCCTTTGGTGTTGGGGGCTTGATGTGGATCTAATTGTATTAGTTTCTGAGTTCGCTTATTTACTTTGAATCAATTGATGACAATGTCTTACGTATAGAAGATTGCATTATGCCAGACAGTCAAGAATTTATAACCAACAAAATGGTTATCATCAGGCCAAAGAATCCATGGATAACATGTCATATAAAACCCATTATAAGAAAAAGATCACGTACCTTAAAAGATATAAGAAACCCTGTTATATGTTTATATTGGAAAAAAGGAGTATTTTGACAAACTTAAGGATCTACTGTCAAATAAAAGCTCAAACTCTAACTTTGTTTTGGAAGACGTCCAAACAAATCCTCAATACAGCTCATAATTCAACTAATTTTCCAACCCTGACAATGAATAACGAATATGTCGAAAGCGACACTGAACTATGTTAAACAATTACCTTTTATCGCAAGCTAAACTTGACGACGGCAAGAAAAATGTTCCACCTCTACGTTTACCCTAACATACCACTCTATTCTCAAACATATAAAATATTTTTGATGTCCTCTCTAAACTGGACAAGAGTAAAGCATGTAGTAAAAACCTCTTGAGTCCTCGCCTTCTAAAAGAAGGAGCTCCTATCCTCTTGAACCCGCTCACTGTTGTATCTAACAGATCACTTAACCAATGTTACTTCTTCCCATCCTCTTGAAAAATAGCTAATGTTACCCAAATTCACTAGAAGGCAGATAAGTCTCTTCCCCAAAATTACAGACCTATTTATCTCCTAAGTCCTACTGGTAAACCTAGAGAACGTTGCCTGCACAAACATCTTAACAATTACATACTCAAATATCAGCTTCTGACTCCTTTCCAGTCTGGTTTGTTGCAGGTGATTTTACTACTTACCAGTTATTATTTACTCATCATACTTTTATTGAAGCGGTTGACAGTGGCAAACAAGTAAGAGTAGTCTTCTGTGATATGAGCGAAGCGTTCGATAGAGTCTGGCAAAAAGGATTTCTACACAAACGCTCGCATATTGAAATTTTTGGAAAGCTCCTGCAATGGTTCAAAAGTCATTTCTCAGACAGACGACAGCAAGTTTTCTTGAACTGTGTAACCTCGGACTTGGCTTCTGTCCTAGCTGGGGTTCCGCAGGGATCTATCCTTAGCCCTTATTTTTTTCTCATCTAAATAAATGATTTGTGAAAAGCATTAGTTCTTTCATACTTTTAATCGCTGATGATACTAACCTGTCTACCATTGTCGACAACACGGTAACTGCTGCTGTCCTTCTGAATATTGATTTAGACACAATAAGTAAATGGACAACTGATTGGATAGTTGACTTCAATTCTGCAAAGACAACCTCTCTTCTCATAACCATAAAATTGCAGCCTTTACTTAACCCGCCTCTTAAAATGAATAGTTACATTAAAACTTCTAACCATATACATCTAGGCGTTACCTTTACCAGCTCATGTTCCTAGACCGAACATATTAAACAATCTTACTGTAACATATCGGAAAAGTTTAAATCTTATATAAGTTTAAAATTGATTAGCTAGCTCTTGAAAAAATTATACGTAGCATGTGTTAGGCCTTCATTAGAATATGGCGACTGTGTGAGATAATTATTAGAACGATTGTAAAAGGTAGACCTATTCGTAACGAAGCTGCCATAATAGTATCACAATACAAGTGCATTGCTGGATCCAGAATAGGGCAGGTACTTCAGGGCGGGTTTCGCATGGAATGCAGCTCACTCAGTTCAGGTCTTTACGGTATCTAGACCTATGTGTTCTTGCGGTTGACTCAAAAGTGCATTGCACTTTTTCTATACCTACATGCGTGCCAGAAATTGATTTTTATCTAATCGTCTACCGACACACAATGTTCACGAGGTACTATTTGTAAACGGAAATGCACCGTGGAATGAAAACGATGCAGTTTTCTTTCAAGTACAAGATATTATTATCAAATCAAAACGGTTTGTGGAATAGCTTAAAATACTACAAGCACAAAGTATGAGCCTCAGCTTCTTGCTAAATTATCTATTATGGTTACACCTGTGTAGCATTAACTTAGATTATGAACATTCTTTCTTAATTCTTAGTTGTTCATAAAGAATATTGACACAATATCTTTTCAATGTTAAGGTTACAACGTCGTCCACGTGACATATATTTAGTAAGAACTCGCTACAGTCGATGCTCTCACACTGACACTGTCCATAACTAGTAGGTATAACTTCGGACGATTTTGAGATCTTACTATATTACAGATACTTTTTGTGGTGTTTCGTTGGAGCCTTTATGCGAACCGAAGTTTTAAGCTGACCGTCTGACACATTACATGTTGTAAAATTGATATCCATGAAACTGAAAGAATAAAATATTGTTTAACATAAAAATAACAGTGTAGATACCCGGGAAATCCACATATAAAATTACCGACGCACGAAAAAGGAAGATCTACAAAAGAGAAACCGCCTTGGACTGGTCAGCTGACAAATTACGGGAGTTGGTTTAAGCCAGTTTAAGCCTTTTCATTATTCTGATGCAGCTCCGAATTACAAGCTTATGTTCGTTCCGCTTAGTAGTTCTCTACCTCATCAGTGAAACATCACAGTGAAACCTATACGGTCATGAACACTATGATGAAACAAAGCAAAGGACTCAATGCCGGTGTTAAGCCAGAACACAAGAAAACCGCAAACTGAACCGTGATGGGCCTGACCACAGGCATTGACTGTCAGGCGCCAATATTGTACAGTCAACCCTCTTTATACCGACACTCGATACAACGACAAAATTCGTTAAAATGACAATTTGACTGTTACGAAACCTTCGCATAAGAGGTAACAATTAGTCACAAATTATGCAAGAATATTGAATTTAATACTTTAAAGAAACATGTGTTTTAGATATTTGTTAGAATTGCCTCAGTGAAATAATAACAAAACAAGGCCTTTCTTACATATCAATCTGCTCATTATTTATTCTATACAACAGCTAATTCATTTTAACGGCAACGTCTTTGGGAACAAATGCTGTCGTTGTAAATCGTTGTAACGAGGGTTCGCTGTACAACGAAAAGAGGGAATCAAAGTTATTAACCATAATTGGGTTAACAACTATGCATGCAGTTTGCCGAACAATATCCGTGTTGTATAACCTACGTTTTTGACGCGAGAAACAATCTTTTCAAAGTATTCCGAAAAATCAGTTTTGTGTTCTAAATTTATAGAATTAGTCGCCGTACAATTCAGGTTCCGACAGATCTAGTCATATTATATACCTCTAGAGTAATAACAAACAACCCTCTTTATACCGACACTCGATACAATGACAAAATTCGTTATGATGACAATTTAAATGTAACGAAACCTTCGCCCAAGAGGTGACAGTTAATTAGAAATTATGCAAGAATATTGCATTAAAACTTGAAACAACGTATGTTTTGGATATTCTTTAGAATCGCCTCTCTTTCATTCTGTCCATTAAGGATGCTTTACAACAGCAATTTCCTTTTAACGGCAACATCTTTGGGAACAAATACTGTCGTTATAACGAGGGTTCACTGTACTAAGATGTGCTGATAAATTAAGTGCCTACATTTTCTATTGAGCAGATCAAAGATCATAATATACGAGCCGTATGTCAAGTAAACTATTTGATTAGGAAACACTTATATGATAGATGTATCCAAACGTCAAATTCTAGGTCCCTGGAACACAAAGCGCTTGAGATACGCCCCTGTCAAAGTAGGCCAGATGTCGAAATATAATTCCAAGTGGCCTACTGTTGGTATGCGACACTTCATCTTCAATAGATATACACCCACATACCCTCATACCAAATACTATGAGCCTAGGATATACCTAAACAAGCTGTTTCCCTCAAATATGTGAGGCGTCAAATCTGAAGTCGTAGTGATTTTTTTGGGGCTCACGGTTTCTCCATCGACATTCCACATGTGATTCGTCAAGGAAAGTTTTCATGGAAGCCTTCATGCGGACTGAACAAATTATGTGTCTAAACCGCGGAAAAAGTAAGGGCGAGGATTGTGGCCACGTAAAATCGATTTAAGCCCCCCAGTGAAATACTTTTCACTGACCGTTCCAAGGCGGTTCTTCTGTCGTGGTTTATTTTTGTTATAGTTCGTCTTTGAATGTGTATGTCGCTTACATCGTTTTGTTTTGGATAGCCATTTGGCCACTTTGTGGGAAAGTAACTGTCCGTTTGGCTTTCTGCTAGTTATGTTTCCATTAGGGTCTAGTTATTTCGTGTTTGTGTTTCTTTTCCTTTGATGTCCCTGATGGGAGGTGTGGGATAATTGTATCGCTTCTTGATCATTGCCTTCCCTTCTATTTTGTATAAAGTATGCCTATGTCAAAATATATGTCATAGTAACTAATGTTTGGTATGCGACTCATCATCATGGCCGTGCCATGCGAAAACGTGTCTTCGGGCATATGCTGACAGCTAAAGCCCAGATCAACCTTCGAAAGCGCACATTTTGATCGGGGCCTTCGTTTTCCGCAAACAGAATTATGGGACATTATCGAATGTATCAATGATAAGCAAATGACAGGAAGAGATTTAGCGCACGAGTGGGATGAATCGCGCAAAGTAAAAAGGTGTTCTCGAGCATACGCAAAATGCATTTTGCGTATGTTCGAGGAAACCTTTTTACTTTGCGCGATTCATCTTTACTAGATGCACTCGCACACAAATTTTGTAAGCCCACATGAGGTTGAAATTAAGTCCCTATGTCCTTCTAATTGCTTATAATCGAAAGTGTCGATAAGCCATTTCATAATTGCTTCTGAGTATTTTTTCTTTTTTTGGTTTGGCAATATAAACAAACATGTTGGTCCAAACTTCAAAAGCCCGCGGTAAGCCTAGACCGGACAGTACAGGAGATGATAAGCCGCGAGTAAGATATTTGATGGACCATAGGATGAAAGGACGAACGAAATCACAGAAGGAATGCCACCCTACGGTGTCTGTTCGGTGGGCCGCTGGGCCTACAAATCTCATAATCTGCTTATATCGTCTATAACAGACAAAAGTAAAAGCTATGAGGTTTCTCGCTTTTAGCAAGCAAAACTGAATAAATCATATAGTCTGCTGATTTCGATTAAAGCATGGATACGTAACAATAATATGATATGTAATAGTTGAAATTATAGGGCCATTTTTTCTGAAGCCTTGTAATGCAGCTCAGCCACGCTATATTAAGGTTTCTTCCATGAAACATGATTGGCAGTGTAAACATTTAAGAATCACTAAGTCTTCGTGATTGACATCCACAGACAAACTGAACTAAAAATACAGAAAAAAGATAACATGTAACATATGCGAGCAGTAAGCTATAGATTCACTATGGACATCCACGTATGGCTTGTTAGTACATTCGATGTTCGCAATCTTGCAATATCAGAATTTGTACTCAATCTAAAAATAAGCATGCGAAGGCCCTGACCAGACGTATTATTCGCTCCGGTTCTGTACGCATATATCTTCTTTTAGGTTTATTGATCCCTGTTTCATATGGACTGCGCCAAGCAAAAAAAGTGTCTTCTAGCATGCACAAAGTGCACAGATTCAGATTCATTCCACGCATGCGCAAAATCTCATCCGGGTATTTGTTATCCATTGATGCATGCTATAGTGTCCAATAATTCTATTAGTGTACAGCAAAGGCTCTGAACAAAGTGCGTGGATGCGGAAGCTGATCTGGGCCTTCGCTGTCCTCATATGCCCGAAGACACGTTTTTGCTTTGCGCGGCACATACAATACTTCGAAGTATAAATCCTTCGGAACTTGATACTTTTCAACAAATACGCATACTATATGAGTCCAATAGTGTAAAGGGCCAGTAAATATGGTGTAAAGGGCCAGTAATAGCAATGCTATGTCGAAGTACAGGGTGACAAATATTTTAATAGCACTGCTATATCGAAATACAGGGTGACAAATATTTTAATAGCAATGCTATGTTGAATTACAGTGTGACAAATATTATAATAGCAATGCTAGGTCGAGGTACAGGGTGACAAATATTATAATAGCAATCCTATGCCGAGGTACATGGTGACAAATATTATAGAAAACAATGCTATGTCGAGGTACAGGGTGACAAATATTATAATAGCAATGCTATGTCGAGGTACAGGGTGATAAATATTATAATAACAGTGCTTTGTCGAGGCGCAGGGTGACAAATATTATAATAGCAATCCTATGCCGAGGTACAGGGGGAACAGATATTATAAAAGCAATGCTATGCTGAGGTACATGGTGACAAATATTATAATAACAATGCTATGTCGAGGTACAGGGTGACAAATATTATAATAGCAATCTATGTCGAGGTACAGGGTGATAAATATTATAATAACATTGCTTTGTCGAGGCGCAGGGTGACAAATATTATAATAGCAATCCTATGCCGAGGTACAGGGGGACAGATATTATAATAGCAATGCTATGCCGAAGTACATGGTGACAAATATTATAATAACAATGCTATGTCGAGGTACAGGTGACAAATATTATAATAGCAATGTTATGTCGATGTACAGGGTGAAAAATATCATAATAACAATGCTTTATCGAGGTACAGGGTGACAAATATCATAACAGCAATGCTATGTCGAAGTACAGGGTGACACATATTATAACAGCAATACAATGTCGAAGTACAGGGTGACAATATTATAATAGCAATGCTATGTCGCGGTACTTGGTGACAAATATTATAATAGCAATAATATGCCTAGGTACAAGGTGACAAATATTATAATAGCAATGCTATGTCGAAGTACATGGTGACAAATATTATAATATCAATCCTATGCCGAGGTACAGGGGGACAAATATTATAATAGCAATCCTATGCAGAGGTACAGGGGGACAAATATTTTAATAACAATGCTATGTCGAGGTACATGGTGACAAATATTATAATAGCAATACAGTGTCGAAGTACAGTGTGACAAATATTATAATAACAATGCTATGTCGAAGTACAGGGTGACACATATTATAACAGCAATACAATGTCGAAGTACAGGGTGACAATATTATAATAGCAATGCTATGTCGCGGTATTTGGTGACAAATATCATAAAAGCAATAATATGCCGAGGTACAAGGTGACAAATATTATAATAGCAATGCTATTTTAATAACAATGCTATGTCGAAGTACAGGGTGACAAATATTGTAACAGCAATACAGTGTCGAAGTACAGTGTGACAAATATTATAATAACAATGCTATGTCGAAGTACAGGGTGATACATATTATAACAGCAATACAATGTCGAAGTACAGGGTGACAATATTATAATAGCAATGCTATGTCGCGGTACTTGGTGACAAATATTATAAAAGCAATAATATGCCGAGGTACAAGGTGACAAATATTATAATAGCAATGCTATGTCGAAGTACATGGTGACAAATATTATAATATCAATCCTATGCCGAGGTACAGGGGGACAAATATTATAATAGCAATCCTATGCAGAGGTACAGGGGGACAAATATTTTAATAACAATGCTATGTCGAGGTACATGGTGACAAATATTATAATAGCAATGCTATGTCGAGGTACAGGGTGACAAATATTTTAATAGCAATGCTATGTCGAAGTACAGGGTGACAAATATTGTAATAACAATGCTATGTCGAAGTACAGGGTGACAAATATTATAATAGCAATGCTATGTCAGTGTACAGGACGACGAATATTATAATTGCAATGCAATGTCGAGGTACAGGGTGACAAATATTATAATAGCAATGCAATGTCGAGGTACAAGGTGACAAATATTATAATAGCAATGCTATGTCGATGTACAAGGTTTTGTTGTGTACTGGCTCGATACTTTCTTTAAAACAAATATGTTAAAGCGTTAACTATTTATCTAAAGCGCCTGAAAAACTCAATTCTTTTGCTACACTACATCACGAAAACATGTCTATATAATTTTGACCCTCTAAAACCCCACATTTATATAGTAAAGCTGGGGTTTACAGGGGTATACATTATTTTGCTTATTTTTATTCAAAACAAAGATTGTGAGTACTCGTTAGAACCGCCTCCGCGAGGCGGTTCTAACGAGTACCAACAATCTATGTTTTGAGCAGAAATATGAAAAATATCAGAGTTTTTATCTGAAAATGTTCAGTTTTTGGAGGTGAAATTTTCGATATATTTTTAAACTCAGTCAGGAATATCATACAGCATCTGTTCTAAAAACATATTCAATGCGCGGAAGTCGAAGTTTCTAAACATAAGGAGCCATATAAAGCGCGCTTTAACTCAAACTCTAGCCCGAGCACTCTGACTGAACTCACAAGATCGTTACCTTCTGGTCTTACTACTAATACTAAAGCATTTATGTTTGGTCAATTACAATTTCGGACGAGGCCTTTTGGGTCGAATTAGCTACACAAAAACGAGTCTGATATGGACAACCGACACTTCATCTGTTTTCATTTTCGAGTGCGGCTTCATTGTTCCCAAGGGTTATTCATTTTGGAAACTTTTTTTTCACTATAGCTGTGTAAGTGCCATAGGGCGGCAGTAAAACGTCACCCTGTACTTCAATATAATGTAGTTTATATTTTCTGGTTCCTTCCCAGTCAGCATTCTACGTAAATCTATATCGGGCCGTCATCGGCCCGTCAGGGTAGAATGCTAGCTGGGTTGTGATCATTAAGCCCCTTCTGGGATTTTCAAATTTATATCAGTCACTGATGAAGCCCAGTTGACCAAACATTGTTCCTTTGGCCCAGACAATAGGGTTTATAATTTATATTTTCTGGTCATTTGTGACCAATGAGCCCATATCGTGAATTTGTAAATTTATAGAAAGTTCACTGATGAGGCCTAATTGGCCGAAACTAGCTAGTCTTACCCAGAACATTCGACATTTCGGCTGCTTTTATTTTCGAGTATGGGTTCATTGCTCTCACGGGTTATTTCCTTAAGAATCTATTTAATTAAACTTGAATCTAGATACTTTTGTGTATCTTGTTTGTGTACGCTTTCTTTACAGTTTATAGATTCTGTCGCATATAGTGATGAAGATAAACGTGATTTAATCGATAGAACTAGAAAAACATATATCGCTGTACCATTCTGGTTTGAGAAACTTGCTTTTTTCACTTCTGAGGATCATAAACATTATACCTTTCGGTCTTTTCAGAAAGTGGGTCATTTCTGTCTTCTTGATTTATCGTTATCCGGTTTGGTACTTAATTATACAAACAAATAGTGAGTATACCGATCTGAAGCATGGCCCCTTGTTGCAGATATCGTTCTGTTTGTTACGGAAAAGACTTTATATTGTCCCTTTCTTTTGAACGTCAAGTCAATTTAACTGAAGCATTAAGTTCCAAAGACTCGATGTTTAGATGACGTCTTAAATAATCTTCTTGATTTCTTAGAACAAATGGTTACTGAAATATGTCTATAAGAACTTCAGTGAAATAATTAATACCTCTAATATAGTAAATAGTGGGATACGCACGAAATGGGGATAGTCGGAGGAGGCATCAGTTATGGAACAAAGACCTTCCAAAGTACCCTATAAGGGTAAAATGATGTCACGGCATCAAAAAAAAAAAAAAAAAAAAAAACGGAACCATAGCTCGAGATCAGAAGGGGTATCCACCTGCTAGATTTCTTATTTCTTCACGAAAATATATGGTGTGGTACTAATTTAAAACAGCCTCAGCGAGGCAAACCTGTTAGATTTCTTATTTCTTTACGAAAACATACGGTGTGGTACTAATTTAAAACGCCTCAGCGAGGCATCCACAACGAATGTTTTTGTACAGGAATGAGAAAAATACCAGCATTTTTAAATTAAAAAAGCGCCTTATTTGGAGCTATTGGCACAATATTAAGAAAAGAACGAACAAACAGAAGAAACTACAATAAAACGAGTGTCTTGGAACGGTCAACAGCACAGCTGTTGATGGGCCTAAACTAGGCCCCGATTTAAAAAAAAAAAAAAAAAGTTGTTCTTGCTCAACTAAGCTGAGCATGAAATTGTCTCTGCTAAAAGATCTTAAATTACTAACATTTGCAAATTCTTTCTTGCTTAACATAGCTGAGCATGAAACATTTTCTTCTAATAAATATCATTACGAAAACACGCCTATTCAAATATATTGAAAATTTCGCCACCAAAAACTGAAAGTTTTCAGATAAAAAATCTGATATTTTTCATATTTCTGCTCAAAACATAGATTGTGGGTACTCGTGAGAACCGCCTCGCCGAGGCGGTTCTAACGAGTACCCACAATCTATGTTTTTGAGCAGACATAAGAAAAAAAATGTACACCCCCGTATACCCCAGTTTTACTGTATAAAAGTGGGGTTTAAGGGGGTCAAAATTATATAGGTATAGGTATGTTTTCGTGATGGAACATGCCAAATACTGTTGGCATTTTTATATTTATTAGCAGATAAAATTTCATGCTCAGCTGAAAAAAAAAAAAAAAAAAAAAAAAAAAAAAAAAAAATATTATAACCTCGGGACCTAGTTTGACTGGCTCCCTCGTCCTTAATGCTTATACAGCTGTTGATGGGCTTAAACCTGGCTTCACTAGTTTCTTCTTCCTTAATGCTATAGCTTCAGCTACAAAGGCTTGTACGGTGCCCTAACACGTCAGCGGATTAGCACAGAAAACCAAATTAATTACCTTATCACTATTTTGATGAAACAAAGACGAGTGATAGACCACAAACAGGAAGTCAGAGCAAAAGAAAACGCTAGTAAAACCGTGATGAGCCGGGCAACAGCCATGTTATATCAGGCGCAAAGCGTCTAGAAAAGATTTCGGATTAAGACGTCATTGAGTCTGCGACCCGATCCATCGTCGTGCAATTAAATAGGGCAGCAAAGTTGTCATTACGAAAACATGCCTATGTAATTTAGACAACCTTAAAACCCACTTTTATAAAGTAAAACTGGGGTATACATTATTTTTCTTATTTCTAGCCAAAACATAAATTGTGGGTACTGGTTAAAACCGCCTCGCCGAGGCGGTTCTAACGAGTGCCCACAATCTATGTTTTGAGCAGACATTTGAAAAATATCAGATTTTTTATCTGAAAATTTTATGTTTTTGGAGGTAAAATTTTCTATATATTTGAATAGGCGTGTTTCGTAATGTAACTTTGAATGGGTTGTCCACTTAGCATGCAGTGTGTCGCATAACATCTATGTTATATCCTATACTGTCAAAACGATTGATAATATTTTTTAATTGTTCTGAAAATTCAAACTTACCACGAACTTTTCTTAGTTTGTAAAGTAAGTTTCACGAAATTCCAGTTTCTTCAGATTCCAAACAAACGTTATATTTAGAAATTATATGAGCCGGGGCACAGTATTTCTTACAAGATTACATGCGCACCCAGCGAAGACTCAGTCTTTGCAGGGCATTCTGTGGTTAGCCAATGGTCAATTTCGTCTTCAGATGGACAGCGAAGACTCTGAACGGCCTGTGCGGATGCCATCATTAATTCAGAAATATGATAAGAAATCATTTCATTTTTGATCCAGTTCAAAAACGAGACTCTGACTGTAATTGTACAGGCTGTTAGATGCATTTTCGAATGACTTCTATTCTTACCATATTTCACATATTGCATGTGTAGGCAGGGGGAACGAATAATTGTGTGTGTGTGTGTGTGTGTGTGTGTGTGTGTGTGTGTGTGTGTGTGTGTGTGTGTGTGTGTGTGTGTGTTAGTGTGTGTGTGTGTTTCAATCGGATAAGACCTCTGGCTGCTATGGTAACCTATAGTTGCCATTGACTTATAATGGTAAAAGTGGAATTCGCCATTACAAAAGTGTTACAGAAATGTTCCTTGAGTAGTCCGTTACGCCACACGTGAATTTTGTCCAAACCTTTGGATTTGATTTGTTGCCATTGCAACCAATACGTTAACTTTGGAAAAAAAAAAAAAAAAAAAAAAAAAAAAAAATCTTTCCTCAGAAGCCATCAGGAGGATGAAGCTGAAAGTTTACAGAAATGTTCATAATATTTGCCTCTACAAAAACTGTTTCGTATTGCCGTCGCTCAAAATCCGCAAATGAAAAACGAGTGCCTACCATTCTAGGTTATTAAATGATTATGTTTGTTTACTTCTACTACTGATTATACTACCACTACTACTACTACTACTACTACCACTACTACAACTGCTACTAATGCTGCTGCTGCTGCTATGCTATCGTCCGTATGGCAGCATAAAGTTTCCATTGGCTAATAATCGGAAAAGTTAAAGTTGGTAAGTCTGCTTACAGAATAATTTGAAACTGAAGTTTATATTGATAATCACCAAAGGCACTGATCAGACGGGCAGATGTACAGGCTCATGTGGTCCTTTGTTGTTTGGGTATGCCCGCCCACCACCCCCCCTCCCCCCCCCCCCCCCCACACACACACACACACCCACCCGAGACCCCTTTTCACAAGATACAGCTCAATTATAAAGCAATGATCATCATCTGTTTCCTGAGATTTTGTAGTCAATAACTCACAAAATCAATAAATCAATCCTGCAGCCTTTACTGTATTTACTCAAAATATTCTGACAAACCTGCATGAATAAACTGTCAGACCCAGACCAAACTGCTCCAATATCTGTCTGCCAATTAATTAACAATTTTAGACAAATCTCCAGGTAATCAACTGGGCTTGTTAAATTTCATTGGAGTTATTTTGACAAAAGTTTTACAGAAATTCCCTTTGAGTAGTCCCCTGTGTCACATATGAATTTTCAAACTGCTGATTTTGATTAGTTGCCATGGCAACCGAACAGTCAAATTGCACAAAATATTCAAACCTTTTCCTCTCAGAAGCCATAAGGTTGATGAAGCTGAATCTTTCAAGAAATGTTCTACAAAAAATGTGTTATTGTTGTCATTGCTTGTGTGCTTTCGTCGCTTTGGCAACTTAAAGCTTTCCTAGACGTATAAGGGTGAAAGTAAAACTAGGCCACTTTTCCTGTCTTACCGCAGATATTTTGACACAAGTTTTATAGAAATGTTCCTTGAGTAGTCCTCTACCTAACATATAAATTCTGTTTAAGCGGTTGAATTTGATTGGTTGACGTGGCAACCAAAAATTGAGAGAAAATAAAATAATAATAATAATAAAAAAAGATTATCTCCACAGAAACTATAAGATGGGTAAAGCTAAAACATTGCAGAAAAGTTCAAAATAGTAGCCTTTACAGCATTTCATTCACGTGAGCATTGTGACCCATTGGCCTCTGGTTATCATTTTTATTATTATTTCAATTATTATTATTATTATTATTATTAATATTATTATTATAATTATTAGTAGTAGTAGTAATAGTAGCAGTAGTAGAAGTAGTAGTAATAGCAGTAGTAGTAGCAGTAGTAGTAGTCATAGTAGTAGTAGTAATAATAGCAGTAGTAGTAGCAGTCGTAGTAGTAGTATGAGTAATATGAGGTATATGTCACTTTTATCTCAAGCTTTTGATCGGTCTAATTTTTGTGTATTGTGAAATGAAAAATAGAAATTATTCCTCTTATTGCAATATCGACTTATACACATTTACTTCGTTTTAATACATTTAAGTTATCTTCGTTTAAGATTACTTGTCCATTTTATTTATTGTCACTGATTTACTTCTAAATTCATGAAACTTCTTTCTTAACCCTTCAAGTCTGGAGACGCAAAAAGAAGGACAATTAGCAAACAGTGGAGACGCTGATCAAACGCCGCAGCATGCGGCGTTTGATCAGCGTCTCCACTGTTTTCAAATTGTTTAGCAATTTTTCTCTAGGAATACCTAAATCACATAACATGACATACCTAAAACTGAAATTGGACTTTTCCAATATATAGTGTGGGTGAGTTGTTTTCTGTCTAACATGGGTTTTAAAAATTTAATAGTGCATACCACCGTATAGGAGAACCAGCGGCATATCTTTGAAAATATAAAACGCTACATTACCCGTAAAATGCGGATATTTTAGAGAGTTGGTTGCACCCTGCGAAATAACCCCTGAGTGTACAGATAGGCTGTATCATTAAGTCTTGTGTGTCGATAAAGAGACTTGTGATTGTTGGAGAATAGTGAAGCGATTTTGTACTGCAGTGATATAACTAACGGTGTAACTGAATCTAACAGCAGCAACAGTTATGCTATTGTGAATTACCCGCTGCTGTCTTAAAGATAAAATATATACTTAATAGATAAATACTTAATTCTTGCGATTCACCAGCAGATTTTGTGACAAAAGTTCATACGTACTGTTTCAAAAAAAAACAAAAAACAGATTTTTATTTTGAACAAAATAACAAAAATAATAATAATAATAATAAAACATCATTTTAGATTACGCTGAAGCATTAATAAATATTAGTAAAACAAGCTATATAAAATAAAAGATCGGGTAAAATATGGATTACTACAAGTGAAGTTATATAAGAATGTGTTTGATAATGCGGTAGATCTTCATATATATTATATTACTTTATTGGATTTAACTGTGTCTCATCTATCTAAAGATCGACATGGATTTTACACGGTAAGATAGAACTGTTATATACTTTGTCATCTAATCTAAGCCCTGTCTAGGTTTTAATGTCTTGACCAATAGTCCATGCATATATATTTAAAGTACAGTCGAACCTTTATAACTCGAACCTCTTTGAGACCATGTAAATTTGTTCGAGATATGGGTAGTTGGAGGCACTGAAGGTTAATCATGACGCCAGGTCAGGAAGCAAATGGCGATTTTTTATGGATTCTTTTTATCTTCTAGACAGTTATGGTATATTGAGTGTACTCATTAAAATCGCATCGACGAGGCGATTCTAATTACACACAACATACGATTTCATGATTTTAAATAAGAAAAAATCCTTCATTATTTAATTTCTTCTGCTATCGGAAGAATTTCTTAGGGACTCAGATACGTGTTCGAATTAGCCATGGTAAACGAGTCATCGGTGTTTGAGCTATTGAGGTTCGACTGTACATCACGAAAACATGCCTATGTAATTTTGACCCCCGTAAACCCCACTTTTATATAGTAAAACTGGGGTTTACAGGGGTATACATTATTTTTCTTATTACTGCATAAAACATAGATTGTGGGTACTCGTTAGAACCGCCTCGCCGAGGCGGTTGTAACGAGTACCCACAATCTATGTTTTGAGCAGAAATATGAAAAATATCAGAGTTTTTTTATCTGAAAATTTTCGGTTTTTTGGAGGTGAAATTTTCCATATATTTGAATAGGCGTGTTTTCGTAATGATAACAGGCAATTATATTTTGTCTTTTATAATAATGTTGTTGTTGATGATTATATGAATAATAACAATAGTTTGAATCGATTTAGAAAGCAAATATTTGATTTATATTTCATTTAATATTACATTATTGATAGTAGCTACATTCTTCGTATTATTTTTATTATTATTATTAGTAATGTAATTTTGTTAAAGTTGTTGCTGTTTATTGTGATGAGAATAGTTTTTATAATTACAGATACATTGCCATTATAATATTTATTTTAATTTATCTGTTCATTGAATAATGATAATAATAATAATAATAATAATAATGTTATTATGATTATTGGTGGTGATGGTGGTGGTGATGGGGATTAATTTTATCTATGGTGATGATAATATTTTTATTATTTCAAATGTATAGTATAATTGCTAAATAAATGGTTGCTACGGACGTTTATTATTACTGCTATAGTGTCTATTTCGTTTAGTGGAAAATTTCTTTAACCCTTTCATACATGCAGACCGAAACAGATACCAATGTAAACAGTGTATATCCTGATGAGACGGCTCGTCACGGCAGTCTCATCAAGATCAATACTGTTTGCCATTCTATTATCATTGATTTTTACTAAACCCCTATTTGCAACAATGGATGTGTCTAAATTAAGAGATGGCTGAGCCACTTTCGGAAACTCAGGGGTGAAAAGGTTGATTCGAGAGACAGTACAGGAGTTATTTACTATTTGTAGCTCTGGGAGCATCGATAGCTTATCTAGAATCCTGCTTAAAGTTATAATTGGGTGTCGCTGCAGCAATGTGTTTCCAAATATATGTAACTTACTTAGGCTCAGATGAGCCTTGTTTCCTTCCGTGCAGTCTGACTTTAGGTCAATGAATACAAGTGAAAGATTTTATCACCGTTTTGCAAAGAAAGACAACTTTAGTAGTCATGAGTTTGCTTCTCTAGTATTTGAAGACTTCTAGAAGCAAATTCTTTCCTTTAAGAGCAGTCCTCTGGGAGCAAATTCTATATTTCAAGAGTAGTTGTATGGGAGCAAATTCATGATTTTAAGAGTAGCAACAATGACAGGGGAGGCAAACTGTCCTGTGTCAAAGTTACTTCCATTATGAGTGTATCCTGTCCCTGAATATACAAAGTTTGCCCATATTATTGTTGGGTGTTGTTTATAATTTCATACAGAACAATATACGATCGGACTGGGCGGATGCACGGAGCAACTGAAATAATCTGTTTGTAAATGTTTGTAAGTTCATTTTCGCTTGGAACGGTTCTTTTTGTATTCTTGGCAATAGGACGGTTGACTGGCCTAACGTGATAAAAGGGACCTAATCATTACGAAAATACGCCTATTCAAACATAGTGAAAATTTCACCTCCAAAACCTGAAAATTTTCAGGTAAAAATACTCTGATATTTTTCACATTTCTGCTCAAAAAGATAGATTGTGGGTACTCGTTAACGAGTACCCACAATCTATCTTTTTGAGCAGAAATAAGAAAAATAATGTATACCCCTGTAAACCACAGTTTAACTATATAAAAGTGGGGTTTAAGGGGTTCAAAATTACATAGGCATGTTTTCGTGATGTGCAAACAGCATATAGCCTGATCAATATGCATATGTACGCGAACTGATTATAGCCTTCGTACTTCCTTAACGTGTGTCCGTCTGTGTATTCTTATGTGTATTACACGAACAACGAAGACTCTTATCAGACATACATGTTACACTTGTTTTTATGACGATCTAATAAATGCAGACCGATTTATGATCACTGCCGTACAGAAAGAGCTTATTGTTGGACTGGCAGAGAAACTGCATGGTATGTCGGAATTGAATTATGAAAAAGACTGCAGTAAGAGGCACTATGAGAAGGAGAACCTAAAAGGGTATATCTATAAACGGGCTGCAGAGCCGGATTATCCAGTGAGAAACAGCCACTTGTAGAAAGTAACTTTCTCATACATTATCGTAACCGCGCCTTACACTATTGACTCTTAGATTACTAACATGTGAAAAATAAGCCTTCTTAAATTTCTTAAAAAACTTAATTCGTTTGTTAAGTTTTACATAAAAAATATTGTTCCCACAAAATCACTTGTTAAAGCACACTTTAAATTAATTTGACAGCTGGTAATTATAAATGCACGGTTTGAGACAGTGAACAACTTTGTCGTAGCCATAACATCTATATGCTAATGGATAACACAAGGTTGACGACATATTTTCTTCAATTACCCAACTAATGTCTAGAGACCTTGACAAACAATGTAGACACCAGATCAGATACCACAGACCGCGTTGTGTAATTAGCGTCTTAACGCTTACCATGACATTGGCAATATGTAACAAAATAGCAAACTTGCGGTCGGAACAAAATGCAAACTTGCACCGAAAAAGAATGGTACCTATCCATTGCAGTGATTTCATGGCTATTAATATATGCGGACTGGCTTGATTTAACCCATTTATGCTTGCGTCCAATAAAAGGGGCATTTGCAAACAGTGTAGACCCGGATCAGGCGCCATAGAAGGCGTAATCTGCACGCAAAATTTCTGTATAAAATCCTTATAACTCTTTCACTGCCACGGTCGATAATAATAGGCTTTTACAAACAGCACAGATCCAGATGAGACGGCTCAATGAGCCGTCTCATCTGGATCTCCGCTGTTTGATATTCAGTCTTTCAACTTTACATATAAACGTCTTTCCAAACGATAGTTTGTTAAAATAAAAAAAAGCAGACGACAAATGTTGTTTGAATTTTGGCACCGAAAGGGTTAAACAGAAAAGGTATCCTTCCGACGATCATGAAGGGACAGTTCATTGATGATATTCAAGCAGCGATGGGTTAAGCGTTTAAGGTAGATATACATCTTAAACAGAAAAGGTATCCTTCCGACGATAATGAAGGGACAGTTCATTGATGATATTCAAGCAGCGATGGGTTAAGCGTTTAAGGTAGATATACATCTAAAACATGTTGTCGTCATTTTGCAAAGGGGAAGAACTTGTAGACAGAAAGTTGCCTCCCTAGTAATTAAAACTTTTCAAAAATTGAAACTACTCTTAAAGTAAAGAACCTGCGCCCACCGGGAGGCAATAAGACTATATGTAATAGTAGGCTATAAGACTACATGTAATACACAGGGAATATGTACTATATGTATTATGTAGCTATGTGACTACATGTACATGTTGTACGTAGGCAATACGACTATAGGTCATAAGTAGGCAATAAGACAATATGTAATATGTAGCTATGAAACAATATGTTATACGTAGGCAATAAGACTATAGTAATACGCAGGAAGCTAGGAGACTATATGTAATATGTAGCTAGGAGACTATATATATAATACGTAGGCAATAAGACTAGTAATACGCAGGAAGCTAGGAGACTATATGTAATATGTAGCTAGGAGACTATATATATATAATACGTAGGCAATAAGACTATAGAAATACGTAGGAAGCTAGGAGACTATATGTAATATGTAACTAGGAGACTATATATATATATATAATATATAATACGTAGGCAATACGTAGGAAGCTAGGAGACTATATGTAATATGTAACTAGGAGACTATATATATAATACATAGGCAATAAGACGCTCTAGATGCGATTAGCATGTACCTGACAACGGAGGACCAGAACAAAAAGCGCCGTTCGCACTCTGTTCTCAGTCTAAGTTATCCGTCTAATCGCATCAAGAGCGTCTTATTGCCTGTGTATTATATATATAGTCTCCTAGTTACATATTACATATAGTCTCCCAGCTTCCTACGTATTTCCTACGTATTATATATATATATATCAACAAACAGAAACAGCCTTTGTGATTCTTTGCGGACTTTCTGGCTGATCTGGATCTACTCTGTGACTATCATGATTGCTATTCTGCGCTCTTGTAACAATATTGTAGCTCAGGTATCATGTTCGATAACAACTGTCGTCTGCTTTGTCATCTGCTTCTGATTTTAAAAGTCATTTTTGCAAACAATGTGGACCCAGATCAGACTGCTCCTCTAGACACTGTTTGCCTGTATACAAAAATAGATTTGAAAAGTTTGCAAGAATATTCAGCAGACGACATAAACAGACGACATTTTCAGATGCAGGTTTTCTTGGCGTTTTATGGGTTAAAGTCATATGAAGACGATCAATGGGTGATAAGAAAAGACGCTGTACAAAGAAACGCCGTAGAGTCGTGAGTTTAAATCCACCATCAGCAGAATTCGAAGGCAGGAACGTTCACCACTCGACCATCCTGACTCCTCTTTATATGGGGAAAATAGACTACTTTATCAATAAATATATTGATATATATTGACATCTTACATTATTTGTCCTAAAATTTGATTACAGTGTGCATTTTACTACATTACCAGCTCCTGTATAAAAAATCTGCTGGGCTGAATGGCAAACAGTGCTGACCCAAAGTCTGAACTGTTTTGTCAGGCCTGTCTGCCCGAATGCTTAGGGCAACTATGGTATTCTATTTTCACAAACCGCTACTTGTACCATGACTAAATGTGGTAGGGCGAAATCCACGAATTAGACCCGTCAATCAAATTAATAAACTCATATAGATAAGTTCCGATCAATCACGTGCATCTTTACGGTATATGAATATATGTACCTAACAGGACAAGTAAACCAACACTTTTGACTTCACTCTACCAAAGCGGATATGATATACTCAGCCTGTTTTTGAATACCACAGCTTATTAATAGATTAACCCATTGTAGACTGAATAGACTTCCCCACAGTATATATTGGAAGAGTCGAATTTCAAATGCAGGTATGTCAGGCTTTGAGATTTAGTTACACCTAGAGAAAAATGGCTAAACTATTTGCAAACAGTGAAGATCCTGATCAGACGCCGCGTTCTGTGGCGTCTGATCTGGGTCTGCATTGTTTGCCATAAACCCTTTTAGGGGTCTCCAGACTACAATGGGTAAAGGGGACTTGATACTCATTTGAGACAAATTTTGAGACTTCCTTTTTTTTCTTTCCTGTTCACCAAGTCCCTTCTAAAAAGTTGTCTACTCTAACAGGAAAAGTGTCTACTCTAAAAGGACTCAGCCATTCAGTAAGTGAACAGGACACGCACTGATCAATCTGGGTCCATCACGAAAACATACCTATATAATTTTGACCCCCATAAACCCCACTTTTATATAGAAAAACTGGGGTTCACAGGGGTATACATTACTTTCCTTATTTCTGTTCAAAAACATAGATTGTGGGTACTCGTTAGAACTGCCTCGGCGAGGCGGTTCAAACGAGTACCCACAATTCATTTTTGTTACCAGAAATATAAAAATGTCAGAATTTTTATCTGAAAACTTTCAGTTTTTTTGGTGGTGAAATTTTCAATATATTTGAATAGGCTTGTTTTCATAATGGAATGCGCAGGTTGCTCAGGGACTTCGCAATCCGCCCATGTCTCAATAAAACATTTCCGTTTTGCACTCATCAAATGCTAATAATTCGAAAAATTAATACAGGTAATTCTTTTTCAAATGGCGTTTGGGGTTGGGAGCTACAATATTTTTTGATACTGACTACTGCGTGACGTGTATACAAACATGTGCAGAAATTGATCAGATCACGCGACTGCCCGGACTAATTTTGTCTGGTTTATATTTCGAGCTTGCAACGAGGAATGCGTTGTTGCATGTGAAGCATCAAACGATGCAATCTCAAGGATGCTGTATTATACCTTGAAATAGAAATCAGGAGTCATTAACAGAAATTGAAATAGATCTCTGTCTGAGCGCAGAAAATCGGCCTTATAGAAACAAAGAAAACCAGCGCAGTGTTAGCATGCGCAGTGAAGCCAAACTCTTCGACGTTTCCGTAATATATCTTAAATGTTTTCAGGCTCTACAAACTTGCCAGCGAACAGGGACGGTTCTGATCAGTCTGCAGCTATGCGCAAGCTTGTTTGTGCCTTCACCGTTCGGTTTTCCGGTGTTCTGATTTAAGTGTATTATCTCATATAACGTATTTTACGTAACTTATTAAATGTTTCAATTTTGATTTAATTCATAATTTAATCCATTAAGAAGTTACCGTATTTGCCTTGCGTATAGGGACAGACAAACTTTAGCAAATAGTGTGGACCCAGATCAGACGTCGCATTATGCGGCGTCTGATCTTGGTCTACACTGTTTGACGTACATCCAGCCATTTTTAGACAAATCAACGCGGTATAAAATGAATTTGTTCAAATTCTAGACCAAGTGTAGTAGAAGGTCAAATTCACCAACACCAGCACCGTTAAAATTTGCAATTGTGTATTTTGGTCAATGTCTTTTTTTTTTTTTTTTTTAAGTTAAAAAAAAAAAAAAAAAAGATTGAATTCTCATAAAACCTAGAGCAAATACGACATTTTGTCTTGATGTTGTTTAAACGTTGCAGGCTTATTGGGTATTTATCATTTTCATACTTGAAAATCTTCGCGGCGGTGGAGGATTTATTGAGCTTTATTTTTTTATGTTTGTCATGTTGCCAAAAGTTAGGATTATAACGCGGGTCTTCCTATTCAAATTATATTATATGTAGCTGATAGAGCGATAAAAATCGCCAAACGTGAGAAAAAGTTTAATGTGTTACAAAGATATGCAGATTATTGGTTTAATCGTATAATCGCCATGTCTCGCTTTTAATAGACATTTTAATGAAAAACAAGGTGTTTGTTGTGAACAGAATTACATAACAAGTTAAACGTTATACCCAGGCCATATGCAAATACCACAGAGGCCATTCACATGCATCTACATTACAAATCACAGCACGTGAGAGCCAGATAAGCGTTTTATAATCAAATTCCGAAAATAATTGTACCTTATTTGAACATCACAGGAAGTCCCATCCCGTGCGGCTGCGCGCTGTCTGATCCGGGCCTTTCTTAGGGTCGCTAATCGCTATATTTTACAATATCCGACTATGAGTATACGAACAGCGAAAGCCTTGATTATACGCCACATCACGAAAACATGCCTATATAATATTGACCCCCTTAAACCACACATTTCTATAGTAAAACTGGGGTTTACAGGGGTATACAGAGGTATACATTATTTTTCTAATTTCTGCTAAAATTTTCAGATAAAAATTCTGATATTTTTCATATTTTTGCTCAAAATATAGAGGCGGTTCTAACGAGTACCCACAATCTATGTTTTTGAGCAGGAATATGAAAAATATCAATGTTTTTTATCTGTTTTTTTTTTTGTTTTTGGAGGTGAAATTTTCTATATATTTGAATAGGCATGTTTTCGTAATGACAGACACAAATATATATTTTCACATGGTACGACCCATAAAAATATACATAATCTAGATATAAATTTTCAGGAGATAGGCTAATTTGCTTCAGTCATTAATTTACTTTAATGGAGAGAAATCCTTCATTCTGTTAAATAAGATAACATATTGTATCCTACAGGATGAACTGAGCTAACTCAGATTAACTTATCAATACTATTTAAACAGGGTTTACACAATTCGTACATTCACGTTTTGAAGCTTTTAGAATATGCGGAGAAAATCGCGGCTGCGCAGGAAAACTGTGTCAAATTTATTAATAATATTTGTGAAGAGGTAGTTTTTCACTTAACTCAGGAGATCATCATAAATAGTCCGCAACAAGACAAATGATGTCCTCTTATGTGATATGTGCGCATTTAGATCATCCAGCGCATGCGCACAATCTAATCAGATACTTTGCTTTCGTCCGTATATCCAGTGAATCTGTAAGCAGACAATGAGGACTTTGATCAGACTACGCGGACGCGTTAAGAAAAACACGCCTATTCAAATACAATGTATTTTGAAAATTTCACCACCAAAAAATTCCGATATTTTTCATATTTCTGCTCAAAACATAGATTGTGGGTACTCGTTAGAACCGCCTCGCCGAAAAATAATGTATATCCCTGTAAACCCCAGTTTTACTATATAAAAGTGGGGTTTAAGGGGGTCAAAATAAGATAGGTATGTTTTGTGATGCGGAAGGTACGTTTTCTGACTACGCGGCTCAATAATGTTCTCTGCCGCGACTTAAATTTTTATTTGTTACAGATTAAATGTGCAACATTTAACAAGTTCAAATGCATTAGGGAAATTATTTATATTCATAGTTTATAATTACATCATAATGTCATAAGCAACTGCATTATGTCATTAAATCTTACGCTACATTTCATACAGTGCACAAGAATTATATCTGGACTCCGTCGCAACGAAAAAAGGTTCTTTGCAATTGGGCCACCTTAGGCAAAAAATGTCTTCTGGTATGTCTTCCAGACCAGACCAGCGTGTGTATCTGCGGAGTCTACCGTAGTTACCTACATATCTGCATCACGAAAATATACCTTTATAATTTTGACCCCCTTAAACCCCACTTTTATGTAGTAAAGTTGGGGTTTACAGGGGGTACATCATTGTTCTTATTTCTGCTCAAAAACATAGATTTTGGTACTCGTTAGAGGCGGTTCTAACGAGTACCCACAATCTATGTTTATGAGCAGAAATATGAAAAATATCTGAATTTTTATCTGAAAATTTTCATTTTTTGGTGGTAAAATTTTCAGCATATTTGAATAGGCTTGTTTTCGTATTGAGTCTCTTGCATGTTGAGCATAGTACCAAACTACCGAAACAATCGAGGTGTTGCCGTTACAACACCAAAGACACCAAACTTTAAACCAATTTACAAAACCTTGTAATGCATGTACATGCTACTAGATGAGCGGGAAGGGTAGACTGATTACATTGCTTGCAGAAGTCAAAATACTTTTCATGTCAATCTGATACGCCATGTAAATGAAATCCCTTAAATTTTCAGGTAGGAATATATGAAAGTTCTGTTTGCTTTGAATAAGCAAAATAGAAAAATACAATAAGTCGGCTTTAATAGCGACATTGATAGAGTGGTTGGCTTTGTTACGAAGTTGAGCAACGTATATATAAAAAAAGTCTGGTTACAAGTACTTGACCGGGCATGGTCTAATTTAGACAAATGACATTGCTTATCACTGTCAAATGGCTCTGTCTGTTCGTAAATTTGGTTGAACAGCGTTTCTATTACGTTTGCACTCTCCTATCACTATTATTATATTCGAAATGAATGACAACGCCTGGCAGACATAGTCGGTTGTACATTTTATATCGAGGGTTGAGCGCAAGACTATGGTAACTCAAACATATTTTTGAAACCCTTGTTTAGGGGCAACTTGGACCCCTTTGTAAACAATGCAAATTTAGGTGCCATTGCTCATACGAGCAAAGGCACCTAAATTTTCATTGTTTACAGAAAGAAATTTTGTAATCTTCATAACGCCTTCATGGTGAGGAGATTAGGTTTGGGGAAAATCAACCATCTGACTTACGCCAGTCTTGCGCTCAACCCTCGATATGTACATGTGTCGCAGATGTGCCCGGCATTTTTCATCGTCGACCTGGACTATATAGCTTAAGCTGCTAAAACAAGTAAAATATTCTTCCTGGTAGATTGAACAGATTCATCTTTGATTTTAGTGGCGGATGTTTGTCGGAAATATATTATTGTATGTATACAGTGTGGGTCTTGATCAAGCGTTTAAGGTCCTTTTTCAGCACCCATCACAGAATTCGGAACTCGGGACCACTCGATTCCGGGTTTTACATTAGAACTATCAATCATAATAATAAAGAAATAAGGAACGAAAGAAAGAATAACAAGAAGTTAGAGAGGTATACTGCTTTTGGGTGGTTCGTCCGTTCGTTTTTCCATTCGTTCGACACACTTTGCAAAGGGGAAGAATCTTGAAATTTTATGTGTGGAACCAGGATAGAAATTAATAAGTATTTTTCCATCGAAAATGTAGTTCCAGAGTTCTGCCTTTTTTTTTCGACGGACATAATAGAATCTAGTCAGCATGATATCTCGAAAAGTGTTTTCGCTAGAACCTTGAAACTTGGTATGCTGCTCAGGAATGATTAAGTCAGTTACCTGATTCACTTTTGAAAACAATCTGAATTTTGACGGAGTTTATGCCTCTTATAATATAATGATAATGAAATATCGTCAGCAAGATATCTCGAAAACTATTTGACCTATTGAAGGGCCTTCAAACTTGGTGTGCTTATACGGTATGATGAATACATTACCTGACCGGTCCGATACCGTTGACTGGACCGTCAAACCAAATCAAAAGAACATATAATCAAAAAGGAATTACAAAAGTACATGTACAAAACATTTCTCAACAGGATCCAGGATTCTTGGGATGGGAAATGAATACACTTCCAAGAGAGACGACTCTCGAAGTATACAGTTATCCTCTCAAAGTCCGACATTATTTAATTTGCACAATCAAACGTACAAGAATAAGAAAGAAGGTAACAGAAGCGCAGCAAGAAATCTCAAGACTGTTTGCTGTACGATCATCAACGAATGCGCATAAGATAGGTGTCAGTCAGACAGGTTTTACTCAATTTCAAGGAGTGTTTGTTGGAGATGAGAAAGTAATTATAATCAAAATACCGATTTAAAAAGGAATGTACCCAGGGGATGTGCATATTAATTATATTCCCGCCGGTCAAGAAAAAAATAGAATACATTGCGGTTAGTACCTGGATTGTTAACCGCGATGCTTGACTTCTTAAAACAAAGCCAATCTCTCTACCAAAGACGCTATCAGTAAAAACCGACTTCCACAGCAATGCTGTAGTAATGATCTGTATCCTATTCCGTTACACTTAAATAGCAGCATAAGAAACAAAAAGATAAAATTACGTCAAGTTTCTATACTGTATTGTTCTGCTTGTCTTATTGGAAGTTGAAACACATGATGGGGCAGACATATAATAGACATATTTCCAGGTCTTAAAAAGTGGGCAATTCCATACGTACGTCTGAATGTGCTGGATGAAAGTTTGAACAGACGACATTTTAAAATAGTTTTTCTTAAGTGTCTCACAAAATCAGGTTTGCGCTTTTTATGCAGGTTGTCTCTCCCTAGGAGACGTTTTGTATGGCATGTCTGAGCCTGTTTTCTGGTGAAAACTAGGAAAGTATCACCAATCTATCGTCTGCTGAATTTAATCATATACAGTGAACCCTCGTTACAACGACAGCATTTGTTCCTAAAGATGTTGCCATTATAATGAATTTGCTATTGAAAAGAATCCATAATGGACAGAATGATATGTAAAAATGCCTTCTTTTATTCTTATTTCCGCATAGAACATATGTTTTAGATATATGTTAGAATCGCCTCATTGAGGCATTGAGGCGATTCTAACAAATATCCAAAACATATGTAGCTTGAAGTTTCAATGCAATATTCTTGCATAATTTCTTGTTAACTATCACCCCTTGAGCGAGATTTCGCGACATTCAAATTGTCATTATAACGAATTTTGTCGTTTTACATGTATCGAGTGTCGGTATAAAGAGGGTTGACTGTATTGGTAAAGGTTAATCGTTCATGTGAGTTTACTTTACATGTTAAAGAGGAAAGGAGGCGGTCGGGATTCAGGTTAAGTTAACGCTAAAATATGTCGCCATTTATATAGATCTACTTGGCTCCTGCTGTTACAGTTCAGTGCAGGATAAACAGTTTGCATGCTGGGTAAAACTATCAGCAGACGACATCGTGGAATGTTTTTTTTTCTTATTTTTCCTGGAACACAGGATTTTTACACTTCATGCAGATTGTTTTCTAAGGAGACAATTTGTATGAAGTGTCAGATCTGTCCTATTTTCTAGGAAAAATAAGAAAATTATTACCAATTTGTCGTCTGCAGAATCTGCCCATAGCGCGGTAAGTGTTAAATACTCCTTTTGAAGATCAAAGGTATCCCCTACAAATACATTGTTAATTGACATCGTTATAGATTAATCTAACTACCCGTACAGCGATATGAATCGCAAAATGAGAGAGGGAGAAAAAAGGATCTTCCGGGCATATGCGAACAGCAGAGACCCAGATCAGCTTGTACATTCGCGCAGTCTGATTAGGCATTTACTATATGTCTATATTTTGCAAAACCAAATTATTCTTAAACGGACAAAGAAAAGAGTTACCACGATTCACGGATACTTAAGTTGATTTGAAACTTCACAGAACGCAAACGTCCTGAAAATTCTTTCTTCTCAAGGCACGACTCGTATTACATACAACTAAGGCCACCCAGCATATAAACACAGTTCACAACTGAAATATCTTGTGTAATGGGCGGCATTATCTTTACATTGTTCTAAAGAGATTTTGTTTCAGGGGGCTCTGCTATAGAGAGAGAGAGAGAGAGAGAGAGAGCATACTACATACTGTGGGTCCCATCAAGGGGAGAAACATATGACTGCCTGGTGCTTCTACAATAGCGTTGCTGCAGGCAGGACTAGACTGGCTCCAGTCACCAGTGACTGAATATATTTTTTCACAATCCAGTTTAATAATCCACTAAAATAAAACCAAAATAATATCATGACTATACAGGCTGGTCACTCTAGTGACCAGCCTCTATAGTCATGATATTATTTATGGTTCCATGGATTATTAAACAGAAATATAAGAAAAATACTTAGTCACTGAAGACTGGAGCCAGTCTACAGGCAGGACTTGAGGTCGGATAAATACGGATGGTAGATATTAGCTAGCTCAGCGATATTTGGGGTAGAAGAGAATAATTAGGTCTGAGCCTTCTAACTTTGTATAAAAGAGAGAAAAAATAAATAAACGAGTTCTTTATTATATGTAGCTGAGTGGCCAACCGATTTTAATAACATTCTTTTAAATACTGTACAATATATTGAAGTGCTTAGTTACATATAAAATCTGTTGTCTAAATTTGGTGTGTCTCGTAAACTGGCAACCCTTGCCGAGCGTCATAAAATATGCAGTTTAAACCATATAATTTATGTTTCAATATGTCCTGTTATTAAAAAAAATACTTACCTACTTACTTTTTGCACACGTAAATTTCAAACACTAAATAAATAAGATTTAATTGAACATTCGGATGATTTGAAAGTTGCTTTATCTATTCGCAGTGATTAACTGATCAGACTGCGAGATTGCACAGGTTAATATGGGCCTTGATTATTTGTATATGAGCTGAGCCCTATGCTTCCTTGAATTTGCACGTATGTACTATTATTTGTGATTGTTGGTCTTTACGTGTGTCGAAACATAGGAACATGTATCTTATTACATGTACCCAGCGAAAACTACAGTCAACCCTCTTTATACCGTCACTCGATATAACGACAACATTCATTATAATGACAATTTGAATGTCACGATAGCTTCGCTCAAGAGGTGACAGTTAATGAGAAATTATGCAAGAATATTGTATTAAAACTTCAAGCAATATATGTTTTTGATATTTGTTAGAATCGCCTCAATGAGGCGATTCTAACAAATATCCAAAACATAATGTTCTATAAGGAAATAAGAATAAAACAAGACCTTTCTTACATATCATTCTGTCCATTAAGGATTCTTTACAACAACAAATTCTTTATAATGGCAACATCTTTGGGAACAAATGTTGTTGTAACGAAGGTTCACTGTATTTACAGCATGCCAATCCATGCTGTTTTTCAGCTGGTCTTGTAATCACGAAAACACTCCTATTCAAATATATAGAAAATTTCACCTCCCAAAACTGAAAATTTTCAGATACAAAAACTCTGATATTTTTCATATTTCTGCTCAAAACATAGATTGTGGGTACTCGTTAGAACCGCCTCGGCGAGGCGGTTCTAACGAATACCCAAAATCTATGTTTTGAGCAGAAATATGAAAAATAATGTATACCCCTGTAAACCCCAGTTTTACTATATAAAAGTGGGGTTTAAGGGGGTCAAATTTATATAGGCATGTTTTCGTGATGTCATCACTGTGCGCTCTGTGGATAGCTTACTTTCAAGGCGTCTAGGACTGATCAGACTGCGCATCTTTGCAGGTTGATCCGAATACACGCAGGGCGCATATATCTTAAGTTTCTGACTCACGTTATCTGCTACAATAGTTATGTTAAGCAAGTTTCCATTACGAAAACATGCCTATTCAAATAAACTGAAAATTTTAGCACCAAAAAATGAAACTTTTCAGATAAAAAATTCTGATATTTTTCATATTTCGGCTCAAAACATAGATTGTTGGTACTCGTTAGAACCGCCTCGACGAGGCGGTTCTAACGAGTACCAACAATCTATGTTTTCGAGCAGAAATAAGAAAAATAATGTATACCCCTGTAAACCCCAGTTTTACTACATAAAAGTGGGGTTTGAGGGGGTCAAAATATTATAGGTATGTTTTCGTGATGTCTATCAACATTTGAGAAAAGGTTAATTAGAAGGCAGTTTGTAATCCTAGCCTGGGTATGTAATTTGGCACGATTGAACTGCGTTCAGATCAGATCTGATCTGTAGTCATTCACGTAAACCATATTTTGAGTATTACAGGTTTTATGAGACAACGTTTACTTTTATATGTGGACCTAGAAAGTACATATTCCACAATCGTCTTTCAACCGCTCTGGTAATCTTTGCTTAGCATCACTGGAGATAATTTGCGAATGCACAAACTAATGTTGGTTCAACCAATCAAAGCATCTGTATTATCAGTTAACCCTTTTAGCCCTGTAGACCTGGACAGATACTTTTGCAAACAGTGTAGATCCAGATGAGAGGCTCAAACTGAAACGTCTTATCTGGATCTACACTGTTTGCCATGCTAGTCTTGATTACAGCTCGTGCGCTGTCACCCTTTTGGCAACAATGGATGTGTCCAAATGAAGAGGTGGAAGAGTCTATTTCAAACTCAGGATAAAAAAGGGTCAGGAATAGTAAAAGAGAAGATGCTAAATAATTCTGCGATCATTGAATGTCACCGTAGTTGTTGAAGGTTCATGATTTCTCTCGTCTTTCTAAGGTCACATGCTGCTAAATTTACAGAGCACCAGGTTGGTTTCAGACAAATATAATTCCATATTAAATATTTCAAAATTGTGCCTTGATGCCAGCAGTAGTCAAAATGCATAATTCAGACAATGCCACAGTAGGTATTAGCAAAACTGTATATTTTGAGTGGTTCAATCGAATATGCAGGTAAAAATCATCTGGGTTACATATATTTCTTAAAACTACAATATCGCCAGTAAGCAGTAGTTACAAATCTATAGCGGGCCGTTATCGGACCATCAGCTACGCCGACGGGCCGATAACGGCCCGCTATAGATTTATAAAGAATGCTAGCTGGGTCTGTAGTGTCTTCGAAGAGGCGGGAGCTGATTACATGACATATAACCTATCATTCCGTCGCTTATTTTGAAAATGTCCAGAGAGATGCTGTGAGGCAAGTACTAAGTTTTACCATTTGAACTTTAAAAAGAAAATGTGAACAGTAGAATATTTGCAAAAATGTATAAAATATATAAGGAAAAACAATGGTAGTCTGTAGCTTCTATGTTTCTTACCTATAGGAAGGTTATACGGAATCTGGCTCTTTCACTTGACTTTGTAACCTTTCTGGTTCTGCCAAACATTAATATGATGAACAGTTATTGATAGGTTCATCTCGCAACCAGAGACAGCAGACCCGTCTGTCAATATAACTCTGATGTATTCTTGACAGAACTGGCAATAGGAAAATATAAAAATGGCGTAAACTTGAACGCAATCTGTATAAGACAAATTTGTTCCGTATACTGAAAAACGTGGAATAGAATATAGACCACAGCCCAATTTCACCGTCCCAATATGAAATGCGTCTCTGTAGACCATCTTTTATGGTAAGCCCATGCCGTCTGATCAGGACCTTCGCTATTCACTGTTTAGTGTTAATAAAAGTTTAAATATTGCACATGTAAATAGTGAAGATCCTAACTAATTTAGCATGAATGTACTAGCTGGTTCTCGGCCTTCGTTCTTGGCATATTTCAAATGTAAGTTTACCTGTGCATCAACACTTTTTAAACAGATATTTTATTAAAGGGAAAATAATACACTTCCAGGGTGGGAGGTAACGCTTTTAAAATCATTTTGCTTCCCATGTAAAATGGGTATAATTTTAAAAGAAAGAATTTGCTCCTATTAGAAGCACATTCTTTCCTCTTAGGGTAGATCCCTTTTTAGAAGGGGATTGGTGTTCAGGAAAGAAAGCAGGAGGTCCAAAAGATATTTTTTTTTTTTATTTTTTTTTTGCAAAAATGCCGCAAATATCCATTCCCCTTAAAACTCAGTTTTCGTTATCAGTTTAGTTTGTCTAGGGCATAATTTTAAGTAAAATATCGTACAATATTTACTGTAAATATTTAGATAATGATGTCTGATTAACAGGGGATCCAGACTAAACTGCTAAAGGAGCAATTTGATCGTGATCTACTTTGTGTGCCATTCCGTCACAACATTTTAGCCACCTAATCAGGTAATCAACATCCTTGCCCAAATTATTGTATAAACATGGGAAGGGATATAGTTTAAACAGAGTTAACACGGTAGCTACGAGACGTTAGTGGAATGGAGCTGATGATGTTGAATGAGTGAAAAACAGAGTAGACTCTGATCAGAAACCGCGTTTTTTTCTGAGTCTGCGTCTTCAAAGATTACTCGGCATAATGATTGTGATACCTAAAGATCTTACCAGACTTGTTCTAATATTTGAATAAGACTATGTGTCAACAACTGCACAATAAATCGCAAACAGTGCAGATCCAGATCAGACGCCGCATCATGCGGCGTCTGATCTGAATCTACAATGTTTGCACCGGCATTTCTGTCCGAATAATTCCGGTAAACATAATAGATTTTGTAAGGTATTGTTTACCGACAAGATTACATTTTCAGACTGTTTTCCTCATTAATTTTAATTTGATGTGTAAAAGTACATTGCATAATTTACTTTGGCGAATTCGGCAAGTGTTTTCGAACTATTGTTTATGTACAGCTGGCTAGACATCAAAATTTTCTACAGCACATGTGGACTTCTTCAAATGTCTGCCATATTCTTTACGATGAAAGAGCAAGATAGTTTCTAAAACAACTGCATGTTCTGTCTTAAGGGGAAATGATATACTCAAAGGAGATAACTCTGTAAAAAATGGTTTGCCTCCTTCCTGAAAGAAGTCTGCTTTAAAAGGGGAGAATTTGCTTCCAATAGGGAGCAAATTCTTTCCTTTTAGATCAGGTTCTTTTTAGAAGGGGATCTATATGCGGAAAAACAAACAAACAGTCATATAAATTGCCCTCCCTTGTCAAAAATTATGGAAATATACCAAATGTATTTATTTCGCTGAAGCTGAGCTAAATATTTTAGAACATTCTCGAAATTAACAAAAAATACGAACCGAATCATCATAAAAAGTATTGCGAAATATTTAGATTGATCAGTTTGGTCATCTCGGTCTGATCAAGGATAGCTTACAGTGCTTGTCCAATAACCCAGTAAGCATTCTACATAAATCTAAAGCGGGCCGTTATCGGCCAGTCAGGGTAGCTGACGGGCCGATAACGGCCCGCTACAGATTTATGTAGAATTGCTAGCTGGGAAATGAGTAGATGTGCGTAAAGAAACTATTTGAAATAAAGTGAAACCATCTAAAATCTGTCCTTTTTTTATTGCGGGGGTGGGGGGGGGGGTGGAGGAGGGGAGGGGGGAGGGGTGGCGGGGGCGCTTCTCTGAAAAGAAACAACTTGCTGCTCATTCTTAGGAGCTAATCCTTTAGTTTGAGAGTGGTCCTCATTTTAGAAGCGATACCAGAGATTTTTTTTCTAGGTTTTTATTGGGCTTCGTAAAAAAATCCCCTCTAGACATACCACTGAACTGGATATTTATTCGAACTTTAGAAATAACGTTTCATAGTTTATGTAAATAGGTAAAGAATAATGGTAATAACGACAACAATAAAAACAAAAACAAAAAACAACAAGAACACACACACACACACACACACACACACACACACACACACACACACAAAAACACAAACAATAACCAGTACCTTCCTTGGATACAAAAAGAAATAGCACGCATTTGATTATAACTGATCTAAACATATGGATAGAGTCCTCAAACAAATGGTCTGTCTGTCATGCCAGATGGAGTTGTATTCTGTGGTTTGGCTTGAATGGTGCAGAAAATCTGACAATGTGTTCGATACGGGGCACATGATATCCTACATTATGACTGATACGAACAGTGGAAGTCCAGGTCTGCATAGTCAACTCAATTTGATCCACGTTAATCCGGGAATTGTCGCTGTATACTGTCTAGAAGATGCAGCTATTGCACATGCGCACAACGATGGCTTCAAACAAAGCTTTACAAATGTGAATAGATATTCGCAAAAACATCACTTACATTTTCCTGTGTTGCGTTCTCTATATTTGATCCACTTCACGCGAAATGGTGTCACTTGTAAAATGCATAGGTTCAAAGCACATTCCCGTCTGGAACCTTGATACATACTGCAATATCCAGTGATTCTATAAGTAGAAAGTGAAGGCACTGATCTGACAGCACAGACGCACAGGTTGAAATGGACCATCGCTGACCGCATACTCCACGTAGGTACATCCCAGTAAGCATTCTGCATAAATCTGTAGCGGGCCGTTAGCGGCCCGTCAGGGTAGCTGACGGGCCGCTAGCGGCCCGCTGTAGATTTATGTAGAATGCTAGCTGGGATTAGTTACTAGAATAAGGCTCATATGGAATGTGTGAGTTAATGGGAAAACAGTGTGCAGCTAAATATATCAAGAAAGATATAGGAAAGATATTTTTGAAGTTATTTATGATTTTGTGTGAAGTTAAATCCAATAATTACACCCTGCGACAAACGGTAGTTACCGCAGCAGGTACTTAATTACCCAAAGTACTGCAGGTCTGTGGATTTTCAAACATTTCGTGCACTTCGATGCTTACTTTCTAAGTAGGATAAGCATCATACATTCGTTTATCAAGTGAAATCAACATTTTGATTTGACTTGACTTGCGTCCGTTTATCACTGCTTCATATTAATTTAGAGTCCTCGAATTCCAGATACAAGGCTATTCATGAATTAACCCATTTATGCCTAGCGTCCCTTAAAAGGAACATTGGCAAAGAGTGTAGGTCCAGATCAGATGCCGCAGAAGTCTTATCAAGGTCCATACTATTTGCATTAAATAGAAAGGAGGGCAATGATCAGTAATCGATACAGTTAACTAACACCTTCCGTCCAAGACACAAAAGAGAAAGAAGTTTGTACATAAAGCAACGGCACCACAATCAAAACGAAAAAAATCACCAGGAACTGGTCAGTAAAAATCGTACTGGAGTGTGTGTGTGGGTGGGGAGGGGGGTAGAGGGTGTGTGGGTGTGGGTGGGGGGCTTAAATCGAATTTACGTGGCCTCTACCGTCGCCCTTAGTTCTGCTGTGGTATACATAAGACATTAGTTCAGTCCGCGTGAAGGGTTTCTAACTCATCAGTGCAACATCTCCGAGACCATAAAATCAAATGAATACAGAGATGACACAAAGATGAGAACTCGACAGCAAGCAATAACTAAAATGCTAAAGCAAAAGAAAACCAACAGTTGGACTTCGGTGGGCCCGACCAGAGCCAGAACATTAGGCACCAACCAACTTACTTCAAACTCATAGGCCCAACCCTCCGGCGTGCAACCAAAGAGGGAAGCAAAGTTATTAACAGTGATTAGGTTAACTACCATGCATGCAGTCTGTCGTATTACTTTTGTTGTACCCAATCTTTATATATCGAAGATCAACTTTATGAAATTGAAATCATCGCAAACATATATTTTTCTTAATCTATATACTAAGTTACTATAAAATTCAGGGTCCGATATGCCTTATTGCAGAAGAGATTTAAGTCCGACATTGAATTTTGAAACTAAATCGAAATGGCGTCTATGAAATTTAGAAAAAGTGAGAAATTTCTCAAAAAACGTATTATTAATAAAAACTAATCAGACACCCCTTAGATAAGAAATGTACTTGTCCAAAGAACAAAGTTAGAAGAATCCACTCGACATAAATTACTGGGTGGTTGCTTAGTCCCGATATAAAAAGTTTTTGTTGACTTTTCTATTTACAGATTACAGGTCCCGATAGGAAATGATTTTTTTTTCTACTCAGGTACCGTTTTTTTTCCTACATTTTTTCCAGGAATTTAGACAATGATTTTTTCCTACAGTTATTTATGACGTCATTAGAGGAATTTCATTTTGAACCATTGTGGATAATTTGCTTTTATATGTATAAAATGCGTGTCATTTGCGTAGGAATAATTTTTTTATAAAAAAAATAATACCTTTTAGACCATGGTTAAATTGAAATTGATAAAAATTGTGCAGGAAAAAAACTTGTTCATTATAGCCATAAAAAATATTCAATATCAGGACCATGCAAACACCCAGTGAAACGGGTTAAAAGCTGCTTTTGCAAGCGCCTAGTTCACACTCTTTACCCTTCTCTTGCTGAACACGACATGCCCTGTCTTAGCAAACAGTATAGATCCAGATGAGTTGAAGCCAACTGATCTGAATCTGCACTGTTTGTCATTAAATATGTGAATTTCTATCAAAAATCCGGATCAAGTAATCTGATTGGCTGGAAATTTGAAGTAGGCGTGGCATCTTAAGTTATTCAGCAAGGCAAGGGTTAAGCATGAAACAGTTCCAGCTACATATAATTGTTTGTTTACGCAGGAATTCTCTTACTTAGAATCGTTTATGCTATTTCCATTCCGAAACAAATATTATATGTGTTTTATAACCATGTCAAATATAGTTTAGATATCTCGGAAAGGCTGTAAGCGTCTCATTGTTAAGCCATGAGTACTCAGAACGTACATTTGCGTGATAATATAAGATTTTTGTCCTAAAATATCCACTTATAGTTGTTGTCTAGAGCAAGCGGAAGAATGTGCTAGGGAGTCGAGAAAAAGTTCGAATCAGCCACGATATACGAGCCATCCGTGTTCGAGCCATTGAAGTTTTACTGTATACAGATATATGTGGCTTGTTTTTTTAATTTCACAAATCTATTTTATCTTGTTATTAAGTACATAATCGCCACCGGTGTAAATGACCACATCCCAGTAAGCATTCTTTATAAATCTACAGCGGGCCGATAACGGCCCGCTGTAGATTTATAAAGAATGCTAGCTGGGATATTCGTCACTTTGTTCATGTTTATACACTGAAAAGGGCATGCGTTAGACCAACATATTTTACATAGGTGTGTTAACATTCTAAAACTTATAAAACCTTATCACTTGTATCTATACACGTAGTTAAATAATAAAATTTTACAAAACCTGAAAATGAAACATGTACAAACATTTTGCAAACGAAAAGATATTACTGATATTACTGAAATCGTCAATAACAAATAATTACTGACAATAAAAAACAAATGCATGATAAACATTGTTCAGTTACTAATAAATGGGGAATTTACAGCTGAGATAAAGAATAAAGAAATTGCAACTGCTGTGAAATATATGTAATGATAGATCCCCTGCTCTAGACAACTACTGCTGTTCTATTCATATCAGATTGAATTCAAGAACCAGTTGGAGCGTGTGGCACAGACCACCATGGGCACTGCTTTCAGCACGTGTCTTCAACTTATACATCCATGCATTATTTTTCCTTTGAACGTACATCCCTTTTTAGAAATAAGCTAAAACAGTTTTTGCAGAGTCATCACGAAAATATGCCTATATAATTCTGACCCCCTTAAACCCCACTTTTATGCAGTAAAGGTGGGTTTACAGGGGCATACATTATTTTTCTAATTTTTGCTCAAAACATAGATTATGGGGACTCGTTAGAACCGCCTCGGCGAGGCGCATGCAGTTTCACCTGATGTAATCTTATCCCGACTGATAAGCTATCCAAGAGAAATCTATTTTCAAGTACAACTGCAATAATTGTCTCGACGTGATTTTGTAAACACAGATATCTGGGTAAAGTCTAGCGAAAAGGGATCTCTGAGCATACACGGAAATGCAGGTTCACTGTTTGTAAGGAGCCTTCAAACGAGTCGAATAATCCATTACGAAAGCACGCCGATTCAAATATATAGAAAATTTCACCTCCAAAAAACTGAAAATCTTCAGATAAAAAACTCTGGTATTTTTCATATTTCTGTTCAAAATATAGATTGTGGGTACTCGTTAGAACCGCCTCATCGAAGCGGTTCTAACGAGTACCCACAATCTATTTTTGTGCAGAAAGATGAGGCGGTTCTAACGAGTACCAACAATCTATTTTTTGAGCAAAAATAAAAATAATGTATATCCCTGTAAACCCTAGTTTTACTATATAAAAGTGGGGTTTGAGTGGGTAAAAATTATAAAGGCATGTTTTCGTGATGATTTGGTATTTTTGCAGCCTTTGTACCAAGTTGATGATTTGGCACCTGCAAAATCGAGTGAACCACGTGCAGAGTTTACTATAGACCGTTCTATGGCGGTGGTTCTAGTATTGTTGTTCGTAATGTGGTTCTGTGGCTACTCGCTGCGGGGATTATTTAATATTTGGCCGGTATATTGTCTAATCACGAAAACATACCTAAATAATTATGACCCCCTAAAGCCCAACTTTTATATAGTAAAACTGGGGTTTACAAGGGTATACATTATTTTTCTTTTCTGCTCAAAAACATAAATTGTGTGTACTCGAGTACCCACAATATATGTTTTGATCAGAAATATGAAAACTATTAGAATTTTTATCTGAAAATTTTCATTTTTTAGTTGTAAAATTTTCAATATATTTGAATAAGCGTGTTTTCGTAATGTTACCGTTGTGTAATTGGATCCTGTTAAGCATTGTAATCATCTTGTTGAGGAAGATAGAGCTGGTTGCTTTGCTTTTCTTTGTTCTGGGTTTCTAGTTATTCCTGGACATCTTCTATAATATCATTACGAAAACACGCCTATTCAATCATATAGAAAATTTCACCTCCAAAATCTGAAAAATTTTCAGATAAAAAACTCTGATATTTTTCCTATTTGTGCTCAAAACATAGATTGTGGGTACTCGTTAGAACCGCCTCGACGAGATCTACCCACAATCTATGTTTTTGAGCACAAATAGGAAAAATAATGTATACTATAATGTGTACTATATAAAAGTAGGGTTTAAGGGGGTCAAAATTACATAGGTACATAGGTGTGTTTTCATAATGGAAAAATAAGCTTAGCCTAAATGCGAGCATAACACAGACCTATCTGTAGTCTGTTCAAAAGACCTTCACAGCATCATTAACGAATATTAGTATATATAAAAATATATGTAAAATCAATAATAAATGATAAAAATAATCAGCAAAATGTGTTCGTGACACTTATTGACACTCGTTTCTTATCACTTCGTGACGCTTATTAGTGAGACCCAAATTTCGTGAATAGCGGTATAATCAAATCCCCCCAGTCAGTTCTGCCATCTTCCGATGACAACTTCCGGGAAGAAAAAGAAAGAAAATTGGTCAGAGCGATTTCTGCTGAATGTATATATCGTTGTATGTTACTTTCCGTGATCACATGTCATATTCTCTACCGTAGAACTCACTTCATTCGCGATGCGCTATGCTCGCTATTATTTGTTTTCAGATCTTACCGCGCAGTCAGCAAGTCAGGGCCCTTCTCTGATCGTTGACAATTTTCTTCTTTCCAGTGATTCAGTATACGAACAGCGAAGGCCCTGTTCCACAGGTTTCTTTATGCTTGCGCTACCAGCACCTACCTTGAATAGACATTTTCACATCTCTTGATATGTTTGCGTTACGCTAAATGGTGTCTTCTATTGTAAGCGAACAACAAATGTTCAGTTGTGGGTGCATTTATGTCAAACCAATCAGTGTCTCTATTGTCAGAAAGGGAAATAAGTTTGTAGAAACAAACGTTTTGCTAGTCGACGATCGGGAAACAAAAATGCCTATGCAACTTAAAAATATCAATCTTTCGCCTTTGCCAACACCTTGTAATGGACAGCTTATCAACAGACTCATCATTGTGATGAACAAATGCAAATGAGCAGAGCACAACATTTCCTACAAGATCACATGTAGCCAAACATTAGAGCTTCCTTTAGATGGACAGTTGAGGTTCTGCTTTGTGTGTTGTGGATGCGAAAGCTGATCTGAGTCTTCGCTGAGCGCACAAGTACTCTTGGAGGAAATGCTCTGCCCCGGCTCAGTTATGTCTGTCAATATAATAATTGTGTATTTTTGACGTTCTTGGCAGTGAAAACATATGTGTAACAGTAAATTATCATGCTTTGTTTCTCTAGCTGAAGAAACCCATTTATATACTGACAAACATAATGCGATGTTTGCGATATATGTTTCTAGGACATTTGGAATCACCGCGTGCAAGATGTGGTTTACAAATGTTTCACAAATTTACAAGTAATGAAGATATTCTCTAATCCTGATATGTACATTGCGCCAGATAAGATGGGCTATCAAGAAGATATGCGTCCTATTTCTCCTTGAAATATGTGTTGTGGATACTCATTAGAAGTGCCTCTCCGCATCACGAAAACATACCAATATACTTTTGACCCCCTTAAACCCAACTTTTATATAGTAAAACTGGGGTTTACAGGGGTATACATTATTTTTTTCTTATTTCTGCTCAAAACATAGATTGTGGGTACTCTTTAGAACCGCCTAGGCGAGGCGGTTCTAACGTGTACCCACAATCTATGTTTTGAGGAGAAATATAAGAAAATATCAGAATTTTTATCTGAAAACTTTCAGTTTTTGGTGGTAAAATTTTCAGTATATTTGAATAAGCATGTTTTCGTAATGGAGTCCCTTCTCATAATTACACACAAACTATGTTTTCGAGCAGAAACAAGAAAAGTATATATTCTTTTTGACTGAAAAAGGCCTCGTATCTGGAGTTATGCATATATACAGTATAAACATGTATAGAGGGGATTTTACACTGAAATTGTGTTTGTGGCAGTAGCCTGCTTGATCGAAGAAATTATTCAATATCGAACCGTATTACTTTTACATGAAATCTCAATATTGTCCAACTGTGCGAAGAGTTCCAGAGAATGACGCGTCACATACAGTACAAACAGAAGTAATAGTCGTACAGTTAAGTCCGGCCCCTAGGTTATAAAACCTTTTTCGTGCTCAACTCAGCTGAACATGAAATTTTCTCTGGTAATAAATATATTTATTAGCAGAAATTTTCATGCTCAGCTATGTTTAGCAAGAGAAAATGAGTAGTTTTTAATAATTTGAGATTTATTAGCAGGACAAATTTCATGATCATCTGAGTTGAGCACGAAAAATAAAGTTTTATAACCTCGGGAGCCCGAGCAGTTTATCAGCATCTCAAATTTCTATGCAGTTCATTTAAAGTTTTATTCTAAAACATTATTCATTTTCCTCCTTAATTACACAAGGGTGGACGGGTCTCTATGACGATGCCTACCTAAATATGATACCTAATATTGTCTTTAGTCGGACAAATCGTGATTCAACTAGAAGTTCTCTTTAGCTCTGGCTTTTAGCGTCTTACATGTTTGTCACGAACTCGCGTCTTTGTTTCGTCACAGTGATTTAATTTGATTTGCTTGTCTTTCTGTTATGCTTCACCAAGTCTGTGCAAACCAAACTGTAATTTCTTTATTATTTTTGAATCTAAGATGAAGATAAGCTACCAGTAAAATCGATTTAAGGTACTATTCTTAGGTTGCGGTGGTTTCCCAATTTTTTTTTTTTTTTTTTTTTTTTTTTTTTTTTTTTTTTTTTTGATATTTTTATTTATTTATTTATTCTTTTGTTGCATCAAGAAAACACGCCTATATAATCATCACGAAAACATATCTATATAATTTTGATCTCCTTATACCCCACTTTTATACAGTAAAACTTGGGTTTACAGGGGTTTACATTATCTTTCTTATTTCTGCTCAAAAACGTAGATTGTGGGTACTCGTTAGTACCCACAATTTATGTTCTGAGCAGGTATATGAAAAATATCATTTTTTTTAAATCTGAAAACTTTCAGCTTTTGGTGGTGAAATTTTCAATATATTTGAAAAGGCTTTGACCCCCTTAAACCCCACTTTAATATAGTGAACTGGGGTTTACAGGGCTTTACATTATTTTTTCTAATTTTACTAAAAACATAGATTGTTGGTATTCATTAGAACCGCCTTACCGAGGCGGTTCTAACGAGTACCCGCAGTCTATGTTTTGAGCAGAAACTTTGAAAAATATCAAAAATTTTTATCTGAAAATGTTCCTTTTTTGGTTGGCTTGTAATCTGTACTGCCTGTAGTTCTTTGTGTACTTTCGGTGTCATTGGTAGGCTACGGTCTGTGACTGTTGCTCTTCTCGGACATCTTCTATTCTGTTCTATTCTTTCAAGAAGGTATCAACGCTTCAGATGAATGCAGACGATTCGCATGACACGACAAGCCTAATTTTCTCCTGAAAAATAATAACAAATCCCGGTTTCACAGGCATTCCCTAAGTTAAGAGCTACCTTAATTTAAAGTACTAAGATTTGCAAAGAACATATTACATTTTCACATTAAATATGTATTTCAAAGTCAATACATATGTTTTGACTTTGTCTGCCGAATGAACATAGAACAATTCGTTTAGACTGATTTTGAATACCCCATTTCATATGTTAACCCATATCCTGCTAGACCCGGATATATCTGCGTTTGCAAACAGTGTAGATCCAGATCAGTTGGCTTCTGAAGAAGCCAACTGATCTGGAACTGCACTGTTTGCCATTAAGTATGTGAATTTATATCAACAACCTGGATCGAGTAATCTGATTGTCTGAAAATTAGAAGTGGGTGTGGCAACTTGATGTATTCAGCATGACAATGGTTGAAATGTCGGACCATAAGTTAAGGTATACCTTAACTCTGAGGTATGATTGTGAAACTGAGCTCTGGTGGAGTAAATCTAATATGTTCAAGCATCTTTAACAAATGAGACGCAGTGTCAGAAAATGCACCTTCTCACATGTGCGTCAAGCGAAGATTCAGATCACCCTGAGTATTTGCGTATTTTGGATAGCCATGGTTATAATATTTCTTCATACGGACAACGAATACTCTGATTAGACTGCACGGATGCGCAGGCTAATTTGAGTGTTCGTTGGTGCACATGCAAGAAGGTACGTTTTCTCTTGTTGAGGCGTATATGATTAAAACTTTTCCGTTCACTTAAACGCACCTTTCAGCACTGATAGTATGCATGACATGTACATACACACTTCATCTGGGTCAGTACATCGTGCTTATTTAGTATGCATATAGAGAATTTAAAATTGAACAAAACTTAGCTTCGCAAAAATAGAAAATGTCTATTCATCAGTATGTTATGTAGTACTTGACAAGTATCCAGTAATTCTGCACACTCAACTTTACCTCTCGATGTGTCTAATATAAGAGGAAGACTTGCAAACAGTGTAGACCAAAATCAGACGCCACATTCTGCGGCGTCTGGTTTGGGTCTACCCTGTTTGCCCATGCATGACTATGCTAATACTTAAGGTTATTATGGTTGTGCCGGTTTTAATAACCCGACAGATGTAATAGGATCTGTCAAGCTTTTTTCAAACGTTTATCAAGTTTATAGAGCTCATCATTTAGGTTTAACAAAACTGTATTCCATAAAGCTATCAAGAATCGAGTTCAATGAGAAATAAAAACGTGTGATGAAATTTTGGACTAATACATATAACTCATTCGAACAGAATGCCATTAGTACATACTACTTTTTTACTCTAAATATTGGGACATCCTAAGTCATAACCATACGTCTACGATCACGTCCATTCTCTTTCGGTGCCAAATTTCAGACGACATTTGTCGTCTGCTTTTCTTTTTTAACAAACTATCGCTTGAAAAGAGGTTTATACGTAAAGTTGAAAGGCTGAATGTCAAACAGCGTAGATCCAGATGTGACGGCTCATATGAGCCGTCTCATCTGGATCTATGCTGTTTGCAAAAAACTATTATTATCGTCTGTGGCAGTGAAAGAGTTAATACAAGTACAAATAAACCTTTGTCCGAGTATCCGTACACTACAGGCAAGCACAGTGGTAATTTATGCGCATGCTCAGATGAGTAGTGGCTACATTGATTGTGTTGGGGTTTAACGACACGTCAACCCTTGTGGGTCATTTTGTGTCGTCTCCTAGAGAAAGGGAGAAAAGAGATAGAAGAGATAGTAGAGGAGATGAAAGAAAGGAACAGGAAAAAAGAGGAAAAGGAATGATAGTGAAGCAATAGAAGAAATAAAAACATTCCCCCTCTACCTTTACCTGCTACAAGGATAGCAGGCCTTGTTCAACTGTAAGCCAATATCAAGTTGGACGCCCCGGTGACATAAGATACACAACACTTTCGCACCACCCGACCACCCCCTGAGTAGGGTGGTCAAGCGGATTCGAGCGGGGGGAACCTGGTGAAAACTTAATATATGTCGACACGATTGTCTAATTATGGTAACTTTTGAAGAATGGTGTCAGTACAGTAACATACGAGGATGGTGCAAAAAGTTCTGTCACTAATAGGCTTACTTAGTTTTATGCCAGGTATATTTTAAAATGCTTCACTGCACTTGAATGGTGTGTTGAATAGCTAACGATACCCGTTTATTTCGTGCAAATTGCTTTCCAAATGACCGAATTATTTCAAATTGAATTAGATGCAGTCATATACACTGACCAATTTACTTTTTACATTGGAACATGGACCAGAAGACTGAAATTCGTAGCAATATTAAATTCCGTATTAGGCTTAATATAGATTCAAAGCAGATATTTAATGAATTGTGTGGTATATATGGACCTCAGACTATTTCAATGCGCACAGATTTTAGGTGGGTTATAGCTTTTAAAGCTGGGAAATTTTCTGTTGAAGATGATACCCGTCCTGGAAGGCCTAAAACCTCTGTTACCAAGGCTAACATCGCTGCTGTAAAGATTGTGGTCGAACAGGATGCGCGATTGTCTGTCAAAGATATAGCTAGTTGTACTGGCATATCAGAAGGTAGTGTGCAAACAATTCTGAAAAAGCGTTTGGATCTGAAAAAGGTTTGCGCTAGGTGGGTACCTCATTTGCTCACTGAGGAGCAAAAGACACAACACCTTAAATGTAAACACTTTTGAAAACATACAAAGGCTGTAATAGTCGGGTTATTTCTAACTTGCTAACAGGTGATGGAACCTGGGGACACATGTTCGAGCCACAAAGAAGGGCTGATAATAAGCAATGGAAGCGAAAAGATCAAAACGCCAATGTATTGCTAAGAGAACCATAAGTTCGAAAAAGATGTTGTACGCAATTTTCTTTCTTTCAAGTAGGCTAGTCGTTCAAGTGCCTTGTCCATCCGGACATAGTCACTGGCCGATTCTACAAGAATTCTGTACTGAAGAAAGTGAAAGAGTTTTACAGTAAGAAACGACCAAGCAAAGGATGGTCAGGAGTCCACCTTTTACATGATAACGCCTCCTCTCATAAGTGTGAGGTTGTTAAGTCTTTTTTGGCATCTGAAAAGGTGAAAGTTTTAAACCATCCATCTTATTCACCTGACCTGAGTCCCTGTGACTTCTTTTTATTTCCAAGGCTTAAGAAAATGCTTTCTGGAAATAAGTATACGTCTAGAAGTTCTCTTGGCAGCGCTATTTATCAGTGTCTCCAACAGATACCAAAAGAAGACTATTTGTCTGCTTTTCGCGACTGGGTAAAAAGGTTACAAAAATGTGTTTCAGTAAAGGTGGAATACTTTGAAGGTTTGTAATAAAAATATGTTTGATAAAACGTAGCATTGACCGGAACCCAATGACAAAACTTTTTGCAGGACCCTCGTAAGTCCGAAAAGGTACGAGATGCTATTTTTAGTCCTGCTTACCAAAAAACGGATTTTGATGAACTCGTCCAAGCTTTGACACAACAGTAAACATTCACCGAGTTAAAGACGAATCCACCATAACAGTAATAAATCTTTCGCCCCCTCCCCCTCGTCCCCTCGAAAGATCGGGTCAGGCAAATTATCAGCGTTGTAAGGGTTAACGCAACAAAACGCTGTTGTAATGTAATCTCATGTCGTACATATACATGCATTTTGTAAAACTTTGTCAGTCAATTTAGCCAAAGAATGATAATACTCTCTCAATTCTTAAGTCATATATATTACACCTTCATAGGAAATAAAGATTATACAGTTGTACGACTTTCTTCTGAATTCTTTTTGTAATATTTTGTGCAGCGTTTGAGTTAATTCAGTTTTTGTTTATTCTGTTATATGTATTTTTATGTAATTTATATACTATTGAACTCAGGAATGCGTACGTTCTTCATTTCGTCAGGGAATATAGGAACATTAATGTTCCAGATCAGTCAATGGTGGTGCATAAGCTGATAAGGGTCGTTGATGAGCCTTCACAGTCCAAATATTCTCCAAATACCCTCTTTTCTCATGGAGGGCTGAAATTGATACAAGTGGGAGAATAGAGCTGTGATCATAACAATAATAAATTTCGGAACAGATTATCTGTCTGTCATGCCAAATTGTGCGTAGTTCTGTGATTTCGCTTGCTCGCTACTGAACTCTGAAAAGCATAAAAGATTATTATTTATGTATGAGGGTATTAGCCTATATCGTTTTAACCTTAACCACTCTATGGGCAATTTCAGCAGACAAAAGATAGATGGTAGGTTTCTTATTTTCCCAGAAAATAGCCTTTGATATTTCACGCAAATTATCTCTTGGGAGACAATTTGCATGAAATATCAAAGCCTATTTTGGGGGTAAATAAGAAAAAAAGTATATATAAAAACGTTGTCTGCTGCATTTTTCTCAGCGTGCTAAGCGGTTAGAAAGATGTTTGATCTTAGAGAAAAAATCAGTATACCGTGTGGAAATATTTTAATTAAATTCTGTCTAAAAAGAAAAAGAGGCCTTCGAATACGATCGGACCGTAAAGAACCGAGATGAGCTGCGCATGCGCATAGTCTCAGCGAGCAGTACTTTTTCGTTGCGCACTTATTATTAATATTAAATCTTTGAATATTATGGAATGTATCGACGATCAGCGAAGGCCTTGATCAGACTTTCAGGGAACCTCTTTGCGACCCGAACAAACCTTTTGTATTTCACAACATTTGAACCGAGGGTGAAGATTTGGTAACAGTAAACTCGCTTTAACCCCACCCTACCATAGTAGTGTATACATGTACTACTGAACGTTCTAAGGCGGTGGTTCTGATGTTGTCTATTCTTTATGTGACCCTGTGGCTGCTTGTTACAGGCTTCTAATCATATCACGAAAACATGCCTATATAATTTTGACCCCCTTAAACCCCACTTTTATATAGTAAAAATGGGGTTTACAGGGGTATATATTATTTTTTTTATTTCTGTTCAAAAACATAGATTGTGGGTATTCGTTAGAACCGCCTCGCTGAGGCGGTTCTAACGAGTACCCACAATCTATATTTTGAGCAGAAATATGAAAAAAATATCAGAATATATATCTGAAAATTTTCATTTTTGGTGGTAAAATTTTCAGTATATTTGAATAGGCGTGTTTTCGTAATGATGTTTTAATTCATTGTCTTATTGGTGTGTTTAGTGGATTCTCTGGATTGCTGGTGAAAAGGGAGCTGGTTTCCATTACGAAAACACGCCTATTCAAATATGTTGAAAATTTTACCTCCAAAAAAATGAAAATTTTCAGATAAAAATTCTGATATTTTCATATTTCTGCTCAAAACAGAGTGTGGGTACTCGTTAGAACCGCTGTTTTGAACAGAAAAAAGAAAAATAATGTATACCCCTGTAAACCCCAGTTTTACTATATAAAAGTTGGGTTTAAGGGGCTCAAAATTATATAGGCCTGTTTTCGTGATGTATCTGGTTTCTGTGGTTTGTGGCGTGTGCACTTTCTGTCTTGGTTGGTTTGCTCTTCCTCATGGTGTCATTGGTAGGCTATGATCTGTGATTATTGATATTCCTGGATATCTGCTTTACGACTACTAGTTTTCAGAAAAAAAAAAAACATTTACCATGAACATTTCCCAATATAAACTTGTTCACTCTATGTAGACTTTTTAGCAACTAACCACACATCCTTGCTAAGGAAAAAGACAAACCATTTATAGGTCAAACCAGTAGATACATTTGTCACTGGACACTTTTAGGGTGACTTCACGTGACTGACACAGAGGCCTACTGGAACTGATATATTAAGACGGAAAACTAATATCGAACGTTCGATAATAAAGATATCTGACTGCGACATCACGAAAAACATGCTTATATAATATTGACCCCATTTAAACCCCACTTTTATACAGTAAAACTAGAGTTTACAGGGGTACACGTTATTTTTTCTTATTTCTACTCAAAAACATAGATTGTGGGTACTCGTTAGAACCGCCTCGGAGGCGAATACCCACAATCTATGTTTTGGGTAGAAATATGAAAACTACCAGAATTTTTCATCTGAAAGTTTTCAGTAATAGGTGGTAAAAATCTCAATCATTTGAATAGGTGTGTTTTCGTAATGGAATTGTGAGATTATTCTACTGATTGAATTTAAATGCAGACAACCATATATTTGCGCAAAAGTACATTTCCTATTCTGTTAAGAACATTGAATAAAGGGTTGTGCTTTGTTTTTTTGATTTTGTGATATTCGCCGAAGTAGATCCACTCCTATAAAGCGTTTGCATCACGAAAACATACCTATATTATTTTGGCCCCTTTAAACCCCACTTTTATATAGTGAAACTGGGGTTTGCAGGGGTATATATTATTTTTCTTATTTCTGCTAAAAAACATAGATTGTTGGTACTCGTTAGAACCGTCTCGGCGAGGCAGTTCTAACGAGTACCCACAATTTATATTTTGAGCAGAATTACGAAAAATATCTGAATTTTTATTTGAAAACATCAGTTGTTGGTGGTGAATGAATTACATTTTCGGTGGCGGCAGAACTGTCAGTATTTTTGCCAGTCTTATTGGGAGCGAATCCTTTTCGTTTTAGATCTCATTTTCTGAAGGGCCTTCTGAAAAGTTGTTTTCTTTGTAAAAATGGCAGAAAAAAAAACCTACCAGTTTATACATATCAATTCACCCTAAGTTATTGTATTTGGCTCAGCAAAAGTTGAGAAACGAATTGAAATAAATCATGTTATATTAATACAAAGGAACGTTAATGCACGTTAAGTTATAGTTTCCAGGTGCGTGCTTTTGCATGATTAGTTATACTAAAGTACACTATTAAAGTATACTTTACCGATATTTAGGCACCCACCCCATTTCAGACCAAATCAATTTGGGTCTGTCTGTTTTTCTCTTCAATCATACGGTGCTCAATATAAGAAAATAACCCTGATGCCATATGCGATAATTATCCATGCATTCCGATCACTGGAGGCTTTTCCATCGGTTGATCTGTTCTATGATGTCCACTGAGTCCGTAAGAGGGCAGCGAAACCCAGATCAGACTGTGCATCAGCGCAGTCTGATCTGGGCTTCAATGCCCGCATAAGGTAAAAGGTCGTTTTTCTCGCTTTTTGCGCCATATTGCTATCAATCGTGATTCCCACATTTATAGAATACTTTAGTTTTTGTCGACCTCTGATTCCAGCGCATTATTCATCGGAGTTTTGACAACTTATTTGCCTTGTGTAATTTGCGAGAAAATAACTTTCATCATAAATGAGAAAACAGCCTGTAAAGGAAGGCCGTAACACTTGCTCGTCATGTACATTGTATTGCAAAGACACGTGTTGCAAAAGGAGACAGAAATGTCACAAACAGAATACTTCTGTACAGTATTTTATTCGATAGTGCAAACATTTGATGTTAATAACGTCCTATCTTGGCTGTTGTCTGTTCTTTGACGCAAGCACATGGAGCAACTCCTATTGCGTTATTTGGTGTTATTTTTCGTTAGCTATTATTTGACCTTATAGAGGCATTTACATCCCCCAAATTAAATCCTAATCACACAAGATGGTAAATGATGCGAATCGCACACAAAGGGTCCTTATGCAATTTGCGGACAACGCAGGCCCTGATCAACCTGCGCGAATGCAGGCCCTGATCAACCTTACGGAATCAATGGATACTGTAGTATATTTCGACGAACAGAGAATGCTCAGATCAGAATGCTCGGATGCGCATACTGATCTGGACCTACGTTATCCGCATATTGCATCAGAGTCCTTTTCGTGTGTTGGCATCAAATAGCTGTCCAAGAATTTGATTTAACATGCCAGTGATTGAAGGCACATACATGATGAATTAGACTAATCACACAAGATGACTTTCAAAACCTTTTTGTACATTTTCATTTACATGCCTGTATTAAAATCGTCGGATTATCCCATGCACGGGAAGGTCTATGCCTATCTAGGCCAAATTTCCATGACAAATGTCTGCTCTGCTAGAAACACATACTATAGCTCAAGAACGCCATCAAAACGTGATCGTCGTTGTGTATTCGTTAAGGCATAGTCATCAACTTCCAGAACTTCTTCCAATCTTAGTGAGTTAAACTGCCGTAATAAAGCCCTTACTGCCAAACTTTTCAGGGAGGGCTATCGTTATTTTAAATTTACATTTACTCTGGCACACAGTAGAATTAGCCATGAGTACTCGTCTTTGTTTATCATAGTGATTAATTTGATTTTTATGTTTTCGCTTTGATGCATTGATTGAGTTGGGAGCCTTTATGCGAACCAATTTTTTTTTATGTATTTCTGTATTAAGAGTAGCATCGGGACCCATAGAATGTGCACAATACTGGTTAACCGCTTAGAGGACAAAGCCTGCCCAGTAAACGTGTGGTTAGGTTAACTGACCGCGCTTGACATGACCCCATTGGGTTGACTGGGCCGTACAACCTCAACACAAACAAACAAGCGTGAAGTTGGTTATCTGTAAAAGTGCTTTAAACCCCGCGGTGCTTTATTCTGACCGTTCTAAGCGGTGGTCCCGGTGTTAGTCTTACTCTTTGTTGCTTTGTGGTTTATTCTACGAGGCGATTTGTTTTAGTATTGCCTGGTGTTATTTTGTTCTTGTGTTTTTCAGTCCTTTGAGCATTGGGAATGTTTGTTCGATTTGCGCTTGTTTGGTTTTGTCTGTTTCCCCTTCCTCTTGGTGTCTGGGAAGGGCTGCGGCTTGGGATTGTGGCACTCTATGGACTTTTCTCTTACCTTTCTTGAAGTATATATTAGGAACCAAATCTACACTGTTCAGGTCATTTCATCCGTGTACTTGGTGTAAATACGGTATGAACAAAGAAGGCGACTATCTGGCCGCATGACTGCGCATAAATAAGGACCGACGCTCTTCGCTAGTAGAGCCTACATGATGAATAAACCGACTAGCAAACGGACTGAACCGCTTTTTATGCCATTATCTGTCTTTTTTTGCCTTGACTTGGTAAAATGAACGTTTTTTTTTTCTCTAAACGGAAATATGGTGAATCCTAAAAGTAATCAAGTTCTGTATATCCTTTTTATTGCAAAGGAACACTAACGCAATATTATTATGCAACTTGCAATGAAAATAGTATGATATAGATTTTGTTTTCAGAGAGATGCATGTTTTCTTAGTTATGACAATTATAACACCGTTAAACGCATCGTTAACCACAAACCGTCGGTACTGTTGTTTAGCATGTTCGGTAAAATATTCAGCAGACAACATTGTGAAATATTTTTCCCAGAAAATAGGCTTTGCCATTCCGAATATATGCGAAAGACTGCTTTTCTGCTGACGCTGTTCGTATTCATAGAAATAGATACATCTTCAACGAAAACAGTTTCGACATAAATATATTTAAACCCCTTCTTGCGGTACGGGGAAGAATAAAATAAAAAATAAAAAATGGTGGCAAAATAGTTCTAGTCTATCTATTTGCCTAAAACTATAAATCAGAAGTCCAGTAAGGAGGTCTTTATAACACTATAAGAACTATATTAATCTTATAGATCATCGACATGACCAGTGTAATTCCGTCCAGAACCAATTTAGGATACTTTTATGTTAGATATATTTCTGGTTCGTATTATATTTATCGGTTTCTCAAACAAGTTGGACGCCACATGGGACTAATGTGTCTGGCATTAGAATGGCGGTATACAGTGTTACGATCATCTCGCCAATATATTCATTTGAAATGAAATGAAAAATATTTTGGTATATCTGCGGCCAAACAAATTTACCATTAATTTCCTTCTTGTTCCTAGATTAATTCTTAACCCTTTCATACTCGAGTTTCTGAAGTGGACTTCCTTTCTTGAATTAAGATATGTCCATTGTTTCAAATAAGGCTTCAGTCTAAAATAAGAAACATCATTACGAAAACATGCCTATTCAAATATACTGAAAATTTTACCAGCAAAATAATTAAAAATCAGATAAAAAATTCTGATATTTTTCATATTTCTGCTCAAAACATAGATTGTGGGTACTCGTTAGAACCGCCTCGACGAGGCGGTTCTAACGAGTACACACAATCTATGTTTTTGAGCAGATATAAGAAAAATAGTATACCCCTGTAAACCCCAGTTTTACAATATAAAAGTGGGGTTTAAGGGGGTCAAATTATATAGGCATGTTTTCGTGATGTAACGGCAAACAGTGTAGATCCTGATGAGACGGCTCGTATCTGCTTTGGTCTTCCGGACCGAAAGGGTTAAACTACATCTAAAGGGACTTGATATAATTTGTGGATGTTTGTCCGCCATTTTAACAAGGGAAATATTTTTGTGATTTTATTATGCCTTCTTGCACATGAAACCCTTCTAAAAAGGGGTTTGCCCAAAAAGTGAAGAATTTGCTCACAGGAAAAGCAAATTCTTTCCTGTTAGAGTAGACACCTTTTCAGAAGGAGGCAAAACAATTGTTAGATAGTTGCCCTCTGCTGCATGTGTCATTTCCCTTAAAATCAGACAAAAGTGTCATAACACGAAAACATGCCTATATAATTTTGACCTCCTTAAATCCCACTTTTATATGGTCAAACTGGGGTTTACAGGGGTATATATTACTTTTCGTATTTCTACCAAAAACATAGATCGTGCGTACTCGTTAGAACCGCTTCGCCGAGGCGGTTCTAACGAGTACCCACAATCAATGTTTTGAACAAAAATATGAAAAATATCAGATTTTTTTTTATCTGAAAATATTCAGTTTTTGGAAGTGAAATTTTCTATCTATTTGAATAGGCGTGTTTTCGTAATGCCATCAACCACTACAGCAGAAGTGGTTCATTGATCTTCTCTGGAGTATACTGATTTCTAAACTCTATCATCCCTGAGCTTCTGTAGTGGACTCTTCCATCTTTGAATCTTGACAGAACCATTGTTCCAAACCGGGATCTCAGTCTAAAATCAAAATAGAATGGAAAACAGCGTAGATCCTGATGAGGCATATCATTAGGATATACACTGTAGGCAAACATTTGTTTTGGTAAGCAGGGCTGAAGGGGTAATATTTTTACCGTGTCGTCGAAAATCCAGCCTTATCACGAAAACAAAACTATATAATCTGACCCCCTTAAACCCTTCTTTTATATAGTAAAACTGGGGTTTACAGGATTATACATTATTTTTCTTATTTCTGCTCAAAACATAGCTTGTGGTACTCGTTAGAACCGCCTCGGCGAGGCGGTTCTAACGAGTACCCACAATCTATAGTTTGAGCAGAAATATGAAACAATATCAGAATTTTTTATCTGAAAACTTTCAGTTTTTGGTGACGAAATTTTCAATATACTTAAATACGCGTGTTTTCATAATGTATTTGTTTGTGTTGAGGTTTTACGGCCCAGTCAACCCAATGGGGTCATGTCGAGCGCGGTCAGTTTACCTAACCACACGTTTACTGGGCAGGCTTAGTCCTCTAAGCAGTTAACCGGTATTTGCACATTCTTTCGCCAGAAACTGACAACTGCCCTTCTTGAATCAGCGGAAGGGAGAGAATGACCATAGAAAATATTTCATGATCAATCTCCACGAAAGAATGTTGCCGACCTCGGCAGGGGTTGAACCCGCGACCTCCTGGTCTCCAGTCGGACGGCGCATCCAACTGAGCCACCGAAGCCGGCTTTTTCATAATGTAATATGGGAAGCAAAACAAGCTGATAAGATTCTTTGTTATACACAATATATACTGAATGATGTTGTAAGTGGTCAGCGTAGGCTCTGATCAAATAGCAGATGTGCGCTGGCTGATCTGCGGTTCCACTATCCAGATTTATCTGGAATTTACGTTTTCAAAAAATCCGGTTTTACGTTGAAACAGCCTGTTAAGACCAGTTTTCGCTCACACTCTGAGATACAAACTATTAATTACTGTTTCACACAAACGTATTAATGTTGACTCTTTTGAAGGCTCACTTCTTGCATAAAAGAAAACTTAGTGTGCATAAGAAGTGTCTTTGATTGCGCGTTTGATATTAAACCTAAAAACGCCAAGAAAACCTGCATCTGAAAATTTCGTTTGTTTATGTCGTCTGCTGAATATTCTTGCAAACTTTTCAAACCCAGTTTGCATACAGGCAAACAGTGTGGACCCAGATCAGACTGCTCCTAGGAGCAGTCTGATCTGGGGCCACGCTGTTTGCAGAAATGACTTTTAAAATCACAAGCAGATGACAAAGCAGGCGACAATTGCTGTGATTGGCAGTTTAAGGGTTAAGTGTCTGAACAGTCTTCAGTTATAGAGTACAGAAAATAAAAATAATTACAAGTCAGAAGTTCTCTTTAGTTATATCATTCATCTTATGAAGATTTTTTTAATTGTATACAAGTCGTTATTTGAAGTGTCTTTTTCATGTCTAATGTCTTTGAAGTTTGCGCATTCGTCTAATGTTTCACGTACTTTGTTTCATTCTGTTTTGTTTAATTTCATTTCTGAACAGCACCATGCTGCATCATATGGCACCATTCTTTCGTGGAGATTGATCATGAAATATTTTCTACGGTCATTCTCCTCCTTCCGCTGATTCAAGAAGGGCAGTTGTCAGTTTACAGGTGTATACATTATATTTCTCATTTCTGCTCAAAAACATAGATTGTGGGTGCTCGTTAGAACCGCCTTTGCGAGGCGGATCTAACAAGTAACCACAATGTATATTTTGAGCAGAAATAAGAAAAATATCAGAGTTTATTTCTATATATTTGAGTAGGTGTGTTTTCGTAATGTGTGGCATTGCTTTCGTATCTTAACCCATATGTTTGTATGATTACAAACCTGCGCTGTTTGCCATTCTTTTGAACAAGCACTATGTAAGGAAAGTAATTTCATACCCTATGCGAACAACCGGGAACCTAATCAGTCCGCGCATCCACGCAGTCAAAGAAAGGCAGTACACGTTTTCCGCCGCTGTATTCTGCAGTTCTCATCACGAAAACATGCCTATATAAGTTTGACTCTCTTAAACCCCACTTTTATATAGCAAAACTGGGGTTTACAGGGTATGCATTATTTTTCTTATTTCTGCTTAAAAACATGGATTGTGAGTACTCGTTAGAACCGCCTCGTCGAGACGGTTCTAACAAATGCCCACAATCTATGTTTTGTGCAGAAGTATGAAAAATATCAATTTTTTTTATCTGATTTTTTTTCCTTTTTTGGTCGTAAAATTTTCAGTATATTTGAATAGGCGTGTTTTCGTGATGAATGACTGTCTGTCACTAAGCTGGCCATGAAGGTCTTGATCAGGATGCTCGAATGCGCAGGTTGGTCTGGGTTTTGTTTTTCGCATATTGCATAAGAGACCATTTCTCTTGGGTTGAGCATTCTTTATACTAGGCAGACTTATTATTATTCAACGCTTAGCAAGCTGGGAAAAAACTAGCAGACGACATTTTGAAATATTTCTCTCATTTTTTTTCCATAAAACAGGATTTGATATTTCATGCAAATTGTCTTCAAAGGAGTCAAATGTCAAAACCTATTTTAAAGGAAAACAAGACAAGACGAGCATCAGTTTGATGCCTGTTGTATTAGCCCGTAGAGTGGTAAAGGTCACTGACTGGCTTGATTGTTAAGCGAATTGTTGAAAATAGCACATTATTTGCATCTATAACACCACAAACCTCGGACGACGCACGACGCCCGATGCCCGCCCGCTCGCCACGACATCATTATTTTAAAGGACGGAGTTTTGAAAAACCCGTCCACTAATTCAATGGTGTAGTTTGTTACGTCATCCTGTAATTTTAACTTGTAATAAGTGCACACCACTCCATGTCTTACTTTTTGCTAAGATGGACTGCTTTTCTAATTATGTTAGCTCCAGTGTCGACCTTTACAATACAATGAACGATTTATTTTGGCAAAATTCTGTTACTGTTTTGGAACTGTGCTTTATTTATTGCTGGCTTAATTTCAAGGTTTTCTTAGCAGATGTGAACACAGACATTTATCATATTTTCTTGCAGTACAAGATTTAATAAAGTGCACTTAAGTGAAACCAACATTCGTCAGTTATTCAAATTACCGTATTTACCCTAGGCATTCAACTGATTATGTTGCGGTTTTACGGCTCAGTTAACCCATTAGGGTCATGTCGAACCGATAAATTGACCTAACCACACTTTCCCTGGGCAGGCTTAGTCCTCTAAGCGGCTAACCAGAATTTGTACATTCTTTCGCCAACTGACAACTGCCCTTCTTGAATCAGCGGAAGGGTAGAAATTTCATGATCAATCTTTACGAAAGAATAATGCTGGACCTTCTGATCACCAGTCTGACGCGTATCCGACTGAGCCACAGAGGCCGGCTCTGGGCATTCGAAAGGACATGCCTTAGTAAACAATGTAAACCCATGTCAGAGGCCTCAGTTAGATCAAGATCTGCACTGTTCACCATCATCCATCAGTTTTTAGACATGCGCATGCGCAATATGATCAGGACCTTCACTGTCCACCATCATAATCTTTGGATACTATAAAATGTTTCAATGGGAGCAAACACCCAAATGAGACTTCGCGCATGTGCAGGATGATGTGAATGCGCATGCTCAAAGGCATGTTTTAAGCATGCTCGAAGGCACTTTTTGACTTGGCGTGACCCATTTAAGCTTTAGCACTATGATTACTTCATCACATGAACATCAATTATATTTTAATAATTTTCACAGAAAATAAGTTATGCCATTCAAATTGTCTTACTTTCAGTGATACCCAATAATAACATAAAATGGTTGATCTGATGCCCCCCCCCCCCCCCTCCCCTCGGATCTGTGATATGGCTTTTGTTGTGGCTCGGTACATGCATGTCTTCTGTCTTGCATAACAGAACATAATATACCATGAAAAAAGCATGAAAGAGATAATTTCAAGTTCTTTGCGTATGCTTGAAGAACCAATTATGAAATGAGATTAAAAGTAAGTTAGAAGTGAAAGCACTTACCCACTGATTCTACATGTAGAAAGGCAATCAATGCAGTTCTGCACATGAAAACATACTGATGGATGTACGCGAATAAAGAATACACTGACCAGCCTGTATATCAGATCAGTCTGCCCAGGGGCTTCGCTTATACGCTGTCCCTATGGCATGTAGGCGAGCAGTGGAGATCATTCCATTCGCACGGGCTATTCTGGATTTTCACTGCTCGCACACGCCAACCTAATCCCATGCAATGTCATTTAGATGTCTTCCGCGCAGTGAGAAAATGTTTCTTCTAGAGATTTGTGAATATTAAATATTCCAATGAAACTACTTAGTGTGGCGAGGGCTTTTGCGGTAAATCAATGTTTTTGCATACCCTATGTCTGGAAGCAGACAACGAAGGCCCTGATCAGACTGCGCAGATGCGCAGTCTGATCTGGGACTTCGCTGTCCATATATGTCATTAGTCACTTTGTTGCCTTCGTTGTCCGCAGATGTCCTAAGTAACTTTTTCTTATGGAGCCACTAATATGCATAAATTCATAGGCTAATTCTCAGCAGGTGGTCCCACCATGTATCGTTACATTAACTGAACATTTTATCCAGTTTGAAGGAATTAATATGTACTTGTATTCCAAGCATCTAACCATTACAGAAACCGCCTATCTTCGAATTAGACGGCAAGTCAGATATCACAAAATAACACAAGTTTCAAAGAATATGAAGATATTGTTAATATAATAATTATTATTTGCATTCAAGACTGCGATTCAAGCAAAAACAAAAATGTAAAAAAAAAAAAAAAAAAAAAAAAAAAAAAAATCTGTTTTACTGCTCCATCCATAAAAATGTCAGCTTGTTTCGTTAAACATATCTGATATGATCGAATCACGTGAAAAAGGTACAGTAAACCCGCTTTACAACGACAACATTTGTTTCCAAAGAGCTAGACTAGCTACTAGTCGGATATCAATATTATTTTCATCAATCAATTATAATTATTAATTTACTTAATGAACTAAGGGCCATCTATTACTTACTGCTTGCCTCACCTCTTTGATAGCAGCAACTAATCTTGGAGATATGTCAGAGACCAACTATTAGAGACTGGCCATACAAGATGTCATACATAAATTCAGCTTATAGTTAGGAGTGATAAAACATGACATCAAGGTCTAGGAGCTAGTCTACCAAAGAGCTTGCCGTTATTATGAATTTGCTGTTATAAAGAATACTAAATGAGAAGATTGATATGTAAGAAAGGTCTGTTTTATTCTTATTTCCTCATAGAACATATGTTTTTGATATTTGTTAGAATCACCTCACTCATGCATAAGCTTATGTTTCTTTAAAGTATCAAATACAATATTCTTGCATAATTTATGACTAATGGTTACCTCTTAAGCGAAGGTTTCGTGACAGTCAAATTGTCATTATAATGAATTTTGTCGTTCTATCGAGTGTCGGTATAAAAAGTGTTGTCTGTACATAATTACTTTTTTCCCCCTCATCTGATACCTTTTATAATGTGGAATGTATATACATGTAAATGCTGTAACAAGATGATTTTTAATTAGTCTCTTACGTCAGTAAATATCTCAACGAAAGTTTTCAACCTTGCTGTAGTTATATATATGTTTGTGGTGGGCTGGAGTAAATATAAAATGTCCCAGAGTTTCTGGTACAATTTCTGAATGTATTCAGTATACAAAGATCTCTTTCATTTCGTTTCGGTAAGACATCTGTTTAATGATTAATTAATATGTACTGTAATGCATCTTAAGTTTTTCATTTTTTCCCCCATCCATACTTCAAATATTCAGAACTACAGTAACTACCGTAAAGATCCTAAAAATTTGGACACTCTAAATTTTTTGAATTACCATAAAACTAATGGATTCAAAAGATGCAAACCAGTTGGCAAGCAGTGTAGATCTGATCCAATTGCAGCTGTAGCAGTCTGATTGTCTGCACTGATAGCTCTTGTGCAAACCAGTCTGTCTGATAACTTGGGATCACAGCGGTATTCAAACTGTTTGTTCACTTGTATTTTGTAATAATTAGTAAGTACTGCTTGTAATCTTTGTACTATATGTAAATAACCATGTTCATTTAATGCACAAATGTATATACATTTGTAGAGGGGCTCATGGAAGATTAGCTATTGCATGCGCTTTTATGTATTTGCTAAATGTTGTTACCCTGTTTAAATAAAGTCTTTACTTACTTACTTACTAACTTACTACTCAGCGCCTGCTACACAGTCTCCTTTTTCCGCACTCACATTTATAGAATTCATCACGAAAACACGCCTATATAATTTTGACCCCCTTAAACCCCTCTTTTATATAGTAAAACCGGGTTTACAGGGGTATACATTATTTTTCTTATTACTGCTCAAAAACATAGATTGTGGGTACTCGTTAGAACCGCCTCGTCGAGGCGGTTCTAACGAGTACTCACAATCTATGTTTTGAACAGAAATATGAAAAATATCAGAGTTTTTTTTTCTGAAAATTTTTAGTTTTTGGAGCTGTAATTTTCTATATATTTGAATAGGCGAATTTTCGTAATGAAAACAAAGACGATTGACTATACTATAGCTCAGTTACTGTAAATTGTCAGTGTTTCTGTTAGATGTGCTGTGCAAGAAACAGGGACCTTATGTTTCATACTAACAGCAAATGTCCAGATCAGCTTGCACATACGTGCGATCTGATTAGGGCTTTTTTCTTTTTTGACATTTTCTATTGGATCCTCTGTTTTTTATGACCCCGCCATTCGAAGAATGATGGAAAGGGCATATAGTGTTATCCCTGTCTGTCCGTCCGTCTGTCTCCGTCAAAGATGGCGCTAGCAAGTTGTGTGCGAGTTTTTCAGGCGTTAGCAACTTGCGTTTAAGTTTTTCAGGCGAGGGCATCCGTGTTCTTTGGATACATTTCTAGTTTCGTTTTTTTAATAAGCAGGCAAAGAATCCTGTCAGACTACGCGAATGCATAAATTGTTTAGACCCTCCTTGCTCTGTTTGACCCTTTGTAACATCAACCTCTAAAGATAATGCTGCTTCGGCTGCGCAAATACACAAATTGTTTAGAACCTTCGCTACACATGTATGTGATAATGTTTTCTCCATGTTGTCTTTCATAGTCGATCAGTATTCAGTGATTTTGTATACAATGATTCTTTGTCATACAAAGATACGGGAAAAGCTGTGCAAATGCGCAAACCTATTTCATCTTCAAGTTAAGAGCACGTTAAGATGTACATATTGTTACCTGGCACATCATTAAATTTTGTTATGATCGTTTCCAGAAACCTAATTACTTATGCCTGCAATTTACCTGGTCGCTTTCTCAAAATAATCATATCCGCTTTTAACCCAAGTATTCGGACAAACATGCCTTTAGAAACAGAGTAACACGCAGCGTCTGATCAAGGTCCATATTTTTTGCCATTCATCCGGAAATATTCAAGGCGCATAAAAACTACTAAATTTGACTTATTCGAGATTTTGTTGTGTTGTAAGGAAATAAGGTGCCCATAAACCTAGTGTAAATATGGTATCTGCATATTCTCTTAAGAAATAATATGCAGTCGACTCTCGTTATCTCGTTCAAAAGACTCTCTGAAATACTTCGAGTATCAGTACCTCGACATATAAGATTTGCAGAATTGAGGAAACAATATTTCGAATAACCACAATTAACAAATGAATATGTAATTTGACTCCTGGGGCTAGAGATATATGAAAAATATTGTGATAAAAGGAAGGAGCAATTTCTCCTTTTTTCCACAATATTTTGTTACCTTTTGTTAGATTTTCAGGTTACAACAGGGGCCAGAATTTATTTTGAGATAAGCGGTTATTCGAGATAAGCAAAGTCGAGATAACGAGAGTCGACCGTTGTGTCAGCTTTGACCAAACAGTTCACAGGCGACAGGCCTGTTTAGCTAAATTACCCTTTAGAAATATTCGAAGACCTTACCAGATGAGTATGACGTTGTTGTTTTCTGTGTTGTTTAAGTACATATAACCGCAACATGCGAAAACGTGTCTTCGGACATATGCGGACCGCGCAGTCTGATCAAGGCCTTCGCTGTCCGAATCATTGGATACCACAGAATGTATCAATGGAGAGAAAATTCCCGGATGAGACTGTGCATGCGTGGGATGAATCTGAATCTGTGTGCATTTTGCGCATGCTCGACGACACATCTTCACTAGGCCCGGCTCAGATATAGCTTACTCAGAGGGACTAGAAGAGAAGAGTACATGTAACTGCGGATATCTGCCGTGTATTTGTCGCGGATACTGAGTACAGGGACTTGCTGTCTGGATATTGGTCCGCCACATGCTTCCCATACATGTACGAGCGTACTGTCGAACTCTGGGGCTAAGTTTGGCATGGATTTAGGAGGGCATAGCTGGGTTTGATCGGATCCCTACGCCCTGTGTTTATTTTCTTTTATTTGAACACTACCATAATTCTGCGCATAGCATAAGACTAGAGGGTTTCTACCTTCCTATTGATTTTATCGTTTGTTCATATGTATTTATAATTATCATTTTGTGCATTTATTTGTTGTTGTCATTGTCTATAAAGATTTTATCGATCACATTTAATAAATCCGGGAATTTCCTAGCGGCACGTACCTGTGATAGGAAATTGAAATTCACTACTCTCTTTCAAAGGGCCAGCTGGAATAGCACGTCCAAAATACTTGAAGTGATATTCCACCAAGTCATATAAGTCTGTCTCTACTAAGCCGACAAGTTCTAGCGCTATTTTTCGTATGCTATGAGCCAAGAGACAGGGCAGGTAAATCATTTTTATCTTTGGTAAATGTATGCCTCGGTTAGGGATTGAATCCATAATCTCCCGCACATGTAGCAGACATTCTACCATTACAAGCTATCTGTTGTGTCAGATATGTTGGTACATTAGTCGCATCATGTGTGCCTATAGAAGACCCAGATTGCATGCGCATCCCTGCAGTTGAAGCGGGCAGCGAAATCCCTAACCAGACAGCGTTGATGTGCAGTCTGCGCTCGGCGCAAATGTTCAGTTACATTAGGTCACATTGTAGCTCTCGTGCCATGCAGCAAAGTGTGTATAGAGGCTCATCTTCAAGTCTTAAAATACCATTTGGTGTCATGTATCAGGACGTAATTTGTTACTACGTCGTAACTTGCAATACACTTTTCAAACTTGAACAACCCTAGGAAATCCGAAGTACGTATATATTTCGATATTCCTGGATTATTTGAAGTTTGAAAAGTTTATTACGAATAGCGGCGTTATTACATATTGCTTACCCAGCAGGCACACAACATCAAAATGACGTCGTATCAACGTCGATGCGACGTGATCACGTCGCATCGACGTTGATACGACGTCATTTTAACGTTGTGTGCCTGCTGGGTAGTGACATGCCTTGTTGCTTCATTTCTGGACAGAGCTGAACGTTCACCCGGAAGTGTTCATAATGTGTAGTTTATTCTTTTTCAGGCGCTGTATCCTAGTGATATTTATATTATTCGAACTATGGATTAGCTCACATAAAGCCGAAGAAAATCAAGAGGTAAAGTATTTCTGATGCTGGACAGGTCTGCAAGTCCCATTTGAGAGCAGCTAAGGCCTTCGCCAGTCAGCGTTGAGTGCATAGAATGATCAGTGCTTTCGCTGTTTGCATTCACAACAGTTTTACATTGAATGGTAGAATCCTTGTGAATTGCAAAGGGCATTGCTAGACTTTGCGGATGCACGGCTTAGCGTGGGCCTTAGTATATCTCCTTTGAAGTACATAAAAAGGAGACACTTAGTTACCGGGACCACCTGATCTTCCATCCGGTTATTGAAAATTCAGATTTCGTTTTTGTTATTTCACCAGTTTTATCTTACCTTACTGACCATCATATTTTCCCTAAGCATTTGGAAACTTTTATTCCTTAACCCTTGTCCTGCTGAACCCGGATATAAACTACCTTTGCAAACAGTGTAGATCCAGATCAGTTGGCTTAAGCCAACTGATCTGGATCTGCACTGTTTGCCATTTAGTATCTGAATTTATAGTAAGAATTAGAATTCGATTGGCTGAAATTTAGAATTGGGCGTGGCATCTTAATTTATTCAGCAGGACAAGGGTTAACATAACTACACGCACCTTAACATGAAAAGTGTAATGAATAAATTCTAAAAGGACTGACTCCTAAGAGCAACGAGCAGACTCGCATAACTGAAAACAGCTGAAGCAGCCCATTTAACTGCCTCTCCTGCAAGTAAAACTTGCTGGATGAGTAGCAGAGTATACTCAGATCAGACGCCGAGTTCTGCGATGTCTGATCTGGGTCTAATCGTTTCTTTCAGGCCTGTTTGATCGAATATTAAAGGTGGATAGGACAGCTCCCTGATTTTGGTATCCTTTTTTCGTTGTTTTCACAGGAAATTCATTGTACATGTACCTGTATGCATGTAGGCTATTTAAATACGTATAACAACAGTACATATGTTGAACATGGGAAAATCGAAATACATTACTATTAAAACAAATGGGCAGAATCATGTTAGTTATTCTTTCGTCAGACAAAAACGAACAAAATTAATTACTGTCTCATTAAAATTAATATCAATATTCTGAAATGAAAGTGAAGATAGTCATGGGAATGACTTTAATTACAGAAACTAAAACGCATTTTATTTCGGATTTCTCAAATTTAGTCATTTTAACCTTCACAACTCTCTAGGTAAATTCAGGATGGAAATTGTCACATTAGGAAAATATGCTTTGACGGTTTATGCGAATTGTCTACTTAGGGGACAATTTGCATAGAGCGACAAAGCCTATTTTATTGGAAAAAAAAAGAAAACAATATTTCAAAATTTTGTCTGCTGAAATATTTTCCCCGCATGCTAAGCATTAAATTGGTCAGTGGCCACAGTATTGTCATTACTGGTCAGATCTTTGGTGACAAATACATTATCAGATTATTTACGTCCTCCGGTTAAATGTACCTGTCCATCATGGGTACACGGTCCTTTGTAAATTTCTCTTCTAATAATGCAACTGCGTCGTAAAACAACAAAGAATTGTAAATTTACACTTCGTCAACACATTAAAAGTCATTAAAACCAAATGGCACTGGAGATGACCGGCAGTAATTGGTCAACAAAATTATTTTACATTGTTATTGCATACTACGATTTCGGGTTAGTGACTTTTTATAACCTTAAACAACAGTTTATGGTGTCAGAGGTCAACAAAAGACGCACATTTTAAACCATGAATGCTAGTTACAAGGATTTTGTGACTTTAAGCTCGTTTGGGCAGGGCCAAATTCTGGCTCTTGATCAAAGTCAACTTGGGCATATTTATCACAGTCTAAGCACCTTACAAACGTTTAGACGAAGATCTTCGTCGCACTGTTTGCTAGTAAAATGGATCAGCTTATTCTCAAACGAGGCAATAATAGTCTATCTAATTCTAATTAAAGACTGGCGAAGTTTGCAGAAACCTTGGAGCGGGCATTCTTTTAGTATGTTGGCCCAGACAACAAGGAATAAGAATAAGCAATACTACTCTGTAAAACCAATTAGAAAATGTATTCTTAAGCCGGAAAACACACTATGAAAACATTTGATCTCTTTTTAACTAAATACTATATACTGTATATAAATGTGACTACATGTCTTTAATTCCACTTCAAAACGTTTCACAATATAATCTTGTTTATCAACACAGTGGTCCTTGACCTAACCTGGTTACGTAGCCTAGTTTGCAAACCATATCCAATATTTCCTCCAGTGATACATGACTAATGGGTTGAAGTATCCACGTTTTATTTGGAAATAGAATTTTCAGAACACATAATATAAGGTTGTAGTCATATTTAATCAAACAAAAATAATATTACAATTTATAAGCTCAATTTATATATCACCTTAGCTGCTGTATTATAATAATACCAACAACGTACGTTTTCGTGGAGAATTCAGAAAAAATATTAACCGATACCCGCTCTTATCTGGGGCTATGCAGATGTAGCTGTTCGCGTATGACATAAATTCGTTTTTACAATGGCGCATGACATATTGGACCGCAGCATGAGAAACCGTACCTTCTCACTTGTACGTACAACAAAGACTCAAATCAGTCTGCGAATCCGAGCAGTCTGATCAGAGTCGTTTTTTGTTCGCAAGAAGAAACTTTGCATCCTTGACTATCCAAAATGCACCAGGGTAGATTCTGATCAGACTGCGCATTCGCGCAGTCTGATCAGAATCTGCCTGTGCGCACGTTCGAAGGTACCTGTTCTGACATTGCGCCTCTCACAATAATTGCATTTATCATTCCAGTTCCCACGTTTTACACAATTGCTATCACTGTATCCATTTTCTTTGGAATGTTTGAAATCGCAATGTAAAGAAACATCAGAAAACCCGCCCTCTCTACACTAACATGATAAGCATCTAATGAGATCCCTGCTTTGTCGTTTTGTCGAATGTCTTCTACCCTCGGGGGTTGGGGGGTTATGGGGGGTAACGGGGGTAATTGTGCTACGGGTGTGCGAGCCAGTATTTCAAAACCTATTCCATTCATATACCTGGCCATTGAAAAAAACGGACCCATCCATATACTTGATCGTCAAAAATGTTTACCTATTCATATACTGCATATACTGCCCTTTGATTTTTTATACTCATTCATATACTCTTCGCTGTTTGCATACATATTTACAAATGAAATAATACAATTGTATTTCACAAATTAAACGCCATTTATCTCATCCAGCTTGTACAGTGGCACGCATTTACAACATGTACACTGTCTAACTCAATTGTATAACCTGGTTATTCCTAATGGACTCATCTATGCATATAACTTGGACGAGTCTATTAAATATGTGCATATACCGGGATGTCAGAAAAGTGGGGCCATTCATATACCCTCGTAGTGGGAGGGTGGGGGGGGGTGAGGGAGTGGGGTAATTTCCGATACATGGCATAGTACGGACTTGCGTGCCGAATGGGCCCCTTTTTCAGCGCTGCCATATATATGATTAGCCCCCTTTTTTCAACTTAAAGTATAGACTGACCCGATTTTTCTTGATTAGTTTGTGAAAGGCTCCACTTTTCTGGCATCCCCGGTATATGCGTATATTTTTGGCTCAGAGAGTTTTCGAGGCTGCTTGTTCTCTTGTATTCAATGAATTGACTGCGATATTTGTCCAACTACCAGCAATAAAATGGATATAAAAAAAACAAAGGGCAGTGTATGAATATGTCAGCATTTTGGACATTCAAGTATATGAATGGGTCCGTTTGTTCAAAAGCCAGGTGTATGAATGGGGTAGGTTTTGAAATACCACAATTACTCCCAAGTTACCCGCTACCCCTTCCCTCCCCCACCCCCACAACACACACACACTCCGAACATATACCTATCAAGAAAAACGGGTCAGTCATATATTTTTGTTGAAAAAAGAGGCTAATCATATATCTGGCAGCGCTGGAAAAGGGCGCCATTCGGCACGCACAGGAATTTACACCCCCTCCCCCCATTCCTTCCATCACCACCACCACCACGAGCTTCTACCGGATCCAAATTGCACATTTTAAGCATTATTTATGACAAAACATCCACGGACAATGGTAAAGGTTAAAACAACACCAGAATGTAACACAAGGCTAGTGTTAATGAAACGCCATTCCACCTTATCATTGCAGTTGGTTATTTTCATTGCGCAACTTCATTTAAGAACAGCCCGTTTTATCAATTTATCAGAAAGACCGCATTGACAGAATTCAAACGATACGTAACTATTGTGTGCACAAATCGTTCCCCACCCTTCAAAAATCTAGTTATCATTACATCACAAATACCAGATGCGTTTACGATTATAGCAATTAAGCGTAAACTTTTAAACTCGCGAACATGCAATGGATATATTCGTACATGATCTCAGTCATATTTAATCAAACTAAAATAATATTACAATTTATAAGCTCAATTTATATATAACGTTGGCTGCTTTATTATTATACTCATTATTGTAACAAACCAATACTGCAATCAATTATTAACTCTTGTCTTGCAGAACACGACATGCCCTGTCTTAGCAAACAGTGTAGATCCAGATCAGTTGGCTTCTGAAGAAGCCAACTGATCTGGATCTGCACTGTTTATCATTAAATATGTGAATTTCTATCAAAAACCCGGATCAAGTAGTCTGATTGGCTGGAAATTAGAAGTGGGCCTGGCATTTTCATTTATTCAGCATGACAAGGGTTATTACAATGAAAATTGTAACAACTCCATATAATTCGGGCCGCACCAAGCGATAAAATGCTTTTGAGGATGCGCAAAATGTGCGCATCATCTTGCGCATGCGCAAAGTCTCATATGGGCCTTTGCTCTCAATTAATAAATTCAATAGCATCCAATATTTCTGTAAGCGGATAGCGAAGGCCCTGGTTTTGCTCTCCATTAATAATTTCAATTGTATCCAATATTTCTGTAAGCGGACAGCGAAGGCCCTGGTCAGCCTGCGCGAATGCGCAGGCTGACCTGGGCCTTCGTTGTCCGCATATGCCCGAAGCCACATTTTCGTAAGGCGCGGGCGGCCCACATAATATCAGCTAATGGTCTGTGCTGACTAATATGATTTTTGCTTTTCACCTGTAGATGTTACCCATCTGGGCCCAGTTGTTCAAAGCGTCGTTAGCGTAACGAGCTCGTTAAGGGTCATTTCGTTAACTGTTTTAGCGGATTCAATATACAATACTCTGATATTTATTGCTGAAAAAATGTGAGTAGCTTTTGCATTGCAAAAGCTACTCACATTTTTTCAGCCAAAAATTTCAGCATATTTGCGTATCACTCGATGTAAATTCTAACGAATCGTTAACTAACGACATCGTTAGCTTTGAACAACTGGGCCCTGGTGAATAGCTTAAGCAATCAGCAGACTGTGAGAATGCACATTTTGATCTGGATCTTCACTCCTATGGTCTGTAGCAAGATCTTGCGTGACGTGAATGCTTTCGGCTCAGTTTCAAACATTTTGACATCAGCAACGTCTGTCGGGTTACAGGCAAAATAAAACAAATAGGCTGCATCATAGGAAAATAACCTAATCATTTGCAGGCAACGAAGACGCATGCCAGCCTACACATTCACACAGTGTATTCAGACTCTTTACAGACCATTCTGTTGATTCCTAGGATCCAAGATTCTTCATGTAGCCAGCTAAGACTGATCAATAGCTTTGGTGCGCGGCTTGCTCTGAGTCTTTGCTAGACGCACATGTTGTAAAGTACATTTTCTCTCATAGAGGCTGAAATGAATAAAACAGCGACCATCAATATAGTAGCGACAGATATAAATTTTATCCGAAAAGCTTCCGTCGAATGGATAATGCATCTGGCGCGTAGGACTAGACGCATGCCAAACCAGGCGCACAGCTCACTTCTGACTGAATCACAGCATACGTGAATGACTGCAATGGCGTCACCTCGAGTGACGTGAACTGATTTGCAAGTAGAACTTGCTTGTTATAATTAGTTATATTTATTCATCCGATTCTCATTTTCTAAGCTGAATATAGATTTGGATTCGGAATACAGTCAGTAATTGTTTCTTTGATAGCAAAACTGAATAAGTAAATAAAAATAAAATATAAAAAAGAACAAAAGAAACAAAATTACAGAAAAGCAAGCGACACGTAACGAGATTAATGATATCCGCGCCCGATGACAATCGGTGTACAGTATCCGATGTAAGATTGCCCACTTTATTTGCTGTTTTGTTTTCAAGTGACAAAGAGCACATCCTTCTGATCGGGGCGTTAACTGGAGAACAACTGTGCAGGGAAAGACATCCCCTGTGCTATTTAAAGATCCAACTACTGAGATCATATCTCTTCTCAGTAATCCATTCTGCAAAATCGACCTACTGCGGATAATGATCGAATACAATGTTCTGCATCAAAGATTTTACTCTTTAGGCGCCAAGTTTCAGACGACATCGTCTGCTTTTTTTTATTTTAACAAAACATGGCTTTCAAAGACGTTTATATGTAAAGTTGAAAGACTAAATGTCAGACAGCGTAGATCCAGATGAGACGGCTCAAACCGTCTCATCGGGATCTATGCTGTTTGCAAAAGCCTATTATTATCGCCTGTGGAATGTTTGCCCTCTGGATTTTAAAGGAGCTGAAGAACACCACAAATACTGTAAAGTAGGATGGTAAATGAAAGTTTATGAAGTGATGTCTCCCTGTACTTCACTATACTGCAGTTTTTTTTTTTTTCTGTATTTTCTGGTTCTGTGTGATCATTGAGCCCATTCCGGGATTTGAAAGTGTATATGAGGGTTACTGAGGCATAACTGGCCGAAACTAGCTTGTCTAGCACAGAAAGCCCGATGCAAGCTGTTTTGAATTGTTGTGCATGTTCTGTGCTCTCAATGGTCATTTCAGTTGGATATTAATTACATCACGAAAACATGCCTATATAATTTTGACCCCCTTAAACCCCACTTTTATACAGTAAAACAGGGGTTTACAGGGGTATACATATTATTTGTCTTATTTTTGCTCAAAACATAGATTGTTGGTATTCGTTAGAACCGCCTCGCCAAGGCGGTTCTAACGAGTACCAACAATTAATGTTTTTAGCAGAAATATGAAAAAAATATCAGAGTTTTTTATCTGATTTTTTTTAGTTTTTGGAGGTAAAATTTTCTGTATATTTGAATAGACGTGTTTTCGTAAGGCGTGTTTTCGTAATATTTTAGAATCTGTTTTAAATAAATAATGTGTTGTTGTACGGAAAAGAATTCAAGACTGTCCCTGGCTCAACCCAGGATCACATAGTCTCTGCTTGTTTAATGTGTTTTATTTATTTAATAGAGCACGTGCGTTCTTTTTATACTCTTCATTCACAGACATGATTTATGTGGCGATGTATATAAAGATAGCTATTCCATGTGGCAGTCATTACTCTGCTGCAATAGCACTTATATTTACGTCTAACAATTTCTTGCAACATTATGAACACATTTTTAACACTTCAAATGAACATTAAATCAGTCAAAGCAGAGATCCAAAAATAACACTACAGCTATTAATTATATAAGTAGGCCGAACAAATGTTACCAATTTCAGCAAATATTCATTTTAGTGCTTGCAGGTGTGAAAATGCTGTCAGTAACCTAGAAAATTTGTCAATGTGCAAACCCATGTGTATTTGCTGCACGCCGTCAAGATCATGGGTCTAGGTCAACCCGGATACACAAAATATTCTTAACTCTTCATGTCATCACGAAAACATACCTATATAATTTTGATCCCCTGAAACCTCACTTTTATATAGTAAAACTGGGATTTACAGGGGTATACATTATTTTTCTTATTTCTGCTCAAAACATAGATTGTGGGTACTCGTTAGAACCGCCTCGACGAGGCGGTTCTAACGAGTACCCACAATCTATGTTTTGTGCAGAAATATGAAAAATATCAGAATTTTTTATCTGAAAAATTTCAGTTTTTGGAGATAAAATTTTCCATATATATGAATAGGCGTGTTTTCGTAATGTAGGGTAAAAATTTCAGCAGAGGATATTTTGAAATACATTTTCTTATTTTTCAAGCAAGTAGGCTTTGGCATTCATGCGAATTGTCTACTAAGGAGACCATAAGAGACATATCGGCCGAATTAATCCAGATAATGGTCAAGATTAACTCTTTCAGCCTGAAGACCAAAACAGATATCATTGCAAGCAGTGTTGATACAGATGGCATGAGTCATGTCGTCAGAATCAACACTGTTTGCAAATAAACCAGTAATCATTCTACATAAATCTATAGCGGGTCGTTATCGGCCCGTCACGGTAACTTACAGGCTGATAACCATGACGAAAACACGCCTATTCAAATACACTGAAAATTTTACCACCAAAAAATGGCAATTTTTCAGATAAAAAAATTCTGATATTTTTGTTATTTCTGCTCAAAACATAGATTGTGGGTACTCGTTAGAACCGCCTCGTCGAGGCGGTTCTAACGAGTACCCAAAATCTGTGTTTTGAGCAGAAGTAAGAAAAATAATGCATACCCCTGTAAACCCCAGTTTTACTATATAAAAGTGGGGTTTAAGGGGGTCAAAATTATATAGGTATGTTTTCGTGATGGGCCCGCTGTAGATTTATAAAGCTGGGAAGGTTTTCATCTGTTCTTGACATCCTTTTGTATTCTGTATCGTCAGATCAAGGTCTACATTCTTTGCTTAATCCTGTCTGTCCAAATACTTAGGGTTCTTCCGATTTATTTCTCTTTCACAGTGGCGGCATGCTCCTCAGCATCGTCAGCATAACAAGGCTCGATGGGACAGGTGGACTTCGTGGACGTCATGTTCTTCAGATTGTGGCTCTGGCATATCTCAAAGATCTCGTCGTTGTCGTTCCATGGTGGACGGGTAAGTTGTGTAGAGGTTAATCCATTTAAGCCTGGCGTCCCATAAAAGGGACATTGGCAAACAGTGTAGACCCAGATCAGAGGCCGCAGAACGCGGCGTCTGATCAGGGTCCACACTATTTGCATTAAGTTTAGAGATTCTTACAAAACATTATAATGATAAAAAACTAACCAGATACCCCTTATACAGGAAATGGACCTGTCCAAAGAGTTAAAGTAGAAGAATCCACTTGGCATAAAATGGGTTAATGTGATGGAGTTTCATATCAAAAAAAGACCTCTCTGATCTGAAAATATTTATCTGCTTTCTTATTTGTACCCCAATCCCCACCACCCTCCCCCACCCCGAGAATTTTTCCCTTAAACAGCCCCTTTGAGAAGGGATTGCTGGCAAGAAAACCGAAAACTAGATCCCGATATTGTAAAACATTTTTCGTGCTCAACTCAGCTGAGCATGAAATTTGTTCTGCTAATAAATATCAAATTCATAACAATGGCAAATTCATTTTGCTAAACATAGCTGAGCATGGAAATTTCCCTGCTAATTAATATGAGAATGCCATCTATTAATGGCATTTTCATATTTCTTAGCAGAGAAAATTTCATGCTCAGCTGAGATAAGCACGAAAAAAAGTTGTAATCATCTGGTCCAGTTCTTTTATATTGGAGTGGTCTGTATTTGAGAAGAGGCGCATATACTTACAGATTAGAGGAATCTACCTTGGCGGAGTATCCATTTATCTTAAAACGAGAATCATAAGTAATCAGTGTTGACAAAAACTGCCTTATACATGTCACTGTGCAAATGTCTAATAGCCAGACCAGGGCAGTCTGCTCAGGACATACCCTATTTGATCTTTAAAGATTACAGGATGTATATACATGTATTGTTTGGGAGAACTGCACATGCCAGCTCCGGGTATTCGCATTTATTTTTAAACCTTAACACAAGTTTAACCTTGATAACGTGGTGTATTCGGTAAAAAGGGCTTAAAATTTAGCGTAATTATGCTAAATATACGGAGGGAGAGATCTAAGCAAACAGTTTAGACCCTGATCAGACGCTACTAAACACGGTGTCTGATCAGGATTTACACTGTTTTGCCACTCATTCAGCGAACAATTAGCAAAATGTAATTTTTCACATTTAAACGGGGTGAGATTCATCGATCACGTGAGACGGTTCCGGATAGTTAAAGGGGACTGGTTACATTTGGTAGTTCTTCTTTCATATTTCATGAGGAAAGCAAACAGAAAGTCACAAAATGTATTTCACATTTTGTAACTTCCTGTTTGCTTTCCTTCACGACAGGCGTCGTCCAAAAGAGGTCCAGTCTAAATACAAAGGAAAGAAACTGCTCCCTTTTGGGGCAAATTAATTACTTTCAGAGTAGACACCTTTCAGAATGAAGATTAAATAATTTGATAAGGCTGCCTCCCCCGAATATGTGTTCATTCCTCTTTATGATTTTGTCTTTGTTTCTAAATATGTCTTTAATAAAAGCAAGAGAGTAACTTATAAAATATTTTTTCTATTTTTATTTTGTGGAAACAGGTTTTTGAACAGACCCCTTGTATTTTTATGTGTTATCCATGCATGTACACACTCATGTCGCTACCGCCTGTCCCATTCATATTCTATCAAGAGCATTTCGAATACATGCATACCAACACATGTAATCCACTACGCCACCCATCCGTACCTACGTAAACACACAACGGGCAGTGCTACTTAACAAGGGGTGGCTGGGGCGGCATGTTCAGTCCAGTTTGAATGGTGGAGGAAACCGGAACGCCGGAGAAAACCACTGCTCTTCAGCAAGTACATTTTTAGCCATACTATTGGGTCATCTATGCTCTTAAAATTTGAAGAACTTCATTTAACTGTCGGTTAATGTGTCCGAACCTGGTACATAAGTGACAAACAGTGCAGACCCTGATCAGACGCCAAGTTCTGTGGTGTCTGATCAGGCTCAATACTGTTTATATAGGTACTTAAAAACAATATTTTGCAACTTTCTGACATATGACTGATTTCGATCCCTCGGAGTCTTCAGCGGCAGCCAGTGCGCCCAGCTACCCTTACAGAGAGGGCATTTCAACCGAACTTTAATTGATATTATAAATGCCTCGATTTCAGGTCAGTAACAGAAGGCTGTGCGGGCGAGTCAAAGCAAATAAAAGTCTGTAGAGTTACGGTAAGTTTTCCAAGTTTTTCACTTGTACTGCATACATGTAGCCGCACCATAGGCCGCACCATTCGAAAACGTGTCTTCAGGCAAATGCGGACAGCGAAGGACCTGATCAGACTGCGCATCCGCGCAGTCTGATCAGGTCCTTCACTGTCCGCTAACAGAACTATAAATATATGAACGTAGAATAAAGGCCCTGATGATACTTTGTACATGTGCAGGATAATCTGAATCTGCGCATTTTTGCACGTTCGAAGGTACTTAATCGCTCGACGCTGCACAAATACTAGTACTTGAATATTCTTATTTATTTGTGTTTCTTGTGAAACAAGTGAGCGTCTTAAACTTATGTCATTGGATCCCCTACCGACAGAAGCTATAAAGCCAAATGTGGAAAGCAGACCGCGAAATATTCGAAGATAGGTTCTTAAAAGTGCATAATCAAAATCATTTTGCCTTCCATCTAGAAAGAGAATACCAAAAGTCAAACAGGAAGTGAGAAATCTCTATTTTGTAAAACTAGCAAAACCTTATCGAGGTTATCCAGTCGTCAGTGGTAAATCTGGGCCCAGGTTTTCAATCGTTCCTTAAGGTTGACCTTAACTTTGAAGATCGAGATTAGCAAAGTACAATATGCGCTTTCATATGAAAACACACTCTCAACGACGCGATTAATACGTACAGTTAGATATCGTCTACGAAACTTACACGTACATAAAACTGTTCATTTTAATTGACTTTAAATATCTTATTTCGTATCTTAAATTTTCGGACCTTAAGTTAAGGTAGACCTTAACTCTGAGGAATGATTGTAAACCTGGGTGCCGAAATATACGACTTCCGTCGCGACTGTAAGAAGGAGGATATATCATATTATTATAAAGTCTATTCATGTGTCTTTCGCTCCAATCATGCCATCACGAAAACATGCCTATATAATATTGACCCCCTTAAACCCCACTTTTATATAGTAAAACTGGGGTTTACAGGGGTATACATTATTTTCTTATTTCTGCGCAAAAACATAGATTGTGGGTACTCGTTAGAACAGCCTCGCCGAGGCGGTTCTAACGAGTACCCACAATCTATTTTTTTAGCAGAAATATGAAAAATATCAGAGATTTTTATCTGAAAATTTTCGGTTTTTGGAGCTGAAATTTTCTTTATATTTGAATAGGCGTGTTTTCGTAATGATTGGTGACGGCGAGAAAGATTTTAAAAAACCTTTTTCGGTAGGTACTATTTAAACCCGGGTCGGGCCACAGACTCAGTGACGGCTCAGTCATATTTTTTTGTAGATGACTTGTACCTGAGCTTTCTCGTCTGTGGCCGGTCTCACCCTGGTTCTACCAGTGTGTTTTTCTTTCGATCTGACGTTCAGTTTATTGTCGAGACCTCATCTGTATTTCACTATAGCTGTGAAGACTTAATGTATGTTTTCTGTGTTGATCTGCTAGTTAGTTAAGGAACCCCTACGTGCACCGTCACTGGAACTACAATCGACTCTCGTTATCTCGAAGTCCAAGGGGCTGTCTGAAATAATTCGAGATATCCGTACCTTGACATATCAGATTTACAGAATTGAGGACAAAATAAATCGAACAACCATATTTCACAAACGCATATGTAATTTGACTCCTGAAGTTAGAGATATATTGAAAATATTGTGGAAAAGAGGAGCAATTTCTCCTCTTTTCCACAATATTTTGTTACCTGTTGTTAGATTTCCATGGTAAAACAGGGACCAGATTTTCACTTCGAGATAAGCGGTTATTCGAGATAAGCGAGGTCGAGATAACGATAGTCAACTGTATATCTAAATTCATAGGGATGCTCCAGTGTTGTCTTTTCATGTTGTCTTCTCCCTGTCCCTTCTTTCTGTCCCTTTTCAGAACTCGGCAAATGTTGATGCATACAGTGTATGTATTATTTGTGCAATGTGACTCAGGTACACAATCAGATCCACATCAAGTTCTCAACATCAAATGGGAAAGACAGATAAATACAATTAAACAGCCACAAAAAGAATAGACGGCAAGCAGAGTTGGCAACCCATTTCCAAAAGGTTTGCAACTCTGTTACCCAAACTGAAATGAATAGATCTTTAACTTGCATAACTGTTAAAAGACAAAAAAAAAATTGAAAGTGAAACACTGCAGAACATTTAACAAAAAGTACCACGGAAAGTGCCGCCTTGGCACGGTCAGAAATAAATTACTTGGGGACGAGGGGGTGGGGGCGGTGTGTGTGTGGGCGGTGGGGGTGGGGGGGGGGGGGCTTAAACTAGCTTTTCGGGATCCCAACCCTCACCTTCAGCTTCCATAGTGGCAAAAACATACATTTGTTCGGTCCGCGTGGCGAAACACGTATTAAGGAATTTGGATCAACCAATTTGTTGTATAGGACACTGCTTACAAACTAGTTTAACATTACAGAGCCAAGCAAAATATGTAGCAGACGACATTCTGTTTTGTTTTAAAGCGCCAAGCAAAGTTTGCAGCGGGCGATATTCTATTTTGTTTTGTATATTTTTAATAGAAATATTTCTTAACATTCCATGTGAATCGTCTGCACTGCAGACGATTCACATAAAATGTCAAGACTAATTTTCTTTGAAAAATAATAATATATGTTTTTCTTTTTTTTTTTTTTAAGTGTCGTCTGCTGCAGTTGTGATGTGCGCTTTAAGGGTTGAAAGGTATACAGAAACATGTTCGCGTCGGCAGTTGTTTTGATTTGGACATGGAATGCATATGTTTTTAAGTATTACCTTTATGAATTGGTGCAATAAAATGACAATAAAATTAATCAGACACCTTTAGATTGCTTGAAGGAGACTGGGTACATTTTGTACACTTAATAATTTTTCCACCACTTTTCACAAGGGCGACAACTTTACTTCCTTCTTCCTAGTTGCTTTCTTGCACATCTAAGTCCTTCAAAGAATGCATTTGCTTTTAGATTAGACTTCTTTCCAGAAGAAGGGAGGTAAACACTTTTGATTCATCTCTCCAGAAGATGTATCTATTCCCATTATGTTGTATATAATAGCAATTATGTAGAATCGTTTCATTGAAATGTGAAGATAACCGTGAAATGTCGGACATTTAAGTATGCTGATGAAAGTTTGGAAACGAGAAATGAATACTGTTTTGCTTAATATTTAGGGTTTGTAATGCCATGCGGGTCACTACTGGCATAAAATATCAAGCACTGAGAGGGTAATCAAAAGTTCATGGACTATGGGTAAATCTGAGCTAAAATTGTTATATAGATATTGTAATATCCAGTACATTGCTTGTTGTGTTTTTATAAAAAATGTTCGTGAACCGGTTTTCATTGATTTCAAAGAATTAGTTGGAATAAAACAAATTTAAGCGGCGTATATCAATGACATGAAGTTTCGAGAAGCGATGTCATTCAGTGTTTTTTTGTGCATAAATTCGAAAATATTAATGAAGATATACCAATGAATGCCAGACGCACGAAACAAGAACTGCAACACATCACGAAAATATGCCAATATAATTTTGACCCCTTAAACCCTACTTTTATATGGTAAAACTGGGGTTTACAGTGGTATACATTATTTTTCTTATTTCTGCTTAAAAGCATAGATTGTGGGTACTCGTTAGAACCGCCTCATCGAGGCGGTTCTAACGAGTACCAATAATCTATGTTTTGAGCACTAATATGAAAAAATATCAGAACTTTTTATCTGAGAATCTCATGTTTTGGTGGTAAAATTTTCAGCATATTTGAAAGGCAAGTTTTTGTAATTAGAGGAACCGCCTTGGAACAGACAGAAGGAAAACTGAAAAGGTGCTTAAACCAGTCTTATTCGCATGAAACCTCGCCCTTAATTCTGATCTAGCTCCAAATTACAAATATATGAACGATCTGCGTATGGGTCCTCTAACTCATCTGTTAAACATCGAAGAGAAACACATATATTCAAATACACTGTAGATCTGAAGCCAGAACACAAGAAAACCACAAACAAGACCACGATGAGACCGACCACAGACATTGATAGTCAGGTGACGACCAACTGAAACCGATTGGAGAGTGAGCCGTCATTTAGTCGCAGGACCGACCGACCGACCCACACACTTTTAAAAAGCCTTTTTTTCTTTTTATCTGAAATGAGATGAATGTTAATTTTCATCAAGCACACATCAGAGATAAATAAAAGGTAAAATAAAAGTCCAGGGAGTGCCACAATCACAAACCGCAGCCCTTCCCAGACACCAAGAGGACGAGTAAACAGACAAAAATTAAACAAGCGCAAATCGAACAAACGTACCAGAAGCACTAAGATTAGCTCTCTCTTCCCCACGCGAGGCAATCGCAATGCTCAAAAGACTGAAAAAAAAAACAAAAAAAAAAAAAAAAAAAAAAAAACACAAGAATAAAACAACACCAGGCAAGACTTTAAAACAAATCGCCTCGTAGAATAAATTACAAAGCAACAAAGAGTAATACTAACACCTGGACAACCGCTTTAGAACGGTCAGTAGAATAAACAACCGTAGGGTTTAAAGCCTTTTTACATCTAGTTAACTTCACCCTGGGTCCCGATGCTACTCTTAATAAAGAAATGCATAAAATTCGGTTCGCATAAAGGCTCCCAACTCAGTCGATGCATCAAAGCGAAAATATAAAAATCAAATTAATCACAATGATAAACAAAGACAAGTACTCATGGCTAATTCTACTGTGTGCCAGAGTGAATGAAAACCGATAGTTGAACCACGGCGGGCCAAGCCAAAGACATATCGTCAAGCCCCAACCCACTGTTTAAAGTTTTACGAAGAGGCTGTCATTGTGTTTGAGGCCCGAACCGCCGTCGTGCAATTAAAGAGTGAAGCATAGCCATCAACAATGATTTGGTTGATAACTAGGCATGTAGTCTGTCCCATAATATCCAGTTTTAGTCAATTCTTTATAACGATTAATGAGTTTTCTGAATTGCTCCGAAAAGTTAGAGTTTCCCACATTTTTTCTAAATCTGTACACTAAGTCACCGTAAAATTCCGGTTCCGATATACCTTGTTGCAGAAGTGTTTTCAGACTGACGCTATATTTTCCTACCAAAAAAGTAAGAGAAAAGCCCAGGAAGTGCCACAGTCACAAACCGCAGCCCTTCCCAGACACAAAGAGGAAGAGGAAACAGATAAAACCAAACAAGGCAAACCGAACAAACGTACGAAAAGCACTAAGATTAGCTCTCTCTCAAGGCACTGTGGCTGCGATAAAATTTCAAAAACGTCTTACGAAGTTTAAAATAACGATAGCCCTGCCTAAGACGTTTGGCAGAAAGAACTTTATTACGGTAGTTAAAGTCACTAAGATTTGAAGAAGCTCTGGCGAATCTAATATCTTGAAATATGTATATCCGATATGAGGTACGCCGGGGGACATCTCCATCCAGAAAAGGGAAATTGACTATACCAAAATCAAAATCATCCCGTTTATCATAAATTTTGGTCGAAACTGTACCATTATATATACATAGATTCAAATCCAAAAAGGTGCCTCGGTATCGGAAGAAGTGGCTCCATTTAATTAGAGTTTTGTAGGGTATATACGGTCCACCATGTGATCAAAGTAAATATTGTCAATATGTAATAATTCATCAAGGTATCTTGAATTGAAAGCATCAATAATGTCAGTCAGATTTTCCCGTGAGAGAGACTTCATGAAATCCCTCTCATAACAAAAAAGAAACAAATCTGCAACAAGAGGAGCGCAATTAGTTCCCATCGGAATACCAATAGTTTGTCTATAAAATTGAGTTCCAAATCTAATAAAAATACTATCCAAAAGATAGATAAGGGCATCACAGACTTTTTGACAAGACCATAAATTGTAATTCTTGTATACATCAGGAGTGAAATAAGCACATTCTTCGTTGCAAGCCAAATATTGGGTATTCTCCCGAATAAACGTTCGGTTAATTATATCAATATCTTTTATAAGATGATGAGGTAACGTAGTATACAGTGTAGAAAAAGCATATGTAGACAATTTAGACGCCTTAAAGATTTAGATTTAAATTTATTAGGAATTTCATTGGAATTTTTAATTGACCAAAAATAGTTAATTCGGTCCCTTTCGTAAACAATATCATTGTGTCTAATCCAATGTTTTTGACAGCATTCAGGCATGAAGTTAGCAGTTTGGACAAAATAGTAGTCGTACATGAACTAGAATTAGCAATGAAACGTGCTTTATAAGGTCGTTTATGAATTTTCGGTAACCAATATAACGTAGAACGTCTGTCTTGGTTTACTTTGATACCCGCTGCAAACTTAGCAGTAATATCGATAGAATGGATATTCACAATCTCTTAGTAGAAATCCGTTCATATGTTTTGGTACTACCAAAACTTTTATATATTTGTTTTTATCATAAGCCCTCGCTATTATATCTTTGGATAACGTCATGTCATAAAAATGGTATGACCGCATATTACATACGACTAGCTTACTGCCGTGTAACGTCATCAAGCCATCCGTGACAACGTTATTTCTCTGCTGTAATACGGCTCAACTTCTACATTACGAAAACACGCCTATTCAAATACACTGAAAATTTTACCACCAAAAAATGGCAATTTTTCAGATAAAAATTCTGATATTTTTGTTATTTCTGCTCAAAACATAGATTGTGGGTACTCGTTAGAACCGCCTCAACGAGGCGGTTCTAACGAGTAACCACAATCTATGTTTTGAGCAGAAATAACAAAAATAATATATACCCCTGTAAACCCCAGTTTTATTATATAAAAGCGGGGTTTTAGGGCGTCAAAATTATATAGGTATGTTTTCGTGATGAGGGCCATACAATACAGTTTAGAAGTCTTTTGATAAACATAATCTTACGTTCGTGGTTATTTTATATGAAATGCATAAAACTTACCGAATGCTCATTTCATGAATTTTATATGAAATGACCGCGAATATAATATCCTCTAAATTATAGTTTGTTTTGGAGATAAATGCCAATTACATGTATAAGCATGATTTAAAAAATGTATTCCTTTAGGGATATTCAGGTCTTGACACTTGAATATTATAATTATAAACTATAGATCTAAATAATAATAATAAAAAAAAAAAAAAAAAAAAAAAACAACAAAAAAACTCTACGCTGATGCTCCAAAAATAACAAATCGACATTACAATTAAGTAATAGGTTTGATAAATATGCATGTACTTTGCGCGACTGGTTGCGATTTCTAGATAAATATGATAAGAATAAAACCGAATGTAGGAAAGTCACGATTGTCAGCTCTAGTGAGATTATCATTATTTTCAGTTCTAGTTGCCAAATGACTTTTAGACTGCATTTTATGGCCGTAGAAGTTGAACCGTTTCCAGTAGTTTTCCTACTGACCGTTTCAATGCGGTTCATCAGTTGCAGTTCTTCTTTCTTTCTTTGTGCGTCTGCGAGTTCATATGTGGCGTCTGTGTTGTCCTTATTTGTTCCTTTGGTGCCTCGGGAAGGTTTTGCTTCGTTAATGTGACATTTCCTTGGTTTCTACTAAAACGCTTCTTGCTAATATATGCTAAAATCATTTGAATAGATAGTTATTTCTTGTAGCAGGATGCATTTTAGATTATATTCCTTTAAAGGTCTGTTTTGTATCAGTAAATGATTACTAAACTAGGCATAGACATTGATATTGGAGAGGAGCGGTTTGAATTGTAAATGGGGAAATTTCGTTAACTCTCAATGAAGTTATGGCCCTTAGTTGACGTCAAAACTTAGTTTCCGTTAAGTTATTTTAGAACAAATGAATGTATTTTGATGAAATTTTATTTACACATGGTATTAATTGATCTAGGATGGAATTGAACATCGACCGATCTCTTTAGTTTCAACGAGTTATGGCTCGATAAATGTCAAAATTAAATTTTTCGCCTAGTATCTTGCAAACGTTCCGATGGATTTTGATAAAGGTTCATGTACACGTGAATATTGACAAGAACTAAGTTGAGATAGAAAACTGGCAAATATCGTGATTCTTCAACCCAGTTGAGGCCCGTAAATGACGTCAGAATTGTGATTTTGCTGAATATCTTGAGAAAGGTTATATATTTGTTGCCCGCAATGGCAGGAATCATGCTATGTCTGCAATGTTTTTCACAAGGGAGATAATTTGTGTGACTTCATGTTTATTTTCCTGCTGATCAAGCACTTTAAAAAAGGGATCCACTCTAAAAGGAATGGATTTGCTGCTGGTGGGAGCCAATTCGTTTCTTTGAAAGTAGAGTCCTTTTCAGAAGCTAGGCAAAACGAATTTGATAATTACCTCCCTTAAAGTTTTATCCGTTGTTCTTCATTAAAACTACAGTCGAATCTCAATAGCTTGAACACTGATGGCTTGTTTAGCATTGCTAATTCGAACTCGTTTTTTAGTCCCTACGAAATTCTTCCGATAGCTCAAGAAAAAAATATTTAGGGAAATTTTCTTATTTTATCATGATATTGTATGTTGTGTGTACTCATTAGACTCGCCTCATCGAGGCGAATCTAATGAGTACACTCAACATACCATTATTGTGAAGAAGGGTGAAAAAAAACCCCTAAATTATCGTCATTTGCTTCCTGATCTGGCGCCATGATTAACCCTCAGTGGCTCAAACTACCCATGTTTCGAACTAATTTCCATGGTCCCAAAGATGTTCGAGCCATTGAAGTTCGACTGTATAATACATTTCGTACCAGCTTTAATAATGATAATAATAATAATAATAATAATAATAATAATAATAATAATAAAAATAATAATATTTATAGTAGTAGTTATAATAATAATAGCTTTACAGAAATTATTTTAGTGGGTCTAGTTCATAAGAGGGAGGTGTTGTCCGCATGCGTAGAAAGTTATTTTTCCCACACTTATAGCGATTCATATTTCAGTGTCAAAAACAGAAAGACCCATACTCGAAATGCGCAGACAAAACCATTCCGGAACTTGCAGCCTAATCATTGGTCACATAATTGACCATTTAGAAAATACAGGGGCCTTGGAGATCCTTGGACCCTTTTGGGTTGCGTGAATGCATTTGTTACGCTGTGGGTCTCCGCTGTCGCACTTTGATTCATGTATCATTTCGCATGTCAGTTTCCAGCTTCTAAATGCTTGAGATTGTTGCTGAGACAGCCGTTATTATAATTGCCACAGCCGTCTGGTTTTGAAAAAAAAAAAAAAAAAAAAAAAAAAAAAAAAAGGAAAAACGATTTTGAAAGACGGTACTGCTGCCCTTCAGGCTATGGAAATTACGTGTAATGACTTGTTTTCAACAAATGCCAATCCGAAAACATTCTCATGACCAGGGCTCTAGATATATCATGCCCGACTTATCCAGTTGTCCCAGTTCCCTCTAGCAATTTTAATTTACTTGTTCTGGGACAATCACGTCATAGCTCGTACTAGTTAAGAAAAATATCCAGATTATGATATATAAATAGTTTTTTTCTATTTCTTGAAGAAAACTTATGTTGTGAGTACTCATTAGAAGCGTCTCACCGAGACGCTTCTAATGAGTACCAAAACATATGTTTTCTTCGAGCAATCAGAAAAAAAATGTCATTTTTGATTAAGTCAGTTTTGATTGGACAATGGGATTTTGACTGTTTACTTTGTCGCAAAATTTGATAAGTCCACAATCAGCTAATAACTGTTACGGGAACTAGTAGAGCTATATGGATATTGACACATGTTGGATTAATCATATTTCAATCACATGTAGGTGTGGTTTTTAAGATGAAATATGTATAATAAACATGTGCAGTTAATCGTTTAAGTGAGTCCTTCAAGTTGTAGTTATGCACAAGGGAAGAAATATAAACATACTCCGGTTTATGACTGTTTAGAACTCGGTGTGGGGTATATTCTTATGTGACATAATACAGATGTGCGATTGTAATGGACTTTTGTTTCAGGTCTACGTTTTGCAGATTTTAGTATGAGCCAGCGCACGACAAAACCAACAAAAAGGTATGCGCGCCCAGCGAAGACTCAGATCAGCCTGGGTATCCTCCCCGTCTAATCAGGGTCTTCGCTGTGCGCTCAGTTGGTAACTAATGACTCAAGCTTTCTTCATGCGGATAGCGAAGACTCTTGATCAGACTGGGCGGATACCCAGGCTGATCTGATTCGTCGCTGGGCGCAAAAGTCTTATTTTAGGTCTTGTCGTGCGATGGCTTGTATATGAATCCTCTGCCAACCCATGCCCATTTTTTCAGACATAAATATGTGAATATTCCATTTTCTGTGAATAAGATATCAAACATCACAAAGTATCCCGACTGGAACACGGAGTGTATGACTGGGTATCTGACTGGCATCATAAGTACATGAATCGGTAAATAATGTTATTGGCCAAGTAGGACGGGCGTAGATGGGACGGGTTTAGTCATGTTTTGTCCTAATTGCTGTCTTAACCCTTATCCTGCTGTGCACGACAAGCCCTACCTTTGCAAACAGTGTAGATCCAGATCAGAAGCCATCTGATCAGGATCTACACTGTCATTCAGTTTGTGAATTTGAATGGAAACATAATATGATGTAATCTGATTGGCTGATAGTCAGAAATGTGTGCGGCTAATTAAATTATTCAGTAGGATTAAGGGTTATTTGGTGGCTCCTGTCTGCTAGAGAAGAGTGAACTGGTTACTTTGCTATACAGTGAACCCTTGTTAGAACTACAACATTTGTTTCCAAAAATGTTGTCATTACAATGAATTTGCTGTTCTAAAGAATCCTTAATGGACAGAATGAATTCTTATTTCCTCATAGAATATATGTTTTGGATGAGGCGATTCTAACAAATATCCAAAACATATGTTGCTTGAAGATATTATGCAATGTTTTTGCATAATTTATCATTACCCGTCACCTCTTGAGCGAATGATTCGTGATATTCAAATTGTCATAATAACGAATTTTGTCGTTGTATCGAGTGTCGGTATAAAGAGAATTGACTATACTTTGGTTTGTAACACGTGTATTATTTGTTATGGTTTGTTTGCTCTTCCTTTTTGGTATCATTGGTAGCCTATGTAATTGCGGCCTGTCCTGGAAATCCTTTATATTATTTTTCTATCCGTACCAATGTCTGTGTCAGGTAATCCCCTCATCATCACAACCATCCCACCCCACGCGAGGTTTAGAATAACTCTGTCTCTCGAAAATTTCCCAGTTGCAATTTCTTCATTGAGTATGGATATAGAATTGCGCTAAAATACAGTTTAGAGGGGACTAGAAACGATTGTAGATTTTCCGTCATTTTTGACAAGTCAAAACAAATGACTTTGTTTTTAGTGTGAAGACCTTTTTGTGAAGGGATCAACTCTAAAAGGAAAGCATTTGCTAATTCTTTCTTTTTAGAGTAGCCCCTTCTTCAGAGGGGATAAAAACATGAAAGTATGTCCATTGCCCCTTAAAAAAGCAAACTTCGTATTGAACTCGAATATCACTTTTAATTCTTGTTATAGATAAACCGCAAAATACATGTACTAACGCAATATGAAATCTGACCGGAGTCGACACACAAAAAGGGACCATAGGTATCGTTTTTTGTGATTCACCAAATGCATATGCGCAGTCACCTGTAAGGGTTACAGACATGTTTTTGCCTGAAGCTTCCTTAAGGTCTCTACTACATACTTGCGAACAGCAAAGGCCATTGCAAGACTGCGTTTATGCGCAGGCTCGCTTTTGGTATCCGAAATGATACCCTCCAGTGGATCTCTGCTTGGCTATCTGGACGAAAACAAAAAGTCGTGCTTGACGGTGTTTGCTCAGACCCCGCCCCCGTGTGGTCTGGTGTTCCACAGGGTTCCGTGTTGGGCCTATACTATTCCTGATTTTTATAAATGACCTTCCAGACAACATAAATTCAACAGTCCGCCTTTTTGCAGATGACTGTGTTCTGTATAGAAATATAAGAGGGTCTGAAGACCAACAGTTACTTCAAGATGATTTGGAAAAATTGGCTCTCTGGGAGAAGGCATGGCTCATGAAATTCAATGTCGCCAAATGTCACTCTGTGAGAGTGACAAAGCATCTCCCTCATAAACAGATTGTCCATGGTTATTTATTACATAACCAAGTTTTAGAGAACGTTCCCTCTGCTAAATATTTAGGAGTTCAAATCACTGATGACCTCGATTGGGGTCAACATATCAATGAAATCACTAGTAAAGCTACTAAGACACTAGGTTTCCTTCGTAGAAATATGGCTTTTGCATCAAGGGAAACCAAGGCTGCTGCAGACAAAACTCTGATCCGGCCTAAACTTGAATATGCAGCACCTGTTTGGATGCCCCATCATCAAAAAGAAATTGACAGAATAGAAAAAAGTTCAGAGCACTGCTGCTCGTTGGACTTGTAGACTCTGGCGCAATCAAAGCCATGTTGGAGAAATGTTAGACGCGCTCCAGTGGCCAACTCTGCAGGAAACACGACAGCAGGCTTCTCTGACTCTATTCTGTAAGATCCACAACAACTTAGCTATTATAGATAAGAGTAGGTACCTGTCTGTAGCCGGGTGGGGGAGCAGGAGAACTAGGTCCCACCCCTTTCAGTATCACCGTCCTAATGTATACACGGATGGTCTGAAGAGATCTTTTTTCCCCAGGACAATTGCAACGGAATGATCTTACAACCGAAGCTGTCTCTGCTGAGACAGTTGATGGGTTTAAGGCCAAAATGTAATATCCTAGGGTTGGGCAGGGGATAGGTATGGATTCCTTCCCCTAACGACAATATGTATATAGTTTTAATCTGCTGGTGGCAGTGTCACAATCCTTTTTTTTGTTGTTGTTGTTTTGAAACTTATGTGCCAAACTCCAACCCTGTTATCATGGTCAGAATTGACCGAACACTGTATCGGAAGAAAGAAAAGAAGAAAGAAAGAACCTTTGCTGGTCACCTATGTGATAAGTACCCTTTTCCCACGTGCTGGCTGACCTATCGTTATTTCCTAGCAAACACACAACGTCGTTAGAACGTCTTTTCGAAGTGACCGGGACAATTTTGTTAAGACGGTGTGTGTTTATTGATTCATTTTGATCCTTTCTGCTATAAAAAGTAAAGGAACTCAGGAGCTGATACAACCAGGTCCAAATCAAGTTAACTTTATAAAAATGGGGTTTAATGGGTTCAAAATTATAAAGGCGTTTTTTTGTGATGCTGATCAGTCTTCTCTTGGCGATCTGTGGAGAAACAGGGATTCAAAGCTTCCTTAAGCGGACAGCGAAAACTGAATGCGCAAATGTGCAGACCAATTTGAATCTTCGTTTGCACATTTAATAATTTATAATTTCGTTATGTGCGGCACGATTAAGGTATTAAAATTTACATTTCGTTCTTTGTTCAGTAGATCTAGTATGAATTGTAAGAAAACAAAAAAAAACAAAAAAACTATTGCAATTAAAACATCCGGACGTGTGCACTCAAATTAGTGCATATAATAATTGACCTCTTATTGTAGGAAATGCGCCTGCCAAGGCTCGCCTGCCACCAGCTTCGAGGCACTTGTGAATTATGCATGCGCTGACCAGACCGCACATATATTAAGAAGGGTCTGCGCGTGCACAGTTTGATAAAAATGGATGTTGTGTGTTTTATAACTTAATAGTGTACATCCTTGCAAGAATGTGCGCAGTCTGGTCCATCATATAATCAGTATATGTCCTAAACATTCGGACGCCGGAACTTCCATCATATTATTTATCCATTTATCCTGATATTTGAAAAAAAAGTCCATTTATTACCTGCTTGTGTATCTAAAATGCTGGATGTGTGATTAACAGTATAGCCCCTGAACTGCGGCATCTGATCTGGGTGTACACTGTCTGCTCAAGCTTATCTACACCAAAATAATTATGGTAAATGCGATAGCTTTTGAAAGTAAGGACTATATCATTACACATCTGTTTTCTAATCAGTCACACCCACGCGCTATTGAAAGCTAACTATTTTAATATTTGTAACAGCCACAGTTGGTATTACAGATTGGCTGATATTTGTGAGACGTAAGGTGTTGTGTACGCTAATAGCATAGAATGGTACGCAAAATAGACGATATATCATATAAACTAGATTAATGAATTCATTTTTTATTCGCTGATGCTGCTATAATCAGATGGGATGCAACATGAGAAAAAAGGCCTTCTGACATGTGCGCCCAACGAAGACTCAGATGAGGCTGCGCATATGCGCAGCCTCATCTGAGTATTCGTTGTGCGCATGAAGAAATCTTGAATCCCTGGCTATCCAAAAATGCGTCAAGTGAAGAGTCAGATCAGATTGCACTAGAGCGGAGGCTGGTCTGAATATTCGTTGGGCGCTCATGTTCGAAGGTACATTTGCTGATGCTACGGCTCAGATAGTTTGGCATTATTTCACATAATTATGTAATTTTTTAGGCTCAGCATGATGTGGTCGGTGCGGTAAGTTTAACTGACACTAAGCGCCATTTAACATTTCAATGAACTCTCACAAATAATTCAAAATTTAACAAAGTACACAAAGGCTATTCTCGGGGTACGGGGGGCGGGGGGTGGGGGGGAGGTTGTTGTGGTAACTTCCTATATATGGCATAGTACGGATGTGCGTGCCGAATAGCCCCTTTTTCAGCGCTGCCAGGTATATGATTGGCCCCCTTTTTTCAACAAAAAGTATATGAATGACCCGATTTTTCTGGATTCATATGTGAAAGGCCCCATTTTTCTGACATCCTGGTATATGCATATATTTTTCGCTCAGAGATTTTTCGAGGCTGCTTATCCTCTTGTTATTACATGAATTGACTGTGATATTTGTGTAACAACCAGCAAAAAATGGGTACAAAAAATCAAAGGGCAGTATATGAATAGGTCAACATTTTGGATGATCAAGTATATGAATGGGTCTGTTTTTCGAAGGCCAGATATATGAATAGGGTAGGGTTTGAAATACTGGCTCGCACACCCGTACCAAAATTACCCCTAAGTTACCCCTAGAGAGGCTATTCCGGACACGAGCGACATTTTAAATGCTTCAATGGTATTTACTGGTTCTATGGGCGGACTGTGAAAACTCTGTGACCAGACTACGCGAAAACGCAGCTTGATTCTGACAGTCTTTATCGGCATTTTCACATAAGAGCAACTCCCGTGGATCAGTTCATCAAAGCTTACACAGTTTTAAGGGTAATGAACACAATTTCAAGGACAGCAGCTTTACCAATTTCTCGTCTAAAAGGAAAGAACTTCCTCTTTTCAGAAGAAATTGGTTTGCAGAAAAGCAAACAGGAAGTTGCAAAATTATTTTCCGGGCGGGAAATCTACAAAAATGGCGGGAAATCTACAAAATGTATCCATGACAGTTAAGGCGGAAAAAAGATTATAGTTGTGTATACCTCGTATGGGCTGAATATTTCTGCTTTCACTTTTAGCACATGCACATCAAATAAGTTCACAAAGTTCACAATCAATTATTGTGCATACGTACCTCACACTTACTTTAAGGCCGTCCGAATAATGATAAAAGTATACAATGTATCCTCTTACATGAAAGTCGTAACAAAGGAATGAAGCATAGCTGAAAAAATTTCCTGCCTGTCGTGGGATTCGAACCCGGTCTGCCCGCATAAAACTCCAATGCTCTAACCACTGAGCCAAAGAGCCGACTCGCTGACGCATTTGTCAGAGAGGGAATATATAATAAAATGTACCTACAAGCCATGCGAAATCTGCCAAGGCAGATAATCGAAGGAAGGAGTGCTAGGCCGTAACACTCCCCCTTTTCAAGGAAGTCATCATTTATGATGACGCCAAGCCATTTTCGGCGAAATAATGTCCAGTCCCGGCTTGGCCCCCATCTCACGACATGATAGTCATAACAAAGGAATGAAGCATCGCTGGAAAAAATTCCCGCCTGTCGTGGGATTCGAAGCCGGTCTGCCCGGATAAAAATCGAATGCTCCATTACGAAAACACGCCTATTCAAATATATACAAAATTTCACGTCCAAAAACCGATTATTTTCAGATAAAAAATTGTGATATTTTTCATATTTCTGCTCAAAACATAGATTGTGGGTACACGTTAGCCGAGGCGGTTCTAACGAGTACCCACAGTCTATGTTTTTGAGCAGAAATAAGAAAATAATGTATACCCTTGTAAACCCCAGTTTTACCATATGAAAGTGGGGTTTAAGGTGGTCAAAATTATATAGGCGTGTTTTCGTGATGCTAACGAGTCGACTCCCTGTCGGAGTTGTCAGGGAGTGAATATATACCTACAAGCTATGCTAAATCTGCCAAGGCTGATAATTGAAGGAAGCAGTGCTAGGCTGTAACAATCCATTGGGTTCATTTGTTTAAGTGTAAAATGAAACACGTATGTGCCGTCACAAGTGGAAAGAGACTTTCACGGAACAACCCACAGCACCAGGAATACGTTCATCTTCCAACGCTAATGTAATACTACCTGATGCACTCTATCAACTGTCTCGACATATGTATAGCTGTTCAATAGATCAACTTATTTCACCGAAAGAGGTGCGACATGCTCCCTAGTTAATCATCATCATCATCATTACTATTATTATTATCTCGTTACTATTATTATTATTATTATTGTTATTATCATTATTATTATTATTGCTAAATAATTGCCAACACTTATGTTTCCGTCTACTCTTCACATGTTATTACGCTGCTATATAACTTTCAGGAGATGATTTACATAAGCTCTAAGCTTTTTATCAAATCCTGTACCTTATAATATTATGCTATGTATATGTGAAAAAATGCTGAATAAAATATTGTTTAAACCAAACCACGGCAAAGGCCCACAATCCCTTCGCATTTGCTCAATGCGCTAATTTATATAGTTTCTGAATGCAGTATTCCTCCAAATTAAGTATGCCGAAAATATCACTTCTCTTAATAAGTTAATACTTTCTTAAATATCTTACAGCTAAAGCAATTTTTTGTCAAGAAATATCATTTGATATTTTTGGCTTCCTTAGATTTTAGAGTAAACAGACATGTTTGTATTCATGGCAAAAGTGACCGCTGTGATTCAGACTATCTAGTTAATTTTAAAGACACCATTAGATAACTCATAAAATCTATCGGTTATATCTCGTACAAATATACCAAAGACGAACATAAATGGCTGTTCATAAGTCCGTTCCCGTATTGCAATAATGTAATTGTTACGTTAACAAGTCCATCCGATATATATGCCTGCTCTTCCTTTATAGCTTTTGGTAAAAACAGGGATATTATTTAGTAAAGCATGTATGTGCAGGGATATAAATAACAGTGTGGCTATTTACAGTCAACTATAAATAGCCAAAAACCGTTAAATTGGCTATTTACAGTTGACTGTAGATAGCAAAAAAACAAAAAAACAAAAAAACAAAAAAAAAAAAAAAAAAAAAAAAAAAAAACGTTAAATTGGCTATTTACAGTTGACTGTAGATAGCAAAAACGTTAAATTTTCTATTTACAGTCAACTATAGATAGCCAAAACACATTAAATTAGCTATTTACAGTTGACTGTAGATAGCCAAAAAACGTTAAATTGGCTATTTACAATCATATTCAATATAATATGTTCTTGAAGACGGGGCACTAGAAATAATATAATTTTATTTGCATGAACGGTGGAATATTGTATTCGTTGTGAATTGGGTTTCAAAGCACAGTTTGGGCAAAAATTTCTAAACACACAAGAAATATTTACTTAATACTTCTTTCACATAGTTTACCCGCTTTGAATAACTGTATGTACTTATTTATTACGAGTGGAGCGGGCCTCCATTGGACCCGGGGGTCTGATCTAGGTCGGCGCAGATCGCATATGTATTTTGACGATTGCCGCATCGGCGGGGACATGGCGTTGGGTCGACGATGTTGATTCGGCGTTGTATTCCTTCAGATATACACACAATTGTGCACACACATTTTCTTTGACTTTGCTACTCAAGAGCCGCGCCATGCGAAAACGTGTCATTGGCCATATGCAGACAGTGAAAGCCAAGATCAGCCTGCGCATTCGCACAGTCTGGTCTAGACCTTCACTGTCCGCTACAGCATCATTGGATAACACATCAGATTAAATTACTTGTTTGATTTGATCTTAACTAAAATGACAGAAGGGATGTCTGGTTAATTTTTATTGTTCTGTAGAAATATCTGAATTCTGTGCAAATAGTGTAGACTCCGATCAGACGCCGCGTTCTGCGGCGTCTGATCTGGGTCTAAACTGTTTGCCAATGCCCCTTTTTACGGGACGCCAGGTTTAAATAAGTTAACCGGATTTCAATTTGTTTGTTGTTGCGCTCAATCTTTAAAACTTGATACGTCCGTTTATACAAGTCTTCTTCATTGTCCCATGGTATTCCACAGTCATGTCTGATTATGAGCAACTCGATCTTCAAATCTTGTGTCTGCAGTACTATTGCTTTGCGTGTGTTCTTTGATGATATATTAGACTATTCTTAACTCTGAACTGTCTGTGGCGTATTGCGCAAGAACGCTCTGACGAAGATTCTTCGAATGGTGATGTACTAGCCCTGGATTTCTGCTGTTGGCACTTTCTCTCAGCTCGGTAGATGCTCTATGCTTCGCAGTCGTCTGCTCTTTTTCTGATGAGACAGTGCCTCTTTGCTCGTTCATCTTCTGTCTCTTCCCAAGTCTCTGGCGGGTGGGGAGGGGGGGGGATGGGGGGAGCGGTTATGTTTTAGCCCTTGAGGTAGGTATGTCAGGGTGTCCTTGTAGTGTTTCTTTTTGCCAACCTGGGAGCGGTTTCCTACCTGAAGTTCTCCATATAGAAGATAATGTGTTTGCTAAGCGTGCATTAGACATTCTGTCTATATAAAAAATAGCCGTAGCTGATAATCGACCAAACTGTGGTGTCGAATGCTTATTTGTAGACGTCAAACGGCATTCTCTCTGCACTGCCCGCTGTAAGACTTCTTTGGCAGGGTTCTTGTCTTGCTATCTGATCTTTAGGAGTTTCCACAAACAGTTTTTGTGGAAGTTTTCACATCTTTTATCATGACATTGTCCCATACACTCGCTTATCTCGAATAACAACTTATCTCGAAGTGAAAATCTGATCCCTGTTTTAATATGGAAATCAAACAACAGGTAACAAAATATTGTGGAAAAGAGCAATTTCTCCTCTTTTCCGCAATATTTTGAATATATGTCTAACTTCAGTAGTCAAATTACATATTCATTCTGTAAAATGTGGTTGTTCGATTTATTGATTTCCTCAGTGTCGCAAATCCGATATGTCGAGATACAGGTATCTTGAAGTGTTTCAGAGAGTCCCTTGGACTTTGAGATAACGAGAGTCGACTGTACTTTATTGTTAAAATGTCATGGTTTACATAGCTCTCTTAAAGAGAAATATAATCAATGAGTTATTATATTTCTACCCACAACATTATTTTGGGGTTTTCAGGAAGACTTTGTGTGTGCAGAAATGAGAAAATATCACTAGTTTAGTTCATCACGAAAACATACCTATATAATTTTGACCCCCTTGAACCCGACTTTTTTTTATAGTAAAACTGGGGTTTACAGGGGTATACATTATTTGTTTTCTTATTTCTGCTCAAAAACATAGATTTGTGAGTGCTCGTTAGAACCGCCTCGGCGAGGCGGTTCTAACGAGTATCCACAATATATGTTTTGAGCAGAAGTATGAAAAATATCAGAATTTTTATTTGAAAACTTTTAGTTTTTGGTTGTGAAATTTTCAATATATTTGAATAGGCGTGGTTTCGTAATGTGTAAAAGACGTCTATAGGTTTGGCTAAAAAAATATACAGTTTACATAGGTGTGTTAATGTAATGAACTCCTTTGTCCTGTATAATCCCGTTGATCACAAGATAAAACGATATATCAAATAAATCTATTTGTAGGGGTGTATTAAAGCTGATGAAGCTTCTGAAGCCTGTAAAGAACTCGACAATGTCGGCTTTCGTGGACGTCGGTATAGATGGGAACCATACCAACATCGTAAGTTTACTATTTGAGCCCCGGGTCCTGCAACATTCTTTCGTGGAAACAAGTCATGATATATTTTCTCTCCCTTCCGCTGAGTCAAGAAGGGTATTCGTCAGTTTCTGGTGAAAGAATGCGCACAAGTACAGGTATACTGCTGAGAGGACTAAGCCTGCCAAGTAAAGGTGTAGTTAGGTATACTGAACGGCTCAACATGACCTAAATAGTGTTGTCTGGGCCGTAAAACACCAATTAAAAGTACCATCTGAGCACTGCATTTCTTACAAGAGCGCATGTTCGCCTGATAGGGACTCAGATCAGCTATTGCCATGCGCTCTGTGCCGAGGTAGTCAAACATCGAAGCTGTCCATTACGAAAACATGCCTATTTGAATATACTGACTATTTACCACCCAAAATGAAAATTTTCAGATAAAAAAAATCTGATATTTTTCATATTTATGTTCAAAACATAGGTTTTGGGCACTCGTTAGAACCGCCCCGACGAGGCGGTTCTAACGAGTACTCACAATTTATGTTTTTGAGCAGAAATAAGAAAAATAATGTATATCCCTGTAAAACCCAGTTTTACCATATAAAAGTGGGGTTTAAGGGGGTCAAAATTATATAGGTATGTTTTTTGTGATGTTTAGACGGATGGCAGAGGTTCTGCTTAGATTGTGTGAGCACGCAGGCTGATTTGAGTCTTCGCTGGGCGCGCAAGCAATCTTGTAAAAATACTGCGCCCTGGCTTTTTCTCTTTTTTTTTTACGGCAGAATGTGCAGTTGAATGTGTACATGTACGAACAGTTGTTGAAGTATGAGGCTCGCATTAGGGATACAGCTTAGCCCTTAATAAAATGTTTGGAGTATCCTGTATCCCGAAACATACCTATTTAATTTGTATATCACACCACAAATAATAGCCGAACCACAAGAATTGTAAGGAAGATTTTAGAAAACTGTATTCTCTTAGCACGTTTTGATCGGACACCACTGTTTTCTCAGCATGCTGGAAAACAATCAGTAGACTTATGAAGTATATTTTTATTTTTTTATCAGCAAAAAGACTAAGAGACTTTATCATTTCAGCAAATTGTCTCCTAATTTTCATGAAATGTCAAAACTTATTTCATGGCAAAATAAATTAAATGTCGTCAACTTGTCCTTTGAATGGGATAAACATTAAAAAAAGATAACTAAGTTTTTCTAAAGTAAAATAGTCTTGTACGAGTTACCTAAACATCTGCCGAACATGCACGAGATGTCCTTTTTTAATTTTTGCAGCCATCAAGAAATGTGAGATCGCCTGTCGACCCGTTGGACATGGCTTCTACCAGGGTCTTGGACGTAACGTCACCAACGGAACGTCTTGCAGCGACGACGGTAGTCGCGTGTGCGTAAATGGAGAATGCAGAGTAAGTTAGGAAGCTATAATAATACGCCGGGCAGAGCATTTCCTGCACCCAGCGAAGACTCAGATCAGCTTGCGCATCTGCGTGATATGATCAGAGTCTTCTCAGGGCACTCTGTGGCTAGCTAAGGATCCAAAGCGTCCTCAGGTGGTCAGCAGACTGATGGTGCTGCGCGCATGCGCAGACTGAGTCTGTCTTTCCTCGGCGCACATGCACTATTTTTATAAATACAAATTATTATGTCGGGGAGCTGCTTATCAATCATGAATAGAATATAATGCATGTATCGGTTATAACAATATCCTTATAAAACGATATATTTTCAATAGTCTTATTAGAATTATTATACCCGGAATTCGTTCACTTATATAAAATATATCATGCCAAGGCAATAATGATTCCCTCCTTTAGAAATAAAATAATGTGGCAGTTATTTTGACATTATCACTCTGAGTCTTATTCAGTAGAGTAGAGATTTTGCTTTAAAATGTTTACTGACCTTACATACATGTAGCAGTGGATTGCCATGTTTAGCATTGAAATTTCAGTGAATTCTCCCAGGTGATGTAATGGTTAGTAGATAGTCGTCTCTTTATTCATTACGAAAACACGGCTATTCAAATATATAGAAAATTTCACCTCCAAACATTGAAAATGTTCAGATAAAAAACTGATATTTTTCATATTTCGGCTCAAAACATAGATTGTGGGTACATGTACTCGCCGAGGCGGTTCTAACGAGTACCCAGAATCTACCCTCGTATGTTTTTAAGCAAAAATAAGAAAAATAATGTATACCCCTGTAAACCCTAGTTTTACTGTATAAAAGTGGGGTTTAAGGGGATCAAAATTATATAGGTATTTTTTTTTTTGGTGATGAATTTGTAAAACAAAGTCCAAGTTGTTGTATTCAATTTGCCCGTTGTTCCTAAACGGAACTGGATACATTTGGCATGCCTTACGTTATTTGCGCCAAGGGAGACACATTTGTTACTTCCTGTATGCTTTACTCACGCCAAGACCCTTTTTGAAAGGGGTTTATTCTGCATTACGAGAACACGCCTATTCGAATATATTGAAAATTACACGACCAAAAACCGAAAGTTTTCAAATAAAAAATCTGATATTTTTTTTTAAAATATATTTCTGCTCAAAACATAGATTGTGGGTAATCGTTAGAACCGCCTCACCGAGGCGGTTCTAACGGGTACTACAATTTATAATGTTGAGCAGAAATAAGAAAAAATAATGTATATCCCTGTAAAGCCCAGTTTTACTGTAAAAATGGGTTTAAGGGGGTCAAAATGATATAGGTATGTTTTCGTGATGGAAAAGAAATAATTTGCTTATTTTTCAGTTTACCATTTCCAGAAGGGAAGCAAAAATATTTTCACAGAGTTATCTCCTCCGAAAGTTTATCTAATCTCACCAAGAATCCTTTTCTTTGATTACTAATGAATAACGTGCGAAAATGGTTTTTATATGGTTTGCGAGCAAGCGGGATCTAGATTATCCTGCGCAGCGCCGTCCTTGTTCAGGGCTCAGAACCCATCACAAAAACATGCCTATATAATTTTGACCCCCTTAAACCCCACTTTTATATAGTAAAACTGAGGTTTACAGGGGTATACACTATTTTTCTTATTTTTGCTCAAAAACATAGATTGTGAGTACTCGTTAGAACAGCCTCGGCGAGGCGGTTCTAAAGAGTACCCACAATCTATGTTTTGAACAGAGACATGAAAAATATCAGAATTTTTTATCTGAAAATTTTCATTTTTTGGTGGTAACATTTTCAGTATATTTGAATAGGCATGATTTCGTAATGGTCTTTGTTCGTCACTCAGAAGCAAAATTTCTATAAGCGAGCAATGAGAACCCCGACCAGACTGCAATAATGCTGAGGCTGATGAGAGACTGTGTTATACGCATATATATTAAAGAACTTTTCAAACGTTGTCCTTCATATATATTTCATAAACTAGGCGGTAGGATGTGACAGTATCGTCGACTCTAATACAACTATCGACAAGTGTGGCGTGTGTGGAGGAGACGGCACCTCATGTAAGACAATATCAAAAACTTTTACCGACTCCGTGAAGTTCGGGTACCATACCATTGCAACAATACCGGCAGGAGCCAGAAAAATAACAGTATCAGAAATAGAACAGTCCCGAAATTATCTCGGTAGGTACGCAATGTTCTAACAGTAGCAGTAAATCTTTTATTTATGGTAGGTTTTAGATAATACTTATTTTTCAGACTCTCAGTTTCTCGTCGTAACACGTGTTCATTGTCGTATATATGAGAGGAGTTCAATAAGTTCGTAGAACTCGGGGTTTAACTCACAGATTGGAAGATGGTTTCAACATTATTTTTCAATATAATCCCCCTTTACTTCAATGCATTTGGCTCACTTTTCCTTTAAGCAGTCTTTGCCTTTGAAATAGAAGTCGTCTATTTGGTCCTCAAACCAAGCCTCTGTAACAGCCTTGAGCTCATCATCGTCCCGAAATCTCGTTCCACACAAATGGGACTTCAAATTTCGAAACAGATAATAATCACTTGGGGCCAGGTCTGGACTGTATGGCGGGTGATTTAACTGCTCGAACTTGCACTCACGAATAGCCGCTTGTGCAACTCTGGATTTGTGCACAGGGGCATTATCATGCAAAAGAAGGACACCAGCAGCTAGCTTTCCCCTTCGTTTTTCTTTAATAGCAACCCTTAATTGTTTAATGACATTGGCATAGTATTCTCCTGTAATTGAAGTACCAGCAGGCTTGTAATCTATCAATATAACCCTTTTGGAGTCCCAAAACACCGTTGCCATTACCTTGCTGGCTGATGGTTGGGTACGAAATGTCTTAGGTAGGGTGAGCCAGGGTGCTTCCATTGCATGGACTCTTTTTTAATATCTGGGTCCTAGTGGTGAAGCCAAGTTTCATCTCCTGTGACAAGACGAGTGTGAAAGCCTTCTATATTGGCATTGTACACTTCCAGAAGTTCTTAACTTGACTCCACCCTTTGCTGACGATCTTGCATGTTCAGGTTTCTGGGTACCCACCTGGCAGATACTTTTGACATGCCTAAATGTTCATGGATTGTAATGTAAACACTTCCATTAGAAATACCACATTCTGAAGCAAGTTCGGCAACTTTGATTCGGCGATTGTTTAGCACTAGTCTCTCAACACGGTCGATCATCTCCTGGCTGATGACATCAGCAGGGCGACCTGGCCTTGGGTCATCTTCTAAGGAGTCTCGCCCACGTTTAAATTCTGTTGACCACTTTGCCACTGTGGAATACTTTGGGCTACTATCACCATACACATCAGCCATGCGCCAATGGATTTCTTTGGCCTTTGCACCCTCCTTAGTGAGGAACTTTATGACTGCTCTGAACTCAATATTCTGACTTTCCATTTTTGCCTATGGGTATAGGTTTTCAAACAAAAAGTAAGAGCAAAAAATGTACGTGTTGACTGAATGGCTGTTATCATTCAACTGACAAAGGTTTACGCTGCACAAAAATGAAAAAAGAAATCTTGAATTGTATAGAAAATTCCGAGTTCTACGAACTTATTGAACTACCCTCGTATATCATGCCGACAATGAATAAAACTTACGAGTATATCTTAGCTTACTTGCGTTGAACTGGTAAAGTGATTAATGTTATTTATTTAGCTAAAGTTTCACTTACAAATTCTTCTTGATTTCGGAACCCGGGAAGGGACATGCTTCGGACAACTTAATATCTTGTTCGGACAACTTAGATTGCAGTTGGTCCGACATCTTGCAATAAATATGAATCAGCCAATCAGGGTTCCTGATTAAGTTATGTGAACATGATACCTATAATAAGTTGTGCGAACAAGGTAATAAGTTGTGCGAACAAAAATAATAAGTTGTCCGAACAAAATATTAAGTTGTCCGAACAAGATGTTCGAACAACTAAAAAATAAAACTAGCATGCCCATTCCCGAGTTCTGTACTTGATTCAATAGATGTGACTTATTACAAAATAAGAACATTATAACAGCTAGCGCATCTTTAAGGATTGATATAGTGGTGTATGTATTTTGTATTATGTCATTCACATTGACATAGCCACCTTGTAACACTTGTAAAGTCTTTATTAGATTGGCGATTTGTTGGGAGACAAATTCATATAAGTCGGAAGGCTTTGCTCGAATCCCTTTTGTATATTGATGTTTACTGTAATATGTCATTATTCATGTATATAATTGATGCTATACAAATAAAATATGTTTAAACTATAAACTGTTTAATAATTTGAAATAGAAAATATTGAAACAGAACAGAAACTTTGCATTTACATTTTGCAACAAAATGAAGGAAATATACGTAGCATTAATGAAAGTATTTCCGCCAATATTAATAGTCGTATTTCGACATTTGTAAAAATATGACTGCTTTACCCTTTCAGCCTGGGAGACCAAAACCAATACCTATTCAAACAGTGTAGCTCCAGATAAGATGGCTTGTAACCAGCCGTTTCATCAGGATATACACTGTTTACCATTCTGGTTTTGATTTTAGTTTTTAATCCCTACTCGCATAAGTGGACAAGTCCATACTGAAGGATGGAGGAGTCCATTTTAGAAACTGAGGAATGAAAGGGTTAAGACATTTTTGTTTAATTTACACACTAATGACATTAAGGGGATTACGTTTTTTATTCTCTGTTTTTTTTTCTACTCATGAGCCCCCTTCTGAAAAGGGAGCAAATGCTTTCATTTTGGAGTAGGGCTTTTTTTAGAAAGCAGGAAAATCAATTTTAAAAGAGGTGCCGTCCCTGAAAATGTAGCCATTTCCCTTACTGTGTAACCAGTTCATATACAATCATTTCAGTCCTATTAACCCATTTATGCCGAATGGACTCTTCTATCAACTCTTGGGACAGGTCCATTTCTAATAGAAGGGGTGTCGGGTTACATTTTTTTTTTATTAATAACATGTTTTATAGAATTGTCTTTGTATTTATTGCAAGCATTGTAGACCCAGTTCAGACGCCGCATTCTGTGGCGTCTGATCTTGGTCTACGCTGTTTGCTAATGTCCCTTTTACAAGACACAAAGCATAAAAAGGCTTAAAAACGTTGTTTGCAATTTTCAGCTTTAAAAGCAGTTGATGGAAGTTTCCGACTAAACATGGATTGGCGGTTAAGTAGATTTGGGGACCAACCTGGAGCCGGAACAGTCTTTACATATGCCAAAGACAGTGGTCCGGACTGTCCTGGGGAGTGCATTACAGCGGAGGGCCCAACAGACGTTGCTGTTAATGTTGTTGTATGTAAATTTTATTCGTTAGTTTCAACTATTTATGTGATATCGAACTTGTTTGGCAAAATATATTGTGTTATCGTTGATTTGTTAGCGGTAATCTCTCAACATCGAACCTAAGGAATATATTTACATACAGGTTCAGTATCTTTTGTATTATCTACTGAAGTAATTTTGATATTTCGTGAAACTTAACAGTACAACTGGTTCAAGCCCCAGAGTAGTTGTCTTAATGACCATTCCAAGGCGGTTCCTCTGTTGCAGTTTTTTTGTGCATCTGTGGTTTTATGTTCTCAAAATGAGTTTGATAAGCCAGGTGCATATGAAAGTATAGAACAGAGGAAATTCTAGTTAGTAAATTGTTTCATGACGCAGCAGATTATTAACACACTTTTAAGCCACCCCCCCCCACTCCCCCGCCCCACAAACGGTTTTACTGTTCTCCGCTCAAAAACGGTGTTTTTCTTACAGTTCTTCTTTGTTTCCATTACATTGTTTGGTCTGTTTTCGATAAAGTAAACAGAAACTGATACAAACAGATCATCATCAAGTCCCCAACACCAAAGAGAAAGGCAGACCAAACAATAAAGCAGCCACAAAATGAACAGATGGCAAACAGAGTTAGCAGTTCTTTCCCAAAAAGTTGGGAAGTCTGTTACCCAAACTTAACTGAATATATTATCAATTTAAAAAAACACATTAGAATGTGAAACACTACATAACAATTAACAAAAAGCACCGCAATGAAAGTTCCGCCTTGGAAAGGTCAGTAATGAAATGCTTGGGACTTAAGCAAACTTTACGAGATCTCAGCCCTCGCCCTCAGATTCCATAGTGGTAAAAACATATATTGTTAGGTCCGTGTGGAAATCTTCTAAAGTATATTTTCAGTTATCTTTTCTTGTAAGTAAATACTGAACCGGTGCCTTCGGAGGGCTGTGTCTGTCATGGGTATTTCTACGTGTAAATTTTATATTTCTATATTTTTATATTGTGCAATCTTGCAACTCACAACTGCAAAAACACTATTACTTTACACACGAAAATTAGAAGACAATATTCTAATGCCTCATTTTTTATTTTCAGAAAAAGAGCTTAGCATTTCTTACAATTAAAATGCAATTCAATGTGTCAAATCGTATTCACACCTGACATTTAGCATTCATGAAATTTCGCTTGCATTATGGGTTACAGTAGAGACATAACCCGCACCATGCGAAAACCTCTATGTGGGCATATTCTGACACTTCACACTTCGCATTCGCGCAATCCGCGCAGTCTGATCAGGGCCTTCACTCTCTTATAACAAAACCATTGGCTACAACAAAATGTACAAATGTAGAGCAAAGGCCCGGGTGATACTTTACGCATGTAAATGATGATCTGAATCTGCGGATTTTGCGCATATTCGTAGGCCATTTTTCGCTTAACGCGGCCACCATAAGCTTACTGTATTACTCTAATATTGGGACACCTTAATGTTTGGGTGGCAAAAAGTAAACACGCTGCATTATGATCAGGGTCTACAGTGTTTGCTCAGGCCTTTCTGTGTCACTAATTAGGTCGAATACAGTACTGACACGTGTGTTAGTTACACACATTTATCACTAAGCAATATAGGTACATATCAAATCATCTCTTTTGTTACAGGGTTTGTTTTATACAGACAGTAGTGGAATAAAATATACGTACAGTATTTCTAAGAACAATTCCAATATTGTTCTTAGTGAAGATGAGAAAGAAAAGCCAGAAGAAGGCTTTGAAGGCCCAATTTTCTCATATGACTTTACCTTTAAGAAGAGAAATGGTCACAGACATCGTGGACATCATAGACGCAATAGGGTTAATGATAGACGTGACAAAAACAGAGACGAATTAAAAGAAAGTAAAAAGTACGGATCAAGAACTGCAAACGAATCAATAATAACCGAGGATAATGAAATAAAACTCAGAGTTGATAAAGGTCAGGATAACAGAGATAAACCCAGTGTTTCTAAGGAGGCAGCTGATATGGGTGAAGCTAAATCATCTGTAAAATCAAATAAACCTGTCATTGAGGAAGATGATTTCGGAGAAGGAGTTTATTTGAACGAAGCCGTAGAAGAGGAGTCAGATGAGCCAGCAAAGACGGATTCGGGGCCAGGTATTTCACTTAAAAGCTATTATAAATAAAAAACAAACATACAACCAGTTGTAAAGTTCAGGGTATACCCAGTAGGCGCATATCGCTGAAACAATGTTGTATTAAAGTCGATGCGTAAAAATTATGTTGATACGACGTTGTTCCAACGTTATGTGCCCGCTTGGTAAAGTTTGAAAGGTTGCAGATTTCATCATCTCTCATGAACAGACTTACTCAAACCAACTCCGCTTTTTACGTTTTTTTGTTTGTGGTTTCAAAAAGATCCACTTTCAGAGTTTTTAATTTAGAAATGCTTGTAGCAGCTGTTCATTTTGATAAGGTGCCATGGGAACCAGAATATGGGTAAAGTTGTTCATGACTTCCTCTCCAATCTGAATTGAGTATTTAGAAAAATAATTAAGACGTCCGGAGTCGAAAGATCAGTGAGAAGTTTAAGTAAGCTTTGCTCCTTTATAATTGTCAGTTATAATGATAGATTCCCATTGAAGATTTAGCCGAAAAGGCGCAAATCCATAAATGATTTGTGTATGGAAATTGATTTAAGTTAAACAAATAGAAAGGAAGGTAATGATCAGATATCGATAAATTACCTAACGCCTTCCGTTCCAAGACACCAAAAGGAAAAAAAGGACACACTGAAAGTAACGGCACCACAATCAAAACACTACAAACAGAAGCCAAAAGGACAGTTTCTTCCCCGAAAATGGCCAAAACAGCTATCCAAAATAAAATTTTCTCCAAGACATACATGCAAAGACATACAATGACATAGTAAACCACAGCAGAAGCACCGCCTTGGAACAGTCAGTAAAATATTAATGGGGGTGGTAGGGGGTGGGGGACTTAAATCGATTATACGTGGCCACAATCCTCGCCTTTAGTTCTGCCATGGTTTACACAAGACATTTGTTCAGTCCGCGTGAAGGGTTCCACAAAACCAACAGTAGGACTCCGGTGGGCCCGACCAGTCCAGAGCATCAGGCACCCAGTCAGCATTCTACGTAAATCTATATCGGGCCGTCATCGGCCCGTCAGGGTAGCTGACGGGCCGATGACGGCCCGATGTAGATTTACGTAGAATGCTAGCTGGGCATAAACCGACTTACTTAAAAGTCTTTAGGCCAGGGCCGTCATAGAGTCAGAGGCCTGACCCGCCGGCGTCCAACCAAAGAGGAAAGCAAAATTATCAACCGTGATTGGGTTTACTTCCATGCGTGCAGTCTGTCGTATTACATTTATGTGGTACCCAATCTTTATATATTGAAGAATGATTTTACGAAATTGAGTGCTAAAACCATTGCAAGCATATATTTTTCTAAATTTATATACTCTGTCTCCATAAAATTCAGTATCCGACAGGCCTTGTTGTAGAAGCGATTTAGTCCAACATTGAATTTTGAAACTAAATCGAAATGACGTCTATAAAATTTAGAAAAGGCTTTGCGGAATTTATGGTTCCGATAACTTTGATTAAGAAGTTTAGCAGTTAACAATTTATATCGAGTTTTTAAGTCAGAAACATGACTAGACACTCTGGCGAACCAAATAAGTTGCGAGATATAAACACTGTAGAATGCTGGACGAGGAATACTGTTTCTTTGGGAGATACTCTGTTCAGATTCTGGTTTTCATCTTGATAGACGATTGCAATTATTTGTCATAAAAATGATAATGGCGAAATTAAATCATACCGTTTTAAATCAGTTTCAGCCAAAATTCGCAAAAGTTGTTCCACGACATCTCACAAAACATTTCAATCGTTTCTCTGCGCCACTTGGCGATATCTACAAATTTTACCGATATTTGAGATATATACAGACCTGTTCTTGTATTTTCTAGGAGTCAAACGAGGCTCAGATTCAAAAGACGTATACTCGATGGATAATCGAATACCATCCCTATATTCATGGCGGGTTGCCGGGTATTCGGAGTGCAGCACCACTTGTGGAGCAGGTAGGTTGGTTTTGGTGTTTTACCCACATACAGAAGGCTCGTGTGTTGCCTGGCTCCGAGGTTATAAAAACATTTCATGCTCAGCTCAGCTCAGCATGAAATTTTCTCTGCTAATAAATATGAAAATGCCAACAATAGTTGGCATTTTCATATTTATTAGCAGAGAAATTTTCATGCTCAGCTCTGTTTCGCAAAAACGAATTTGCAATTCTTAGCAATTTGCGATTTATTAGCAAAACAAATTTCATGCTCAGAACGCGGAGTCTGATCAGGATCTACACTGTTTCCAATACAGCAATATTTTAGATACATCAACATGTAGTAGAATGGACTACTTCAATTTTAGGGCAAGTATGGTAAGTTAATAAGGCGTCCCAATACGTAAGCTAAACATGGTATTTGGTTATCATATCACTCTTTAGGGTTACCCCCGCCCAAATGCATTTCGAAAGAAGGACAATTTTAAGTCTTGCTTTTTTTTTCTTGTTTAGCTTTTATTATAATACGCATTTATAAGCGATGGAGAAAATACTACAGAAAATTTACAATATGGACAGGAACTGAAACAGTGGTGATCTGTTGCACCCACTGAATACCGCGATCACTGGCGTCTGATCTGGGTCTACACTGTTTACAAAGGCATATCTGTCCAAAAATTTGGGGTTATTACGGTAGACTGGTAGGATAAAAGCCGAATCGGTGTTTCAACGTTCGATCAGTACGGTTTCCTATTAACATATGCTTGTAGATGTACTAAAAAATAGTAAAATTGTAATCCTTACGTGTCCCAAAGGTTTACCATTTCGACTCCACAGACCAGGAAAAGGTTTTGCAAACAGTGTAGATCCTGATGAGACAGCTCTTAGTCGTCATCTATCAGGCTGTACATTTTATCATTAATCTGTTTGCCATTTTGTTTTCGATTTCTGTCTACCCAACATCTCGGATACATTCAATTTCGTATGTCGAGTCCATTTCAGAATATCAGGAGTGAAAAGGTTAATCCCAGCTAGCATTCTACGTAAATCTACATCGGGCCGTCATCGGCCCGTCAGCTACCCTGACGGGCCGATGACGGCCCGATATAGATTTACGTAGAATGCTGACTGGGATGTAATACGACTAATAAGCAACATTACAAAAGAACTGAACTGTTGATTTCTACTAGTATATGAGCTACTGTACGTAATGAAATACTTTGATTCAGAGACATGAAAATTGCATATAGAAAAACAGGATTTTGTTGGGAGAGGGCAAACACCCTCATTTTTCAGTCCTGATAGGCATGGTTGGCGAAGCAGTTTACTAAGTAATGCTTACTTTCAATGGACGCCTGACTACACCCCATTATTTTGGGTCCATGTCTGTCTGTCTGAAATTCCTACTTTTGCCGTTGTATATATCGACTATGATTTTCTGAAATACGATTTTGGTATATTGACTTCAGACTCATCGTTTTGGTCGTCTGGGCATCCACAATTCGAACTCATTAATTTGAATACGCTTAGAACAAAGATTTACATTGAAATTCCTAACCATTTTTTTTTTCTTTTAAACAGATTTTGTCTTCTAATATTCTATTGAACTAGTAAATGTTAAACCATTTATGCCAAGTGGACTCTTTGGTCAAGTCCATTTCCAGTTTAAGGGGAGTCTGGTCATTTTTTGGACGTTTTTTTTTTTTTTTTTTTTTTTTTTTAAAAATCCGTCCTTTAAAATAGCGATGTCCGGGCGGGCGGGGGAGGGGGGTGAGGGCGTCGGGCGTTGTACGGGCGGGCGTCGGGCGTCGTCCCAGGTTTACCTTTTGCTTAACCTTTTTTCAAAGTTATATGTTACCTTTATTCACCAGTAGATTCCTTTCATATTTGGTAGAGATGAAGAGGAGGACCAGTAGGCGTGTCACATGCAAGAGAGACAACTCTCTCTTTCTTCAGTATGTACTTATCTTCCCTGACGTCCGAGGTTTTACATTTTGGTTAACCGTTTCTTTTTTCAAAATTAAATATTACCTTTAATCTTCAGTGGATTGCTTTTATATTTGGTAGGGATAAAGAGGAGGGCCAGTAGGAATGTGGCTGCAAGAGAGACAACTCTCACTTTCTCCGTTATGCACTTATGTCCCTTGATGTCCAAGGTTTACCTTTTGGTTAACCTTTTTTCCAAGTTATATGTTACCTTTATTATTCAGTAGATTGCTTTCATATTTGATAGGGATAAAGAGGAGGACCAGAAGGTGTGTCACGTGCAAGAGAGACAACTCTCACTTTCTTTGCTATATACTTATCTCCCCTGAAGCCGAAATCTTCTGTAGGCCATAACTCCCATACTGTTTGCGATTATTTGATAGTATTTGGTAGGAACATATATCAGGTCAAGTAGGAGTGTCTTTTGCAAGAAGAACAACTCTTGCTTTGTTATTTTTTTTTCTAGTTACCTGCCTTGTACAAATTTGAAAGCCATATTTTATGCACTCCATAACTTTTAAATGGTTTGAAATATTTTGATAATATTGTTCTTTTTATAAGTGATCTCCCCTGGATGAATTATTGTGTACTTCATAACTTCTGAATGGTTTGAATAATTTTGATAATATTTGGTAGAGGCATAGATAAGGACCAGTAGGCATGGCACACGCAAAAGAGACAACATTGACTTTCTTCGTTACTTACTTATCTCCCCTGAAGCCGAAAGCTTGTGCAGCCAAAATTGATGTTTTGGACGGGTTTTACAAAAAAAAAAAAAAAAAAAAAAAAAAAAAAAGTCCTTTAAAATAACGTTGTCCAGGCTGGTGTAATGCGTTGGGTGTCGTCCTAGGTTTACCTTTCAGTTGCCTTTTTGGAAAAAAACCCATTCATAATGCGGTCAGGCATGTTTCTTGTTATTATTGCCATGTTTATAGGAATGCCTGAAATTAATGCAAACAGTGTAGACCCTTATCAGACACCGCGTTCAGCGGCGTCTGATCTGGGTCTACACTGTTTGCCAATGTCCAATTTATGGGACACTAGACACAAATAGGTTAATACCGGTACATTTGTGTTGGCAGGAAAGCAGTCCCCAGTTGTAGAATGTATTGTCACCGATAAAGAAAAAGCCGTAGCTGATATGTACTGTGCCGAGCTTACAAAACCTAACACACAGGTGTTGACCTGTAATTATGGACCATGCCCACCAAGGTAAAGCATACTATTTCATATCCTTATTTGCTAATTTTTATGCCCCAAACTTCGTCCGTCCATCCGTTCGTCCGTTGGTCATGCTTTTTTGTGCATGCCATATCTTAAGAACTCTGTACGCTAGGGGTTGAACTTTTGTATACGAGTTCCCCATGAAACAATATATATATATATTCTTTCTTGTCCGGCATGTTTGTACTTTCAGAGATATGCCCCTTTGAAAAAATCATAATTCTTGCCAGCAAATTATCTCAAAACGTATTTAATTATAAACTATGGTCTTGAAATGCAATATAGTGATTGAAAATGATATGTAGATTACCTGATTGGATTTTGACAAATATTGACGTAGTTACAGCTCTTTGTAGTTTTGGGCATTTTGACCTTGTCAGCAAGATATCTCAGAAAGCAATTAAGCTTAGGCCTTGAGATGGTATATACTGATTGGGAACAGTATGTAAATAACGTGCTTAGATTTTGAGGGAAACGTGACGTAGTTATGGCCTTTTGTGGTTCTGGGCATTTGACCTTTTCAGCAAGAAAACAATATTTAAGTTCAGTCTTGAAAATTAATATGCTGATTGGTAATGGTAAGTAAATTACCCGATTTGATATTGAGATTGGTGATGGTTAGGAGAGTATCTGATTAGATTTAGTGAGAATTCCGTGGAAAATCGACGTAGTGATTGCCCTTTGTTTTTGTTGTTTTTTGGCATTTTGACTTTGTCAGAAAAATATCTCAAAAAATATTTAAGCTAAGATCTTGAAATTTCATATGCCGATTGGAGAGTATAGATTACCTGATTAGATTATGAGGGAATTCCGTGGCCAAACAATGACATAGTTGTGGCCCTTTGCAGTTCTTGGCATTTTGACCTTGTAAACAACGTATCTTAAAAAGTAGTTAAGCTAAGATATTGTAATTGTAAACGTCTATTTGGGATGATATGCAGATAACCTGATTAGATTTTGAGTTAAGTCTGTGAAATTTGGACAGAATTATTGCCCTCTGTAGTTCTGGTCTTAAAATTTAATATGCTCATTGAATATGATACGTAAATTAGCTGATTAGAGTTTGAGGGTATTCCATGAACAATTAATGTAATTATGGCCATTTGCAGTTCTGGGCAATTTGACCTTGCCGGCAAGATATCTAAAAAAGCATTTAAGCTAAGGTCTTGAAATATTATATACTGACTGGTGATGATTAGTAAATTGCAGGATTAGATTTTGAGGGGATTCGAGAAAAATTGGATGTAGTTATTGCCTTTTGTAGTTCCGGACATTTTGACATTGTCAGCAAGATATCTTAAAAAGATATTTAACCTACTGTCTTGAAATAGTGTATGCTGATAGGGTATGATGTGTAGATAACCTGATTTATATTTTTACGGAAGTCTGTGGAAAATTGACAGAATTGTCGCCCTTTGTAGCTTTGGTTATTTTGTTCTTGTCAGCAGGATATCTCTATGAGTATTTAAGCTAGAGTCTTGCAATTTAATATGCTGTTTGGAGATGATATGTAGATTACTTGATTGGAGTTTGAGGGACTCTCATGAAAACTTGACGTATTTATGGTCCTTTGCAGTTATGGGATTTTGGACCTTAGCAAGATATCACATGCTAGAGTCTTACATTTCAATTTGCTAATTGAAGAAGATGTATAGATAACCTGATTAATTTTTGAGGTACTTCCATGTAAAATTGAAGGAATAATGGCCCTTTGAAGTTCTTGGCATTTTGGCCTTGACAGCAAAAAATGTTAAAACTAGGGTCTTGAAATTTAATATGCGGGTTGGGGATGATAAGTAAATAGCCTAATTAAATTTTCAATCTGGACTATATATTTTAGATGGAGTTGGACTTACAGCGGGATAGAACAGAACAAAAAGTTTGTTATAACAACCGTGTGATCAAACTGTATAGAGAACTGTTTCAGCCCGATAGAATTACATGTAGTGCCCCTTTTTGACTTCGGCATTAGTGTTATAAACAACCTTGTGAACAATTGTATGGATATGGGGGCTTTATATATTTTATTATGATACGAAAGAAGTTTGCAAGGGATATGGATGTATTATTAGACCAACTTAGTACTGTAATAAGGTGTGTGCAAATCCGTGCCAGAAGGTGCCCTTTGTCACCACGAAGTGTTATAGGTTCGGCTGAGTTGGTATCTCCCCATCTCGTGCACTAGGGCCTGACCCACAATGCCCACAAAGTGCTTAGATAGTAGCATAGAAGTCAGCACTGTATTACTATTTGGGAATAGGTCTGACTCATAGTGCAGCTTCTGACGTCAGCTGAACCTTAGGTGTTATGTTATGACAAAAAATGAACATAAGGATAAGGAGTTGGAATTTCAACACAATATAATAAGATTTGCTTAAGTAGGGGATGCTTACCACACTTTTAAGGGCAAGCATATGATTGGGGGCATTGTGGTTTACAAACACATATATCTGTGTTTCTTGATTTGGGTTTTACAGCCCTTTAAAGAATATTTCACTTATAAAGAGCCGTTCATTAATCAAAGATGGACGAAAACCGTAGAAACACCACCTGATCATCAGTAAGCAGAATTTGTCTTCTGCGCATGTGACCCGAGCGAGGCTTAAACTCTAAACTGACAGCGGTGTGAGACCTAATGATTAAGAGTCACCACTCTTAGCCATCAAGCCACAGAGGTCCGCATATCATCCTATGAGCTAAAAAACTGTAATTTGTTTTGCTACAATATTGTACCAAAGCAGTGTTTGAAATCGCAAAGTTGGGGGCATAGTGTTATACAAACGCAATTTTTAGTTTATATGTCAAAATGTAGTTTATACTACCCGGCATATGGGAAAAGGGTACTTATTACGTAGATGACCAGCATAGGCTCAGGCGAGCCTGCCGATAAGCGCAGTCTCACCTGAGCCTCTGCTTTTCGCGAATGTGTAGTAGAGACCTTGTGGAAGCTTCAGGAAAAAATGCATGTCTGTAGCCTATATGGGAGAATGCGCATGAGCATTTGAAGCACCACAAACCGGACAACCATAAAGTCCCTTTTTCGTGTGCCGGCAAATACGTGTCTCATGGTTTCATTTGAATGACTAACTTGGAAGTGAGCCAAGGTTTCATTTGGCATACACAAGCCTGAGCCAAAGATCGCACAGGTTTAGTTCCACAGAATTCATTTAGACATTTAGCATTCTATTTGCAAATTAGGCCATGTGATAAACTAATAATATTTAACGTCTTTTTTTTTCTAAGAAAATAGAGTTGACGTTTATGCACATTGTCTTCTAAATATTCATTCGTTAAAATAAACGATTTGCCTCTAACTGTCAAACCTTTTGGGTCTTGGAAATTAAAACAAAATTAAGATATCGCCCGCTGATATTTTACTGTACAAAAAGTTCAACCAATAATACGAGGTAAGGCTCCTTTAGAAGTACAGAGCAAATTCTAAACAGCAAATGACAGATTTTTTTATCACTACATGATATGTATAATAATTGCCAGAGAAATTGTAAATCATAGTTAGCTTTCAGTCAATCCTGTTTGCACATGAACAACCTTTTGACTCTTTCGGTGCCAAATTTCAGAGGGCATTTGTCTTCTGCTTTTTTATTTTAACAAACTATCGTTTGGAAATATCAGTTTATATGTAGAGTTGAAAGATTAAATGTAAAACAGCGTAGATTGAGCCGTCTCATCTTGATCTATGCTGTTTGCAAAAGCCTATTATTAGCGACTTATTATAAAATCAATTTACATGCTCGAACATACCTTAGAATTGTGCATTCAAAAGGAAATGAAAATAGCATTATTTCCCAAACTACGTACACTTTATTACAGATAAACCGCATATTACACTGTTTAGTCTTTTTAATAGTTTCTCCGGTGTAACAAAAAGAATAAAACAGAAGATGTCTAGGAATAACCACAATCACAGAAGATAGTATATCAATGATCAAGAAACCAAACACCAAAAAACAAGTTTATCAAAGTTGAACATTTACTATAGAAGATTAATTTACACGACTTTCTTTAACTTATATAATATATATAGCAGACATTATAATCACGGGTGACTTTAACATTGATATGTCTCGAAACAATACAATAATAATACAATAATAATAAAATGACAGACCTACTCCTCGAATTTAACCTGAAACAGCCTTTAACAGAACTTACGCGTTTTAGAGAAACTTCTTCTTCGCTCATCGATCTAATCTTAGTGCGTAATAATAATAATGTTCTAACCAGCGGTGTAGCTGACCCTTTTATGGCAGATTATACCAGGTATCATTGTCCGGTAAATATTCTACTCAAATTTACTCGTCCACACATGCCTTCCTTTAAAAGACTAATATGGAACTATGAATTAGCAGATTACGATAAACTTAGGAACTTGGTGTTTGAATCTAATCTCTCAGAAAAAAATGAATACGAAGAGAATATTGACCAGAATATCAAGGATATTACTGATACAATTCTTGCGGCTGCCAAACAATCAATATCAAACAAAAGAGTCACCTTAAACCCAAATGATCAGCCTTGGATAACATGCAAGATAAAAAACTTGATAAGGAAACGTAAACGCGCCTTCACGCAATTTAAAAAGACAAACAACAAAATTTTTTGGATTAAATATAAACTTCTCAGGAACAAAGTCAACGCTGCAAAACGGTTTTCAAGAAAACAGTATTTCGACAAACTTGATCATCTGCTGTCGTCAGAAAACTGTGACCCTAAAATATTCTGGAAAACTTCAAAACGACTTTTGAATATTGGGCGTTCCTCTAGCAATATTCCAGCATTCACAATGAACCACGAAATGGCTGAAACAGACCAACAGAAAGCAGAAATGTTAAACACATACTTTTCCTCTCAGACAAAGGTCAGTGATACAAACAAAGCATTACCTACTCTACAGCCGGAACAGCACAGCTTAGAATCAATCACAATTACCACGCAAGACGTTCTTGATGTATTGAAACACTTGAATGTCAGCAAAGCCTGCGGTCCCGATCTAATCAGCCCAAGAGTCTTGAGGAAATGCGCCGACTATCTGGCCTATCCGTACTCCATTGTTTTTAACCGGTCCCTCGCTCAAGGCTACTTTCCTACTTCGTGGAAGGACGCCAACCTATCTCCAATTCATAAAAAAGATGAAAAATCCCTCCCAAGTAACTATAGACCCATATCCCTTTTGAGTTCTGTAGGCAAAACCATGGAACGCTGCGTACACAAATACCTTTATAATTACATCACATCACATCAGATGATAACTCCATTCCAATTGGGCTTTGTACAAGGTGACTCTACAACCTATCAACTTCTTCACACCTATCACACATTTTGTGAGGCCATAGACAGTGGTAAAGAGGTACGAACAGTTTTCTGCGACATAACCAAGGCCTTTGACAGACTCTGGCACAAGGGTTTGCTCCACAAACTCCGATGCTTAGGTGTTTCCGATTAGGTTTTGAAATGGTTTACTAGCTACTTATCTGGGCGTAGACAACGCGTCGTCATCAATGGCAAATGTTCCGACCGGGCCTCAGTTGAAGCCAGTGTGCCCCAGGGCTCCATATTGGGCCCACTTGTATTTTTTGTATACATAAATGATATTGTTAAAAAGATCGACTGCTCCATTCGTCTCTTTGCTGACGATACCAGCCTGTACATCATTTTTGAACGCCCTGACCTTGCCGCAAGACTGCTAAACAGCGATCTAAAAACAATTTCTGACTGGGCTGACTTATGGCTAGTAGAATTCCACGCAAGGAAAACGATGACAATGACGCTCACTAGGAAATTAAACCCCATTCAACACCCACCCCTGTTTTTGAATAACACGATGATTCAGGAAACACCCACCCACAGACATCTTGGCCTCACATTTTTCCGATTCATGCGACTGGAAAGTACACGTGAAAAATATATCTGAAAAAGCTTGGACACGTCTCAACCTTCTTAGAGCCCTCAAATTTAGAGTGAGCAGAACATCCTTAGAGAAAATGTATATGGCCTTTGTTAGACCCCTTTTAGAGTATAGCGATGCCGTCTGGGACAATTGCTCACTTGAAACTAAAAAACAACTCGATGTAATTCACGTCGAAGCTGCGCGAATTATAACAGGGGCAACCAAATTATGCAGTATTGAAAAGCTCTTTTTTGATCTTGGATGGGAGTCCAAAGTCGTCGAAATAGACACAAACTGGTAACCTTCTACAAAATTCTACACGGTCTTACACCCGACTACCTTTTTGACATTGTCCCCCCTACTGTTAGAGAAATAGCTAGGTATAATCTTCGAAATTCTGAACACATTCAGAACTACAGAGCTAGCACCAATCTGTTCCTTGACTCTTTCTTTCCCTCGACTATACGCGCATGGAATAGTCTACCAAACGAAGTTAAAGAAGCATCATCTGTTGCAGCCTTTAAACACGCTTTAAACAGAAACATAAAAATACCTCCTAAATACTTTAACGCTAGTACACGCATGGGTCAATTTCTCCACACTAGACTAATTACGACCTTTATCGTAAAAATATCGTCCAAAGCCCTTCTTGTAGCTGTGGAGAATTTGAAAGTGCCAAACATTTCCTTTTCACCTGTGTTAACCACTCAGTTGCCAGGGAAAGATATCTACCACGCAATCTACACAGTTATACAATTAATGACCTGTTGCATGGGAAAAACAACCTTTCATTGCATGAGAATGAAATACTCACCTTACAAGTTCAAGACTTCATTATCAAATCGAAAAGATTTGTTAAGGTACCTAGCATCTATCATATACTGTAAATTGCCTTGATACATGCCTACTCGCTTATTTATCTGTATAAATCTTGTGTAGGGGTCAGTCAAATCTTTCTTCCTCTCTCTCTCTCTCTCTCTCTCTCTCTCTCTCTCTCTCTCTCTCTGTTTGCTTTCTCGTATGCACTTTCAGTAAATACTCTAGTCTTGCTACTCAACTCTCTCTCTCTTTCTCTCTCTCTCTCTCTCTCGCTCTCTCTTGTTCGTTTTCTCGTATTCAATTCATCTCAATATTTTGAGTCATGCTACTCGATAATGTCGTACATTACATTGTTTCAGGAGATGACGTTTATAAGCCAAATGGTTTACTGTCAGATCCTTATGCCAGATCTTATTTATATGTTGTAAATGTATACTAGCTCTGAATAAGATATTGTTTAAACCAAATTGTTTGATAAGTAAAACATTCTAAAACAGTGCTTGAGAGCAATTAATACATTCGCAAAACAAAACAAAAGTTGGAGTATTGGGCTTCCTGGGCCAGATTAGTTAGTTTCTCGGCCACTCAGGCCTCCTCAGTTACCCTCATGTAATATTTTAAAGGATCCCGAATTGGGCTCAATGACCACAGGGACTTGAAAATATGAGCTGCATGATAGGAAAGTACGGGGAGACGTTTGCGGCCGTCACATAGCACTAACATCAGTTGTAGTGAAGATTCAACAGCTTCTACAAGGAATGAGTCTTGATAGCAATGAACGCTCCCGCAGAATGGTTAAAAACTGAAGTGTAAATTTTTCTGTCTAATCCGTGCTATTTTCAGCCAATTAGGTCTCATCAGTGACCCTCATATTAATGTTTAAATCTCCCAGAATGAGCTAAGTGTTTTCATGTCCAATGTGTCGCAACCAAAGTACAAAGTAGGAAATACCATTATGACTGTGTATTATAACAGATTCCCCCAAACAAATAGTATTGATACAGACAAGACTGCTCTGATCATGACGGACACTGTTTGCCACTCTCCGTAAATTTGTGACATATATATTTTTCCTCTAATCAACAGAGCATTAAAAATTAAGAGAATCAAAACAAGTAGTTGGGATGAGCCCCAGCATTAGAGTTATAAACGTCATTACATGTATTACTTGTTCTGTGACCCAGCTGGAAATCTCGACCATGGAGTAAATGCAGTGTTACTTGTGGGAGCGGAATTCAGCGTAGAGACTTCGTGTGTACAAGAGCTGATGGCGCAGAATTAAGCAGTTTAGAATGTACCTCCGCACAACCAAGGTCTGAAGAGAGGGCATGTAATGTGGGATCTTGCAATGAGGGCTGGTACTACACTGAATGGCCAGAAACGGTATGTAAGCAATTCTCATTTATGAAAACAACAGAGACACAAAATGTGAAAAAGTGGCTTACGACATATGCGCTCAGCGAGCTCTCAGATGAGCCTATGTGTTTGCACTCTCATCACGAAAACACGCCTATATAATTTTGACCCTCTTAAACCCCACTTTTATACCGTAAAACTGGGGTTTACAGGGGTATACAATGTTTATCTTATTTCTACTCAAAACATAGATTGTGGGTACTCGTTAGAACCGCCTCACCGAGGCGGTTCTAACGAGTACCCACAATATATGTTTTGAGCAGAAAGATGAAAAATATCAGAATTTTTTATCTGAAAATTTTCATTTTTTGGTTGTTAAATTTTCAGTATATTTGAATAGGCATGTTTTCGTAATGGTTGCTATTTAAGGATCCAAGACTTTTTTCAGTGAGACATTATAGACTGATCATACTGCATGACTGCGCAGTCTGGAAACTTCACTGAGTACCTCTGTCATAAGGTACGGTTATCCGCGTTGTGGTTTAGTTATACTAAAATGATAACAGTGTTAGAGTATAATTTAGTATGATATATGTTGACGTGCGTAATTACAATCATGAAGCACAACCTAAGAGTATAAGGATCTATCATTGGTGTGAGGGGTAGACTGAAAAAAAAAAAAAAAAAAAAAAAAACAAAAAAAAACAAGTCCTTCGCGATCACAGTCTGGCATACGAAATTTCAAGGACCCGGATTCTCAACTCATGATGCTACACACTTTAATGCTAAATATCATAGTTTCAGTGACTTCAGTTTCATGCCTAAAGACATTGTTCCGGACGATATGGAACGGCTGTTAAAGGAAACTTACTGGACCCACAAACTAGGAACAAAGTTCCCCAGAGGACTAAATACAAAGTTGATATACAATGTTGAATAGGAATTTTGGAGTATGCAGCTAATCCTCCCAGTGGGCGCATAGCGTTGGGGCGGCGTCGATTCGGCGTTTATTCTACGTCAAGACGTTGAACCGACGTTGGGTCTACGTTGTTTCGAAGTTGTGTGCCCGCTGGGTCTATTCTTTCTGTAATTATATCCGTCCGTCGCTGTTCAGCCACGCCCCAGTTCCGTTTTACACAAATCTATCCGACCAATGTTGTTTTTGAACTTATAATTCAATCTATATATGTATAAGCCCAGTAAGCATTCTTTATAAATCTATAGCGGGCCGTTATCGGCCCGTCAGCTACCCTGACGGGCCGATAACGGCCCGCTATAGATTTATAAAGAATGCTGGCTGGGAGGGTCTAAGTTTCTTTATACACCTTTTTTTGCACTTGCTATTCAAAATACTATTGGTAATGAGGATTGGCTGCTTGCTGTGAATTTTCTGCTCTATATGTATACTTCCGATCGAACCTTCAATATAACTGACTTTTGGTATTATGGGTGCGAGCGGTAGGATCCTAGATCAGCATGCGCGCCTACTTTGTCTTATGCAGAGATTTTATGGGCTCGCGATCTGCGTACGCATCCGCACGCTCATACGCTTACGCATGCGTATGCGCTAGTGGATACGGATTCGGGCTGTATATGTTGCGCACGTGTGGATGCTTTGCGTTTTCGGTGTGGTATTATGGGGAGCCAGCGGTAGAATCCTTTATCAGCCTGCGCGCCCGTTTGTCTGGGGCAGGGATTCTATGGGCGCGGTATCCGCGTACGCATCCGCATGCTCATGCGCTTATATATGCGTGTGCACTTGTGGATGAGAGTGCGGGCTGTACATTGCGCGTGCATGGATTCCTTGCCTTTTCCTTGAATTTATTGTTTGCATTTAACTACTGTGCGTGGCTTAAATTTGGACCAGCCTGTACGTGTGCGTAGGCTGATGTGAATTGTAGCTGGGTATGTTATTTGCCGCGTAACGTCGCGTTACGTTTGATACAAACGGACGTGACATTAAATGTTTTTTTTCAAAATGGAGTTTAGTTCTGAAGAAGACGTGAAGTCGAAACGCTAGAAAAGCTGTGTGTCGTCTTATTTCTTTGACAAAATTAATATATTTTACAAATTCAATGATAACACCCGGAGCAGACTGTGTGTGCTTACATCTGCTCAAGATATATACGAAATTTCCTTAACGGAATGCCCATATCATATATAATGAAAGCATACATTATAATCTCTAGAGATTAGCATTTCATGTAATTAACTTGTCATGCTGAATAAATTAGGATGCCACGCCCACTTCTAATATGCAGCCGATTAGATCACTACTTGATCCAGGTTGTTGATACAAATTCACATATTTAATAACAAACAGTACAGATTCAGATCATTCGGCTTCTAAGCCAACTTATCAGAAACCATCTGATCTGGATCTCAAGCGTTTGCAAATACAGGGCATATCAGGGTTCGGCAAGACCATGACTAACTAATACACTTGTTTCTTCTAAAGTGCCCTGTTAGCTGCGGAAGTGGTGTTTTGACAAGGAAGGTTTTCTGCTCCAGCGGAACGGGTAATGCTGACGCTGTTTGTCCGAAGAACCGGAAACCGGAAACACAAAAGACATGCAGGGGTGAATCCTGTGGTGGAAACTGGTTCACAGGACCATGGTCTCAGGTTGCTATTTTTGTTACATGTTATCTGTTTTGTTTTGAATGGATTGGTTGTCAGTATATCAGAATTTAACCCGTTTACGCCTATCGGTTAATAAAAGGGTGATTTGCAAAACGTGTAGGACCAGATCAACGCGACGTCAGGTTCTATACGTTTTGTATTATATACATGAATTTTTGTAAAAAATAAAATTTAAACAGACACCCATTCTGTTAGAAATGGAGCAATCCAAAGTGTTGTGAAAGAAGAGTCGACTCGCACAAAAAGGTTAAAGTCCACGGCCTGGACACACGGAATAATAAAGGATTTTTTGGCATTTATGCAAGTACGTTAAACATGTCTATAGGCATGTAATATCGGTAACCATAATATGTGAGGTAACCCATTTATGCCAAGTGGACTCTACTACCTCAAACCTTTGGACCGGTACTTTTCATGTGGAAGGGGTGTATGGTTAGCTCACCTGAGCCGAAGGCTCAAGGGGAGATTTTGTGATCACTCACTGTCTGTTGTCGTCTCTGTCTGTCCGCCCGTCCGTCCACTAGGCCAAATTAAACCAACTGTCACAGGATTGATCCTTGGGTAACAGTGACTGAAAATTGTTCAAATATTTGGAATCCTTTCCGATTTTGGCTGCATTGGCAACCAAAAGAAAAAACATCTTCTTGTCAGAAACCATTGAACCGACTTCAAAAAAATTTGTCAGACACGTTTCTTGGTGACCCGAGATTGTTCAAGCTGTCATGATTCGTCAAAAAAACATGGCCGCTAGGGGACGGGGCTTATTTTCCCTATATATCCTTGTGGAAAACCTTATATAGCTTCTTATCAGAAACCACTGTACCGATTCCAATGTCTTGGCAGAAATATTCTTTTGGACTCTCTACCGAAATTATCCACGCCGCCATGATTCGTCGAAAAACATGGCCGCCAGGAGATGAGGCTTATTTTCCCTATATATTCATATAGAAAACTTTAAAAATCTTCTTGTTAGAAACAACTGAACCGATTTAATATAAAGTGGCTAAATGAATTGTTCCTTTGGTGACCCTCTACCAAGATTGTTCAAGCCGTTATGATATATCAGCAAACATTGCCGCTTGCGGGCGGGGCTTATAGTTTCCATATATGTCTGTATAAAAAAGTTTAAAAACCTTCTTAGCAGAAACCACTGAACCAATCTGATGTAATTGGCAGAAATCTTTGTTCAAGCCGTCATGATTTATCAGAAAACATGACCACCAGGGCGGCGGGGCTTATTTTCTTTATATTTCGGTATAGAAAATTTAAAAAATCTTCTTGCAGAAACCACTGGACTGATTTCAATATAATTTGGCAGATTGTTTTCTTTTGTAACCACTACCAGGATTAATCAAGCCGTCACGACAGCTAAAGGGTGGGCCTTATTTTGCCCTATATATCTATGTGGAAAACAAACTTCAAAGATCTCCTTGTCAGAAAACGATAAAAGATAAGTCCAGGGAGTGCCACAATCACAAACCGCAGCCTTTCCCAGATACCAAGAGGAAGAGGAAACAAACAAAATCAAACAAGCGCAAATCGACCAAACGCACGAAAAGCACTAAGATTAGCTTTCTCTTCCCCAAGCGAGGTAATCGCAATGCTAAAAGAACTGTAAAACACAAGAACAGAGTAACACAAGGTAAGACATAAAACAAGTCACCTCGTAGAATAAACCACAAAGCAACAGAGAGTAAGACTAACACCGGGACCACCGTCTTAGAACGATCAGTAGAATAAACCACCGGAGGGTTTAAAGCACTTTTACATCTAGCCAACTGTACTGATTTCAATATAATTTTGCAGAAATCTTTCTTTGGTGACGCTTTACAAAGATTGTTCAAGCCATCATTCGTCAAAAACATGGCCGCCAGAGAGCGGGGTTTATTTTCTCTATACATCTAAATAAAAATCCTTAAAAAATATTCTTGTCAGAAACTATTGGACCGATTTCAATATAATTTGGCAGAAATGTTCTCTACTAAGATACTACAAGCCATCAAAAAACATGCTGCCAGGGGGTGGGGGTGGCTTATTTTCCCTGTATATCTTTAGAGAAAACTTTGTAAATCTTCAATCAGACGCCTGTTCTGGGTCGACACTGTCAGTGTCCCTTTTTGGGGACGCAAGGCATACACGAGTTAAGGGGCTAGACGAATTTCATAATTATTAACCATAGGGAGACAATCCTTTGTACTTCCTGATTGTCATCCTGTACGCCTTAACTCTTTGACATGCTGATTCTAAATTTTAAACAAGTCTCTTTACTATCTCTTGATGTGTCTACATTGCCGGATAAATGGGCAAGCAGAGTACTCCAAGATCAGACGCCGCGTCCTGCCTGCTGCGTCTGTTCTAGGTATATACTGCGTGATCCAGGCATCTATCGCTACGTACTTTAACCCTTGCCTTTCTGAATAAATTAAGATGCCACACACACTTCTAATTTCCAGCCCATCAGATTACTTAATCTGGGTTTTAGATAAAATTTCACATATTTAATGACAAACAGTTCAGCTCCAGATTAGTTGGCTTCTTCAGAAGCCAACTGATCAGGATCGTCACTGTTTGCTAAGACAAGACATGTCTTGTAAGTGTTTATACAGTAGCGAATAAATATGGGGATAGTGAAACAAGGTGCAGCTTGAGCACAATGGTTGAGGAAACGTCCAAATAACAATCTCATCTTTTGTTTGTTTACAAAATCCTGTTTGACTAATTACAGTATTATCCTATGTATTCTGACACATGAGCTCCTTGCCATAATTTGAAAACTTCATTTGGAGCGGCTGTTGGTTTGTCTGAAAGTTGCTGGAGCGGCGCCTTATCTAGGTCTACACTGTTTGCTTAGGCTTCTCTGTCCGAATATTTCGGGTGAATACGGTTATAAAGGGGGGAAAAAAAGATAAGAGAAAAGATTATATGAAATAAACAAATCCATGACAAAACCAACAAAATGGCGTGAGCGACCAGCGAAGACAGATCAGCCTGAGAATCTGCCCAGTCTGATCAAAGTCCTCACTGTGCGCTCAATAGGTAGTTAAGGGCTAAAGCTTTCTTCATACGGACAGCGAAGACTCTGATCAGACTAGGCGGATCTGTGTTCGCTGGGCACACTTGTCGTTTTTTTTGGTTTTGTAATGCGCTGGCTCAAATTCTATATATATGAACATATGTTTCAGTGTAACGCAACTTGTGGAATGGCGTACCAGACGAGAACTGTAGTGTGCGTCTTGAAACAACGACACGGGCGTATATCAGTAGTTGGCGATAACTATTGTACAGGGGAGGAAAAACCATCAACCTTTATGTCATGTGACCTGGAATCCTGTCAGCCACAGTGGTATATGAATGATTGGGGTCAGGTATGTGATTGGGTTATGTGTATATTATACGTCTGCATTGATAAGGGGTTTATTTTATATCAAAAGTACGTAATACCTTATGCAAACTAGAAAAAACGTGTGTGCAATCGGTATTGACAGCGACAGCAATAAACTAATATGATTAACCCATTGCTGAGCGTCTCCGAAAAGGAACATCAGCTAACAGTGTTGACCAGATCAGACGTCGCAGAACTCGGCATCTGATCAGGTTCTGCACTTCCATTAAATACAGTAATTTCTATAAACTAACCAGTCATCCTTTCTACTTGAAATGGACCCGTCCAAAGAGTTAGGGTAGAAGAGTTCATTCGGTATAATGGGTTAATAAATTTAATAATAAGAGTTCCAAGCAGAGGTGTAAATAATCCGGAGAGCAATGCCAAAGTACAGGCAATTTTCCAAATACATTACGAAAACACACCTATTCAAGTATATAGAAAATTTCTCCTCCAAAAACCGAAAATTTTCAGGTAAAAAACTCTGATATTTTTTCATATTTCTGCTCAAAACATAGATTGTGGGTACTCGTTAGAACCGCCTCGGCGAGGCGGTTCTAAGGAGTTCCCACAATCTATGTTTTTGGGCAGAATAAGAAAAATAATGTATACCCCTGTAAATCCCAGTTTTACTACATAAATGTGGGGTTTAAGGGGGTCAAAATTATATAGGCATGTTTTCGTGATGTTAAGATCATATGGAGAAGAGTTACAAAAAACATAAATGTGCAAAGTGTAGTTAGATGGATGCATCATAGTTAAACACATATAGTCAGAACACTGGGATGAAACAAACATCACGAAAACCTGCCTATGTAGTTTTACTCCTCTTAAACCCCATTTTGATACAGTAAAGCTGGGATTTACAGGGCTATACATTAATTTTCTTATTTCTACTCAAAACATAGATTGTGGGTACTCGTTAGAACCGCCTCGCCGAGGCGGTTCTAACGAGTATCAACAATTTATATTTTGAGCAGAAACATGAAAAATATCAGAAGTTTTTATCTGAAAGTTTTCATTTTATTGTAGTAAAAAAAAATTCTCAATATATTTGAATAAGCATGTTTTCATAATAGAAAAGGCCGCAATGGCGATCTTAAGCCAAACCACAAGAAACCATAAACAGTGATAGTCAGGCACCGTCCATCAAAACCAGATTGAGGATGGAGCTGTCATTTAGTTGTATACTTAAAAGGCTTAAGTATATAGCCGTAAAAATGAGAAAATAATGACAATAATAAAATACCAAAGTACAAATACATTTAGTGAGACCATCTTCCAAGCATGTACAAGATTTCATATCGATCACTGCAATAGATGCAATACTAGATGCTATAGAAGAACACATGGAACGATGCTACTCAGGAAATGCCACAAGCACCACAAACATTGTTGTGTAAGCGAAAAGCTCATCCACGCTATCACCAATACTAAATTTAGGCACCGGCAGTAATAATGGGCAAACTAATTGTACCTCTTCCGGTAAAGAAGAGAAGATACGTTTGATTGTTTTCAACTATTATATTTCAAACGAGGAAATTGTTTTTATACTGACACTGACTACCATAAAGTTAATAACTTTTGTACACATGTACTTAACATAAAATAAATATAAAAAAAAACAACAAAAAAACCGGAATAGATCAGATCTGCGAATTTCAAAAAGAAAGTTTCTGATCTTGTTCTGACCCTGTTGTAATAGTGCAGATAACACACACACACACACACACACACACACACACACACACACACACACACACACACACACACGCGTGCACGAGTGATGTAGCTTGTTAGTGTAAATATCCTATGTTTATTGTGTTAATTTACCATTCATCACGAAAACATGCCTATATAATTTTGACCCCCTTAAACCCCACTTTTATATGGTAAAACTGGGGTTTACAGGGGTATACATTATTTTTCTTATTTCTGCTCAAAATATAGATTGTGGGTACTCGTTAGAACCGCCTCGTCGAGGCGGTTCTAACGACTACCCACAATCTATGTTTTGTGCAGAAATATGAAAAATATCAGAATTTTTTATCTAAAATTTTCATTTTTTTGTGGTAAAATTTTCAATATAGTTGAATAGGCGTGTTTTCGTAATGACTTTCTCTGCTATTGAAGTAGATTTATTTCATTTAATTTTTCAGTGTTCGGTGACTTGTGGAAGAGGTCAAAGATCACGCGATGTTAAGTGTTTAGACAATAACAAACGGCCAAGTTCAGGCTGTGCAATATCGACGAAGCCTTCAGAAAGAGAGATGTGCAAGAAAAGAGCATGTCCAGTTCTCGATCAAGGACAGCCAAAAACGCCAGGTAAAACTTATTCACTGACGAGTTCAGTCATCCTGTTGGCATTTATTCGCCTTAGCATTATAAAGGTGGTATTATATGGGCCGCGCCGAGTGAGGTGTCTTCGAACATGCACAAAATGCAAAGTTTCAGGTTCATCGCGCGCATGCACAAGGTCTCATCCGCGCATTTTTCTCCATTGATACATTATAGAATATTCAATAATTCTGTTAGCGGACAGTGAAGGCCCTGATCAGACTGTGGATGCGCAAGCTGATCTGGGCCTGTATTTTCTGCATCTGCCTGAAGAAACGCTCACTCATGATGCGTTTACTGTAATGCTTTTGTTTGCAATGCTAAACGTTAACATAAGTCTATTAGTGATAATGTGGAATACTACTTACACATTTATTGTACCCTAGCCTGTCAGGTAGTAGATAAGCTGCAACAAAATAGACATTTACAAACTAGTTCCTTATCGGCAAAATGTTCTGTGACCAAAAATGTTAAAACAATAGAAATTAATTTTACTGTTTTTACCATAGAAAACGTGGACAGTTGTTAAAAAGTTATCAAAGAAACTGTCAGAAAAAATGGTGCTATTAAATCGGCATGTCTAACTTAGGGCAATTTTTTTTTTCAATTTATAAAACGTTTTGTACATATTATAACACGGAAAACAATACATAAAATCACAATATGGTGATACCTCATAGCAGAATGATATTTCCGAATCAAATCCTTAAAGGTTGCCCTTGGTAAAAACAAATAAAAAACAATAAAGCAGTCCAGAGTCTCAGTTTAATTTCGGCTCTTCGAAAGAAGGCTTGTACGGAATGCGAATGTTCAAGAAGCTAGAATGGACTCGATGATCTCAAGAAAAACATGGCAGTTCAAATCAGCTGCAGTCACTTAAAACAGTCTTTCAAAAGTCTTTTGATGAATTGAATTACTTGACACTACAAAATAAACAACACTTAATCGAAAAAGAAGGAGAAATTAAAGAAGAATCGCGACAGAAATATCGCTTTGGCACAGTAAACAATTTTAGCTTTTAGGGAACTGGTTTTACAATTATCAACCCTCATTTTATCTCCTGAATTACCGACAGCAATGACATAAAGGCAAATAGAAAGCAGAGGAGGCAGTGACTGAAAGCAGTGACTGTAATGCTAAAACACAGAAACGACCGGAGAAATACATGAGAGTAAGCAAAGTAGACTGCTTTTCATAGCTTCGTGAAAGAAGAGGATTACATTACTAAAGCTACAAGAAAGTGGGTCAAGTTGGTTCTGTAGCTCTCCGCAAGAAAATTTGATTTCCCCAGAACCACTCAGCACACCATTGTACCCTAGGACAAACACTCTGAAGACGCTTTCCGTTGAAAAACGGAAACATTTAGAAATGAAACAACGACTGAATGCGGCATGAAAAGCCTTGGCAGGCAAGACGTCCTTACTACCTAACCCATTACTTAAAGCCCAATTTTTCCACCTAACAAAACCGCTATGATAACTTTTAACTGTACTGGAAGCCATTGAGTCTTTAAGCAGCTCCGGCAGCAAGGCCACCCTGTCCGCCAACTCTTTCGGCAGTCCGCCAATATCATTTGAGAAGCTCTGAAAACAGAAATGTATAAAACAAAATTATAATGACTTCCCCTGTCTCATCTAATTACATACAAATGCATATCAACGACCACGCTCCGGTAGTACAACTCGTAATTTCATTTAAAGATAACACAGTACTTCATCTGTCACTGTATCTTAATCGGCACGTGGCCACAGGCACGAAGCCAAAAAAGTGACTTATTATATATCATGCCCCTTTCCATGCACCATGCAAGACCTCTATCATGCCATAATTAATTCTGTAATCACCTTGTCAAATGTATATGTCAAAGCTGAAACGGCACACCCCAGGGTATTTAATTTGAAAAACAATAAAAAATTTTCCGCATCATCAGAAATTGACACACAGGAACATATCAAAGTAACCCGTCTACATGTCAGATTAAAGCGATACTAGCTATTAACTAAAGCTTATACACAGTGCTAGCATGCGGAATTTCAAGTCTTCATTGCCAAACATTCCCAACCCGTTTTTGCATGCCGAGTAAAATCGCTTAGAAGTTGGAAGGTCGACCCAGTCGACAACGTTAGAAATAAACCCTTCCTTATTTGAGAGAATTAGGGGCCAAAACGGCGCCGATTTCCAAAAAGGAATAACCATTATTCCAGACGCACGTTGTTGTTCCATCTGCTTTAAAACGCGCGTAATTAAGCAAATAGGGGGATTAAAGAAGCCAAAAACCTTTCCCCAATTCTCTGTAAAGGCATCAGCACCTGCCGACCCTTCTTCCCAAAAGCGGGAGTAAAAATGAGGAAGTTTTGCATTGTGACTGGAAGCAAACCAGTCTACTTCCGTCTTGCCCCATCTACTTTGTAATGACTGAAACAACTCATGACTGATACCCCAGTCATCCTTATCGACCACACGAGATAAGGAATCGGCCCTTTCGTTTAACTTCCGAGCTAGCCACTCGGGTTCAATAGAAATACAGTGACGGCTGCAAAAACTGAATATGTCCAAGGCTATTTCCTGCAGGAATGGCCTCATGGATCCCTTCTGAACTATACTACACACGTTCTTATTATCAGTAAACCATTTGACCCTATGATTCGCCAAACTGTTCTTGAGTGATTTCAACACTCTTTGAACTGCAACTAACTCCCTCCATGTGGAGGATTGACATCTCTCTTCAGGAGACCACATACCGTGCGCAACACCATTAATTGTATGTACCTCATAACCCGCGTAGCCTGTTCCACTGGCATCTGAATAAACCAACTTTGACGTTACATGAATTTCTTTTAACCTCCTAGAATTAATCTTGGTAATATTCCTCTGCCAAAAAAGAAGCTGCTCCATGCTTTCCGAGGACAGTTTGATATATGAATTCCACGTACGAGCATTCAATATATCTATGCTCAAACTCCTTGTCATGATTTGACTTACGCTACCAACAACAATACCCATCGATATAATTTGACCCACTACACTAGCGACCGAGCGAGCCTGCACATGTTTATTGTTTATAATGCTACCCTGCAAACGCTGCATGCAATCAAGTAATTTCTCTATTCTCTTAGATGGAATACTGATAGAAAACTGTTCTGAATCCAAGTCAGCACCAAGCCATGTCAGCTGCTGCACTGGTCCCCAACAGGACTTGTCCACTTTCGGAACAAAACCGGACAACAATAAATCATTTTTAATGTCACTAGACACTCTCTGCATATATTCATTTCCTTTTCCGCAAGCAAACCCATCATCAAGATACATTATCACCCTTTTCTCTTCGCCCCGCCACTTTGCAATCAGTGGACGAGTAACCTTAGAATACAGATAAGGTGCTGACCGGATACCGAAAGGAAGAACTAAGAAAGTGTAATAGCAAGTGTCTCCTTGATCATTAGGCCATGAGAAACCTAAATATGTAGTATGTGGATAATATATATCAATAAAATGATAAGCAGAATGTATGTCAAATTTGATCATCCAGTCCCCTGACTCTAAATATGACAACGCAATTCTGAGATCTTCATATTTCACAGTCTGCTTCCAGATATGTCTGTTTACGGTCCTTAAATCTAAAATCAAACGTTTTTTACCGTTACTAGGAATCGAAACAGACAGTGGATTAACTACATAAGGCGCTGACCCACATTTTTCAATTAAACCCTTCTGCAGTAAATCTTGAATCGCACCAGAGACGAAATCATACTCCGACAGTGCTGATCTATTATTCTTCATGAAACAGGATGACGGTTTGGAAAAGAATGGAATTTTATAACCATTCTCAATAGTATCTATAACAAATGAATTTGCATTTATGTTTTTCCAAAACTGTATATTTGCCTTTAAACGCCCTTTAACAATTATGTCTTTTTGCCCTTGCTCATATTCATAGAAATCATGTGTTAAATCGGAATTTGTATCAAAATAAATATCAAAAAAATACTCATCTTTAAATGTTTGAGCGTTCCTGTCAACGTGGACTGTCTGATCAAAGTCACTTCTTGACGGCTGTGGAGTTATGTTGCTCAGCTCCAACGAAGGGACAGTTTCTCCTGAAGTGAGTGAAATCGCCACAGGCGAAACAGGCTCCGGTGAATGGTCCCTGTGTTGATGTACTTGGGTAGGGACGAAAGGAATGATCCTGTCTGACTTGAAATGTTGGTAAGACTGGATTTCGTCCCGATGATAGAAAGGAAGATGCCCCTGCTGGCGCTGCAGCACCGAAGGAACTAGTAGGAAAAAATGGCCTAGCCTTGTTGTACCTGCTAGGTCTTTTCGTCTTCTTCTTCCTTATTGCTTGGGCTTCCGCTCTCCTAATACGCGACTCATCTTCGGAATCGCTAGCCAGGGGGTTGCTTTCATATTGTCTCACAGTTTCCCAGCCCCCTTCGGAAGAATCCGCAATACGGATAAATTTGTTCCTTTCCTTGATTTTGTCAAGCAGCTCATTCAAAAGTTCCACCAAATAATCTCCCTTCTTATTATTATAAGCCCAAAGAGCTTGTTTAAGCCCATCTTCCAATTCCGTGTTAAATACGAATTGAATCTTATGTCCTTCAAAACGCCATTGAAGCTCTTTTTCCTTTTTGAGTTTTTTCACTTCTGAAGAGACAGACACTGATGTACCTCTAACTTCTTCTTTTAGGCTATTCAATTCTTGTTTTTGTCCTTTAACTTCACTTAACAACTGTTTTAATGTTTCATTTATTTCCAATGTATTTAAATTTTCTGCCATATTGATGAAAAACAAAATAAAAGCTTATAACGTAAATGCGTCTACAGTCGGCTGCACCGTGAGGCTTAATGAAACTTGGCATCACATCAAGTTCCCAGGACCTCGAACGAAAACCTTTGCATACATAAACGCCATCTATATTAGTCAGGGGTGTGCTGACTAAACAGGGGAAATCAATTTTCGTCTAATTCTTTGCAATCAACCGACGAAAATTACATTTCTTCAGGTTTACACACGTGTTCTCCGAAGCATTTAGTAAATGCGTGCCTAATAACTGACGACAGCATATTTTTGGTGGCGAGATAAATGAAATATCACATACCCTTCATATATGCAGCTATTTAAACCATTTGAACAATATTATATAGAACGAAGTGGAGACAATTTGGTGATTTAGTACATAAACTCATTTTGGGCTGAATAAAAAAGCTAAACGAAACAACAAACAAATTGGGGACTGTTTTAAGACGTGCAAAATTCTGAAAATCTGCTTAAACATGTAAACTGCATGTGTATTCTTTGTTTCTGATGGCAACGTTTTAGATTATATTTTATTCATTAGATACAATGGGGAACGAATGAAGGGTAAATAAAACTTAGACTTGTTAAATTAATGATAGTGGGAGGCCTGATAAAAGAAATAACCTTATGTTCGTGTCTCTTTTCAGATGCAGAATGCAAAGACACCTTTAGTTCCTGTAATTTGGTATTGCAAACAAAACTCTGTCAATACAGATATTATAATAAAATATGTTGTAAATCATGTGCTAGTCTTAAAAACTAGATCCTGTTCGTTGTGATACAAATCTACGAGGACGTTGGAAGCCCAAGGAGGACAAGTGTTTGTTATGTAGACATCTCTTGAGTGGGAGAAACACAATGGCACACTGAACATTCATGTTTCTCATCCCGTGATACAAGCTATGGGTCAGTCGGGAAAATGTATATAAATATGTTGAAAGTGTGTACGAACGACTGTCTACAGAGGGCATTGACCAACAAGTGTACTCGACTTGGAGCTGGTTTGTCTACCATGGAAATGCTGAGGATTGTCAGTTTCAGCAATATATATATATATAGTCAATATCTTAATGTTTAAAAAAAACTCATGGTTTATATATGACATCAATATTGAATCGTATTCATTAGTTGCATCTAATAATGTCTCACTGCAGAAATATTGCTTCAGATTATTTGACAATTATAACATGCGTGTTTTCCTTTGGGCACTTTGTTATAGTTCAACGCATTAGCAGTAACTGTGCCTAAAGTCTGAGAAATACTGGCTGATACGCCAAACTAACCAATCTTTTGAAGGGGATGACTTATTCAGCAGCAGGAGGCAATGACATTTCCTCCGTTTGCAAAATTTCTTACCTTCTTTTCTATGTTGATCAGCCTCCGTTTGCGGATAAAATTACTGCCTTTTGCAGCACCGATAAAACTGAAAATGAAGTTTGACGTACATTACATTTTCCGAGATTTATTTCACTTACAACGATTCAAAAGTAATAGTACGTCTGACAAATGTCCCTTTTTAAACAATATCTTCAAAATAATCACGTACCTCTGCTTTTGCTTCTTACAAGATAGTTTTTGTCCATGAAGCAGCGTAGCAGTGTATGCTAATAACTAATAAGGCTTGTGTAGTTTTTGAGCGATTAGGATTTTGCCTAAATATGTTGACAAGACAATGGTATGTATGAAACTGTCATACTCTGGTGTTTAATACAGAACAGTGGATACATAGATGTAGATAAGGTGTTGTTTTATAGAAGCAATATATGTATAAATTTCTTCTTTCTCATGAAAATGCATGTTGAAAATGCGTGACATGTTGGTTAATTTGTACTCCGTGGCAATTGTGTTCTGCACAAAAAAAAAACAACATTGATCAACAACTCTATAACGTATGTTTTCATGGAGATGCTAGAAAGTATTCGTCAGATTACATTTTTATACGAAATTATGTTTGTAAAACTGTACAATATTGCTTCTCATTACGAAAACATGCCTATTCAAATACACTGAAAATTTTACCACCAAAAAATGGTATTTTTTCAGCTAAAAAATTCTGATATTTTTGTTATTTCTGCACAAAACATAGATTGTGGGTACTCGTAAGAACCGCCTCATCGAGGCGGTTCTAACGAGTACCCACAATCTATGTTTTAAGCAGAAATAACAAAAATAATGTATACCCCTGTAAACCCCAGTTTTACTATATAAAAGTGGGGTTTCAGGGGGTTAAAATTATATAGGTATGTTTTCGTGATGTTTCCTTTTACATAGTCCATACATTTACAGTCGCTTCATTGACATTTATACTCATATATAGTTAGCAAATGTTGTATAAATTGTACTAAGCTCCATATAAGATACAGTTGTTATGAGTTATGATGATTGTTTTTCTAATTGCGCCAAAAACAGATGTCGTGGTACACATTAGAGTCGCCGCACTGAAGTGAGTTTACTGACTACCCACAAAATGGTACACAAATAATAAAACAATAATCGCGTTAATTAACAGCTTATTTGGAGAACTTTACTTAGCATGGTAAATTGTTTGATAGGCAGTAGTTAATTTCAATCTTGTATTTTATATCATAGATAGACAAACATTACGAAAACACGCCTATTCATATATAGAGAAAATTTCACCTCCAAAAACTGAAAATTTTCAGATAAAAAAATCCGATATTTTTCATATTTTTTGCCTAAACCATAGATTGTGGGTACCCGTTAGAACCGCCTCGATGAGGCGGTTCTAACGAGTACCCACAATCTATATTTTGAGCAGAAATAAGTAAAATAATGTATACCCCTGTAAACCCCAGTTTTACGATATAAAAGTGGGGTTTAAGGGGGTCAACATTATATAGGTTTGTTTTCGTCATGGATCATTACTGCCATTAGATGTAGATACTTATAATTACTGCTTTGGTATCTAATGGTTTATCTTGTTATGTATATGTGTTTGACGTTTCCAGATTGTAAATGACGATTACAATTGGAGTTATCCAAACAGATACTGAAGAATTTGCGATGTAAATTTTGATGTCGATACTTTAAGGTCCCTGCTTATTGATAGGAATAAAAAGCCCAAAAATATAGGATAATATGTCAATAATATAAAAGAAGCAAATTTGCATTCTATTCTGATAAACTGTTAATTCTGAACGCGTTTCGCTGCTATAAATATTCTTCTCGAAATGGGTTTAGAGTTGCAAGAAATCAACCAGTTACAAAAGTTGTCTCCGTTGCAGAAAATTGCAGAGAATCTATCAGTTCCCCATAATGCATGAAAAGATAACATTATCAAATAGTTTTCAACCTGTCGTTGGTATTATCTAGAAAAGTTGTTTTTACCTGGTGCGCTCTGTATCAGGAAGTAAATACCGAACTAATCAGAACTCACATAGATCGTTAACTCTTATCCTGCTGTTCACGACAACCCTACCTTTGCAAACAGTGTAGATCCAGATCAGATGGCTTCTGAAGAAGCCATCTGATCAAGATCTACATTGTTTGTCATTTAATTTGTGAATTTTAACAAAAACATTATATGATGTATTAATCTGATTGGCTGATAGTCAGAAATGGGTGTGGCTAATCAAATTATTCAGCAGGATAAGAGTGTTTTTTCTACTGACCGTTCCAAGGATCTTCTGCAGTTGTTTGCTTGTGCGTCTGTGGTTTAAAATGTTGCGTTTGTCATGGCCTTATTTGTTTCTCATCACTCCTTCTTTTGGTGCCTCGGGAGGGCTGTGATTCGTAATTGTGGCATTTCCTGGGTATCTTCACTTATTGTTTTAGAGCATATGGGAGCATATGGTATTTAAATGTAGTCTTCTTAATTGTTTTTGTGAATCGGTATACTCACACTATTCGGAAATGCTGCACCCTCCCCCCCCCCCCACCACTTCCCCCGCAGTCCATCTTTTTATCATTCCAAAGTCACCTCACACAAAACGTTCTCGCAGGTTCTCAGTAACTAAATCTCTATAACTGTCTGCTGAATCACTCACTGCCCCTGTCTTCATTTCATCTATGCAATTACATGTACCTAGATGAATCAAGTACTGGTGGGTCAATTGTCTCTGAGTGTAGGCTGGAAAATGGTCCTGAATGGGGACAAGACTGTTTCATTTAATCCTTAACTTCCTGTAATTTAAGCAAACAGTGAAAACCCTGATCAGACGCCGCCTTCTACGGCCAATGTCTCAGAGTAAAGGCCAAGTCTAACACAGCACTCTGACGTTACAGCCAGCACGATAACCATCACCGGGATTCAGTGGTCATTGATGATCACGTTGACACCAACCTTTAGGAAATTTTGGTGTATTGTATACTTTGGCTGGATTATAAACCATTGACCTAAAAAACAGGTCATGCTTTTGTCAGTATCTAGTGTCAAGCTACACATTTCCAACTTTGTGTGCAGGTTGACAATGGGTTGTTGTTTGGTAGGATGGAGAACTCCTACTTCTGGCTTATCTTCGCCATTTTAATTTTTCTGTTTTGTTACTGGTCATAATTTGAAATTTAAAACTTGTCGACATTTTGCCTGCAAAGAATAAATCTAGACTTTTTCCAAGTTTATATGCATTCAGAAAAGGATTTGATTTATTGTGTGACTGAGATTAAGGCTAGTGATTCTATTCTGCTCATTTTTGTCCTTAGGCTTATCTTCTTGCGAACGTTCAAATATTGTGTTTAATTAAGCTTTTACGTTTCAGAATTAGCATACAAATAGTAAATAAACATGTTATTGTAGAATTGATTGCTAGTCAACAAAACGGTGCAATGTTGTCACATTCCATCACGAAAACATGCCTATATAATTTTGACCCCCTTAAACCCCACTTTTATATAGTAAAACTGGGTTTACAGGGGTATAAATTATTTTCCTTATCTCTGCTCAAAAACATAGATTGTGGGTACTCGTTAGAACCGCCTCGCCGAGGCGGTTCTAACGAGTACCCACAATCTATGTTTTGAGCAGAAATATAAAAAAAATATCAGAGTTTTTGTATCTGAAAGTTTTCAGTTTTTTGAGGTAAAAATTTCTATATATTTGAAAAGGCGTGTTTTCGTAATGCGCATCCGTTGACAGTTAGCTTTTAACAGTTCTGCTTACTTCCTCTATATACGTCTGTAACTTGTACTGCCATTGCATATAGGCAGTCATTTTGATACGATGCTTTTAGTTCAAAACAGCACTAACGGCGAGGCTTTTCACTCGAAGAGTATAAAGTGTGTTTGGGACCCTATTGTGCAGTAACTGTACGATTACAACGATTTGGTTTTAATGAAACTGGATACACTTTCAAGTGAGTCAATTCAGTCAAAGTCGTTATGCCTTCCTTCTGAAAAAATTTTGTTCTAAATGGAAAGTATATGTTCCCATTTGGAGCAATTTCTTTCGTTTAAGAGTAGAGAGCCTACCTTCTGAAAAGGTTTGTTCTAAACCGAAATTATATGGTCCCGTTTGGAGCAATTTCTTTCGTTTAAGAGTAGGCCAATTTTCTTAAATGGTTTTGTATGCAACACAGCCTTACAGAACGTCAAAATATTTTTCCCTTGAAAACTTACCAGGCGTAGTCCATTTCAAATTTTGTTGGCCTGTATGTAGCTGACAAAAATCACTACATAGTGTGATCTAAGAAACACACAATTTTGCATATCCTTCAATCTTAACAGAATGTTTGATTCTTAGAAAAAGGGTCAAATAATTAAATATAGGAGTTTTTATTATACTATAAGAAAAGGAGCGTAATTTCCCTTCGATAAAGCTTCAACTGACATCTCGTTTAAGTGATAGTGTAAAACAACAGATTTAGAGCAGGTACATGTACTAACATCAGTATTTGTTCGATTATTATATTAACCCATTGTAGTCGGGAGACCCGTAAAAGGGTTATTGGCAAACAGTGCAAACCCAGATCAAACGCCGCAGAATGCGGCGTCTGATCAGGGTCTTCACTGTTTGCAAATAGTTTAGCCATTTTTCTCTAGGAATATGTAAATCTCATAGCCGGGTGTACCTAAAATTAAAATTGGACTCTTCCAATATATAGTGTGGGAGAGTCTATTCAGTAAACAATGGGTTAATGAGCCGGGGCACAGCATTTCCTACAAGACTGCAGCGTTAATATAAGTGGATACCCAGAAAAAGCCACAATTACGAAGCGCAGCCTTCCCGAAGCACCAAAAGAAGGAGAGGTGAGAAACAAATAATGACAAAACGAATGCCACGTATGAAACCACCGACGTACAAAAAAAGAATAACTGCAACAACCGCATCCGTGCAATCTGACCAGAGTCAACTGGCACTCTGTGGGTAGCCAAGGGTCCAAACCGTCTTTAATTGGACAGTGAAGACTTTGTTTTTGAGGAAGCGCATGTAGAGGCTAATCTGAGTCTTCGCTGGGCGCACATGCAGTCTTGCGGAAAATATTGTGTCCTCGCTTATTGTATATTGAAGGTTCAAAAGTAGGAAAAACAACAATTATAGTAATATTGTTGTTATACAAGTACATGTTTATCAAGGTGTTAGAAACTTTTTTTATCATTTTGATAACTCACATATGTCTGTGACACAAAACTTTGTGAATAAATTTTGAAATCAAAATATTATACACTGTTTATATTGTACCCAGCTAACATATAATCTCCTTTTGTGCGCACAATGCCTTCAAAAAGACAACGACATTAGTGAAGTCACAACTGCGAAGAACAGACTTCCTGAGACACTGAAACAAGAAAAGATGATGAGCAAACATTGACACAATTACGAAGCAGAGCCTTCCCGAGGCACCAAACAAAGAGATATGAGGAACGCTAGGACGAAACAAACACCACATATTAGTTTTGCCACTGATGATCGATTATAATGGATCATCAGTCAGTTTTGCCTATTGTGACTGATGATTGGAAAGATTGTTTAAAGTCGACTAATCGTAAAAGTCTATTTTTAGAAACATACTTTTCTCACGTTTTATTTTTATAGGCAAGTTATAATGAAATGAAATTCAATGCTGTCTCTTTGGGTCATTCTAGATCTGTGGTCAATAAATGTGAAGAAATTTGATATAAAAAAAAGCCTCAAATAAGTCAAGCCAAAACTACTAATAGTTTTCTTATTCCGTCATGAAAACACTTGTTGTGGTACTCATCTTCTAATGAGTTTCGGCAACAAATATTTTCATGGAGAAATAAGAAAAAATACTATCTGGATACGCCTCTTATTGATTTGGAGCTGTGAATAAGTTACTAGAAGAGGACTTAATTAAGAGTGAATATCTTCTATAAATCGAATATTAATATATGAACGGCTATGAAATTCTGGTCGATTCCCAGCACGGCCTTCGCGATGCACCAAAGAAAGATTAGGAACAAACAATGATAAATCAAACACCATATATGAAAGTCAAAACAGATTGCCTTTGGAAACAAAGAACACACAAAAACACGAAAATCGGAGGTTCAGTTTGATTGAATCTCTTCATATGCAACACTGTAGTTCGCGAGGCTGCATACGCCACCCCCCACCCCACCTATTGCCGGATTAAGCGGTATTCGATTTTCAAAATAACCAGGATGGGCTCAATGATCCTAAAGGAAATAAAATATAACCTACACTATGATGATGAACGGGGAGACTTTTTACGGCCGCCACACGGCACAACACCAGCTACAGTAGAGTAAAATAAAAGTCATAAAGGATTGTCTTTGGAAACAATGAAAACAAAAAATCACGAAAATCGGAGACTCGCTTTGACTGAGTCTCTTCATATGCAACACTATAGTTTGCGAGGCTGCATACGTCCCCTCGCGCCGGCTTAAGTGGTATTCGATTTTCAAAAAAAAAAAACTAGGATGGGCTCATATATCCCAAAGGAAAGCCACCGACGCACGAAGAGATGTACTGCAACAGACGAAGTACCGATCAGTAGAAAACCTAAAGCCTCGAGGTACGATTCATTAACTAGCATCCGAAAACATGGACCATAGCAGTGTCTACACTGTTTGTCGTTGCATTAGCAATGATAAGTCCTGCATACCGTATCCAACCTGTCATTACGAAAACACGCCTATTCAAATATGTTGAAAACTTTACCACCAAAAACTGAAAATTTTCAGATAAAAATTCTGATATTTTTCATAATTTTGCTCAAAACATAGATTGTGGGTACTCGTTAGAACCGCCTCGGCGAGGCGGTTCTAACGAGTACCCACAATCTATGTTTTTTGAACAGAAATAAGAAAAATAATGTATACCCTTGTACATACCAGTGTTACTATATAAAAGTGGGGTTTAAATGGGTCAAAATTATATAGGCATGTTTTCGTGATGCTATTCGGACTGACAGACATGATCAGGCCAGCGAACGTTCACACCTTCTCCGTTTATACAAATATACGAACAGACTACAAAAGATCGAATGATGACCAAAATATCTTTACACAAATCTGTTTGAGGATTTACAATATACTGGTTTAATTCTAGAATCCTGAAATATTGGTAATGTTTGTAAATGATGGAATTACGACGCCCACCTATAATAAAAACCAAAGCAGTCATCTCCACATTACGAAAACACGCCTATTCAAATATTATGAAAAGTTAATCACCGAAAAATTGAAAATTTTCAGACAAAAAATTAAAATATTTTTCATATTTCTGCTCATAACATAGATTGTGGGTACTCGTTAGAACCGCCTCGCAGAGGCGGTTCTAACGAATATCCACAATCTATGTTTTTGAGCAGAAATAAGAAAAATAATGTATACCCTGTAAACCCCAGTTTTACTACATAAAAGTGGGGTTTAAGGGGGTCAAAATTATATAGGCATGTTTTCGTAATGACATCTCGGCCTTAATGACGACATATGACAGAGTGTAGCTTCACGAAGCTAAATAGTTCCTAACCGATCTAATCATTTCTGTAAAACTATTTATTGTAATGTACCCTCGTATTCTCTGCTGGCTGGCTGGCTTACCAGGACTCTGTTCAATAAAGCAAACATTTTGCGAGAGGTTTTCAAAAACTATTTTGCATCTTCTGAATGGTTATTGTAAATCCGTCTTATTTGACCTCCAATTCGAGAGTAGACGTTCTTCTCGTTGACTCGAATTGTTATTAGATCGAATAAATTACATTAATAACTATTAATTTTATAAAGGATTGAATGTTTAATATTAACTCAGTAAAAGTTTCCATACTTTTGTTTCGAACACGCATAGAAAAATTTTATTCGCATAGGTCGCCAGCTTAGTTGTGCCAAAAGGCAGCTTGGTAAAAGAATGTGAGTATTCGCTACCGTTCACCGAAAACTGTCAAGCTGAATGGAAAGTGTGCAAGTAATCGCGAACGTCTCGGTTAATTGACCGGTGCCCAGAGCCCAGTTGTTCAAATCTTAAAGAAGTTGTTAGCTAACGTGATACTAAAATTTCCATCTTGAAATATGGCAAATACATTGATAGTTTTGCTGAAATAAATACGTGAGTAGCACATTTTTGCAGCAAAAATATCATGTATTTGAAAATACCTTAGCTACAAGAGTTTAACGCGTTTGTCAATAACGAGCTCCTTAAGCTAACGATGCTTTGAACAACTAGGCCCAGGTCTGCATTGAACTGGCAGAAATATAAAAGCCGCAACGTCAGATAATGTACCTTTGGATATGTATGTCCAGCGAAGATTCAGATCAATCTCGGTCGGGCCCACGTCAGAAGGTACGTTTTCTCATGCTGCGGTTCATAATATAAGCGTGCGTCTATTAGAAAAAAAAAAACAATAAAAAAAAAACAAAAAAAAAAAAACTTAAAATATCTACATATATTAACCCTTCTCACACTAACGCTAAGTTTTATTATTCGCATTGTGCTCAAGTTGCACCTTTTTTCACTATCACCATATTTATAAACTCTTATAACCCTTCTCTTGCTAAACACGACATGCCCTGTCTTAGCAAACAGTGAAAATCCAGATCAGTTGGCTTCTGCCAACTGATCTGGATCTGCACTGTTTGTCATTAAATATGTGACTTTTTTTTTTTATCAAAATTCCGGATCAAGTAATCTGATTGGCTGGAAATTAGAAGTCGGCGCGGCATCTTTATTTATTCAGCATGACAAGGGTTAAACTATTGCAAGAGGAATTACTAGCTATTGTACATTTTATACAATTACTTCGAGTTGCCTCCCTTATAACAAGCTAAACCTGATGGTTAACCCTTGCAGCGCCAAACAAATTTGTTGCAGAGGACATTCTAGTGTTTTATTTATTTATTTATTGTTTTTGTTTTTTTTGTTTTTTTTTTTTGAGAGCAAAAAAGACTTGACATTTTATATGAAAAATCTGCTTTGCAGACGATTAAGATAAAACCTCAAGATTTGCTTTCTCTGAAAAATAAAAAAAAATAAAAAAATGTCGTCTGCTGCAGTTGTGATTTGCGCTTTAAAGGTTAAATATTCAGACAGACAGCCCTGAGATCAGAGTCTACACTGTTTGCCACTCATCCAGCAATTTACAGATACAGAAACAGGTAGTAAAAAGGATTTCATCACGAAAACATACCTATATAATTTTGACTCCCTTAAACCCCACCTCTATATTGTAAAACTGGGGTTTACAGGGGTATATATTATTTTTCTTATTTCTGCTTCAAACATAGATTGTGGGTATTCGTTAGAACCGCCTCGTTGAGGCGGTTCTAACGAGTACAAACAATCTGTGTTTTGAGCAGAAATATGAAAAATATCAGAAATTTTTATCTTAAAATTTTCAATTTTTGGTAGTAAAATTTTCAGTATATTTGAATAGGCGTGTTTTCGTAATGGACTGACCAGTTTATGCCGAACTCTTTGGACCGATCCATTCCCAGTAAAAGCGGTGTCTGGTTAGTTTTTTTTATTATAAATATATTATATAGAAATTCCAGTATTTAATGCAAACGGTCTGGACCCTGATCAGATTCCGCGTTCTGTGGCGTCTAAATCTTGGCGTAGACTGTTTTTCCAATGCCCCCTTTTATGGGACGCTAAGCATAAATGGGTTAAACTATAGGACAGAAATGAGATACGGAGAGACATGTGACCAGGGAAAGCCACAGGTTCAAAATTTCATAATTTTTCAGGTGTACAATATTTAACCTTTACCACAATTGAGACAATTTGCATGAAATGTCAAATCCTGTTTTCTGGGAAAAATAAGAAAATATTTCTATATTTCGTCTGCTGAAAAATTTAACCAGAGTGCTAAGCGTTACTTGCCGACCTCTGTGGCTCAGTCGGATGCGCCTCCGACTGGTGTTCAGGAGCTCGCGGGTTCGATTTCCGACAACATGCTTTCGTAGAGATAGATCATGAAATGGTTTCTACGGTCATTCTCACCCTTCCGCAGATTCAAGAAGGGCACTTGTTGGTATCTGCATAAGTACTGGTTAAACGCTTAGAGGACTAAGTCTACCCAGGAAAGAGTGTGGATAGTTAAACTGACCGCGCTCGACACGATCCTAATTGATTGACTGGGTCGTAAAACCTAACACAAACAATGTTTAAGTAATTTTGTACGTCATCAGTATTTTAAATACATGCTTAGCAGCAAATATGGAAAGCTAGTTGATATCTGGCGTCTTTTTCTCTAACAGTATCGTTATGTTTTATAAATACCTTAACCCACTATAGTCTGAATGAACTACCCCACTCTATATATTGGTAAATCTGATTTCGATTTTAGTTATGTCAGGCAATGTGATTTAGATATTCCTAGAGAAAAATGACTGAACTGTTTGCAAACAGTGGAGACCCTGATCACACGCCGCATTCTGCGGCGTCTGATCTGGGTCTGTACTGTTCGCCAATTACCCATTTAGGGGTATCCAGACTACAATGGGTTAAAGCCTAGTTTCAAAGAATGCTTGTAAATAGCTACGGAGAAAATCTGCAGATTAATTTTGAAAATCTTTATCAGTGTACAGCAAAACTACATCTACTCAATGTTACGTCAGTGGAACTGTTGAGAAGAAAAAAAAGATGAACTTTTGTTTAATAGATACTAAAAATAAACCGAAAATTGAAATATTTTCTGAAGAGTCTCAATAAAACCGAGACTCCTATTTTCTGTCTGTAATGCGTTCTTTATTTGCAAAGGCAACGTTTTATAGCTTTATTTCATTGGAGTGATAATGCTAACCTTTTGAGAACAAGGTATACTTACAAAATGTACTGAAGTAAAGGATTCAGCGTTTAAATGCAGATCCATTGTCTTTTCGACAATGCCAATATTGACATAATATGCAGGGCATCTTGGACAATTGCGTCTTAAATACGTACATGCATATAAAACAAAATAAGTTTAACTAGTAATTCATCTGCTCCTATTGGGTGTAGCATTACGAAAACACGCCTATTCAAATATATAGAAAATTTCACCTCCAAAAACTGAAAATTTTCAGATACAAAAACTCTGATATTTGTCATATTTCTGCTCTAAACATAGATTGTGGGTACTCGTTAGAACCGCCTCGGCGAGGCGGTTCTAACGAGTACCCACAATCTATGTTTAGAGCAGAAATAACAAAAATAATGTACACCCCCTGCAAACCTCAGTTTTACTATATAAAAGTTGGATTTATGGGGGTCAAAATTATGTAGACATGTTTTCGTGATGGCCTTCAAATATTATTCAAACTGCTTGATAAGTTGCATCTGTATTCCAAATAAATTGGGTTCAAAACCAGGTGCCATTGTTTTTTCAAATTTACTTAAGATTGTAGTCCCCATTACGATTCCACCAACAATTTACTTGTGCTTCTGAATTCTTTTAAGAAATTAGTTGATGGTTGTCAATGGCACAAACAATGAATAATGCGGGCCGAACAAAAATACGCCAGTGAAATCCATAATCGGTCATTTGAAAAGGATTGTTTTCGGCCGTTTTCAGTTGCAAGACATGAATTTGCGAACTAACACTTTTGAAGAAGTACAATTACTAATTCAGTACAAGAACTTGGCCCAGTTGTTCAAAGTATCGTTGGCTTAATGAGCTTGTTGATGACAAACTCGTTAACTGTTGTAGCTAAGACATTTTCAAATACATTCATATTTTGCTGCAAAAAGCAAAAGCTCTTTTTTTTCATAGCAAAAAGTATCAATGTATTTGCCACATTTCTAGACAGAAATTTGAACGTCAATTTAGCTTAACTTCGTTAAGTTTTGAAAAAACTGCATCCTGGTCATTAATATTTTGTCCTTATCGACGAAAACTTCGCACTACATTGAGGGAGAATTATCAAAGAACTAAGGAGTAAGACTCACAACCCTTAAAATATGCGAAAGAAATCACTATATATACGAGCGTTGAATCAATAGTTTTCATAGAAATGCACGAGAAAAGTGCAAATTTCTATTTTTGTTCAATAGCAATGTAACAGTTAACAGAAAACCTAAAATCTTCGTATAACATTAGTGAACAATTTTACTCCTTTATTTTATTATTTATGTGTGATTTTTACTTTTGTATGGAGACAACCCAGCAAACATACAATGTAGCAACAACGTCGTTACAACGTTGCTGCAACGTCGTAACATTGCAGCGACGTTGTAAAGACGTTGTTGCAACGTTGTGTGTTTGCTGGGAACCATTGAAATGTATTGAACACAAAAGATGTCTTGCTGGACGGAAAGGCAATCGTTGCGTAATCTTATTCGTAAAAAAAAATCTTATAAACAAAAGAATACATTTTAAATCAAATCACTGAATTTGGTGTGATTTCAAGGATTTTCCGTGTGTAACATTACTTTGCTCCTTATATCAGCCCACTATTCTTTTATTACACGTGATATATGGCTTGGAACATTCAGAAATGCAAATTACATTCCTTCCAGTTAGGATTGCATGTTCTGACGGAAATTTTGACAGCTTATCGACTTCAGTGAGAAAATATTATGTAAATCTTATCTTGTTCCCTTAAACACGAAACATAACCCTAATTTATTCATAATTATACATTACTTTATCTTGTTTGAACGTCGCGTCTTAGACAACGAAAACTAAGATTATTTGATGCGAAATATGCCAATATGTACCTTCGGACAGAGCGCCTTGTGATGACTCACAAAAACATGCCTATATAATTTTGACCCCTTTAAACCCCACTTTTACATAATAAAACTGGGGTTTACAGGGGAATACATTATTTTTTCTTGTTTCTGCTCAAAAACATAGATTGTGGGTACTCGTTAGAACCGCCTCGCCGAGGCGGTTCTAACGAGTACCCACGATCTATGTTTTAAGCAGCAATATGAAAAATATCAGAGTTTTTTATCTGAAAATTTTCAGTGTTTGGAGGAGAAATTTTCGATATATTTGAATAGGCATGTTTTCGTAATGACTCAGATCAGCCTGTGCAGAGCCTCATGCTGATCAGTCTTCACTGGGCTCTCCGTGTATAAACACGGCGCCAACGGGTCTTTTGCGAACAGCGAAGACTCTAACCAGACTGTTTGGATGCGCAGGTGGATCCGAATCCTCACTGGGTGCATAAAGGTGCATTTTATCATGCTGTGGCTCATTTGAAGTTCAGCATGCAAAAACGGCTCTCATGCCAAATTCGAACAGCGAGTGGTAGATCAGCCTGTCATCCGCACAATCTAATCAGAATTTTCACTGACATATTCTGACTGTCGCCAGGACATATTAACAAATTCTATGTTTGTGACAATGTCCTGTTTTAAATCATGAATCAGGTACACGTGTTCGTGCTGCATTTCATGTTATTATATGTTAACGGGACAATCGTATGATTCCTGTATAAGTTGTATACACTGGAATTATTTGTCAGATGGCTAGAGTAGTATTGAAATGGAGTGAACTATGCGAATCCGTCATGAAGAAAGTTTCTGTTCAGTCTCAAATCCAACTCTTCGCATTTTACTCCGTTTTATATAATCTTACAGCGAACTTTCTACGGATGCGTCGTACAATTTCATGACCATGGCGATTCGGTAACAGCTCATCATAATTACCATATAAAGCTTGTATTGCTGTTGAAAACAACAGACTACAACCAGTCTTTTAAAGGGAATAATTCGGTGTTTGACGGGAGACTTTAAGGGATGTAATAAGGAAGAGGCTATTTACAGTCAACTGTCAATAACCAAGAAAAGTTAAATTGGCTATCAACAGTCAACAGTCAAGAGCTAAAACGTTAAACTGGCTATTTACAGTCAACTATCAAAAGACAAAAAAAAAAAAAACAAAAAAAAAAAAAAAATAAATAAATAAATAAAAAATAAAAACACACACACACAAAAACAAAACAAAAAAAAACAAAACAAAAAACAAAAAAAAAACAACAACAACAAAAAACAAAAAAAAAAAAAAAAAAAAACGCTTAAATGTTGATTAAGTGAACTGTCAGTAGCCGCCCGCCCCCCCCCCCCCCCCCCCCCCACCCCCCCCCCCTTCAAAAAAAAAAAAAAAAAAAAAAAAGAAAGAAACACGTTAAATTGGCTATTCACACGCAATCGTCAAGAGCCAAACAAACGCTAAACTCGTATACAGTCACAAGTAAATAGTGACTTCGACGTTTCTTTTGGTATTTCCAGAGTTTCTTTTGGTATTTCCAGATACTTTTGCTCTTTCATTTCGCTGCAGCTCCAAAAGAGGACACGGGTTGGTTAAGTTGTGATAACTAATTCAGGTCTTCATTACGAAAACAAGCCTATTCAAATATTCTGAAAATTTTACCACCAAAAAAAAAAATGAAAACTTTTAGATAAAAAAATCTGTTTTTTATTTTCTTTTACATTTCTACTCAAAACATAGATTGTGAGTGATCTTAACATGCCGGAAAAAAATCAGCCGACGTCATTTTCTAATATTTTTCTTCTTATCCCCAGAAAATAGGAGTTGGCATTTCAATCAAGCTGACTCCCTTGTCTTCTTAGGAGTCAGTTTGGATAAAATTACAAATCCTATTTTGCGCGAAAAAATACGAAAAAAATATCATTTTATATCATCCGGTGAATTTGCCTAGAGAATGTTAATGGTTAACTAGGTATCAATGCATAATTTCTTTTAGACATTTCCCTGTGAGTTTTTCCACTTAAGATGCCACAAAACGCATTTTGTTATTTAGACAGCTTGCAAAAGAGCTAAACAGTTCACTGCATCATGAAAACACGCTTAAACCCCACTTTTATATTGTAAAACTGGGGTTTACTGGGGTATACATTATTTTTCTTATTTTGCTTAAAACAATCATAGATTGTGGGTACTCGTTAGAACCGCCTCGCCGAGGCGGTTCTAACGAGTACCAACAATCTATGTTGTAGCAGAAATATGAAAAATATCAGAATTTTTTATCGGAACATTTTCCTTCTTTGGTTGTAAAATTTTCAATATATTTGAATAGGCGTGTTTCCGTATTGGAACATTTGGTATGTTCAATATACTAATTAAAATCGCCTCATTGAGACGATTCTGATGAGTATTCGAAAAATATCATTATTTTATAGAAGATAGACATAGGCATCCTTTTATCCTCATTTCCCTCAAGATCTGGCGCTATGACTAACCCTCAGTGCCTCGAACTACTCATGTCTAGAACAATTTTTCATGGTCGCAAAGATGTTTGAGTCATCGACGTTCGACTACAGTTAGGGACCACATTACGAAAACATGCCTATTCAAATATACTGAAAATTTTACCACCAAAAAATGAAACTTTCCAGGCAAAAAATTCTGATATTTTTCACATTTCTGCTCAAAACACAGATTGTGGGTACTCGTTAGAACCGCCTCGATGAGGCGGTTCTAACGAGTACCCCCAATCTATGTTTTTGAGCAAAAATAAGAAAAATAATGTATACCCCTGTGAACCCCAGTTTTACTATATAAAAGTGGGGTTTAAGGGGGTCAAAATTATATAGGCATGTTTTTGTGATGAGAATTGGGTCTAGAGTATCTGAAGCATTATAAAACATCAGGCAGACAAATCCCTATGTTAGCTTATTTATTTTGTAATGTTTCTACCCTGAAATTTAAACACATCGTTTTTTGAAACGACTTATACAGGGACTTACGTTTGATAACCATTTAAAGGAAAGTGGTTCATATCCCATTGGAAAACCATATACAGCATGTCATTTCATTTTGATATAAAATATTACATTTGCAAATATATTTCGACAACATTTTTCTTAATTTTACCATAAAACTGGCTACATTTTATGCGTTTCACAATAAATAAAATTATTTCCGCGATAAAAGCTTTATTTGTTTTAAACTTATACTCGAAACAGAACTGGAAATGACTTATGGAAATGAAACAAGCTCAGTTTCTTGAATGGGTGCACCAATACATTACTGAGTACATGTAGAGTTTGGCTTTTATTTGCATTCGCCATGCTTAAATGTCCAAGACTGTTAAAGATTTTTTTTTTTGTCAGTATCTTATATAAATCAACAGCGAATAGATAATTATTCATTAAGTAAATACAAAGGCAAGAAAATAGATGTTTTATCATCACACACTGTGATAAAAAAAATAAAATAAATAAATAAAAAAAAAAATAATAATAATAAACTATTATTGGCATAGCAGAAGTCAAGAGCAGATCTAATTCAACGCCAGTGATTTTTTCCACATTAAATCAACGTAAAATGAATATATCTACACTGTGTACATTGAACTTTTGCTGCATTTAGGCATTCTAAAATGACACGACAAGCTTTGCAAGTGTCCGCCGTTGAGAACTTCTAAAAGGACATTCCCTTCAAAACCAGCATCAATCGTTTAAATTACGACGTCTGAAGAAAATTAAAAGTTTCAAAATGATCTTGCTAAACATTTTACACCCCATTCCATTCTTCTCATACAACGAATTCAATTTCCGTTTCTGCGACTGGGAGTAATCAAGATTTAGATATTCATGTGCTTGGGCTTCAATGACTGTGTCACGCCGTGAGAAAATCTACCTTATTACGAACCGAAATGTGAGAAAATGTATCTTCTAACATGTGCGTTCAACGAAGACTCAGATCAGCCTGCGCATCCGCGCAGTCTGATCAGAGTCTTCGTTATCCGCGTGAATAAACTTTGTATCCTTGACTGTCTAAAAATGCGCCCAGTGACGATCTGATCAGACTGCGCGAATGCACAGGCTGATATGAATCTTCGCTGGACAGGCATATCCAAATGTACGTTTTCTAACGTCACGGCTCTTATATAGAGAGTAACTTATGTCTTAACTGTTCGGGAATTCAGACAGACTAGATAGAAAGACACATGTAGTTGCTCTTTATTTGTTTCTCCGAAGTCCGGCTTTTAGAACTGCTGCTTCAATGGAAACAGATAGTCCTGTGTACGCAGGGGGATATTGTCTTAAAAGCGGTTCTTGTTAACGGTAAGACTGATTTCCCTGTGACACTGCTCACGTGATCCGTAAAACTTCTTAAATTGAGTAGGAATGGCTGTATGGAGACTATAGGACGTGGGCACAAATATCTTCCTTATATAGAAGTATATAGAAGTCAAAACCTTTTCGCGTCGTTTGTGACTCATCGAATATTGTACAGATGTAATTACATGTAAATTAATTGAGCGCAATGTGGCAAAATGCACCGCCAGATATAAGCACCCTGGAAAGACTCAGATGAAATTGTCTATACAGGCAATCTGATCAGGGTCTTGCAGGTGCATTATTTGGTTAACAATGTAGTCAATGTTTCTTAGGCAGACAGCAAAGACTCTGAGTGGACCGCGCGCATGCGCATGCTGATTTGTGTCTTCGCCGGGCGCGCATGCTCGAAACTTTATTTTCACACGTTGTGGTCCTATTACGAAAACATGCCTGTTCAAGTACATTGAAAATTTTACAGCCAAAGTAAGGAAAAAATTCAGAAAAAAATATTCGGATATTTCTCATATTTCTGCTCAAAATATAGATTGTGGGTACTTGTTAGAACCGCCTCGCCGAGGCGGTTCTAACAAGTATCCACAATCTATGGTTTTTTTTTAGCAAAATAAGAAAAATAATGTATACCCCTTTAAACCCCTGTATTGCTATATAAAAGTAAGGTTTAAGGGGGTCAAAATTATACAGGTATGCTTTCATGATGATTAATCCTGACACGTGTGATTAAGAAATAGTGAAACTCTTTCAAGGTACGAAACTCTGTCTAAAAAGGAAAGAATTTGCTCATATATTGTATCATTCCGACAGGCCGATCCGCGATTAGACTGGCTACAGTCTCCAGTGACTAAATATTTTCTTATTATCCTGGGCCCAGTTGTTCAAAACTAACGATGTCGTTAGTTAACTATTCGTTAAAATTAACATTGAGTGATACGCAAATATGCTGAAATGTTTTGCTGAAAAAATGTGAGTAGCTTTTGCAAGCTACTCACATTTTTTCAGCAAAAAATGTCAGAATATTGTATATTGAATCCGCTAAAACAGTTAACGAAATGACCCTTAACGAGCTCGTTAAGCTAACGACGCTTTGAACAACTGGGCCCTGTTTGATAAGCTACGTAAACGAAATCAAAATAATATCATGACTACAAAGGCTGGTCACTAGTGACCAGCCTTTAAAGTCATGATATTATTTTGGTTTTATATTAGTGGATTATCAAACATAATTATAAGAAAACAAATTTAGTCACTGGAGACTGGAGCCAGTCTAATCCGCGATTTCCTTGTCGTATAATCCATAAGGGCCATTTGCGCACGTTCAGTATCAGTTATAAAAAAATGTATATATTAGCAACATTTCATGTGTCATGAATTTCCAGTAAACATTGCAATTTCATTATTACACTGTTGCAAAACGCAAGCCCGCAGGGAATCTAGCATTTTTCTTTGATTGCGTTTATACTTTGTGATGGCCACTGTACATTTTCCGCCTGAATGTCCTTGTTAAAAATCTGCCAGAGCTAAATCTTCATCTGCGATAGCACCAGTGAAGTGTTAACAATTCACGATAAATCACTTCTTTAAGGAAATGCACCCCGAGGAACGGAAAAATTAATTTAAGCTAATGTGATTTGACAATGCTGTAGCACTATACTTGGGGCGCAACGTGAGAAAACGTACCTTCTGTAATGAGCGACAAACGAAGACTCAAATTAGCCTGTCTATCCGCGCAGTCTGACCAGAGTCTTCGTTGTCCGTATGAAAAAAAAAACAACTTTGCATCCTTGGCTATCTAAAATGCGCCCAGTGAAGATTCTGATCAGCCTGCGCGAATGCGCAGGCTGATCTGAATCTTCGCTGGGCGCACATTTCCGAAGATGCGTTTTCTGAAGTTCCGGCTCATTCGGACAAGAAGCTTGAAACTGTCAATATTATCAATGTCTTTTCTTTTCAGACTCCATTTTCTGCTTGTCTCTTGGCAAAGATTGGAGACATATGGAATAAAAACGCCGATCAGTATTTGCCTTTCTGATCAATAAAGACACACACCTACGCATCCGTGCAGTCTTGTATGAGCGATCGGGGTCCGCGTGTATAATGGTTTCTATAGAATTACTAAAATTTGGCGAAAATCATAGCCTGTTTTGACCAGATTGTTTGGTGTTGTCTGTCAGTGCAACAATCTGTCTTGCATCAGCAGAATGCATGTGATACGTAACGTGGTTAAAGGACCCTTATTCCATGTGCGAAAAGTATATACCCATAACAGCGTGCGCAACTCTTCAGTCTGATTAAAATAGAAAGTGTATTCACTGTCGATATATTCTCCTAAATTCACATCACGAAAACATGCCTATATAATTTTGACCCCCTTAAACCCCACTTGTATATAGTAAAACTGGGGTTTACAGGGGTATACCTTATTTTTCTTATTTCTGCTTAAAACATAGATTGTGGGTACTCGTTAGAACCGCCTCGCTGAGGCGGTTCTAACGAGTACCCACAATCTATTTTTTGAGCAGAAATTTCAAAAATATCGTAATTTTTTATCTGAAAATTTTCATTTTTTTGGAGGTAAAATTTTCAATATATTTGAATAGGCATGTTTTCGTAATGATAGGTTCTGTATGCGGGCAACGTATGTTCTGATCAGACTGTGCGGACGTGCAGGTTGATCTAGTACTTCGGTATCCGCATGAGGGTCCTTTTCTCACGTTAGGCAGAAGGTACTAATTGTTTTACATGGAAGGTAATGCATTTTACCCTTTTTTCCCGTTCGATATATTAGGCAATATACATGTACGACCGATTTTCTTCTTTCACTCGTAATGTAGGGTATATAAACTACATGTGTATTCAAATGAACACGCCAGTCAATGATATGTTTAAAAAAGGAAACGCCTTTCTTTATTAATTCACTGATGTAAAATCAGATATATTGTAATAGAGCCAGTAATTGAGCCTCCTCGGGAGAAAATGTACCTTTTGATATATGCGCCCAGCGAAGATTCAGATCAGACTGCGCTCGCGCAGTCTGATCTGAATCTTCACTGGTCGCAGTTTGGATAGCCAAGGATGCAATCTTTCTTTATGTTGACAACGAACTCTGATCAGACTGCGTGAATGCACAGGCTGATTTGAGTCTTCGATGAGCGCAAATGTCAGAAGTGGCATTTTCTCAAGTTGCTGTTCATTTGATTTTTAACATCTGTTTGTGATGCTCTTGCATGCGGGTGGATGATGCAAAAAAGAGATAGTCGTACATCAAAGTTCAATTTTGTGTTTTTATCAGGGATGGCAACATGTTAACAGAACCGAGACAGGAATTCTCCAAGCAATGTTATCGGTCTCTACACATGAACCATGTTTGGCAACCCATCGTAATCCATATGCTTGTAGTTTGACTCTGCATTTGAAAATCAGCCTGACACATCCTTATATTTCAAAAGTACGAATGTACCTTTACCATCAGCGATGAGAGAAACTGTAACTTTTGCCGAAAGAAGACGCACGTCAGAATGCACGAAGAAGCTTTCGATTCTTGACTATTCACAGAGTCTCAAGTGTTGACAAATCAGCATGCAGATCATCGGTGTACACCAGATGAAAGCTTAGATCCTTGACTATCCAAGAGCGCCCAGTGAACACTGATCAGGCCCTGAGGTTATAAATCATTTTTCTTGCTAAACATAGCTGGGCATGAAATTTTCTCTGCTAATAAATATGAAAATGCCAACAATAGTTGGCATTTTCATATTTATTTGCAGAGAAAATTTCATGCTTAGCTATTTCATTGATGTTACTTTGGGGAATTTGACCTTAGCTGCAGAAAAGCAAAGACACAGCTCAGTCTGCATAGACTGTACTCTAATTTGCTGCCATGTATGCTGACAAGGCCACTTTTTTCAGCGGCATCGAAACCCGGAATTATTGTATGTTCATTGACCTTGCTAGAGATTATGTTAAGGAGGAGTATTAGGCGATAATTTGGAATAATTTAAGAAGCGCGTAGGCGGAGTGATTCCAATCAGAACCCACAACATTGTTTCTTTTTCTGTAGAAACTGAGAACATTATCCCTGAATTATCATCAAATACTCCTTTCCATCTCTTTTAGTTGTCTCCTCTTAGTACGCAAAACCACTTCACTGGGAATATTGTGCACTGACAGTATTGTTGGCGGACACCCTTTTTCCTCACTATATTTCTGCTAATATTTGACTACTTACTTTCCGACAGGTTTTTGACATCGTTTGAAGAGACGTTTTCCCTATGATAAATTGGTTTAAACGATATTTTATTTTAACTCCAATAGATGAACAACACAAATACACAAAATACAGGACATATGAGGATCTGAACGGAAGCCTATGGCTTATAGAATTCATTTCCTATGATAAATTGGAAATAATAATAATAATAGTAATAATAATAATAATAATAATCGTAAAAATCCTACATGGCATATATAATTATTCCTTTTGTCGTTTTCGAATTTCTACATGACTATTGAAATGTATCCTACACGAATTTCATAACTTTTCTAAATATACACAATGCAAACAAAAATCATGGCCGCCGGGTTTTCTATGACGAAATTCAGGATCATACTATTTAGAATGTGGAGGTTTTCTTCTAGCGTTGTTTGTATTTTTTACGAGAATAAAGATCATGCAGGACGTTAAGATTTTGGATAGTTGAAAACTGTAACAAGTACAAAAAAAAAGCATAATTTAGAAAGTAAAACACTATTATAACTAAGCAGAAGCTGTAACGTCCCTTTCGGAGAATTGGCTATACCGGTGATGACGTTGTGTCAGAGATGTAAACAACGAAAAAAGTCAGGGCCAAATGTAAGAATAACTCTTTTATTAAGCAAAACCAGAGATCTAAATGCATTTTTTCCAAGGATAACAAAATATTTCAAATACGAGGGATGTTCGAAATGAATTGCTTATTTCTATCTGGAGACTTCAAATTTCAAGTTAGCCCAAAAGTACTCATTTCATGCCCTCGAAGTACTCCCCGTGGCTAGAAATGCAAAGTTTCAGCAGATATATCCACTTCTTGAAGGCGTCACGGTACGCTGATTTGGGCACAGTAATAAGGTACTGATGAATGGCAGATCCAAGTGCCTGTCGGGACTGGTATTTCCGCCCAGCAAGGAATGCTTTCAATTTCGGAAACAAAAAGCAATCACATTGGGCATGGTCTGGGGAATACGGGGGGTGAGGCAAAACAGTTACTTTTTCTTTCTTCAAAAACGCCGTAACTATTGCGGAGGTATGAGCTGGGGCATTGTCATGTAGAAGACGGACATGTTTAAAACCAGTGGCAGGGCGTCGTTTCTGATAATACTTTTTCAGTTTCTTCAGTACTACGTCTTTGTAGTACTTTCCGGTGATGCTTTTGCCCTTTTTCACTGGCACTTTTATTGCGACTCCTTCACCAGAGAAGAAAATTGCATACAAAACCTTCTTTGTACTCAAAGAACGTTTGGCAATTATTGGGCGTTTGATCTGTTTAGTGGCCCAGACCTTATTGCTAACCTTTCTGACGGGCTCAAAATAATGGACCCAGGTTTCATCACCTGTGACGACATTGGTAAACTGCTTTTTGTCATATTTTGGAAATATTTGAAGCAGCTTTTTGGCCACTTTAACCCGTTGCCTCTTTTGCTCGTCAGTCAACAGATGTGACACCCATCTAGCAGAAATCTTTCTGACTTTCAAATGCTTCTTCAAAATAAGATGAACCGTTGATAGTGATATGCCTACCTTTCGTGCAATATCACGAACTGTAACTCTGGCATCTCCTTCAATGATTTCCTTTATTTCGGAAACGATTTCTTTACGAGATGCAGATTTTGGCCTACCTGATTTCGGTGCATTTTTGATGGACTCTACACCAGACTCAAATTTCTTTTTCCACCGCCGAACTGTGTCACAAGACACACAAGAAGGTCCAAAAGCAGTAGAAATTTCAGTCATCAGCTTCTTCAAAGAACAACCAAGTTTTGAGCGAGCTTTGATGTAAGCCCGTATTTCATCTTTTTTGTCGACGCTTCTACCAACCATTTTTATTGCAGTGGTCAATGACTGCATGTATTTAAATGGCAAATTTTATGTCTTACACTTAGTCTAACATGTACATTTATACACCATTGTGTAGGTATTGAATAACCCTTTTCAGGTTTGTATTGGTTTTTATCGTGCCCCACGTGGATATCGAGCTAGAGGACAATAAGCAATTCATTTCGAACATCCCTCGTATGTTAGGCTTTAACGTCAGAGTATTATACATGACTGCTTTAATATTTTGTCCTCAAGAAAACGACTTTCCAAACAATTATGAAAAAATAGAAGTCTATTAAAATGCCTAAATATAATTGGATGAGACGCAAACACTGTAGATCTTGATCAGATGCGACTGTACCTAAGATTAAATATCTTGATAACCCATGCATTCCACAGGTCTAGATAAGAGTGGGTATCAGGTAAATATTTTTCTTATTTCTCCACGAAAACATATGTAATGGGTACTCATTAGAAACGCCTCACCGAAGCGCTTCTTATGAGTACCCAAAACATGTGTTTTCGTGGAGAAATAAGGATAAATGTCAATACTTTTGGATCGAAAACAAAAAACATCTTATCAAGAGCTATGCATCTAATCAGAGGCTTATAATGCTACTAACGGGGCTATCAGCTCTCCAGTATTGGTATACAACATGTAGTGTGCGGGTTCCTATCATCTGATTGACAATCTAGTTCTCTTTGAGAAATTGGTATGATAATAGCTTTCACCTCTGCAGTACTTCATTTAATGTTTACAAAAATAATAATTACACATGCCAGTAGCGCAGTCAAAGAATCAAATCCACAGACGACATTTTGAAATATAATATTTTTTATTTGCTCCAATATTTGCATGAACTGTGAATCCCTGTTGTCTGCAAAAATAATATCAACGAATTGTTGTCTGTTGAATTTCCCCTGAGCGTGGTAAAGGTTAGACTTGAAAACCATTTCTTAATCTGATATTAATTTTGAGCAAGGGCTGTACAAACCAATTAATGCCAGTCACTGCTAAAGCCAGCTAGCCAATGATATGGCGCTTTCCTCCTGTAAGTCGTTTCGAGGGTCATAGCCCCGTTAGTCACAATCGTATTGAAACTTAGAATGTTGATGACATTTACTTAAGGTTAAGAAATTTGTACTAAGGGTGCTTCTATTTTGAATATCTAAAACAGCTCTAAACTTGTTGCAATATTAAATAAATAAGTTCTTAAAGGAAAAAGGATTGAGAGCAATGAACATACTCACAAAACTGAAAACAATGGAGGTAACGCATCAAAGTTTCTGGGCCTGTCTACCTTGTTTCTGTCAATTAGACCTCATCAGTGACCCTCGTATAAAATTTCATTCAAATCCTGGAATCGTCTTTTTGATAGACATCACGAAAACATGCCTATATAATTTTGACTCCCTTAAACCCCACTTTTATATAGCAAAATTATGGTTTACAGGGGTGTACATTATTTTTCTTATTTTTGTTCAAAACACAATCTATGTTTTGAGCAGAAATATGAAAAATATCAGAGTTTTTTATCTAAAATTTTCAGTTTTTGGAGGTAAAATTTTCAGTATATTTAAATAGGCGTGTTTTCGTAATGAAACAGTGTGATTTTCAAACTATACATCTGTAAAGGAAAGCTAAATACACAAAATACCGAGTTACATGTACATGCAAGTATTCTTGGAAGTATTAGTTATCTAGGTTGTGATTATCTAGGTTTTTTATTATGACTTTACGACGTAATAACGTCTGTTATCGAATATTCAGCATGGCAGCCACGATAACAGAAATTTTCTTGAGTTATCTAAAACCTATTTTTTCATCCGAATTTACTCAAATTTGCATCAGACGGCATTGTTTATCTAGAGTTTATAATAACATATAGATACATTTTGAAGACATTTCCTTTCCTTTTAAGTTTTTATTCTATGGCTTATCGGAAGAGTTCATAGGCTTCGAGCATGCGCAAAATGCACAGACTCAGATTCATCCCACGCATGCGCAAAGTCTCATCCGAACATTTGCTCTCCATTGATACATTCTATTGTGTCCAATGACTCTGTTAGCGTACAGCGAAGGCCTTGATCAGACTGCGCGGCTGTCCGCATATGCCACGTTTTCGCATGGCGCGCCCATATTCATTACGAACACACGCCTATTCAAACTGAAAATTTTCGGATAAAAATTCTGATATTTTTCATATTTCTGCTCTAAACATAGATTGTGAGTACTCGTTAGAACCGCCTTGCCGATGCGGTTCTAACGAGTACCCACAATCTATGCTTTTAATGAGAAATAAGAAAAATAATGTATACCCCTGTAAACCCCAGTTATACTATATAAAAGTGGGGTTTAAGGGGGTCAAAATTTTATAGGTATGTTTTCGTGATGAATTGTTTATCCTTTAAATGGTCAATAAACCTTTCCCATGATCACGACGGAACAGGTTACGTTTAGACAGCTTTGTAAAAAGCATATTTCTGTTCCATTGCTCAAGATATTGCATACGTTTTCAACCACAATGTATTGATAGTTATCTTTTTTCTCTACGAAAACATCTGTTGTGGGTACATGGACGCATTAGAAGCACCCCTTTGCTGTGCTTTTAACAAATATCCTCAACACATGTTTTACTGGGGAGAAATCAGGAAATACTGACCTTCATATCACTCCTCTATAGAGCTATATAATATGTGAAATGCGTTGGTTATCAAGAAAATTAAGTCGGGTGTATGTATTGAAGATGGCTATAAGAAGAAACAAAAAATGCTGACAACACTGGTGGCAATGTTTTCTCTGAGTGTAGGCTGGGAAAATGGTCCTGAACGGGAACTTAAATATGACTGGTTCATTTTAACGCTTAACTTCATGTAGTTAAGCAAACAGTATACATCCTGATCAGACGCAGCGTCTGAGCTGTGTCTGCACTGTTTGCCAATGTCCTAGCATTAAACCCTGTCCAGGTTTTACACATACACACAGCACTCTGACGTCACGGCGACAAGAATATCGCGGCTGTATAATAACCGTCACCTGGATTTCGTACAAACGCTATAATTGTGGCTTTATAAGTATTAAAGCGATAGTCACGTTGACAAAAGCAATATAACTCAGATTTTGAGGAATGACACAATCCAAAAAAAAAAAAAAAAAAAAAATCGTTTTGAAAAAACAAAACAAAACAACATTCAGTTTGGGAAAACAGTTCGGTTTCATCACAGTAGATTTCATATCATGAACAATTGCTTGGTTCGTCTAACAAATTATAAATTTGCTTGCATGCCTGTGGGCAAATATATAATGTCTGGTATTACTAAGGTCGACCTTTCTTTCACAATATTTGATAATTTTGTTTCATATACATTTAATCATTAGGTCATGTAATGTATTAAATTGTTGCTGCTGTTTGTTAGGTCACATTAGTACAGTTCACAGCTAGATACAGTTTTATTGACAATGTGTCGTTGTCACTTCTAGATTTACGTCACCTACTAAAGGCATGTCAGTTGCACGCGACCAAGTTCTTAAAATAGACAATTCCCGCCAAACGTCTGGTCAAACCCAACTGCGTGTGACAGCTGGTATAAACCGAGAACAATCATAGAACTTCTAGAGAACAATAATTTGTGTCTTCTTATCCTGCAGAAGGTAATTAGATAAATATTTGGTTTGGCTGTAGAGAGCGAATCGATGGAACGAAGATGAGCGCTAATTATGTTGATCTTGGTCTTTTTCAATGAGGCAATTAGCAAGTGATGAAAAGCACACTAATATTGATAAAGGATTAAATCCTCAACGATCGATCTTTCTTTCACCTGACTGACCAACAGGAAAATACAAACGAAAAACAGACGATTAACAACATATTTAGCGGTATAGGTGGAAACAGTGTTTCGTTCTCAATTATAGTGTATCTAGTGATAGCTGCGAGGAAGTTTAGTTAAGGTAAGTTATTCATGTCAGTTTTCTGTCTCAGCTGCTGGATTTAAGCTTACCGGATACACTTGGTATAGTTTACGCCATTTCCAGCAAGGGAAGCAATTTTTGAGATTTCATGTTTGCTTTCTTGCACACCAAGTCCCTTCTGCCAATGAGTTATTCTAAAAGAAAAACATATGACGTTTATACAACGTCGGCTCAATGGCGATGCAACGTCATGACGTTGCATCGACGTTGAGACGACGTTGTATTAACGTCATATGCGTGCTGGGATTTGCTTCCCTTAGTACCTTCTTAAAAGGGGTCTGCTCTGGAAAGAATTTGTTCCCCTTAGTTACTTCTGAAAAGGGATGTACTCCAAAAAGGAAGAGTTTGTTCCACTTAGTTTCTTTAGAAAACGGGTCTACACCAAAGGAAATAATTTACTCCCCTTAGTCCCTTCTGAAATGGGATCTACTCCAAAAACGTTACGTAAGCACGCCTATTCAAATATATTGAAAATTTTACAAGCAAAAAAGAAAAAAATCAGATTAAAAAAATCTGACGGCAAAGCAGTTGTAACGAGTACCCACAATCTATGATTTTTGATTTCATTTGGAAAATGTATTTTTAGACAACAAAAATATAGTTATATCGATATTAGCTCCGTCAGCCACCTTTAAGGGGTTCAAAATTACATAAGCATGATTTTGGGTGATGGCTCCAAGGCGAGCAAGTGCTTTTCTTTTAGAGTAGACTCCTTTTCAGAAGGGAGGGTGGGGATAAAAAGTTACCACCCTTGAATGTGTATTGCTTCCCCTAAAGACGAATGGGTATGCTTTCATGGAAAATAACTCTGACATGAAAAATATTTACTGCCCCCCGCCCATATCCGTAGGGCAGCGCTTAAAGGGGAAAAAAGTATTTCCTCAGGGTTCAAATTATTTCCTTGAAGAGTAGCCCCACATTTGTGGGAGTTTTAAATTACTAAGGAACAAAATTCCTGTCTGGTCTGCAAGAGTTGTCGTCCTTCGACCAAAAAGGCGGCAAAATCCGCCGGTGTATCCATTCTTCAGAACACAGGATGGCATATGCTGTATTTTTGTATATATATATAGCAGCCCTTTATTGTTTTGCCGTTTATAGCGCCCCCCCCCCCCCCCCCCCCGCCCACCACCAAACCCCGGTCTTTACACGGGCATTAATCTCGTCACTCAAGGCCAATTGTTATGCAAATAAATAAGTGACGTGAATATCCGGACATGAGAGTAGCGCGAGCTAAAAAGGTGGTTGTTTCAGGTGGGTTGTCGACAATCTGGGGCTTTTGTCGTAAGCGGGGCTAATTTAAAAATCGGAAAATGCTATACTGCGCGGAATTAAATTCCATACAACCCAGTACCAAAATTTACGTCAAACTATAGCTACGGTTCCAGGAATTTGTTGTGCTTTTGCTTATTTTAAAATTGCCTCCCTTACACAAACGTAGTGTGTACGTACCCCATTTATAGTAGATGGGTAGTCCACCAATCAATTTATAGGCAAATCATACACGCTAAAGGGACTGCACGTGCACCCATTCAACGTTACAAAATTCAGAAAATAACACAATATCTTCGTGAACACATGGAGACAGAGAAAACACAACATCAAACAATACTCACAAGACAAGACAATAAAAAACAGAGCAGGATAAGCTCAATTACAATGAACTCAGGAGCGTCACTTTGTTATTTCCAACAGAATGAGAGAAAGAGAGTGTGAGAAAGAGGGGAGAGAGAGAGAGTGAGAAAGAGGGGAGGCTTACATGCTCAACAAGTTGTTTGCATATTTTTGTGACGTCAGATACGACGTAACGTTGAATGGGCGCACTTGCACAGTCCTTTTAGCGTATATGATTTGCCTATACAACCACGCCACCAGCAGTAAAGCAATAGGACAGCTGCCGTCGGTTCATTAAAGGGCAAATACGTCAAATCACACTGACACGCTACACAAGAATTTGCGTCACAAGTGACAAGCTTGTCAAAGTACAAAGTAACCGTAATCCATATTTAGCATCACCATCCAATACCGGTACACAGAAGTGGGCGGAGCTAAGCGGTTGTTAAACATCTATACGGTAAATTCCTAAAATTTCGAACAAAATTAAATAATTTCAGTTCTTGCTGTTCGAAATTTTAGGAATTATGATTTTCTAAAAAATTTACTATTCGAAAATACAGGACAGATTCGCTGACAGCCAAAATTGACCTGGCTATCGGACTCTTTCGGACACTCGGAACGACAAAAAGGACCTGTACAACAAAAGGGTTTTCTCATTTGCTATGTGTGATTGGTAAACTAAATGTGAAATTGTATGAACTGATAAATAAATAACACACTGATGCTTGTTTTCAGTTCCATCCGATTTGTTCTATGTCGAATAAATGTTCCGAATAATAAAACAATTAATTATCCCGTACACTTATTAATCGCCAGATACATTTGTTTGGCTCTCCGGGAATGTGCCACTTTCTTAAAAAAGGTGGCTTAGTCCACTGTCTTCTAACACAACAACTCTCTTCACTTTACCGCAATGAGAAACACAAGCTGATCAAACATACTTAAAAAAAGTACCGTTTGTTCTTGTTTGAGCCACTACAGAAACGCATAAATCCCTTTCCTCAAGGTGAAGTGTACAGAGTTTTAATGTGAAAGGCGCAGACTGATTAGAATTTCCGCCGTTTTGAAGCGCAGTCGCAGTATTCACACTGCTTGCTGACATAATGTATTCTGTTAGCGATATGCGTCGACCTAGATCAGACCGCCCCGATACATAGACTGCGCGGATGCGCATGTTGATCTTGTCTATGCTGATCTTAAATGCCATAACGTTTTCTATTGGAAAGGACTCGTACATAAACGAACAGTGCCGACAGCAGCTTGCGATAAATGCAGCCTGATCAAGATGAAATTTTTTAGCTCTGCACCAAACTGAACTATATATGCCAAACTATCGTTTTTAGCAATGTTTCTTTCTTTAAAAAGATGTACTGTCGTTTAGAATTTGGTTGCGGAACAGATTATCTTCTGCACCGAAACGAAACTTATTGCAAGAATTAGCTGTCATCAATACCTACTAATCCTTTCATTAGATCCCCATTCAGGTCCGACTGGAGACCAGGAGGTCGCGGGTTCAACCCCGCCGAGGTCGGCAACATTCTTTCGTTAGTTTAAACATATTTATTCAAATAAATCATATAACTGAACAATGCCACAATTTTACATAATCCAATCTAAAGGATCTGAACGAAAGCTAACAGCTTATTAAGTTCATCTCCTAATACATAAACTTGTAATATAGATAAGTGGGAAGCAGCAACACATGATAATTAATACTTATGATGGACAAAAACATTATACCAGACAAGAAAACAACAGAAATATTTGAAGAAAAGAAAAAAAAAAAAAAAAAAAAAAAAAAAAACTACAAAGAAAAAAAAAAAAAAAAAAAAAAAAAAAAAAAAGAGATGAAAATAAGAAGATGGAAGCGACATCCGGCAAAGCCGATTTTAAAATTTCCTTTATTTCACACTTTTATATTCTTTTATCAAAGACGGGCTACGGACTTCTCCAGTGATAATGTATATAGATGACCTTAGTCTTCCGTTGTTAAGGCCGGGGAAGGAAGAAGTAAGGCAGGAAATCAGATACTGAACCTTTTACTATTCTCTATAAATATTTGAACCGCTGAAAAAATCTGATTATTTTGATTAATTGATAGTCGTTCATTGCCGTTTAGAAGAGTTCTTAATGTAATGTTAGGTATTGTGGTCAGTCTTCGGAATAGTTCATTTCTCTGGGCATTAAATCTTCCACAAGTGAAAAGATAATGATATGAATTTTCTATTGCCGCTCCGCATGCACATGCTGGGGATTCTATTATGTTCTTTAAGTACAAATCATTGTTTAGGGAGCTACAGCCTGTTCGGAGTCGCGTGTGCAGAATTTGGACCTTCCTTTTTCCGTGATAAAAATATTTTGGTACCTTTGACTTATCTCGATTTAAAAATGATTTAAATGAGTGCAGTGAACTAATTTGTTTAGCGGTCCCAGGTAAATTATTCCAATCTCTTATAACTGATGGCATAAATGACGAATAATAAAGTTGTGTTCGACAGTTTATCGTAGTATAGTCATCTGCGTTCCGTAGATTATATCTGGAAGTTTCACTAACTGATGGGGGAACAAGAGACGAAAGGTAAGGTGGAGTTAAGTCGTGTTGCATTTTGAAAAATAAATTTAGTTTATGTTTGGATCGTCTGTCTTGTAAAGATTGCCACCCGATTTCTTGGTACAAAGCTTGTAATGATACTAAAATTGTTGATCCTGTAGCAATTCGTGCAGCCTCATTTTGAATTTTATCTAGCTCTTGTTTTTCGTACTGAGTGCAATTATCCCATACCATGTTGCCATATTCCAAAATAGGTCGAATAAAAGATAAATAAATAGTTTCCAAAGATTTTCTATCGAGACTAAATTTCAATCTTCGCATAATGTTTATTCTCTGCCAGGCCTTTACTTTTATGTATTCTATATGAGTATGCCATGAACAATCGCTAGACAGAAATATACCCAAATGTTTGTGTGAATTGACCTCAGTAATTTGGTTATTTTCCATGTAAATGTACGGGTGGTTTGGTTTATTAACTTTTCGAGAAATTATCAAGGATTCGGTCTTCAAAGGGTTAAATGTAACCAGCCATTTTTTTGCCCATGTTGAAATTTTGTGAATATCAGAATTTAAAACTTCAGCTGTTGTTAATGGGTTTTCGACTATCATATACAGAGTTGTATCATCGGCAAATAATCTTATGTTTGAAGCAATGTCGGAAACTATATCATTGATAAATAAAAGAAATAGTAATGGTCCTAATATGGAGCCTTGAGGCACGCCAGCTTTTACAGTTACCCAATTAGACATGACACCAGGCAGTACTACCCTCTGTTTTCGATTTTTTAGGTAGTCTTTGAACCAATTTAGGGCAGTGCCTGTGATACCAGCTGCCTTTAATTTACATAACAGTCCATTGTGCCAAACCCGATCAAAAGCTTTGCTGATATCACAGAACACTACCCTAACCTCCTTACCAGAGTCCAAGGCTTCACAGAAAGTGTCATAAAGATATGTCAACTGATTAGTAGTCGAATCGCCGGAAATGAAGCCTGACTGGAACGGTGTCAAGATATTATTGTCCATGAGATGATTATATAGATACTTAAAAACTAATCTTTCAAATACTTTATCCACGGTACTTAGTAAGGAAATTGGCCTATAATTTGAGACAAGAGATGAATCGCCTTGTTTGGGGATGGGAGTAATATGAGATCTTTTCCATGTGTCAGGAACGTGCCCTGTTGATAATGATTGATTAAAAAGATTACAAAGAGGTTCTGCTATACAATCCGCAAGTTCCTTCAGAATTCTGTTGTTAATGCCATCTGGCCCTGCAGCTTTCCCCAGTGGAAGAGATTTCAGAACTGACGTTACTTCGTTTGGGCTCAAAGCTATATTTTCAATGCGAGAATTGAGAATGTAATCAGCAATTACGGGTATTTCTACGTTTTCGTCATCTACAACCGTTTGATCACGAAAATAATTATTCAGTAAGTCTGCTTTCTCCATTTCATCAGTCAATATAGTATTTTCACTTTGCAGTGGTGGAATAGTTCGCGAGTTTTCTGGGGTTATAAAAGATTTTAATGTGGCCCACCAATTTTTAGGAGAATTTTGTTCAGATTTTAATTTATCAGCTAATTTGTCAATATGAGCTTGTTTGGATGTACGAATTAATGCAGTAGTTTCGTTTCTGTATTTCCTAAATTTACGCCATATAACTGGGTCATTTGTAATTCGAGCTTTTTTATATAATCGTTTTCGTTTACGAATTTGCCTTTTCACATTAGATGTTATCCATGGGGGTTCTGCTGGTTTTACTTTCACCATTCTGTTCGGGATACACTGTTTGGATATAGAAATTATGTGATCTGTTACGTTGGTCGCATAGTTATTAACATTTTCGTCTTTTAAATTATTCCAATCCGTCATTAAAGCTTTTTCCCTTAGCAGAGCATAATTACCTTTTTCATAAATCCAAATATGTCGATTAAAACATTTATGTTTTGGTTTTGTAAAATTCATAATGCCAAATACTGGACAATGATAACGAGTATCCTGAGTATCGTTGAGATTGATCATGAAATATTTTCTACGGTCATTCTCTCCCTTCCGCTGATTCAAGAAGGGTAGTTGTCAGTTTCTGGCGAAAGAATGTGCACAATACTGGTTAACCGCTTAGAGGACTAAGCCTGCCCAGTAAACGTGTGGTTAGGTAAACTGACCGCGCTCGACATGACCCCACTGGATTGACTGGGCCGTAAAACCTCAACACAAACAAAATCCCCATTCAGGCGAAAATGTCCCTTTGCGCAGCATGTGTAATTCAGATCAGAGTGCGAGACGCCGGCTAGTGCAGAATGGTGTCCACTCAATTCGCTGATTAGGTCATTGGTATAAAACACTGTAATACATGAATCGCAGTCTCCAACTAATGCACAGACTGATCACATTAGTAACAAATGATTAGGGTCATTTTGGCCTGTTGGGACCTTTCACCTATGTTGGGACCATTACCTGTTCAAATAAGGTGCACTGAGCATATCATAACATTCACGTGGTCAGACAGCGAAATATTTTGATGGAGGCGTTATTCCCCACGATGAAAACGTTTCCAGCGTAATAATTGAAACCTTTGGCACGCTGAATTTAAATATTAGCGGTGGATTATCGAAGGAAACAGTGTACGGATGAGCATCGAATGCGCAAATGTACATGTTAATTTACAATTTCGCGTGTAGCGCTTTCATATTATCTCATATGCGCCACGCTTTGCAGAAATGATCAGATCAACTTTGGTATTCTGATACAGCAATAAGACATACGAAGTAGTGATATACACGAACAAACAGCAAATAGTCAGATCATACAGCGCGGGTCCATAGATTTATCCTGGCCTTCGTTTTTTAACTGGAATATTTGTCATGTCTGCCACAAGGTAACATCAGTTCTAGATCGCCTGCGCATAATCTAACCCGAATCACGCGGTCTTCCACGTGACGGTCGTGTATTTTTTTTTCTCGTGAATTTTCAGTCAGTATCTGCTGGGTTTGTATAAAATTAAAATACGCTTCCCATGCAATTTATGTACATAAAATTCGTTACGACACTGCTGTGTGCATTTAAGTTTTGTGATAGCTTTTTCCGATACCTTTCAACTGACTACTACTTTAGTTTCCGGTTCCGTAACAGAAAACACACACACACACACGCAAAAAAAGAAAAAAAGCAAACAAAAAAAAAAAAAAAAAAAAAAAAAACAACAACAAAACACACACGCACACACACACACACACACACACACACACACACACACAAACGGTTACCGAAATTAGAATGTGCGATAAAAAATACTTGAAGAAAGCTTTAATCGAAATTTTAGAAATCACATTTTTGCAAAATTGCCACTATTCAAGATTTTTGGACATTTCCAGAAACTATTTTGGGCAAAAATATTAGGTGTTCGAAATTTTAGAGTACTGGAAATTTGCAGAAACTATTTTGGGCAAAAATATTAGGTGTTCGAAATTTTAGAGTGCTGGAAATTTTAGGACATTTGACGTACTACTCTTCAGATTCGCGTTACATATTTATTATTGTCTGGTCGCCGAGGGTCATATTTGAAATTGTTTGTAAAAAATTACTTCAACAGCTACGTGTATCCATTTATGGTAGTGGACTAAAGGTTTCGACCAATGGACAACGCCATTGTCCCGCCCATGCTAAAAAAAAAAAAGAAAAGAAAAGAATAAAAAAAAAAAAAAAAAAAAAAAAACTTTAAGGACGGTTGTCAATCATCTCCAATACCGGGTTCAGAAGCACGTGATGTAAAGTTCAACACGGTGCTACGAAGTTTTCGGCACGTCTTTATTTTTCGTCGCAAACAACATCAAAAGTGGTGGTTGCTAAACTGCTGGTTGCGTGGTTGCGAATTGAATGGTTTACTACCCATCTACATGTTTCCTTATAAATGAGATACGTATACACTACGTTTGTGTAAGAGAGACAATGTTTAAATTAGCAAAAGCAAAACCCCTCAGAACGGAAACTTCAGCTCAGCTTTCATTTGGGATGATTAATAAAATATTTAGTTAGCATGTCCTCTTTGTTTAATTTTTAAGGGTATTTCCTCTACCCAATTGCATACTAATTTGATTTTAAGCATTCGTGGTCGTTATGTTAAACAGAAGAGCCTACTATAACTGGGGACATTGCCTGTGGACAGAGTGCAGTGGCGGACTCGAAGTATATTTACTTTGGAAATTTTGGATAAATCTGATAGATTTCGGACACTTTTCCTCTACTTCTCAAAAAGGCAACAAATTTTTCTACCTGTAAATGTTCGTAAAATTGCTGGGTGAGTGACAAACAGTGTCCTGTGGCGTCTTGTATGTGTCTACACTGTTTGCTTAGACCTGTCTGTCCGAATACGTGGAGTATCTACAGTAATATGATTAAATCGACCCCCTCGGAAATCATCCTGGATCCGCACCTATAGGGGCATTAAATGCCAAGATAGGTAAAAAAAAAAATTTTTGAAATAAGCATTTGTTTTACGAGCTGAAACATACATCTATTTCCAGTTTCGCTGCTCTCGTCACTGATAAAACATCTCAACACTTATATCCACTAGCACTACTCATTCTGTCCTATAATTTTAGCATTTTCCGTTTTTGCTGGTTGCACTGATGGTTTGCATTATCATGATTGTAAAACGCATACCAAATGACTTTGTCCAATTCAAGTCGCAAGACGCAGATATGGCTGAAAACATTAATTTTAATGGATAAATCGTCCAAAATGGCACCGAAGTCGGAGTGATTGTCGCAAGAATGAAACAAGTTCCATGAACCGTAGCTATATTTTGACGTAAATTGTGGTGCTAGGTTGTATGGAATTCCGCTCAGTATAGCATTCTCCGAGTTTTAAAATAGCGCCTTCCTAGACGACAAAAGCCCCAGATTGTTGACAACCCACCAGAAACAGCCACCTTTTTTTTTAGCTCGCGCTCCTCATGTCCGGATATTCACGCCACTAATTTCTTTGCATAACACTTGGCCATGAGTGACGAAATTACTGCCCGTGATTCCGTTTTAGTTTTTATGCCCCCGCCATTTACAGTGGGAGTGCATATAGTATCACCACTGTCCGTACGTACGTCCGTCCCGTCCGTCCCGTACGTAACACTTTTGGTTTCCGTGCGATATCTTTTGAAAGGATTGGTGAATTGGATTGAAATTTTATACACAGATACATGTATATAATCATAAAATGTAGGCCAAGTTCGATTTAGGGTAAAATCCACCAATTATTTAGGATTTATGGCCCTTTTCAACTTTGAAAAAAATTCAACTTTGAAAAATGGTTTCCGTGCGATATCTTTTGAAAGGATTGGTGTATTGGATTGAAAATTTGTACACATGTATATAGTCATAAAATGTAGGTCAAGTTCGATTTAGAATAAATTCCGTCTATTATTTTGGGAGTTATGGCCCTTTTTCAACTTTGAAAAATGGTTTCCGTTCCATAACTTTTGAAAAGATTAATGTATAGGACTCATATTTTATACACAAGCATATAATTATAAAATATAGGTCAAGTTCGATTTAGGGTAAATCCACCAATTATTTGTGGAGTTACGGCCCTTTATCAATGTTGAAAAACAGTTGAAAAATGGTTTCTGTTCGATATCTTTTGAAAAAGATTAGTGTATTGGATTCAAATTTTATATACAGGTATATAATCATAAACTGTAGATCAAGTACGATGTAGGGTAAAATCCGCCAATTATTTTTGGAGTTATGGCCCTTTTTCACCTTTGAAAAATGGTTTCCGTTCCATAACATTTGAAAAGATAGGTGAATTGGTTTCATATTTTATACACAAGCATACAATTATAAAATATAGGTCAAGTTTGATTTAGGGTAACATCAACCAATTATTTTTGGAGTTATTGCCTTTATCAATGTTGTAAAATAGTTGAAAAATGGTTTCCGTTCGATGTCTTTTGAAAAGATCGGTGTATTGGATTCGAATTTTATACACAGGTATATAATCATAAAATGTATGTCAAGTTGGATTTAGGGTAAAATCCATCAATTATTTTTGGAGTTATGGCCCTTTTTAAACTTTGAAAAATGGTTTCCGTTCCATAACATTTGAAAAGATTAGTGAATTGGATTCATATTTTATACACAAGCATATAATTATAAAATATAGGTCAAGTTTGATTTAGGGTAAAAACCACAAATTATTTTGGAGTTACGGCCCTTTATCAATATTGAAAAAAAGTTGAAAAATTGTTTCCGTGCGATATCGTTTGAAAAGATTAGTGTATTGGATTCAAATTTTATACACAGGTATATAATCATAAAATGTATATCAGATTGGATTTAGGGTAAAATCCACCTATTATTTTTGGAGTTATGGCCCTTTTTCAGCTTTGAAAAATGGTTTCCGTTCCATAACTTTTGAAAAGGTTAGTGAATTGGATTCATATTTTATACACAAGCATATAATTATGAAATATAGGTCAATTTTGATTTAGGGTAAAATCCACCAATTATATTTGGAGTTACAGCCCTTTTTCAACGTTGAAAAATAGTTTCAGTTTGATATCTTTTGAAAACATTAGTGTATCGAATTCAAATTTAACACACTGGTATATACATGTATGTAATAATAAAACAGAGGTCAAGTTCCAAGTAGGTTAAAATCAACCCATTATTATGGGAGTTATGGCCCTTTTCACCTTCAAAAGATGTTTTCTTTCTGATATTCTTTTTTAAAAAGATTGATTTTATCCCTTTTTTCAACTTCATTTTTTGCAAAATACCTGCGTGTGGTTGAGGATGGCCCTTGGCGGGCCATCTGTGTCATACTGACACATTTCTAGTTTTTCCAGTTTCTTATTATACATGTAGAAGTATCTGTAGATTTTTCGAGATGGTACTTGTGATTGAATTCAAGATACCTTAAATTCAATTTATGACATTTTTATTGAATTTGCGACATCTTTATTCAGTAAAGATAACAATCAGATATCCTGAATGCATTACTTTTACTAAATTGTAGATATCTTAGAACTATAACCGAATCAAATAAACCTTTAACAGAATTAAGATATATCTCTAATTCTTGTAAAGATATTTTTTCAGTCTAAATACAGAAGTCCTTAAGTGTACTGAATTTCAGTTACGTAAACATCATGAAAACATACCTATATAATTTTGACCCCCTTAAACCCCACTTTTATATAGTAAAACTGGGGTTTACAGGTGTATACATTATTTTTCTTATGTCTGCTCAAAAACATAGGTTTTGGGTACTCATTAGAACCGCTTCGGCGCCACAATCTATGTTTTGAGCAGAAAAATGAAAAATATCCAAATTTTTTCTCTGAAAATTTTCATTTTTTGGTGGTAAAATTTTCAGTTTATTTTGAATAGGCATGTTTCCGTAATGAACTTTCTGCTCCTTACCCATTTCGAACAGATTCATTTAATTCAAATCATACATAATTCGATTCTTTATCGGATTGAAATCGTTTATAATTGAGAACTTGTACTCCCAGCACAAAATTTTGGGGAGGCATTATCATTTATTAAGTAGATCATATGAATGGTAAATGATATAGCTATGAGATAAAAATATAGTAAGCAATATTTTTTTTCTGAATTAAAGACATCTTATATTCCTTTAGGGATACCTTTAATTACCCTAAATACGGATATTGTAATTGCAATAAAGATATAGTCAACTGAGTTGCAACTGGAATAAAGCTAATTTAGTAATAATATCTTAAATTTATTTATATCTAGAAATAAAATTAAAGATAAATTTATTTGAATTAATATATCTGTACTTTCGCACACATTGAAGTCAATATATTTTAAATGGTAAATATATCTTCATTGATTTACATTGTATAAGTAAACAAATCAAACATTTAAATTGAAGAAATATTTCATTCATTTGAAATGCCTCAGCCAACCCTCTCATCACGGAAAACATACCTATATAACTTTGACCCTTTAAACCCCACTTTTATATAGTAAAACTGAGGTTTACAGGGGTATATATTATTTTTCTTATTTCTGCTCAAAAACATAGACTGTGGGTACTCTACTCGTTAGAACCGCCTCGTGGAGGCGGTTCTAACGAGTACCCACAATCTATGTTTTGAGAAGAAATATGAAAAATATCAGATTTTTTGTATCTGAAAACTTTCATTTTTTGGTGGTAAAATTTTCAGTATATTTGAATAGGCGTGTTTTCGTAATGTTTATAAATACTCGATACAACGGCAAAATTCCTTATAATTATAATTTGCCCGGCACGAAACCTTTGCTCAGGAGGTGACATTTGATTTGAAATAATGCAAACATACATATATTGTATTTAATACTTCCAAAAACGTGTTATGGATAGTTGTTAGAATCACCTCACTGAGGCGATTCTAGTAAATTATATCTAAAACATATGTTCTATGTGGAAATAGGGATTAAACAAACCCTTTCTATCATTTTGCTGCGTTTAAGGAGTCTTTACAACAGCAAATTCATTTTGATTGCAGCAGGTTTGAGAATAAACACAGTCGTTGTAGCGAGGGTCATTATATCTGTTGTAATGTAGAGATACCTACGAAAGACCGGTTGTGACATTTCAACTTCATTAATTCAAGGTTTCAATTTCAAGAAATCACGATTTCTACTTTACGAATTCATGAATTAACGATTTCTACTTCATAATTCACGAATTCAACTTCACCAATTCACGAATTCAACTTCAGGAGTTCACGAATTCAACTTCACGAAATCAGCTTAACGAATTCACGATTTCAACTTCACGGACTCACGAATCCAACTTCAAGAATTCATGAATTCAACTTCACGAATCCACGATTTCAATTTCACGAATTTACGAATTCATCTTCACGAATTCACGAACTCAACTTCACACATGTGAGTTTTTGTCGCGTATTTTGCAGGTGCGCGCGCACGCACGCACTCACACACATACACAATGCGTTCATTGTGGCATACATATAGAAGGTTTCATGATTATTATGTACCCCCACCTACGGGGAGCGGGGAGAGGGAGCATATTGATTTTGTAGGCATTGGCGTCGGCGTCGGCGTGACACTTTCTTGTCTGTACAATATCTTGTGAACCATTGGTTGGATTTTTACAAATGTACCATTTTTTCATGGATATATAATTGGCACATAACAAAGAAATGATAAGCATTTGGTGACCTTGACTTAATTTTCAAGGTCACAGCAGTAGAAAAAAATGAAAATTCAGAGTTGGAGGACATCTGTTTTCTCTGATAACACCGTTATTTGTTAGTTTTACCAATTATTATACTTTTCGTCTTTGCAGTTAACTAATAGTGTTAATTTTGACATAATTAATTTGAGTTTTTGATGCTGGAAAAAAGTGATTACCTCTTTATCTTAAAAATCTATTGTCAGTGACAGACAGGTGAAAGGGGTTATTCGTTGGTTCGGGTTCTTTGTTCATCACGAAAACATACCTATATAATTTTGACCCCCTTAAACCCCACTTTTATATAATAAAACTGGGGTTTACAGGGGTATACATTATTTTTCTTATTTCTGCTTAAGAACATAGATTGTGGGTACTCGTTAGAACCGCCTCGGCGAGGCGGTTCTAACGAGTACCCACAATCTATGTTTTGAACAGAAATATGAAAAAATATCGGAATTTTTATCTGAAAACTTCCCGTTTTTCATGGTGAAATTTTCAATATACTTGAATAGGCGTGTTTTCGTAATGTAACCAGAAGAGACAATCGTGGAAATTTCGTAAGCTGGTTTACCCTCATATATCTGGCTTCTCTGTATATTCTCTGATCAGGGGTCTAGATAACGTAGACTTTTAACGGAATGCACAAAATACATGTGTACGTATATATATATATATATATGTTTCCCTGTATTTGTGGGGGATAGCTTGATAAGATAGTAGGAAATCTCACTTGAAGAGACACAATATGTATTATAGTAAATTATACGTGTGATTTCGCCTACAGAAGGCAGAGATTTTTTTTTTGTTTAAAAAAAAAAAAAAAAAAAAAAAAAAAATGAACACAGAAATATCTCACGCAGCAACATAATTGTTTTCTACTTCCATTGTCAGGTAAGATTTCTTTTTGCCTTTCATTTCAGAACCAAATTTACTGATTTTTTTTCCAGCAAATCAAAGGGCGGATATTTTTATGGAAAAAAATTCAGTCCTCCAGAATATCAAATGGTCTTATCTTTGACTTCATACATGCACTTTTTGTCCTTTGACTTTCAGCTAAGGACTTGCAGCGTAGACATATTTAGTTGACCTTGAACAGGCAAGCGCCAAATTAAAGGACACAAAAGTGAAAGTACCACAGACGTTTGTGCATTTTGATATTTGCGAGAATCTTAATTCAACCAAATAAGACAGCAGGAACCCAACAGGCATACAACGTTTAAATATCGATTCAACGTTGTTTCAGCGTTATGTGCCTTGACGTTGAATCAACGCTGAATCGACGTTGTTTTAACTTTGTGTGCCCGCTGGGAAGAACTATGAATACAAATTACCAGCCATCTGTAAAACAACTTCCCGATATTGGAAGTGTACCCGATGTGTCGTCATACTAATAATTCATTGCAGTACTCACTTCGTCCGGTTCAAATTTAACATATACGTAGTGTAATTGTTCATTACTTTGCCGACAAGGCATGTCGTGTTCAGCAAGAGAAGGGTTAAACATCTTGATTAACATGCTAGGTCTTCGTTTGACTGTCCTTTCGACATCAATCGGAAAGACGTTTTTGTTTGCTTGGTGTTTTATTTTAAATCAAAATATTTAGTTCTGATTGACCATACCTTACAACCACGCAACCAGCAGTTTAGGCAATAAGCCTTCTCGATGTTGTTTGCGACGAAAGTTCAAAACGTGCACCGTGTTGAACTTTACATCATGTGCTTCTGGTATTGGAGTTGTTGTTGTGTGGATTTTTAACGCTACCAGACACCCGAGTCACGTAGAGACAGCGGCGATTGTCATGTACTGTATTTGTACAGCCTTGCTTTCATGGATCAACCATGCACACTTAGTGCCGCTGTCTGTCACCAAGCGCCGCTCTGTCCACTTTATACTCAACCCAGTATGAGCTAGGCGTACTAATGGTCTGAAATTTTTCTTGACCTGAGCGGGATTCGAACACACGATGTTCCGCTTGAAAGTCGAGTGCGCTAACAACCAGACCACCAAGCCCACTGTGGTATTGGAGATGACTGACAACCGTCTTTAAACATGTTTTGAGCGTGGGCGGAACAACGGCGGTGTCCATTGGCCAAAACTTTCTGTTCACTACCATAAATGAATACAACGAACGTGGCTGATGAAGTAATATTTTATAAACAATTTCAAACATGACCCGCGGCGACCAGGCAGTATTAAATACGCAGTGCGAATCTGAAGAAGGCGGTATTGCAGTAGTACGTACGCAGTGCGAATCTGAAGAAGCGTGATTGCAGTAGTACGTACGCAGTGCGAATCTGAAGAAGGCGTGATTGCAGTAGTACGTATAGATTGTTGACAATCGCTTAGCTCCGCCCTCTTCTGTGGGAAGACTGGGTTTACCGGTATTGGTTATGCTAAATATGGATTCCGGTTACTTTATACTTCGACAAACTCGTCACTTGTGACGCAAATTCTTGTGTAGCGTGTCAGTGTGAGTTGAAGTATTTGCCCATTAATGAACCGACGGCAGCTGTCCTATTGCTGAACTGCTGGTTGCGTGGTTGTAGCAGAAACTTTGTTTTGCTCTCAAATATGTACCCTAAAATTAAGTTAACGGCCAAAAATTTGTCTGACCTACGCAATTTCTATAGTAAAGTGATATTTTTGTTTTATTTTTTTTTTTAAATTTTGACTTAGAAAATAATTTCTATTTTCTTTTGCTAAATTTGAATTATTGATGATTCACAACAATATTGTGAAAAAGTCAGAAAGAATGAACTTCTGTTTCAAAATCTGCCTCCAGATTACCTACTCCACAGATTTCTGCATAATTTGCATTCATTAATAATATATTAGGTCCAAGTTTTTACTATTAGAAAAAGTGAGAATATTTGAATTTCTAAAAAAAAAACCCCAAAACAATGGCTAGAATAGAACGTTCTCTGCGTAGGTATTTACAACAAATGCTTAAAAAAAAAAAAAAAAAAAAAAACTTAGCCAATTTACTTCTTCTGTGTAAAGCGCAAAGCAAAAAGCGACTTTCTGAGAAATGTCGAAAGCACAGTTGTGACGTAACCATAGGCGTCAGTGGTAAAACGACTATATCCAGTGTATATACAAATGAGTTGAGTTGAATTGCTGTTTTGGAACTGAGATATATATATCTTACAGAATGGAACATAATATTTCTAATTTCTCATCTATTTACCTTACCAACATTAATTTTTCACGATAAAGTATCCAGCATTATTGCCATAAAAATCCAAAAAGTAAATCATAAATGAAATAAATTACATTGATACCTGGGGGAGTTTTTTTTTTTTTTTTTTTTTTTTGTGAACATTAATTTCATAAGTACATTGTACATAGCTCAAAACAAGAGGGGGTATCAGGTAAATATGTCATTTAGTTCTCCATGAAAACATATGTTGTGTGTACTTATTAGAAGCGCCTCGCCGAGGCGCTTCTAATGAGTACTACACCATACAGTTTTATGGAAACATAAGAAAATATCCACACATTTAAATTAAAAAAAAAAGAAAAGGAAAACACCTTATCAAGAGCTATGAAGCAAGTGTAAATTGTAATAGAAATAGAGACAATCATTTTAAATTCACAAAGTCGGAGACTTTAAAAGCACAGCTAGAAGTCAAAGTCTTAAGTGGAAATGCTCCATCATTGTCCGTAGATTTATGTCTGAATTCCTAGTTGGATTCGCTGCCTGTTGGCGGAAAATCGATTTGACCTCAAGCATGTGTTTGTACGCAAAAGACTTTAATAAACGCCCAAACATATTACATGCTGTCTTGGGATTAGTATTATAAGGAAGAAAGACAACTAAAGCGACTGTAGACTAATATATTTTAAGCCTAGAAAACAGCCATTCCAGAACAAATTTGGGGGCGAATTGAACAACTACTTGCTGTCAAACAGAGCCAATACAGCTAGTACAGATGAAGCATGTCGCGGAATAAAGGACCCTTGAGAGTTTCCGAACAGCGAAGTTAGAAGAAGAAGAAGAGAGAGAGAGAGAGAGAGAGAGAGAGAGAGAGAGAGAGAGAGAGAGAGAGAGAGAGAGAGAAAGTTGCGGATTGATCAGAGCATTTAATTTTTGTAGGGTATCATGCCTTCCTCTGGAAGACTGTGATCAGATTGCCCGGATGCACAGACTGATCTGATCCTACTCTGATAAAATTTATATTGACCCTTCTAAAAGGGGTGTACTCTAAAAGCTAAGAATTTGCTCCCTATGGGAGCAAATTCTTATCTTTTAGAGCAGACCCCTTTTCAGAAAGGGCAACCTGGGAGCAAGTTTTTCCTTTTGGAGCAGACCACTTTTCCGAAGGGGGTCAATAGGACGAATTCTCACCTTTTAAAGTAGACCCATTTTCAGAAGAAGCTTTTTGTGCGGAATAGCGAACAGGAAGTCACAAAAATTGCCTCCCTAATGTCAAGAGGTGTAAAATTTATAAAGTTTATCCAGTCCCCTAAATGCACTAATATAAGGCCTATTTCTTCGTGATCGGCTCAAATGAAGAATGAATGTTAGATTGGGACTAGTTTTACGCCTTATTTAACTCCCCGACATATGACAAATTATAGGAAACCAAGGCAACGACGAGCAGATTCAGACTTATGTGACCGTATTTATTAGTTTAAAGACAATTTTTTCCTTCTTTGGCTAGACCACTCCCCCACCCGCCCCACCTTCATGATCACCCCCAATATACAGTCCTGATAACAGAGAGAGGGATTGGGTGCATCTGCAAGGGAAGGGAAATAACACTGACATGGAAACAATGATTTCGCTTCTTATTAGTAGGGACTACTATGAGAGCAAACATTATGTGAACTTTCTTATGACTCAAGCCCCAGCCCTCCCCGCTCCTCCGCCCCCTCCACCGCTCCCCCGCCCCTTTAATGAATGATACGGACTACATTATGATTAGGGTTTTAACAGCTCACTGGCAAGGGGCGAATGTTTTAATATAATATAGGGATCATCACGAAAACATACCTATATAATTTTGACCCCCTTAAACCCCACTTTTATATAGTAAAACTGGGATTTACAGGGTATACATTATTTTTCTTATTTCTGCTTAAAAACATAGGTTGTGGGTACTCGTTAGGCGAGGCGGTTCTAACGAGCACCAACAACCTATGTTTTGAGAAGAATAATGAAAAATATCAGAATTTTTATCTGAAAACTTCCAGGTTTTGGTGGTGAAATTTTCTATATATCTGAATAGGCGTATTTTCATAGTGGAAAACTTTAGCTTTAACACTCAGCGTGCTGAGTTAAATTTTCAGCAAATGACACTTTGTAGACTGGCTCCCGTCTAACTGATATATGAATCAGCATAAGACGATTTATATTTTACAAAAAAAAAAAAAAAAAAAAAAAAAAAAAATGTGGGTTTCTGACTGGTAAGAGAGTTGATATGTGTAGAAAAATAGTCAAAGAGGAGTATTTTACCTTTGTTAGATTAGAAATGTTAAACTTACAGCGTGGTTCCAGGCTAGACATTTTCATTACGAAAACACGCCTATTCAAATATATTGAAAATTTCACCACCAAAAACTGAAAGTTTTCAGATAAAATCTGATATTTTTCATATTTTTGCTCAAAACATAGATTGTAGGTACTCGTTAGAACCGCCTCGCCGAGGCGGTTCAAACGAGTATCCACAATGTAGGTACTCGTTAGAACCGCCTCGCCGAGGCGGTTCAAACGAGTACCCACAATCTATGTTTTTAGCAGATATAAGAAAAATAATGTATACCCCTCTAAACCCCAGTTTTACTATATAAAATTGGGGTTTAAGGGGGTCAAAATTATATAGGTATGTTTTCGTGATGGAAATATTTTTCTTATTTTTTCCCAGAAAACAGAGTTGACATTGCATGCAAACTGACTCCATTGGAGACAAATTGCATGAAATGTCAAATCTGTTTTTTAGGGAAATAAGAAAAATGTCATCAGTGTGCCGTCTGCTAAATTAGTACAGCGAGTGGTAAAGGTTAAACTTCTCACTGAAAAGAGCGAAGCCTAACGTTGCGCGAGAGACCCCAACTCTAAAATCTGTAACTTTAAACTTCTGTTGACTATAAATAGAAACAGATAACCCTTGAAATATTTCGCTTATTTTTCGCAGAAATAAGGCTTGAGATTTCATTCATATTTTCCCGAAGGAGACAGGTCGAATGAAATATAAAAACTTATGTTACTGTGATATATAAGAAAATAGTATAGATTTTATACGATGATTTAGCCTACGCATTGCCAAAGTGTCAGGAGCACTTGATACACCCGGTCCCGAGGTTACAAATCTTTTTTCATGCTCAACTCAGCTGAGCATAAAATTGTCTCTGGTAATAAATATGAAAATGCCAAGGGTAGTTGGCATTTTCATATTTATTAGCAGGGAAAAATCTCATGCTCAGCTATGTTTAGCAAGAAAGATTTTACGATTGTAAATAATTTGAGATTTATTAAAAGGACCAATTTCATGCTCAGCTGAGTTGAGCATGAAAAAAGTTTTATAACCTCGGGGCCTGGTAAATTTTCCGCCATTTTTGTTTTTACAAATAAGACAGTTTTTGTGATTGGCTGTTTGCTTTCCTATTCACCTTCTAAAAGGGATTTACCCTAAAAAAAGGAAAGTTTTTTAGGGTAGCAAATTATTTCCCTCGAAAGTAAAGTGCCTCCAGTCTCCAGTGACTAAATATTTTTCTCATAATCCTGTTTGATAATCCACTAAGATAAAACCAAAAAAATACCATGACTATAAAGGCTGGTCACTATAGTGACCAGCCTCTATAGTCATGATATTACTTTGGTTTTATTTTAGTGGATTATTAAACAGATTATAAGAAAATTTTGTCACTAGAGACTGGAACCAGTCTAACGTCAAGCGGCAAAGGCTATGATTAATAATATTTGATTAACCCCTTCCCTGGGTGTGATTGTGTGTGTGTTGAATCCCTTCCAAGGATTTTATAATGTTATACAGCCCGTTCCAGACAGACTCTGAAAATAAGACCCCTTTTGCCAGCACATCCCTACCCATGCATATATAGTGAGTGCCCCCACCCCCCCCCCCTCCACACACACACAGAGACACACACACACAGACACACACACACACAAACCCTACCCATGGAATATCTTGAAGATGCAATACGAATAAAATTTAAATTGCCCTGCTGAATAAATTAAGATGCCATGCCCACTTCTTATCGTCAGCCAGTCAGATTACTTGATCCAAGTTAGAAATTCGTTTTTATGACAATGAGTACACTATGCTCTAGTCAAAACAAAATTTATCTTATGTTATACGGTGCAAGTACATGTATATGTATTGAATACCAACATATTGAACGCAAGATTTCCGATGTTGGCATATTCCAATTCTCATCATTATTCAAATATTCAATAAAAGATCTGCAGTCATAGTTACGTTCTCTTTGAAACAATACCTTATTGCAGTTCCTGAAATCCCGAATCGACCAGGACACCCAAACAGCCCGATCAAAGTTTATACAATTTCCATATACATTTTACTAGATCCAAATATTGGGTATCCGAAATGCGCAGGTGCTGATCAGACTGAGCGCATGCGCACAGTCTGATCAGCGCCTGTGCATTTCGCATGTGTGATAATGTACATTTTTGCGTGTACGCGGCGTATCCCTGAACAATTATACGGCATTAATAGCGCTAACTTGCTTGATTACCCCGTGTCTTATCAAATTTAGCGCAGCGCTGACCTCGGGCGGGTTACTTTGCTACTGCAGCGACCGTCTTCGTTGAATTTAATGACAGATTGGTAGCATATAAAACTAATTCAGTTGAACATCTGGAAGTTTTGACGGAATACAATCATTCTGCTATACAGTTAATACTGGGTGACTGATCGAATATTTCTACATAAATGGTTCTGTAATTACAGGATGCCAATAATTGTCATTTGCATTTATTTGTGGAATCATTTATCGCTTGTTTGATAAGATAATACTTACATGTACATGCTTGGCGTAACACGTGACAAGGGTTCTTATCTCATACACGGATAAAGAAGATCCCAATCAGTCTGCAGAATGAGGGCCCTCGCTGCCCGCTTACAAAATCAATAAAACACTGATCACTATATAGTTGAAAACATACCCTATATAACTACAGTCGACTCTCGTTATCTCGAAGTCCAAGGGACTTTCATAAATACTTCGAGATATCCGTACTTCGACATATCAGATTTGCAAAATTGAAAAAAAAAAAAAAAATAAATAAAAAAAAAAAAAAAAAATAAATAAATCGAACAACCACATTTCAAAAATGAATATGTAATTTGACTCTTAAAATTAGAGATACATGTATATTGAAAATATTGTGGAAAAAGAGGAGAAATTGCTCCTAATTTCTCCTCATTTCCACAATATTTTGTTACCTGTTGTTAAGTTTCCATATTAAAAAAAAGGACCAGATTTTTACTTCGAGATAAACGGTTATTCGAGATAAGCGAGTTCGAGATAACGGGAATCCACTGTATATTAAATGCACAAGCTGATCCTAGTCTTTGCTTGGTTATTTCTCAACAGGTACTTTTCCCCGGTTACTTCTAAGAAAAATGTACAATGTACCAAAATGCCACCTAAATGTGGTTTTATGCGAAACAATACAGATATGGGCCCAGAAATGGTTTCTCTGCTTGTCCTCGCAGCGTTCGCGTATGAAGTTTTAAAGCATGTAATTTTCCCTTAAACACTGATCCTTCTGAACCCGGATATACCCTGCCTTTGTTAACAGTGTAGATCCAGATCAGTCGGCTGCTAATATGCCGACTGATCTGAATCTGCACTGTTTGTCATTCAATATGTGAATTTGTATCAACAATCTGCATGAAATAATGCATACATATATGTATTTCGAGAAGTAAGTGCCGTAATAGAAACAAAATCATGCTGTTTCAGGTGCGTTTCAAGTTTTCTATATTTAATCGAAACCGCCACCCAAGATAATCTCCATGACATGTCAGTCTTCGCCGATTCAGCTAAAATCGTATTTGAAGAATTCGAAGAAGCAGCATTGTTTAAAAAGTACAAATTGAAAACTATCACAATCTTGGATCTTCCACGTTTGTTCTACCCAATAACCATTGTAACTTCTGAACCTAACATTACGAAAACATGCCTATTCAAATATTTCATCACCAAAAAAAATGAAGATTTTCAGATAAAAAATTCTGATATTTTTCATATTTCTGCCCAAAACATAGATTGTGGGTACTCGTTAGAACCGCCTCGGCGAGGCGGTTCTAACGAGTACCCACAATCTATGTTTTGAGCAGAAATAAGAAAAATAATATTTACCCCTGTAAACCCCAGTTTAACTATACAAAAATGGGGTTTGAGGGGGTCAACATTATATAGGTATGTTTTCGTGATGATGTGTGTCTTACAAGTTTTCGTGACATCTAGAAATAAATCATTGTCGGCAGATCAATATGAATTAAAATAAACACACCGTTTTATCTAAACTAATTTATCACGTTGATATTAAAGATAATTCCCTAGTAAGACGTGTAATTAGCTCCAGTTGTGCTTCATTCCGCAGATCTAAATTCACGTATACAGTATTTTTCTTAAATATACGTACACCGTAACTACTTATCATACTCGAACCCCAGTAGAGGCAGAATTCAGCCCATGACTGTACGGGCCTCATTGATTGTTTGATTGTTTTGGGGTTCAACGACACGTCAACCCTTGCGGGTCATTTTGTGTCGTCTATCGAAGAGATAGTAGAGGAGATGAAAGAGAGGGTCAGGGAAGAAAGATTCACAGAAATAGAAGAAGAAAAAAACATCCCCCCTCAACCCTTACCTGGTACAAGGATAGCAGGCCTTGCCCAACTGTAAGCCAATATCAGTTGGACGCCCTGGTGACGTAAGGTACACGACACCTTCGCCACACCCGACCACCCCCTAGCGCCTCAATGCACAGAACCTTAAATTATCACCCTTCCATTGTCTCGATATCACTTAATCAATGTTGAAAGGGATGCAAAACGCTAAACTATCATCATCATCATCATCATCGTCATCATCATCCTTTATCATACTTGCCATAATTAAATTTTGAACAAGCCCATCAGTCGTATTGGGCTAATGCCACCCAATACTACTCCCATTTATGTTACAATCTGTTAATTGCTATTTCTGGATGAGCGGCAAACAGTGTAGACCATGAGCAGACGCCGCCTGCGGCGTCTGCTCATGGTCTACACTGTTTGCCCAGGTCTCTCTGCCCCAGTATTTAGCTTAAGTACGGTACCGCCAAATCTGCTTCATTCTAAAGATCTAAATTCATGTAAACCGTACCGTATATATCCTAAATATTTGAACACCTTACTCCTTATTATACTTGTCTGAAAATTTCCAGAAGTCCATTTAAATACCTGTAGATTTGTCTGAAAAAATGTAAGGGGGAGTGCCAAAAAGTTTCGAGCTTGATCAGAATCCGTTTGTACGGCGTCTGATTGAGGTCAACACTATTTGCTCACATGTGTCTACCCCATTGTTTAAAGTAAATACAGTTTATTTCCAATTATGTTTTATTCCATAAACCTTAAATTCGTGTATACCGTAATTACCCTAAATAAACGAACAATTTTACTCCTTATAAGTCCATTTAAATTACTACACGTACCGGATTAGGGACGAATGGCAAACAATGTAGACCGTGATCAGACGCAGCATTTTTAGTCGTCTGATTTGGGTCTTCATTGTTTGATCATGTCTGTCTGTCCAAATACTTAGGGTAAATATGCTACCTCCAATTCAGCTTTATTCCATATATTTGAAATTCATGTATACTGTAGTTTTCCGGCTGTAAAGTGCGCATGCTCACGAGCAAAAGGGCCCTCTCGCTTATATAGACAACAAATCCAGCTAGCATTCTTTATAAGTCTACAGCGAGCCGTTATCGGCCTGTCAGCTACCCTGACGGGCCGATAACGGCCCGCTATAGATTTATGTAGAATGCTTACTGGGAAGGCTGATACGAGTCAGCACATTCACGCAGTCTTACAAAGGTGTTCATTGTCCGCATACAGAATCAATGAATACTGTGGAATACAGTCGAACCTCAATGGCTCGAACATCTTTGGGACCATGGAAATTCGTTCGAGACATAGGTAGTTCGAGCCACTGAGTGTTAATCATGGCACCAGTTCAGGAAGAAAAGCGAGATAATTTAGGGAAATCTTTTCGGTTTTCTACACAATGATTGCATGTTGAGTGTACTCATTAGAATCGCCTCGATGAGGCGATTCCAATGAGTACACACAACATACAATTCCATGATAAAATAAGAAAAAATCCCTAAATATTTGTTTTCTTGAGCTATTGGAAGAATTTTGTAGGGACTGTAAAAAGTGTTCGAATCATCCACGGTAAACGAGCCATCCGCATTCGAGCCATTGAGGTTATACTGTATATCGAAGAATAATAGACTGCGTGGTCTGACTGGCCCTTCGTCTTTAGGATATGGAATAAAGGCCATTTTCTTGTGCTTCACAATATATGGCTTCACCTTGATAACAATTTGTTTCTATATGAGGGAGAATTAATTAAGTGCTTGCAACGCCTAGATTTTTTTCTTTTTTCTTCTTTTAACCCTTGTCCTGCTGAATAAATTAAGATGCCACGCCTACTTCCAATTTTCAGCCAATCAGATTACTTGATCCAGTTTGTTGATACCAATTCATATACTTAATGGCAAACAGTGCAGATCCGGATCAGTTGGCTTCTTTAGAAGCCAACTGATCTGGATCTACACTGTTTGTAAAGACAGGGTATATCCGGGTTCAGGAGGACTAGGGTTATAATACCGAAAAGAAATATTGGAATGCACATTGTGTGGACCTGTTCACGAAATAAACGTTCGAAATGTTTTTGATGTTCAGATACATTCACAGGATCAAACATGTGTTGTCTAATGGTGAAGGCCTTGTTCTGATTACCTGTACATGAACTTGATAATTCTAGAGGGGAATGGGTATATGGGTTACATTTTCAAGAAAGGCAACTCTATCAAACTAGATTTTGCCTCCCTTCTGAAACGGAGTCTGCTCTAAAGGAACATCACGAAAACATACCTATATAATTATGACCCCCTTAAACCCCACTTTTATATAGTAAAACTGGGGTTTACAGGATTATACATTATTTTTCTTATTTCTACCCAAAAACATAGATTGTGGGTACCCTTTAGAACCGCCTCATCGAGGCGGTGCTAACGAGTATCCACAATCTATGTTTTGAGCAGAAATATGAAAAATATCAGAATTTTTCATCTGAAAATTTTCATTTTTTGTGGTAAAATTTTCAGTATATTTGAATAGGCGTGTTTTCGTAATGATTATTTTATGGTAGAGGTATCTCACCCTGGGAGTTTTTTTCCTTTTAGAATATATATCTTTTTAAACGGGGCTAAGGGCTAAAGGGATCACAGTCTTTCCTTTTATAGTATGTCCCTTTACGGATGGGAATTTTTGGTATGCAGGAAAATAAACAGGAAGTCACAAACATAAGTTTTCATCCTAAATAGGATATGGTGTAAAACGTGCTAAATGTACCAAGAAAGCTTAATGGGAATTTCGGAGCACGGGGGAGCGGGGAGGTGGGGATGAGGAATGTCTTTCAAAATGTACCTATCAAATTATTTCATTTTTAACAGAGTACGAGGGTCCTGCAAAAGGTTTTGTCACTGGGTTCGGATTACTTCAGTGCTACGTTTTATCAAACATAGTTTTATTACAAACCTTCGAAGTATCCCCCCTTTACTGAAACACATTTTTGTAACCTTTTTACCCAGTCGCGAAAAGCAGATAAATAGTTTTCTTTTGGTATCTGTTGGAGACACTGATAAATAGCTCTGCAAAGAGAACTTCTAGACGTATACTTATTTCCAGAAAGCATTTTCTTAAGCCTTTGGAATAAAAAGAAGTCACAGGGACTCAGGTCAGGTGAATCAGGTGGATGGTTTAAAACGTTCACCTTTTCAGAAGCCAAAAAAGACTTAACAACCTCACACTTAAGAGAGGAGGCGTTGTCATGTAAAAAGTGGACTCCTGACCATCCTTTGCTTGGTCGTTTCTTATTGTAAAACTCTTTCACCTTCTTCAGTACAGAATTCTTGTAGAATCGGCCAGTGACTGTATGGCCAGATGGGCAAGGGACCACTTGAACGACTGGCCCACTTGAATTAAAGAAAATTGCGAACAACATCTTTTTCAAACTTATGGTTCTGTTGGCAATACATTGGCGTTTTTTATCTTTTCGCTTCCATTGCTTATTATTAGCCCTTCTTTGTGGCTGAAACATGTGCACTCAGGTTTCATCACTAAGTTAGCAAGTTAGATATAACCCGTATATTACAGCCTTTGTATGTTTTCAAAAAGTTCCCGGGCACATTTAAGGCGCTGTGTCTTTTGCTCCTCAGTGAGCAAATGAGGTACCCACCTAGCGCAAACCTTTCTCAGGTCAGAATTGTTTGCACACTGCCTTTTGATATGCCAGTACAACTAGCTATATCTCTGACGGACAATCGCGCATCCTGTTGGACTGCAATCTTTACAGTAACGATGTTAGCCTTTGTAACAGAGGTTTTAGTCCTTCCTGGGCGGGTATCACCTACAACAGAAAATTCCCCAGCTTTAAAAGCTTTAACCCACCTAAAAACTGTTCGCATTGAAATGGTCTGAGGTCCATATATACCACACAATTCATTAAATATCTGCTTTGAATCTATATTAAGCCTAATGCGGCATTTAATATAGCTACGAATTTCAGTCTTCTGGTCCATGTTCCAAATGTAAATTGGTCAGTGTATATGACTGCATCTATTTCAATTTGAAATAACTCGGGTCAGTTGGAAAGCAATTGGCACGAAATAAACGGCTATCGTTAGCTATTCAACACACCATTCAAGTGCAATGAAGCATTTTAAAATATACCTGGGATAAAACTAAGGAAGCCTATTAGTGACAGAACTTTTTGCACGACCCTCGTAGATCTTTCCAGAAAGGGGCGAAATTCTGTATTAACAGGAGTCCTCAGTAAATGTGCAGTAGAGTGCGACTGGCATTTTAGCTTATCTTAGCACACGTGCTCAAGGCGAGTTATTGTGATCGGTCAATGTCGTCCGTTGTCCATCGTGCGTCGTGCGTCATCCCTCGTGCGGAGTCAATAATCTGCTTTAAAAACTACATCTCCTATACCCCCGGGCCATTGGACTCGAAACTTGGTAGGAAGTATAGGGGCAACCTGTAGATCAAACAGCTAAAATCGTTTTGATAGGAAATCCAAAAATGCCGCCATGGCCGCCACCTTGAAACTCTTTTTTTACCCTTCTTCTCCTGAACTGAAAGGGCAATTGAATCAAAACTTGGTAGAAAGTATCGGGGCAACTAATAGATCAAAAATAGCTAAAATCGTATCTAATATCGGGAAGACTTGTAGATAAGAAAAGCTAAAAATGTTCATATCGGAAATCCAATACAGCCACTAGGGCTGCCATCGCGAAAATATATTTCCAAAATTTTCACCATAAATGAAAGGCCAATGGACTAGAAACTTCATGGGAAGTATAAAAGTGACGTCGATTACAATAAATAAAATTGTTCCGATGGGAAATTCAAGATGGTCGTCATGGCTTGTAGATCGAAAATAGCTAAAATCGTTCCGATTTGAAATCAAAGACCATCTTGAAACTCTGTTTTAAGCCTCTTCTCCCGAACCGAAAGGACTCAAAACGTTATTGCAAGTATCAATTTGACGTTTAAATTACAGTCCTGGGTAAAAAAAATGGCCCTACCCAGGGGTCATCGGTCTGGTATTCGAGTGAGCGATACAGGACCACGTTGGCCCTCTTGTTAAACTTCAGTACGACCGAACATCAACTAAAATCGTGTCACGTATGGACAGTAACAGGACGTGTGATAAATCTAATGGATATTGACTAAAACAACAGTTCAAATTCAAATTCCAGGTTGTCATTTCGAGCGATCTGATTAGGGTCGTCTTTGCCATGCTTCTGGTGAACAGGGAAGGCTCTGATTTGACTGCGCTTGCACAGGATATCGTCTGGAATATGCACTAAGACCCTTTTATGCGGCTCAATCTTATTGAACAGAAACCGGATATTGCTCGTGTATTAAGCCACAAGACTAATCCAGTCAGTTTCCTTGCAAGTATTCCAAGGTGGGGTATTACAATTAATTATCCGCTTCAAACGCTTATATTAATAAGATAACCGTAAAACAGATTTTGCGTTTCTGTAAATCACATTCCCGTGTTGTTATCTTTTATACACAGCAAATTGCTAATCCCTGGATACTCGGGTTCATTAAGTTGGGAATGGCGGTAGCCTGCAGTCGAAGTCTAATGCTACCTTGGCTGATACGTACTGTCCTACCTGTACAGAACAGTACATGTATACTTTGAGGAAAGGAATTTTTTATTCAAGCTTACATTACAATCAGATCGGTCGGACTTGATTCACCGTCATCTGGGTCTTCTGGGATATCTGAAAGGCCTCGATAAATCCAGTTACTTTGGGACTGTTTGTAGCGTGTTACCCTATTACATCTCTTTATGATCTGTTTTAAAATCAAGAAAACTGCAGATTTATACCATTTTAAAGATTTGCTTTGTGCTTGTAAATTAAATGTTTCAAGATTCTGTTCAGCGTTACAAAAATGAAATCCATTTGCCCATTTTCTGTTTTCTGTTGTTTTTTTTTATTATTTCACGTGATCCTCTCAGTTATCTGCTTTTGGTCTACGCCCATTGGCGTAATCAGTATATGATTTGGTTCGGACACAGAAGTTATTAAATTGTTGACCCACAATGCACCATTGACCTTATAGTAAAACCCGAGACTAGATATAGCACGGAATAGATTAGAACAATAAAGTATTGGAACACCTACATATACAGAAGGTTTTCCATAACGAAAACATACCTATATAATTTTGACTCCCTAAAACCCCACTTTTATATAGTAAAACTGGGGTTTGCAGAGGTATACATTATTATTCTTATTTCTGCTCAAAAACATAGATTGTGGATACTCGTTAGAACTGCCTCGTCGAGGCGGTTCTAACAAGTACCCACAATCTATGTTTAGAGCAGAAATATGAAAATATCAGATTTTTTTCTGAAAATTTTCATTTTTTGGTGGTAAAAGTTTCATTATATTTGAATAGGCATGTTTTCGTATAATGTCCATTCGCGTGCACTTTTTTTTTGGCACATTGCTTTTCTGTTGATATTCTTAAAGGTTATCATTGCAGTTCTTTATAAGATTTTATGGGATATACATTAACTTTTATAATGTCACGTTTAAAGTGGATGGATGCATTGGTACTGCTAATCGCAATTTATAGCATTTCCGGGACAGTGTGACAAACCAACTGATATTCTTAAAACTGCTTATTTTAGTTTTGATGAGGTAAGCCTAAGAAGCGATCTGAAATTACCTTCAGTTATTTTTAGACCTCTCCAATTTACTCTTTGCATTTTGAAATTTAGCCGATTTAGCGAAGATTTGCATGTACATCACGAAAACATACCTATATAATTTTGACCCCCTCAAACCCCACTTTTATATAGTAACTTAGGGGTTTACAGGGGTATACATTATTTTTTTATTTCTACTAAGAAACATAGATTGTGGGTACTCGTTAGAACCGCCTCGCCGAGGCGGTTCTAACGAGTACCCACAATCTATGTTTTGAGCAGAAGTATGAAAAATATCAGGATTTTTTATCTGAAAATTTTCATTTTTTGGTGGTAAAATTTTCAGTATATTTGAATAGGCTTGTTTTCGTAATGTAAAAAAAATCCTAGGACTATTATAATCAGCTTTAACATTTATTGTGTGCAAAGCGTAGACCAAGCTTTTCGAGAAAGCTTATACTTGTAAAAAGGTAGGTTTTTGGAGAACACTTCAAGAGGATCGTATGCGTAACTTGATATCAAATCCTCTACTTCCGAAGGTTCTTTACAGTGAATCAAGACCGACACAAATCATAGTGTTTCACTTTATGCTTACAAATCGACTCACATTGCTTTTTCTGTTACATCGAATTAATATTGACATTGGATTGTTCGAAGACACTGTATTACACATTAACCTCTTTATAACACGATTCGTTATTACACGGTTTTGGATACAACATGGTTCAAAGATGGATACCAAAAATGTATAGATTATATAGAAAAATGACCATAAATGGTCATTTTTCTATATAACCTATACATTTTTGTTTGGATATAACACGGTTGTTTAACTTACACGGTTTATGCAATGAACCCCAACAACAGTGTTATAGAGAGGTTGTGGTGTACTATGAAAATCGACTTTAGAATATATCCGACCACCGTACCCGACCACTGTAGACCCAATTCAGCCTGCTCATCTGCTGAAATGACAGATAAAAAAACTATGCCCAGGATGAGGTGTAAAATCTTTTCCCCACTTGTCCGTCCGTTTATACTTTTAAAGGACATCTCGTTCTGGCTACTGAAGCGATTAGTGTCTTATTTCACAGAAATGTAGCTTGAGTTTGGGAAATTCCAAGTTCTTTTTATTATCAATTTTTTGTGTGTCGGCCGGTTTTGTGATTGTTTACCATGACGACCGTCTACACGTGCACCAGCAAACTCTGATCAGCATGCACATCCATGCAGCATGACCAGAATAGTCGCTGTCTTCCAACAGAAGTACCCATGGATACTTGGCAATCCACATACATGGGTGTATTTCACTCGGTGTATATGCCAAAAGGAGCATTATCTCAGATTACAAGTCAGTTAGATGTTCCGTAATATTATAACAGCTAATGTGTCATAGCTTCCTTAGTCTCCAGATAGACAGTAATTAGATAGCAGTAGGATACTGCTTCGTTTTAAAATTAGTATTCTGCACTTCCGAACGATTACATTATCATTACGAAAACATGCCTATTCAAATATACTGAAAATTTTACCACCAAAAATGAAAATTTTCAGATAAAAAATTCTGATATTTTCATATTTCAGCTCAAAACATAGATTGTGTGTACTCGTTAGAACCGCCTCGACGAGGCGGTTCTAACGAGTAATCACAATCTATGTTTTTGAGCAGAAATAAGAAAAATAAAATATACCCCTGGAAACCCCAGTTTTACTATATAAAAGTGGGGTTTAAGGGGGTCAACATTATATAGGTTTTTTTCGTGATGACCCAACCACAAGAAGATAAAGCGCAGTGTGCGAACCAGTTGTGATCGTCTAAAGCCTTGCTACTTCCCAGCAGGCACACAACGTTGAAACAACGTCGATTCAATGTTGATTCAACGTCTGAATCAATGTTGAACCGACGTTGTTTTAACGTTCTTTGCCTGCTGGGTTGATATATGACACAGAATCTGTACCAAATACTTCGCGCTCACATCTTGCAAAATTTGTCCTGTAGAAAATTTAACAAGAAGTTTGTTCGCAGCTTTTCTACCCTTTCAGCCCGGCAGACCAAAACCTATGCCTATGCAAATAGTGTAGATCCAGATGAAACGGCTCGTATCGAGCCATCACATCAGGATCTACAGTGTTTGATATTATGTTTTTGATCTTAGACTGAACCTCCTATTTTCATCAGTGAACAAGTTTAAATTCAAGAATAGGAGAGTCCACTTCAGAAACTCAGGGATGAAAGGGTTAAATGGAATGCAGCGTCTTATCTGATTTTCTGTGATGGAGATTTGATACAGCGTGAAAGTATTTGTTACAGATTCTTTGTTATATTTTATGAGGTAAAGAATCTTTATTCGTGTAAACAAGGAAGTATGCAAGCATGCAAATTCCAAAACCTTGGTCATAACAGGGCTCGACCCGATGCCTTTACAATAACCTACACACGCCTTTGTACGAGGTAAGACTGCAAAATCTAAGACTAGCCAAGCGGGAAAACAACGTTGAAACAACGTCGATTCAATGTCTTGACGTTGAATCAACGTTGGATCGACGTTGTTTCAACACTGTGTGCCTGCTCAGAGGTCATTGAAGGTCTTCACTTGGAAGCCCTGATGCGCACGTTTGTCCGGGTATACTCACCTCATATATTGCGTTTCTTAAAAGCATATTTCGGTTACAGCTCCTTAAAAAGCGTCTATATAGTATTTAAATCGTTTCAAATTTGACGGTTTCTCTAGAAAACGTAATAACTCTCAAAGGGAACTCATTTTTGTAACGTATAATAGTTAACCCTTAGAGGAGACACAAATATTACCAGCCGGCCTCGGTGGCTCAGTTAGATGCGCGTCCGACTGATGATTAGGAGGTCGCTGGTTCGACCCCAGCCGGTCGGCAACATTCCTTCGTGATCTTAAAATAATTTCTACGGTCATTCTTTCCCTTCCCCTGATTCAAGAACGGCAGTTGTCATTTTCTGGCGAAAGAATGTGCACAATACTGGTTAATCGCTTAGAGGACTAAGCCTGCCCAGTAAAAGTGTGGTTAGGTAAACTGACCGCGCTCGACGTGACCCCGTTGCATTGACTGGGCCGTAAAAAAAACTCAAAAAAAAAAAAAAAAAAAAAAAAAAAAAAAAATACCATTTCAGAGTGACATATATTTCTCTAAAAAGTGTATCCGTTTTCCTTACATTATCCGCTTCACGCAAAAATTGAGCTTGTGCCAAGAGTAACAGGACTGCACTGAAACTCCTCCTTCGTCCATCGCAGTTTTACGAGGGCCAAAAACAGACTGAGAAGGCCTATGCTTCTTATCAGTATATTCTATCATATCTAGGCGTCCACAAGGCGAACAGGGAAGGCCATGATCAGACTGCGCATATGCGCAGTCTGATCAGGGCCTTCGCTGTTCGCATATGCACTAATGTCCCTTAATACATGAGACGGCTCACACTTCCCTGTGAGGCTAAACTGCTTCATTATATTGGAAGCAGGAAGATATGTAGAGTTAATGTAAGTTTATAGGCATACTAGCTAAGTGTTTGCTAATTAACAAAATTTATCATGACTGAGGCGCCCAAGTCTCCTCCAGCTTCTGACAATATGTGATTAAGAGTCGATTCAGTGTTATAATCATTTAAACCCGCGTTCCGTGGACTTCCGTCTGCCAAAGGCGATACATGTATGTTCTGAAATCTAATCTGGTCTAGCCTCGCCTACGCTAGTCTCCCCAAGGTAGTTACCATATTTACCCTAAGTACTCTGTCAGGTAGGCATGAGCCAACAACGTAGGCCCAGATTATACACTGATCATGGTCTACACTATATGTCACAAATATGACACAGAAACAGGTAGGAAATGGACTCGTTTTAAAACCAAGTACCATATCTGAATATTTAGGGTACACAAAATGCGGCAAAGACGAATAAATCTGTAAATTCCTCATTACGAAAACACACCTATTCCAATATATTGAAAATTTCACCACCAAAGACTGAAAGGTTTTCAGATAAAAAATTTGATATTTTTCATATTTCTGCTCAAAACATATATTGTGGGTACTCGTTAGAACCGCCTCGCCGAGGCGGTTCTAACGAGTACCCACAATCTACGGTTTTGTGCAGAAATAAGCAAAATAATGTATACCCCTGTAAACCCCAGTTTTACTACATGAAAGTGGGGTTTAAGGGGGTCAGAATTGTATAAGTATGTTTTCATGATGTTTGGTGTGCTTTTTGTTTGGTGACGGGTTCCGGGAGTGCGCCATATGTGCCCTAACTTGAGATAATCGTGCGTTTGATGTGCGCTCATGAGCAAATTCACATGCTATGTACCAGCCTGTATACCTGCGAAGTCTGATTAGGGTTGTCAATATTCGTCTGACGAAGCCCTGAATACTCATTGACACTACGGGTAATCTCTGGTTTATACGACAGGGCTCAACTTTTTCCAAACTAGCTTATAGCGAAAGTGATTTGCATGCATTAAAATGCGAATATCCGCACAGAATTTGGGAATTTTATTATGCTAGACTATGTTGTGACTTCGATAAATATACCACGAGCAATTGTTTCATGTGAGCCCTATCACGACGACAATTTTAGCATGAACCCTATCAGGAGAATCTTTAAAGTTTGCTCTAGGTACATGTATTTCATAATGGTATATTTATCAAAACGTTGGGTAGTATTACTAATATTTTCGATTTTATGCAGGCACTCTGCTCTTTAATGCATCCAATTATGTGAATTTCTGAACCAAATGCTTTTACCTGTTTCTCCCGAAACTCCGCATTAAAACATTGTGAAACATATCACTAAAATCATGTGTTAACCCATTGTGAGTGCCCATCGTATGCACAGACTTACCTGAGTCTTCGCTGGGGATATTAGCCACAAGATACAACTTGCAACAACATGACAATACGCAAGTTACTTTTCATCACGAAAACATGCCTATATAATTTTAACCCCCTTAAACCCCACTTTTATATAGGAAAACTGGGGTTTACAGGGGTATACATTATTTTTCTTATTTCTGCTCAAAACATAGATTGTGGGTACTCGTTAGAACCGCCTCGTCGAGGCGGTTCTAACGAGTACCCACAATCTATGTTTTGTGCAGAAATATGAAAAATATCAGAATTTTTTATCTGAAAATTTTCATTTTTTTGGTGGTAAAATTTTCAATATAGTTGAATAGGCGTGTTTTCGTAATGTGGACAAACGTGCATGCTCATCAGAGATATTGGTCAGGTTTTTTATCTTTAAAACATACCATACAGTGGCTGTGGCGGTTTAGGTATCGGCTCAGCGTTCCTTTGTACATATTTGCTTCCACTGATCAGTTATTTTCTACGCATATGGGCGTAGACAATCGTAGAGTTTGTTACTGCTCCGGAAACACTCTATGAAAGGTCATTGTTGGTGAAATGTTATTTTCCATTGACTATAACCAATTATAAGCTTTCACAAGAAAGCTTGGTCTACGCTTAGCACATATTGTGTGCTAAGCCTAGACCAAGCTTTTTGTGAAAGCTAATACTTGTATAGTGGGAAATAGATACACTTGGTAGATTGCTGTTTTACAAAGGAGATAATTTTTATGATGTCCTAATTGCTTTCCTGCACACCAATCCCCATCTAAATAGGGATCTACATGTATTCATACCTTCTAGAGTAAACCCCTTTTCAATAGGGAGACAAGAACACGTATGAAAGAGTCGCCTTCCCTGAAAGTGTATAAAGTCCCTTCAAAGTGTGTTTTCTTATGATTATAATATCTTTGATGATTTATTGATTTAAAAGTCGACACTAAAGCGGTTCAATGTCATGCACATTTGCAGTGTTTTGTGGCCGTCCTTAAGGTTCTGCTTCCTGGATTCAAATTGCAGCAGACGACAAACTGATGTTTCAGTTTTTCCCAGAAAACAGGCTCTGAGATATCACGCTAATTGAGTTTAATAGGAGACAATATGCAAAAAATGAGAGCGCCTGTTTTCTGGAAAAATAAGAAAAGAAATCCATAATTTTGTCGTCTGCTGAATGTGCCCAGAAAGTGGTAAAGGTTAATATAACATAACTAGTTAACAAGTACCGTGCCTTACGTACAATACAATGGAATATTTTCTTTGAGAATCTATTTAGCGTATACGGATCGAACTCCACAATATACATGTAGCATGTTTGTTAACCCTTAAAGCGCCAAGAAAAAAATGTTGCAGAAGACATTCTAAAAAAATATTGTTTTATTTTTCAGAGAAAACAAGTGTTGATATTTCATGTGAATCGTCTGCCAAAGACGATTCACATGAAATGTCAGCACTCGTTTTCTCTGAAAAAAAAATAAAGAAAAAAAATATCGTCTGCTGCAGTTGTGATTGGCGCTTTAAGGGCTAATATAGTTTAGTCGCAACGTGAGGAAATATACCTTCCGACGTGCGCCACGCAAAGACTGACTTAAATCAGGCTGTGTATTCCACTGGCGTATCCACCACTGGATCAGTCCTAGCTGGCATTCTGTGACTAGCCAAGTTTCCTTGGAGTCTTCGGGGAGAGGGAGGGGGGTGAAATGGAACAGAGAAGACTTGGACCAGACTGTCCTGTTACAGATACACAGGCTGATTTGAGAGGCAGTCTAGCGCTGTATTATTAATGTCGCCATGAGCAAAGACTATTCTGGAGAAATGTGCTGTAGAAATACAATGTACTGGTCTGTCTAAGCAGCGCAACAATTGTTTAGTTATTAGAAACGATATTTAGAAATATTTAAGCTCACCTGAACAAAGCTTAACCCCAGTGATTATTGTTAGCCCGTAGTGTGTCTGCCCGTTCGTGCGTCCGTTCACACCTTCTACGTGACTTCGCCGAAACTAGTGAAGCGATCTGAACGCTATTTTTTAGGATTATTTAGGTAAAGAGAATCCATGTCTGAGGGGATGTCATCCCAGCTAACACACAAAGTTACTGTAACGTTACCTATAGGTTCCAGACAGGTTTTGTTGGACCTAACATTGCGATAACCTTGCTAGAACGTTCTTTATACTCGTAGGTTGAATTTAGGGTTAGTCGGAACTAACATAGTGAAAACGTTGTAAGAACTTTCAGAACTGACATTTTACAGACAATCATCTAAGCTTTTATAACTATATGTAGGCTTTATTTCGGTTATAACCATTAAGTATATTGGTGGCGAATGGCCGAGATTGGAGTTTACCAATTTAATGTGATGACAATAATTATAATTATCCTGCAAAAATATATTCAGCGTAAAACTTCTCATTATACATGGAAATAAATAAATAGTATTCAAATGTAATTGAACTTCCCAACTTTCGATTTAAATTTTGATTTTTGTGATGGTAAACGTTTTCGTTTTGTACTACGTTTTCGGGACGTTCCAAGAACGTGCGACCCGTATCAGTTGCATCCCCCAATATATATTGTTTCGTATTTTCCTTGGCTTCGTTTTCTGTCGTATTTATTTAAATATTGCAATATTTTCTTGTGAACCAGCACTAACAAGTTTTTTAAGATAGTAATCACCTAAAAGTGATCGGTTCTGACGTGCAGATAAACATATCGTTAAGTTCGAAACTAAGCAAGATAATAATTTCCTTTGTTTCGCTCTAAATATTACCGCGAAAATCAACCACGCCTGAACAAAGAAGAAAGTTAGGTGAGTACATGTTCTTTTCAGTCGTACGTTTAGTTATACCACGTATAGATTTTCCGCTATTCCTTCTCCTCTGTTTTATTTGGCTGTATTAATTTTGGCAGTTATTAATCATTTGCCTTAGTGTAAACATCCAAAACAGTTGCCCAACGTCCTATCTGGGTTGTAGGAAGGTTTCATTGTAACGTTTAACCACAACGTTGTGAAAACCTCTAGAAAACTTTCGTGAAAAACGTAAGTACAACGTAAATCTGTAACGTTATCAGAACCAAAATAAAACGTTGCAGCAACGTTTCAAGAACGTTTTTTTTTTTTTTTTTTTTTTTTGTTGTTAGCTGGATGGTCAAAGGAAAGGACCGACAGACGTAAAATTGGAAACTGATTGAAAGCATTCAAACAGATTTTCAATTTGTCACCAAATAGCATAAAAAGCATCATTGAGGCATGAGCTTTGAAGTTTTCGATGTTTTTAGGGGAACCGGCGTTATGACCAGATAAGGTAACATCTACTCGTTTGAAAGTGCCAGGCTTATTTACTAAAATTGCATATGACGAAGCTGAATATGTTCAGATTGCATATGGACTATTTCTTGGACATATTCTACCATGGATATAATTGGCAGACACTTCAGACACTTTCTCACATAGATCACAGAGATCCAAATTAATCACCTTTTCACTAGGCAGACAGACTCTGTGCCTTCAGTCCGTGATGATGACGAAGACGATAATGATAATGGTCTGATTGCTCCATATAACACTTGCAGATATTCCAGGCCAATGGTTGGGTATACACTGACCTTGACATGCACCAGATATAGTATGAAGCACTGTAGACCATTAAGTCCTTAGAATTAAACCTTAAACTCATTGTTTCCTATAAAGGGGAAATGTGTAGATCCCCCCTCCCAACCACACACACACACACACGCAATAATGAGCGAGTCAGGCTCATATGCGTCCTTTATTATGCCCCAACTTCAAAGAAGTTTGGAGGGAATATTGCTTTGGGCGTCCGTCCGTGTGTTTGTTCGTACATACGTCTGTCCGTACGTCACGCTTTTGAGACCTCTCATATCTTTAAACCATATATGCTAAGATTTTGAAATTTGATACACTCACTGCTTATGAAACATTAGCTGACCCACTTTCATTTCTTTGTCAGATTCTTCCAGGGGGAGTAATAGTCCTTTTTCAGACTTCAGCATTTTAGAAAGGAAAATCTTGTAAGCAAAATACTCGAGAACCCCTTGAGTTACGCTTACGGAAATTTGCAGGGCATCAGGGATCATTGTCAGCATGACCTGATTAATGTTTGTGAAACTTTATAAACATATGTCCAAATTATGCCTCTTTTCAGACTTAGGCATTTTAGCATAGGAAAATCTTGTAAGTAAAATATCTAATGAACAACTTTAGTTACGCTCATGAAATTTTGCAAGCAATCAGGGATCGTTGTGAAGATGACCTGATTAACTTTTGCTGAAAGTTTATAAATCTTTGTCCAAAATATGCCCCTTTTCATACTTAGGCAGTTTAGGATATGACAATCTTGTAAGCAATTCTTTTAAGGAACTACTTGAGTTAGGCTCATGAAGTTTTGCAAGCAGTTTGGAACCAATGTGTATAGAGACAACAAATGAGTCTTGTCCTCTGTCTATCTCATTAATCAATATATGAAATTTGACCAAACTAGTAGAGACACTTCATTGGGATGGGGAGTGATTAGATTATGATGACCTTGATCTCATTTTCAAGGTCACAGTGGTACTTTGAAACTCAAATTGTGATAGAAAAAATACCCCCCCCCCCCCCACCAAAAAAACAAAAAACAAAAAAAAAACTTGTATCTGTTATGTGTGAAACTCAGTGATGGTTATTCGTCAATTCCTTAATGCAGTTACCTTGTATACACACTATCTTTTTAACCAATAACTGGAAGTTGACCAAAGTAGAACAGATACACCATTTGGACAGGAAAAGATTAGATTTTGGTGACCTTGATCTCATTTGCAAGGTCACACTGGCACTTTGAAACTCAAAGTTTTAGAAAAAAAAACGCTTGTTTGCACACTATCTCTTGATTCAATGTCACACCGGCACTATAAAGAAACTCAAAGTTTTATAGAAAAAAATGGGCGTACTCTATCTCTGTGGTTTTGAAATTTCATATATGCATTGCTTATGGAAATTTAGCTGACCCGTATTTATTTATTTTCTTTTCCATTGGATTCTTTATTCTGTTGTAGTTACTCAGTTATGACCTTTTGTCGACTTATGCATTGCGTCTATGTGGCATAATGAAATCTTGTGAGGGAGATATCACGAAATCTATGAGCTATAGGGCATTGAAACGTGGTAAGCTTTTGGTGATATTGAGAAGATCACATGATAAACTGTTGAAAAAATGGATTAAAGAGTTATGCCCCTTTGCAACTAACATTTTGAATGGACAAGCGTATAGGGGGCTTTGCGGTTTTCACGAGGGTTTACAAACACATATCTAGATTCAATCTAAACTTTTAGCATTCTCTGGGCAAAAAATGATGGTATGTTGTTCACCTTCTTTTTCCAAGTCATTCGGGTTTGGAAATTTCATGCAAATTGTTTCCCGAGACCTTGTGTATGCAATGTCAAACTTTTTTTTTTTCTCGGTGATAATAAGAAAATAATTGCAAAATGTGTAATTCTGGCGCAGCATGTAAGGCGCTAAGAATTATTTCTTCTAATTAAAAGTTATTACTCGTAGATTATGTTATCATTTTGAACCGGGCAGTCATTTTGTTATCAATGTAAGTTACTTATACTGTGGAAAGGTGAAATTAACAGGATAATTTCTGACAAGACGTCCTGCTGAGATGCCACAACTTGTGGTAGATAATCAGCTATTATTTAAAATAAATATACAAGTCAGTTGATCAGTGTTCCCTGGTTAGAGCCAACAAAATTCAGATCATCTTTACCCTAAGTATTGGAAAAGACAGGCCTCAGGAAACAGTGAAGACCCAGATAAGATCTGGGTTTACACTGTTTGGCACTCATCCAACACACTTTTAGAACTACAGTTGACTCTCGTTAACTCGACCTCGTTTATCTCGAATAACCGCTTATCCCGAAGTGAAAATCTGGTCCCTGCATAAATATGAAAATCTAACAACAGGTAAAAAACAGGTAAAAAAATATTGTAGAAAAAAGAAGAAATTGCTCCTAAGGAGCAATTTCTCCTCTTTTCCACAATATTTTCAATATATCTCTAACAATATTTTCAATATATCTCAGACATCAAGAGTCCAATTACATATATATTTGTTAAATGTGGTCGTTCGAATTATTTTTTCCTCAATTCTGCAAATCTGATATGTCGCGGAACGGATGAAGTATTTCAGAGGGTCCCATAGACCGAGATAACGGGAGTCGACTGTATCATAAAGTAGTAAAATGAGTATGTTCAACGTTTAGGACAAGTTTGGTTAAGAATTAAGGTGTCATAATAGCCAAGATAAAATACGGTATACGCATAATACGAAAACACGCATATTCAAATATATAGAAAATTTCACCTCCAAAAACTGAAAATTTTCAGATAAAAAACTCCGATATTTTTCATATTTCTGCTCAAAACATAGATTGTGGGTACTCATTAGAACCGCCTCGGCACGGCGGTTCTAACGAGTACCCACAATTTATGTTTTGAGCAGAAATAAGAAAATTAATGTATACCCCTGTAAACCCCAGTTTTACAATATAAAAGTGGGGTTTAAGGGGGTCAAAATTGTATAGGCTTGTTTTCATGATGGTAAGCAGATGACATGCAATCCATCTCTTGCTAGACTGTTCGCATGCAGAGCTGTTTTGGAGAATCGGATACTCCTGTTTTATTGAGGAGAATGGATATTCTTCAAAGGGAGTTAGTTCTTCAAATTTATGTTTGTTTCCCTTCAGAAAAGGATTTAACTTTAAAAGAGAGAATTTACTAATGTTTTCCATTTAGACTAGAACCCCTTTTAGAAGGATTTTGATGTGCAGTAAAGATAATCTGAATTTTGTTGAGTTTCTGAGTCTGCATTGTTTGTTCAGGCCTGTCTGTCGTACAAGTTTCTACGTAATAAAATTCTTAAGGCGGTGGTTATGGTGTTGTTTGTTAGTGAACAAGTTTGAGATCATAACTTAAATATTGTTTGACCTTGAAGGACCTACGTGCAAGGACGCTCTGAGACATACGTTGGCATGTCTGGGCTGGTTTCCCACCCGCGTGCAGAATTGTGTATGTCCGTCGTCGACGACAAAGAAGACATAATCAGAGTATAACATAAAATAAATTCATAATTTGTAACAATACATTTACTTTATTACATTGGATATATATAAATATATTTAGCAAAATTCCGTAGTAATTTCCATCAGATAAAATATAGTAGTGATGTCAGCGGAGCTATATATAAAAGCTGACATGTTGGTTATCTAGTTGGACAGACTGTCACGGACTTGGGACCGTGCCAGTTGGTTCATCAACAACTACAGATGCTATATTTATAGACCGTTGATGACCAACAGTGATTCTTATCCTAGGATTACGCAGCTGCTACCCTCGAATCACGGTCTGTACAACCAATAATAACCCCTGCATGTTTACAGAATGTTTAAATACATTCTCTTATTATGTACATATTAAATTCTTACTTTAAACTGATATTGTAATGACATACTGTGTCACTTAATTTGTTTAATACTATTTATATTCATAATTACTAACCTGTCGTTTACATCTCACTGTATTCTTCCAGCTGTCTTGCTGATTCCTTCTGCAGTGTGTGCCTAAAACACATAAATTTCATGCCGGTATCTGCATATTGCTAGATCTTAGTATTTTCTTGCGTATAGTAACGTGCACCTGGCACTTTGGGTTGAATTTTGTATTTTACATACGGTCTGGCGATGCTGTTTTACAGTTTCCAGTGTGTATACAAGTACTGCCGCACTTATGGCCTCAATCAGAAGATGTAAAAATTATATATTCCCTATTTATATGTGAAAACAATAACGTTTTAAAATACATGAAATGAAAACTAATTATATATTGTTATTTATTTTTTTCAATAGTTCCTTCGTAATAATACCAAATATGATTAGATGTGTATGACAATCCATCTGACAACACTGCTTGCTGTGGGTGGGATATTGTTTACAATTTATAAACATGATTACCTGGGATATTTTTGCATCTATCCTTTACAACGTGTTCCGTGATCAGTTGTATTTGTATAATCCAATTAATAAGCATTGAACCACAGGAATATAAAGCAATTATTGTCTGAAATCGTTTCAAGAAAACATTTCAAGAAAACAGTCGTCTGCTGTGTTTATTTAGCGAGGCTGTTTGTATAAAATCTAACACCGAAGTAGCTAGTATAGAATAGAACAGAATGGAAAGCGCATTAAGCAGTTGAGGTTCAGGTTCGCTGTCTTCAGTTAATAGAAGTTGATTTTGAGAATCGGATCTCTAATGCCATTATTAAATTAATATAGTGTTCTTTGTAGTATATGCGAGTTAGCTGCTATAAAATAAGTATTATGAATATTCTATTTATAAATACCAATAATATAACCATTATCAAAATACACGTAACAGTATTAAGCGTATATAATAACAGAAATTTTATCATTAATTTAATACTGAATGTGATTAAAAATGAATTAAATGAATATATACAAATATGTTTTGAAGATGAAGATACTTGCCGTCCTCTGCACGAGCGTCAGGTGTAAGTCAGTCAGGTAGGGGTTCATTGTTAGTGAACAAGTTTGAGATCATAACTTAAATATTGTTTGACCTTGAAGGACCTACGTGCAAGGACGCTCTGAGACATACGTTGGCATGTCTGGGCTGGTTTCCCACCCGCGTGCAGAATTGTGTATGTCCGTCGTCGACGACAAAGAAGACATAATCAGAGTATAACATAAAATAAATTCATAATTTGTAACAATACATTTACTTTATTACATTGGATATATATAAATATATTTAGCAAAATTCCGTAGTAATTTCCATCAGATAAAATATAGTATTTAAACACTTAAAATTTATTTGAATATCAATTGTTGTGTAAACACACATACCTTTTATCTACTCAGGCGTAGCGGAGCGGAGCCTGAGGTATTTCTCCTATACAGACTGGGTCTAAGCTATTTTAAGGATTTAAAATTATCTTTATTTGGAGAACTACTAGTTATAAAGTGGAATTGAATACTGCACGTTATAAGTATAAACATGCGTTAAGGACGAAAAAGTTTTTTCGACTATCATTATATGTGTAACACACATACCTTATATCTACTCAGGCGTAGCGGAGCGGAGCCTGAGGTATTTCTCCTTTATAGAATGGGTCTTAGTGTAAAGGAATTATTTTTTTCTTTATTAGGAGAACCATTGTTTATGAAGTAGAATTGTGTTCTGCACATTAAATACAATATTGTATATCAGTAACATAAATAACACTTTTATACCCAACATGACAAGCATACATTTTACACATTATGTTAATGTATAATTTTGCAGTGCCACAAAGTGGCATTATTGCCTTGTAACATTATTAATGCCACTATTAATAAAAATCATGACAGCAGTGGCACACACATAACCAGTACTTAGCATTTTTAGTTTTATATAATAGATATTACTTAAGAGTATTTCTGTATCCAATACATAATGTAAATGCGGAGTGATATTTGTTCCTATTTGAGGTAGAATTTATTTTATTCTTTGTCTTCTACATTTAAATATATTACTAAACAAAACATTATTTATATCATTTATTTATGTAAAGTAACATAAACAAAACTTCATCCATACAGGTACAGCTTGTATACATTTTGTCGCATAACTATTGACTTTGTCCTGTTAATCAGTAGTGGCGACTTGCTCTTTCAACATCACTTTATTAATTTATTGATTTCCTGTATGAACTAAAGAGAAAGATAGAGTGGATAGTGTGACCAGCATTTTATTACACATTCTTTCTAATTATATTCTATTAATATTGATCAAGGATTTGCAAATTCACCACCCAAGCAAATCTGTAATGTAAACACCAAAATAAAATTATTTTTCCTTCTTTGTTTCTTTTATTGTTTCTTTCTTTTTGTTTATATTTCCTTGTGATGTCAGCGGAGCTATATATAAAAGCTGACATGTTGGTTATCTAGTTGGACAGACTGTCACGGACTTGGGACCGTGCCAGTTGGTTCATCAACAACTACAGATGCTATATTTATAGACCGTTGATGACCAACAGTGATTCTTATCCTAGGATTACGCAGCTGCTACCCTCGAATCACGGTCTGTACAACCAATAATAACCCCTGCATGTTTACAGAATGTTTAAATACATTCTCTTATTATGTACATATTAAATTCTTACTTTAAACTGATATTGTAATGACATACTGTGTCACTTAATTTGTTTAATACTATTTATATTCATAATTACTAACCTGTCGTTTACATCTCACTGTATTCTTCCAGCTGTCTTGCTGATTCCTTCTGCAGTGTGTGCCTAAAACACATAAATTTCATGCCGGTATCTGCATATTGCTAGATCTTAGTATTTTCTTGCGTATAGTAACGTGCACCTGGCACTTTGGGTTGAATTTTGTATTTTACATACGGTCTGGCGATGCTGTTTTACAGTTTCCAAGGTGAATTTGGAGAAATACGAAAGATTTCGATAACCGTATCTTCCCTTAATATTCACTTATCCTTCTATTCAACAAGTCCATTTAACTACTTATGAATGTGTGTAAAATTGCTGGATGGCAAACAGTGTAGACTCTGATCGGACGCCGCGTTCTGCGGATTCTGCGGCGTCTGATCTGAGGCTACACTGCTTGCACAGGCCTGTCTGTTCGAATATGTAGTATAGTAAGATAATTTGATCAGATCGATCTCCACCCCCTTCAGAAGTCATCCAGGATCCGCCCCTGAGTGGATCCTGTCTGGAATTGAGATCACTTTCATTGGGATGAAGAAACTTGTTGATCTTCTTTGTTTTTTGGCTAATGTCTGTTAAAGCTTGTTTGTTCTTCTTTTTAGTGTTAATCGTATGCCATTACGAAAACACTCCGATTCAAATACACTGAAAATTTTCCACCAAAAATTGAAAATTTTCAGATAAAAATTCGGATATTTTCATATTATTGATCAAAACATAGATTGTGGGTATTCGTTAGAACCGCCTCGGCGAGGCGGTTCTTACGAGTACCCACAAACTATGTTTTTAAGCAGAAATAAGAATAATAATGTATAACCCTGTAAACCCCAGTTTTACAATATAAAAGTGGGGTTTAAGGGGGTCAGCATAAAAAAGGTATGTTTTCGTGATGTTTGCTCTTTCTGGACCTCTTCTTTTTTATTTCTCATGAGATTTGTCTTTTGTCTATGAAAACAAAAAAACGTAGACAACACATCACAATCGAAGTAAGAAAATATGATTTTCGGTCGAACATTCAACTATCTTACTCCATGCTAGTGTGATAATACGTTTCCTGTTGTAATTTTCGGAATTAGCAAGCCAATTTTAGAATAACATTTAGCGCTTAGCACTCTGGGTAAAATTTTTACCAGACGAAATTCTTTTTTCTTCTTTTTTCTTATTATTTAGTAGAAAACAGGATTTGACATTTTATGCAAATTGTTTCCATGGAGACAGTTTGTAAGAAATGTCCAATCCTGTTTTCAGTGAAAAATAAGAAAATGTCACAACTTTGTCGTCCGCTGAATTAGCCTAGAGTGTAGTAAAGGTTAAGCCATGTCATGTGAAACTGTTTCTTAGAGGCCTACTCGGACAAAGATGTCTAGATCAGCCAGTACATTCTGATTAGAGTCTTTGCTATCCGCTTACAGAACCATACACTACTGCAGATTGCAACAAAGAGCAGCAAGTGTGCCGTTGAGACAGTGCAAATGCGCAGGATATCAGATTCTGAGAATTTCACGCGTTTTCTAAGACACATCTTCGCTTCACGCGGTTTGTATGTGCGTGACAAGTTTTCGTGACTCGCGGACACAAGTCGTGTAAGATAATCGATAGACATTTAAAATCAACAAATCATGTAATCAAATCTAATTTATCGTATTGAGAAACTGGCTTGTTCGTTAAATTAGCTTCCATTCAAGTACAGCGTCTGCTAGTAAACGTACTAAACTAAGACCTAATAACACACATCTTTGACATTAATTCCATTTTGAAGGTTTATGGAGGCTGTTGAGAATGGATGTTAGGATAAAAGGTGAAAAGATAATTAGGATACACTACTGATTCAGAACTTTTACATGCTTGAAGCTTCTTATTGAATATTCAAAAGGTAAACCAATTATACTTTGTTTTTATACTAGTTACCCGATTTTCCTGTTGTTAAAGTATCTTTAACATGTATTTAACAGATTAGCTCTTTGGACAAATGTGCTTTTTAGTTCAGGCCCAGAGCATTACGAAAAGACATCTATTCAAATATATTGAAAATTTCACTACCAAACAACTGATTTTTTTCAGATAGAAATTCTGATATTTTTCATATATCTGCTCAAAACAGAGATTGTGGATACTCGTTAAAACCGCCTCGCCGAGGCAGTTCTAACGAGTACCCACAATCTATGTTTTTGAGCAGAAATAAGAACAATAATGTACACCCCTGTAAACCCCAGTTTTACTATATAAAAGTGGGGTTTAAGGGCTCAAAATTATATAGGTATGTTTTCGTGATGGTTATTAAACATTTTCGTGCTCAGCTCAGCTGAGTATGAAATTCTCTCTGCTAATAAATATGAAAATGCCAACAACAGTTGGTTGGTATTTTCATATTCATTAGCAGAGAAATTGTCATGCTCCGCTATGTTAAGCAAGAAAAAAAATGTAATTGTTAGTAATTTGAGACTTATCAGCAGGACAAATTTCATGCTTAGCTGAGTTGAACACGCAAAATGTTTTATAACCATAGGGCCAGTATTGGTTTTATATGGTTGTCTTTTAAGGTATACCGTATTTAATATTCAGACACTTTCTTATTAATTGCCCTAACAGTTGAAGAAGCCCACATGTCTGTGATGATTTGTCTAAAAACTACTGGATAAGTGGTAAACAGTGCAGACCTTGATCAGACGCCGCGTTCTGCTGGGTCCACACTGTTTGCTTAGAATTGTCCGATTCCTAGGGCATTTTAATGGTCAATGTAGAAATACACAAAGATTTTCTGATAATTTGTCCAAATACTCCTGGATAAAGTGCAAACAGTGCAGACCATGATCAGGTGCCGCAAAGGTGTCGTATATCTTACGTCACCGGGGCGTCCAGCTGAGATTTGCTTACAGTTGGGAAAGGCCTGCTATCCTTGTAGCAAGTAAGGGTAAAAGTTTTTATATCTTCTGTTTCTTCACTTTCATTCATTTTCCTCTTTCTCCCCTGACCCTCTCTTTCATCTCCTCTACTATCTCTTCCATCTGCCTTCTCTCTTTCTCTGGGAGACGAAAAAAAAAAAAAAAAATGACCCGCAAGTGTTGACGTGTCGTTGAACCCCAAACCACACAAACAGAACGCGGCGTCTGATCTGGGTCTACACTGTTTGATTAGACATGTCTGCCCGAATACTTACGGTATTTCAATGGTTAATGTAGAATAATGTAGAATTTCAGTGGTTAATGTAGAATAATGTAGAATTTCAGTGGTTAATGTACAATAATGTAGAATGATACAAAGAAAAATCATTTGTTCAGTTACTTCTAAAAATGTCCATACACTGCTATATTGCTCAATTGGTAAAGCATCCGCGTCTGCACGGAGGCTTCGGGTTCGATCCCCGGTCGAGTAATACCAAAGACCTTCAAATGATATTAGCTGCTCTTTTTTTTACTTTTCACACGGCATCGTTTTGCACTTGTCATTCCAAAAGTTGAGCTAGAAATTGGAACTTTTCAGTCCGTTTTGTCAGTACAATGTCGGACTATATTATGTGCCTGGGAGGCATCATCGGGTAGTGTTACACATATAGCACTCAATGAACTTTTATCGTTTTGCGCATGCGAATACTAGAACATATGACGTACGAATAGTAATGGCCCGTATTAGCCTGCACTTCCGCGCAGTCTGATCAAGGTTTTCGTTGTTTGTAGACATTCTAAAGTATCCAATGATTGTTAAGCAGGTAATGAAAGCCCAGGTTGTGTAAAACTGCAGGCTACATTGTAATTGCAAAACTTATATCACCTCCCAGTGGGCACACAATGTTAAAATGACGTCGTATCAACGTCGATGCGACGTGAGCACGTCGCATCGACGTTGATACGACATCATTTTGGTGTTGTGTACCTGCTGGGAGCTTTCATCACAGGGCAGTTTTTTTTTTCCTTCGGATTATTGAACGCATTTTGGTATCTTGTAAAATCGAATCCCGGCTAAGCCGTACCAAAGGAACGGGCGGGGGCGGGGGCGGGGGCGGGGGCGGGGGCGGTGGATTATGCAGCCCTACAAACTACAATGCTGTCATACATGTAATCTAAGCTCGCATATTGCATATCGTAAAAGAATTGTTCCTGGGTGATTTTCCGTCCAAGACGCCAATTCACAACCTAGGGTACAAGAGTGTATAACAGCGTATTGTCATTGCAGCAGTAAGAAAGCCAGCGGCACATGGCGTTTATACAACGTCGCATCTAACGTCGATGCATCGACGTTGATGGTTGATGTGACGTCTCAACGTTACGTGCCTGCTGGGAAAGCCAGACACTCCTTTGTTTTTCATGTACTGTCTTCCACACTTTCTGTAGATATTGACGGATTTTTATATTTCTATACTTTTTGTCACCTTAACAAAAGGTAAAGGAGAAACATTATAACATTATAATATACTACAGGAAAGAAGATCAATACAGCACGAGAGGTAACAGTATATTGATCATTTAATCATTTAATCCTTTCAGTCCTGTAGACCAAAACACAGACTTCTACAAAAAGTCTAGATCCAGATGAGCCGTCTCATCTGGATCTACACTGTTTGCCATTCTGTTATTGAATTACAACTGCAACCCTTTTGGCAGCAATGGGTATCTTCAAATGCAGATATGGAAGCGTCTATTTCAGAAATTCAGGTAAAAATGGTTAATAACAGAATAAAGCCTGTTCTGTTTGGCTTTCATTCACATCCAGTGCAGGCGTTGACTGTTTACATGAAATGCATTTGCTCTATTTCATCTGGCGTATTTTTTTCTCAGAAAATATATTTTTCTTAGATTTTATGTTATGCAATATAAATGAGTGTAGAACATTATCATGTGAAGCACGCACGCACACGCAAACACGCACGCACGCACACACACACGCGCGCGATAAGAGCTGCTGATTCAGTAAAACGGGAAGAAAGCGCTTTATATTACACGAGGCGCGAATAACTAAAACGGGGGGCTTTGGTGTGTCTTCTTTGGTAATTTATTTTAACCATTAAAGCGCCAAGCAAACTTTGTAGCAGACGACATTCTAAATCTTTTTTTTTTTTTTTTATTTTTCAGAGAAAACAAGTCTTGACTTTTCATGTGAATCGTCTGCTAAAACAAATCATGACTTTTCATGTGAATCGTCTGCTAGACGATTCACATAAAAAGTCAAAACTTGTTTTCTCTGAAAAAAAAATTGTCGTCTGCCGAAGTTGTGATTGGCGCTTTAAGGGTTAAGACAAAATATAAAAGGATAGAAAGATATTTCTGATAAGATTCTGCTAGCCACTACTAATACTATAGTTTTTATTAAAAACAACAACAAAAAAACAAAAGCTTCTTTCCAGCTGATGTTCAAACGATATAGGTTACAATGGTGTGTAACGCTAAACATGAGAAAATGTCCTTATGCCATATGCGAACAGTGAAGACCCAGATCAGATTGAGTGCAGACTGATCACTGAGAGCCAATGCTGTTAGTCGATATAGTCTACAGTATGTATCTGTATATTAGGAGATAGCCTGAGAATACACTTCAGACCCAGATCAGATGCTGCTGATACAGGTCTGAACTGTTTATCAACCATCGAGCAGTTTTTAACCCTTCAATCCGGAGTTTTTGAAACACACTGATTTCTGCTTATGGGCACATCCATCCATCACGAAAACAAGCCTATATAATTTTGAACCCCTTAAACCCCACTTTTATATAGTAAAACTGGGGTTTACAGGGGTATACGTTATTTTTCATATTTCTGCTCAAAACATAGATTGTGGATACTCGTGAGAACCGCCTCGACGAGGCGGTTCTAACGGGAACCCACAATCTATGTTTTGAGCAGAAATATGAAAATTATAAGGATTTTTACCTGAATGCTTTCAGTTTTGGGTGGTGAAATTTTCCACATATTTGAATAGGTGTGTTTTCGTAATGCGCTGCCAAAAGGATGAAAGTTTTAAATCAAGAACAGAATTGCAGACTGTGGCTCAAGATGGGACGGCTTTTCTCATCTGGATCTACACTGTTTGCAAAAGTATCTGTCTTGGTCTGCAGGGTTGGAAGGGTTAAACACAAGAACAAGTAATGATATGGACGTTGAAATTTAAGGTACATTTTGTATGAATGATAAGGAGTTGAGTTGTCCGAGTATTTAGGGTAAATACAGAATGCAGTATTCAGTGGTTCTATAAGCAGGTACGGAGATCCTGATCAGACTGTGTGAATACGCGGCTGAACTGGATCTTCCCTGCTTGTTGGAGGGATAAGGGTTATTTTCTCACGTTATATCGCATGAATGCTGTACATGAATGCATCAGTATTTAGCCTTTACCACTCTCTGGGCTAATTCAGCAGAGGACTAATTGGTCATACTTTTTTCTTATTTCTCCTCTAAGAAAACAGGGTTTAACATTTCATGCAAATTGTCTCCAATGGAGACAATTTGCATGAGATGTAAAATCCTGTTTCTGGAGAAAATAAGAAAAATATTTCAAAATTTCGTCTGCTAAAAATTTACACTGAGTGCTAAGCGTTAGAAATGTTTGAGAACAATGTGAGCGGCGTCATAGATTAGGACTGATCAGAGGATTTGCTATAGATCGTTTTCTAAACATACACAATATTTCTGTCGCGGGTACAAACCCCGCCTAGGTCGGTAACATTCTTACGTGGAGATTGATCATGAAATATTTTCTACGGTCATTCCCTCCCTTCCGCTGATTCAAGAAGGGCAGTTGTCAGTTTCTGACGAAAGAATGTGCACAATACTGAGGACTAAGCCTGCCCAGTAAATGTGTGGTTAGGTAAACTGACCGCACTCAACATGATCCCATTGGGTTGCCTGAGCCGTAAAACCTCAACACAAACAAACAAACACACTATTTCTGTAAAGAGGGGAGAGCAAAGGTTCTTATCTCATCAGTAGTATAGGCTGTACTACTCTCATCGACATCTTTCCGCACTGAGCATAGAGAGCGTCTAACAAGAAAGTAAAGTTTACGAGAGAGAGAGAGAGAGAGAGAGAGAGAGAGAGAGAGAGAGAGAGAGAGAGAGATTTACAAATATTTTCCTTTTAGACTGGAACCTCTTTTTAGAAGGATTTTGATGTGCAGTAAAGATAATCTGAATTTTGTTGAGTATCTGAGTCTACACTGTTTGCTCAGACCTGTCTGTCTTACTTCTACTTTATAAAAATGTTTAGTGGTAGTGGTTCTGGTGTTGTAATGCCCCGCCATTTTAAATGGGGAGGGCATATAGTATCACCGCTGTCCGTACGTTCGTCCGTCCCGTCCGTCCGTCCGTCCGTCCCGTACGTAACACAAATGGTTTCCGTGCGATATCTTTTGAAAGGATCGGTGTATTGGATTGAAATTTTATACACAGGTACGTAATCATAAAATATGGTCAAGTTTGATTTAGGGTAAAATCTGCCAATTATTTTGAGAGTTATGGACCTTTTTTTCAACTTCATTTCTTGCAAAATGCCTGCGTGTGGGTGAGGATGGCCCTGGGCGGGGGCATCTGTGTAATATTGACACAATTCTACTTTTTTCTTTGTTTGGCCTTGTCACTGCTCGCTACGGGCTGTTTGTTATACTTTGTCCAGATCTTTGTCTTATTGTATTTAGTGGCAGAGGCGGAGTCAGAGGGGGGGTTGCGCGGGGGAGTGGGGGGAGGAGGGCTCAGTCGAATCCCCCTTTGACTTTTCAGGGGAAAGTTTGGAGAAATTTGATAGATTTGGAATACCGTATTTATCCTAAGCATTCACACTCCTTACACTTTACCTTGTACTTCAATTTAACAAGCCCATTTAACTACGTATCTATGACTGTGTGTAAAATTGCTGAATGAGTGGCAAATAGTGTAGACCCTGATCAGAGGCCGCGTTGAAAAATATTACATGTTCTCTGCTTTATACTCTAAAGAGAGCATATTCTGGGATGCTATTGCAGCAGCAGCAAGTAATTCTCTAGATTGTTAGCCATTTTATGGTTTAATAAATCTGTATTGATTCTAGCAATTAAGAATTGGAACGTTAATTGCTGAATCAACTAACTTGGACAGCAGTACAAATATCAGTCGTATCTTGGCATTACCCGGCACATTTGCATAATATTTAGCGCTCTATGGGCCAACTCAGCACATTACGAAAACATGCCTATTCAAATATACTAAAAATTGTACCATCAAAAATTGAAAAAAAATTCAGATAAAAAAATCTGTTAGTGTTCACATTTCTGCTCAAAACATAGATTTTTGGTACTCGTTAGAACCGCCTCGATGAGGCGGTTCTAACGAGTACCCACAATCTATGTTTTTGAGCAGAAAAAAAATAAAAAAATAAAAATGTATACCCCTGTCAACCCCAGTTTTATTATATAAAAAATGGGGTTTAAGGGGATAAAAATTATATAGGCATGTTTTCGTGATGAGACGACTAATTCATTATGATTTCAAGTTTTCTGTATTCTTCTTCTCAAGAATATAGGGCTCGGATTTCCCAACAACTGTAAATTTCATGAAATGTCAAACTCTGTTTTCCAGCTGAAGTAAACAATCGGTTTTAAAATGACGTCTGTTGATTTGTTTGAGCGTTTGGCGCGTTTAGTAAGCGAGAATTTATACAGAAGACACTGTCATACATGTACTTTAGTCCCTTTCTCGTCTTTTCTCTTCGTTCTTACATAATTCTCTTTATCTCGAGAAGAACTCGAACCCGCTGTGGCGGACTCATTTTCGAGTGCAAAATAAAAGAAGAAAAAAAAAAAAAAAAAAAAAAGAAAAGAAAAAAAAACAACAAAACTATTAGGTCTCTAAGATCCGTTATAGTAGTAGTGTTCTTTCAAACTCTTAAAAGGCGCTCTGAAGCTGGAAAAGTAGTACAAAATACATAGATGATGTGTGATGACCATTTAAGTTTTGGGGAAGAACTGTATTGCATTCCCGATCTGTGGTTACATTCCGTGACCAGATACGCACCTGTACGAGTACATGTAACTCGCACGATATATATCTATAGTAGCAGACACAATTATGAACATCACGAAAACATAACTATATAATTTTGACCCCCTTAAACCACACTTCTGTATGGTAAACTTGGGGTTTACAGGGTATACATTATGTTTTTTTTTTATTTCTGCTCTAAATCATAGATTGTGGGTACTCGTTAGAACGGTTCTAACGAGTACCCACAATCTATGTTTTGAACAGAAAGAAGAAAAAATATCAGAATTTTTATCTGAAAACTTTCAAGTTTTGGTGGTGAAATTTTCGATGTATTTGAATAGGCGTGTTTTCGCAATGGTTACACAAGAAAGGTCACAATCAGAAGCGCAAAGCCATCCCTAGGCACCGAAGAAAGACGAAATTCGGAACACAGTGACAAGACACAACGGCATAGTTGCTGCCCCAACAGACACAGAATAATGGCAACAGAAAAAACCCGCCTTTGAACGGAAGTAGAAATACCTTATAGAAGAGGCGTTAATGTTTCAAGAAGAAAGTTTTTTCATAAGCACGCCAGTGGGGGAGAAAAAGCAACACTCGTAGATAGACAACATCCGTGGCAACTGCGATATACAACATCAAGGGGCATATAAGAAAAGTTATATGCCACTTGACAACATTGATTCAAGTTTAGACACTTAAATGTATCAGTTAATCTAATGGTTTACTCGTGTCCATCACAGCGGTTGCCGAAAGGAACTGGGGACATATTTCGAAATAACTGTTTTTTTCACCATAATTTTACTCGATCATTAGCATACATGTAAATAGCATATATAGAGTCATGTGTCTGTTTGACACCCACACTAAACATTTAGAATGACCTGAGTAACTAGTACAGAGCCGGATCAAACTGTACGAGGGTGAGTCAATAAGTAACCAGCCTATCCCATTTCCGATGGACCGAGACGGTCACGATTTTCATGCTTTGTTTCAATATATGTTTTATACATGGGTACAAAATTGCACAGGTATCGAGTCATTCTTTAATAAGATATTGAGTGTCAAACATGGCTAGTGATGCAAAGGCATGCTTTTTATCTAAAGTTGAGTACCCTGCTGTAAATCGGTACTAGTATTTAAAAGGTAAAACAGGCAGGAAAAACACGGCGAGTTAGCCGATGTTTATGGGTCTTCTGCACCATCTTATGCTCAGGTTAAATTCTGGGTAGGGGAATTCAAACGCGGTAGAACGTCTTTAGAAGATGAAGCCAGGTCTGGACGCCCACTGGATGCCACCGACGAAGAAATGTGTAAGAAAGTTCGGGATCTGCTATACTCTGATAGGCGAATTCAGGTGGAAGAAATAGCGCAGACATTAGGCATTTCATCTGGTATCGTTTCAACAATCTTACATGATCGTTAAGGTATGCGCAAGCTAACAGCCCGTTGGGTCCCCAAATCCCTTGGCGATGAGCAAATGGCAACCAGAGCATCAGTATGCAGCGCCTTGTTGAAGCGTTTTAGGTCAAAAGATTTTCTTTTGCGTCTGGTGACTGTAGATGAGACTTGTGTTCAATATTATGAGCCAGAGAATAAAGCTCACTCTGTGGGTAGGGCCTGGGTCCCCGAGGCCAAAGAAGTTCAAGACGCAACCATCTGCTGGCAAGGTGATGGCCACAGTATTTTGGGACGCAAAAGGCGTTATTATGTTGGACTTTTTACCCAAGAGAAGTACAATAACTGGAGTGTACTTTGCAAACTTGTTAGACCAGCTGAGAACCGCCATCCGTGAAAAACGCCGAGGTAAACTCTCTAAAGGTGTTTTGCTGCAACAGGACAACGCGAGAGTCCCAACTTGCAAAGTTGCAATGGATGCTGTAGAGCAAAACGGGTATGAATTAATACCACATCCTGCATATTCGCTTGACCTAGCTCCTAGCGACTTCTTCCTATTCCCAAACTTGAAAAAAGGATATCCGTGGACTTTATTTCCGGTCTGATGAAGAAGTCGTGACGGCAGTTGAGGAGTGGGTCAGTGGAAAGGACCCTGACTTTTTCAGTTCTGCGCTGATGGCACTTGAACACCATTGGTCTAAGTGCATCACACTAGAGGGCAATTACATCGAAAAAGAAGAGGTAGATCTCAACCGGAAATAAGTTAAGCTGGTTACTTACTGACTCACCCTCGTAGCAGTTTGATCAGTGATAGATTAACCGAAGTCACTACATTTGTATTTTTAAGAGCAAAATATTGTAACAGTCCCTATAGTTTTTATCATGATTGAATGTGGATTCATTGGAGACACTTCAGATAAAGGGCTTAATTATTTGTTCCTTTTTTATTATTTTTAATACATATAAAAAGGTAAGTCAATGAACAGACGTGGGCAAGTCTAGATCAGGTTCTGTACTTTTTGCCACTCCGTCACAATAGTTTAGACACATAAGTAGGCGATCAGACATACATCTTTAAAGTTTAGGATACGTATGGTAAAAAGATAAGGCGTCCAAATATTCATGGTGAATAATTGCACTTGACCTGCCACCCTGCGTTCATTGTCTTTAGAGACATTGATTGCAGTTGTTGAATTAACTAGGACATAGCGAAAATATAAATGAAGATATCCAGAAAATGCCACAATCACGAAGCACAGCCTTCACGAGACACCAAAAGAAGGAGAGACGAAGAACAAGCTATGACAAAACATACGCCACGCCTGAAGCCACCGACAAACGAACTAATATAAACTGCCATCACGAAAACACGCCTATATAATTTCGACCCCCCGCTTAAACCCCATTTTTATATAGTAAAACTGGGGTTAACAGGGCTATACATTATTTTTCTTATTTTGCTAAAACAACATAGATTGTGGGTACTCGTTAGAACCGCCTCGCAAAGGCGGTTCTAACGAGTACACACAGTCTATGTTTTGAGCAGAAATACGAAAAATATCAGAATGTTTTATCTGAAAATTTTCCTTTTTTGGTTGTAAAATTTTTAATATATTGGAATACGCGTGTTTTCGTAATGGCAACAGAGGAACCACTTTGAAACGACAAAGATCAGATTACGCAGGCTGATCTGGGCCACCTTTGTTCGCATATCGCCTTTAGGTCCTTTTCTGGTAGCGCAGTCAAAATGTAGCCATGCGTGATTTGAAGATTCGGTGTCGATTTTACACATCGTCAGAGGTTTCATAAAATAACAAAAGACATGCAATAGAATTCCTATGACAGAAATGGAAACGTTCATTATTACACATGAAAATAGTTCCGTTAATTTGCTTTGCACCGATAAATGCTAAGCGTTCCTGTCACTATCGTTCCATTGGCACCAGGAACAACGTAAACAAAATTCACAGCGGGCAATTTTAATAAGGTTTGTATAGTATTTTCCTCATATTGATTTCATGACAATATGAGAACGTTCTAGCATAAATTACAAACGAAATGCCTTTTAGAATACACTTTGTGTGATAAAGATTATCAATACAGCAAATGAACCGCGTCGCGAGAAAAGAAGAAGAACAAAAAATATACTTAACTTTCCGTCGAATCAATTTTTAAGCGCGCATACCCGGTTACTTAGCAAGGCCACATATCAAGTTCTTGGTTGAAGTTTTTCCTTGGACTATCGCTTACGTGAAGGAACATCATAGGCAGGCTTGCCCGAACCATTGCTGTTCGCATCCTATAACGGTTATTTTCCCATGACGCAGCTCAAATACTTCCATCCTGATGATTCAGTTTTCAGTAAATGCACAAAAAGGATTATTCAAAATACATGTACGAAAAGAGTAGGACAGATCAATTCGACGTGTACAGTGTAAGTCAAATATATTTACTTTCCAAAACTGATTTAACTGTTCTATATCTGCATTGGGAATACTTATTCCAGGTTAACTGCCTTTCAGTCGAGCGAATTCAGATAAGCAGGCTCTGACGACTTCATTCTATGTATATGTAATTTTGACCCGGATGTATTATATATGTGCCACAACGTGAAAAACGTACCTTCTGAGATGAGCGCCTACGAAGACTCTGATCAGACTGCGCATGCGCGCAGTCTGATCAGAGTCTTCGTTAGGCGCATGAAGAAACTTTGTATCCTTTGATGCCCAGAATGCGCACGTTTTCTGACGTTGCGGCCAATATTAAAGCTTAATTCAGTTTGTTAATATGGAATTTGCACTGCATATATCTCTGTCAGTTCGCATAAGAATAAGACTTTAAGCATTTCACTTCTTTTATACGATGGCATAGACTAACACATTTTGCATAGACCGAAACGAACCAGTTGGCTCAGAAAACTTGATGCTTTAGCTATTTTGCTTCAGCTATTTTCGATTTTGTGTGTTTGTGTTGATTTGTCTAACGGACCATTCCTGTTAGAATCTGTCTATATTACAGCTGGTGTTATTGGCATGTAGAGGCCGTAAAACGTCTCCCCATATTTCACAATAGTGTATTTTACATATTCTTGCATATCAGATAAAGCAATCCGAGGTTTTCACTAGGGACAGAAATTCTTATCCTGCCCACCCTACCCTACCCAGGGGTAAGAAAAACTGAAAATAAATAAATAAATAAATAAATAAATAAATAAATAAATAAATAAATCATGTATGGTCGATCAATGCGTTGGTTGTGTACGACGTCACACCACCCTGTTGCTAGGCTGACGTCATCGCGGCTTGACGAATGACGACAACTTTCAAAATAGCGGATTTCAACTTCATTGTGTGTTGGATGCCGTTCTGCTTTTAAAATCATTGAAAACATCAATAAACACTGGATATTATTGGGAAGTATGCAAGAAAATAAATATATCATGGAAGTTCGATGCGTATAGAAAAACTCCATCCCCGGAATCACTCACTGTCTGGCATCAAGGGGCCAGTGACGTTGACCTTTTGGAAGGATATTTCTATACGCACCGAAGACCCATGAAATATTCGTATATTCTTGTCTTTTGTAATCACCGAGCTCATTCATACCAATCTATCGTGACAAGGTAGATTTTCTCAAGTAGCGGTTAAGTTATATTGTACATGGAGTTCTCGAATTTCTTAACACCTGAACAGCATATCCATCACGAAAACATATTTGTATAATTTTGACCCCCTTAAACCCCACTTATATATAGTAAAACTTGGGTTTACAGGGTATACATTATTTTTCTTATTTCTGCTCAAAAACATAGATTGTGGGAACTCGTTAGAACCGCCTCGGCGAGGCAGTTCTATCGAGTACCCACAATCTATGTTTTGAGCAGAAATAGGAAAAATATCAGAATTTTTATCCGAAAACGTTCAGTTTTTGAAGGTGAAGTTTTCAATATATTTGAATAGGCGTGTTTTCGTAATGTACTGCAGGAAGCATTTATTAATTTATTCCTAGAAATCAAAGAATCAATAGAACAGAAAGAAAACCGGATATTGACAATATTGGGATGGAATAAAATCTTTATCGTTCGCTTGCATACACAACGTTGGCATGTAGGTGTTAAAATGCATTAACGGCATTTTAAACCTAATGAATGCATTTGTTAGTGACAAATGCTTAAACTGGGACGATAATTGGTTTGGCTGGGTTTTGTGTATCGGATGCAGAGGTTTTAATATTTATGAGTGCCTGTCCATTTTCTTTGCAGGGGATAGAACTGAATAGACAAATGTTTCGCGCGAGTAAAACTAGCATCACGAAAACAAGCCTATATAATTTTGACCCCCTTAAACTCCACTTTTATATAGTAAAACTGGGGTTTACAGGGGTATACATTATTTTTCTTATTTCTGCTAAAAAATAGAGATTATGGGTACTCGTTAGAACCGCCTCGTCGAGGCGGGTCTAACGAGTACCCATAATCTATGTTTTGATCAGAAATATGTAAAAATATCAGAATTTTTAATCTGAAAATTTTCAATTTTTTGGTAGTAAAAATTTCAGTATATTTGAATAAGCGTGTTTTCGTAATGGTTTATACTCGAGGAGTTTTTCTTCTTGCCATTCTAAGGCAATACTATTGAGCAGTTCTGCTTTGTTCGCACATATACATCAGTTAACGTAAATAAACCGTTTTGTTTTGTTATTGTTATCATGTCTTTTTGCTGTGCCTCGGGAAAGCTTTGTTTTGTGATTTCGGCATTTCCTTGGTAGTTCCTAAACGAACATTTATAGGTTAGATTCCACCGCATTTATTCTGAGCAAACAGCGTGGCTCCAGAAAATTCGCCGTAGAATGAGAGGTACAATCAGGGTAAACACAGCTTGGCTAGATCTAATCCAGCACTTTTAGACATATTATCTAGTAGCAAACAGGGCTTACATGTATTCACGTTTTAGTTTTGATATAACAAGGCATCAATTTGTCGGAATACTTAGTGTTATGCGGTTTTTATCACGAATTGTGGGTACTCCTTACCTATATAAGTTTGACCCCCTTAAACCCCACTTTTGTATGGTAAAACAGGGGTTTACAGGGGTATACGTTATTTTTCTTATTTCTGCTCAAAAACAAAGCTTGTGGGTACTCTTTAGAACCGCCTCGGCGAGGCGGTTCTAACGAGAACCCACAATCTATGTTTTGAGCAGAAATGTGAAAAAATATCAGAACTTTTATCTGAAAACTTTCAGTTTTTGATGGTGAAATTTTCATCATATTTGATAAGGCATGTTTTCATAAAGAAAATGGTACCGCTGATTCAACCTAAAATTTTGTTTATATGGGCACATGTTTGTTGTGCAGCTGAAGACATGCAATATTAAAGAATAGTTGTTTTTTTTTTATGTATTAGTCTCTAAAAGTAAAATAAATATTTAAACTAAGAAAGAAAATAAATGAGTTTCGATGGGCGAAGATGTACCTTTGACAATAAAGACACAAATCAACATGCGCATCAGCGCAGACTGATCAGTCTTTGTTGTCCATACATTTGTATGAAGAAATTTTGCATCTATGGTTATCCAAAATGCGCCCAATGAAGATTCTGACCAGATTGTGCAGATTTTCGGCGCACGTGTCCGAAGGTACGTTTTCTGACATTGCGGCTCAAATAAATACATAAAAACGAGAACAGTTTAATGATCGTATCTTGAAATCCTGAAGGAACATGTGCGTCTTGATGTTACTTTGCCGATATATATATGTAATATGTCTGCATGCCACCAACTATTTCACGTTTAAACGGTGTTGACCTGCCTGGTGATTGATGCGCCACTTGTATAACAGGTATCCTGGGGTCAAAGCGTGCTGGAGTTTCAGTATAAAACCAAATACAAAATGACAAACAGTGTGGATCCTGATGAGACGGCTCGTTACGAGCCATCGCATCTGGATCAACACTGTTTGCACAGGTATTGACTTTGGTCTGCCAGGCTGAAAGGGTTAAATGACGACATAAAAGTGGTCATAATTTATAAACGTTACATGTCTGTTTAATGTTTAACTCCCTCTTATCCAATAATATTTGGTTAAACAGGTTTACAAGGTTTACACTTTTGCAGTTTGAAAAATAACGCTTCAAATTATTTATTATTTCACTTTATATATCCATTACCAGAAATTCTGGTCTGGTATCGGTACTTCTGTACGTTTGAATTTAAACTAAAGCCATTACCGTTACGAAGTTTCCAACGTAATACGACATGTAGTAATTACTTAGATGAACTGTTCATTCGGGTTTTTGTTCTTAGCGGAATTCGGCTTCTTTCGATTTCTTTTTTTTTTTTTTTTTTTTTTTTTTCGATAATAGACATCCCCGCATAACGAAAACACGCCTATTCAAATATATTGAAATTTTCACCACCAAAAAAAAAACTGAAAGTTTTCAGATAAAAATTCTGATATTTTTCTTACTTCTGCGCAAATCATAGATTGTGGGTACTCGTTAGAACCGCTTCGCCGAGCCGGTTCTAACGAGTACCCACAATCTATGTTTTTGAGCAGAAATAAGAAAATAATGTATACCCCTGTAAACCCCAGTTTTACTATATAGAAGTGGGGTTTCAGGGGATCAAAATTATATAGGCGTGTTTTCGTGATGCGAAGTATAGTAGCTGAAACGGAAACTCTGACACCCGATATTGTAGAAAATGACACTACTAGTGATGCAGTCTACTCTGAACACATCGCAAAAAATGTTTTAATAGGTTTTAATCCCATGAAAACCAAATTAGAATGAAAAGTAGTGGAAAAGTAGTGGAAAGCATTACAAGCGAATTACCCATATACATATTACAGACGATACATAAACAGTAATGCAGATAAAATCAAACGCTTAAAAACAACAGATCCTAGAAAATTTTGGCAATATATTATTGGAAAGTCAAAAACAAAATCAGAAGTAAGTTTAAATGCGTTTTATGACTTCATGAAAACTCTAAATACGACAGAATGTGAAGAAACTGAAACGTTCCTTTATAATGACCAGACAGAAGGCGGGGTCCCTGAGCAATTAGATAAGCCCATTTCGACCGAAGAGATAAAAGCCAATGCATTAAAACTCCAAAGCGGTAAATCATGCGGTTTAGACTCAATTCTAAATGAACAAATAAAATCCTCATTATACTTAATGTCGCCTACATATCACAAATTATTCAATATTATTTTGGATACTGAAAAAATCCCGTCATCATGGACCGAAGGTTGCATCATCCCAATTTATAAGAAGAAAGGCTCAAAATTAGACCCAGAAAATTACCGACCAATTACACTCTAAAGCTGTTTGGGTAAGTTGTTTACTGCTATTACTAACTCAAGACTTCAAACTTTCTCCAATGATTTTGACATCATTCAGGAAAACCAAACTGGGTTTCGAAAAAAATATTCAACAATAGATAATGTATTTGCGCTACATGTGTTATTTGATCTGTTGTCGAAAAGTAAACGAAAAATGTATTGTGCTTTGGTCGACTTTCAGAAAGCCTTTGACACAGTATGGCGAGTGGGGCTCTGGCGTGAACTTATCGACTCTAATATAAGAGGAAAGTGTTTTAACGTTATTTATAACACATATCAAGAAATCAAGTCATGTGTCCGCGTAAATGGTAAACTATCATCTTTCTTTTCATGTTTAGCGGGAGTTCGACAAGGTGAAAATTTGTCCCTTTTCTATTTGCAATCTATCTAAATGATTTGGAGCATCATCTGAGCACAAATAATGTAAAAGGTATTAGCTGTACACTGAATACTGATGATATATTTGTATTTTTAGAGTGTTTGTGCTGTTATACGCGGATGATACGGTACTGTTTGCTGAAACAAGTGAGGATCTACAGCTCGCACTAAATGTTTCCGAAAATTATTGCAAAGAGTGGAAATTAACTGTAAACACGCAAAAAAAAAAAACAAAACAAAACTCATGATTTTTGGTAAAGGGAGGCCTAAACAAAATTTAAATTTCGTACTCAGTAATAGTCCTATAGAAATAGTAGATCATTTCAAATACCTAGGTATCATTTTCGCACGGGGTGGGTCGTTCGCCAAGACATTAAAGAATAATACCGAACAAGCAATTAAAGCAATGGCCGTTCTTCGACGGAAGATTAAATCATTAAATTTGACTATTGATTTACAGATAGATTTGTTCAACAAAACGAAAAAGCCAATTTTGCTATATGGTTACGAAATGTGGGGTTATTGTAACACTAAACAAATCGAAAGGGTGCAGCTACAATTTTTAAAATCAATCTTTAACCTAAAACAGTCCACTCCAAATGTTACATGTATGGTGTATGGAGAATTCGGAGTTTATCCCCTTGAAGTAGACATAATTACAAGAATGATATCTTATTGGACTAGACTTATAGAACCGGACACGATGAAGTTTTCTAATTTATTTTATAACTTTGTTTTACAGTACTTCAGAGAAAAATCGGCATGGCTAGAATATATTAAACGTATCGTAGAAAATTATGGTTTTAGCGGGATATGGGCGGCCCAAAGAGTAGAAAATATGCGATGTTTTTTTTCAAAGCATTAAGCAAAAAATAAAAGACTTGTATGTAACCGAGTGGTTCTTTACTGTTACCAACAGTTCATCATGTATGAACTACTTGTACCGACTTTACAAGGAAAATATTGCTTTAGAACGTTATTTATTAAAAGTGCCTTATGAATTGAAAAGAAATTTATGCTTATTTCGTACCAGAAACCATCGTTTAGCAGTAGAAACTGGACAATGGTCTAACACTGACATCAATGAACGACTCCGCACCCGTTGTAAAGACTCATTAGGAGATGAATAGCATACTTTAATGTGTTGTAAAAAAACTTTCATCGGAAAGACAGAAATATATTAAGCCATATTATTATAAACGGCCAAATGTTCTTAAGTATAGACAGCTCATGAATGTTACGAATATAAAGCAACTGAAAAATCTATGCAAGTTCATAACAATCATCTTCGCTACAATTATAAACCGAAACAAACAATAATCTGGCTTTCTTTTGACATAATCTTTATAATTTTTAACATCGTCATCTTTATTATTATAATTATTGCTGTTGTTATTATAATCATCTTTATTTTAACCAATTTATTTATTTATTATTTTTACTTTAGACCGGACTGTGCATGGGCACTGACTGGTCTGAGCCTTCGCTATCCGCTTTTAATGGTAAAGTCTTGGACCGGCTCAGATGGTTGTGCATAGCCTGGTCTGGGTTATTTTCTACTTAAGTATTCACTGTATTTTTGTATTTCCATCATGGAGTTTGCAGGATCTTAACCAATATTAGTGAGATAGGTATAAGTAGTACGGACGTCTGTACATATGCATATATAGGTCATCTATACAGGTTTTGTGTGCAGTCTGAGGGCAGGAAAGTGCTGTTTAGACATTGGCCCGCCACATGTTCCCTGCACGTCGGACTGTCACTTGCATTAGTACACGAATACCCCTGTCGAACACACCTTTTGTTTCGTTTCGGGAAGCCGTGTTGTAGGGTATACGTAATGCACAGTCTCTATAATGGTAGTTCCAGTCTTGACTCTTGATCTTATAAGTGACAACACTGTAACCTCCAATATGACTTGATAATACGACACTTGATATGAGCTGTTGAGCAAAACTGGACAAATACTGTAACTGCTCTGTATATTACTTTCAGTGTCATTCTGTATGTCATACAATCATGTATACAAAACTATATATTGTACATACATTGAATAGGCATTGCTATGCACCGTGAAAATGATTTGTGAACGACAGGCAAACGCCGGGAGCGGACTGTGTAGATGCGCACGCCGATCTTGGCCTTTGTTATCCGCAAAGTATAAATGCAAACACGTTGCTATTCAACGTGAAATTTGTGTATTGTCTATTGTTATGGGCGACTTGCAGTTGTCCGGATCGGGATGCGCAGGAACGCGGTCCGATGGGGACCGTAGCAAATCGCGCTGAGGAGCAGTGATACAGACCATCACAGCGACCTGAGCGTGCGCTCACGTGGTCTGGTTTGGATACTTGTTCTACTGTTGATTTGTTTTCCTATGCGTGTCCTCAAACGGTATTATGAATCATTCATTTGTATATACATTATTGTGTAAGAGAGAGAGAGAGAGAGAGAGAGAGAGAGAGAGAATGACAGAAAGACAGTGAAAGAGAGAGTACATACCTTATTGAAAGTTTAATTATCCCAATACAATAATTTTCAGTCATCCCTAACTTTGCTCGATGTGTTGAAGCCTTCAAACGGTATTAATCGCCTCTAGTTGCACGAGACAGTTACAGACAGCACGAGCTTTTATATCCCAACGAGGCTATCCCTCACTAAATTCACGGACTGTCTCAGGTAATAACGGTCATCCTGACCGATATCCCAGCTATTACAATTGAAAGGATTCCATGCAGACCGATTACCCTCCTGTGGAAAATATTCTCGTGTATATGTGTAGATATGTGCATGCATGCGCATACACGTGCATATTATTAGTTTCAGCTAATAACAAAAGGAAAAATATGTACTGTATTTACTATAGGTATTCGGACATCTCGACGCCTTACCATGCTTGTTCTAAAATTAGAACAAGTACAATTTACTACCCGATGTTGTGTCTAAACGTTGCTGGATGGGCGGTGTGGACCCTAGTGGGACGCAGTGTCCCACCTGAGTCTACACTGTCTGCCCAGGCCTGCCTGTCTGAATGCATACGGTGGGTGCGGTATTAGCGATACTGTGTAACAGTGTAGTGTATACTACTCAGTTTTAATTGTCAATTTCACGCATGCTTTTCAAACCGATATTTCTCTATCCACCTCTTATGCCATATTCTGTATGGATTGAGTGAAATACAATTATTTATTTAAACATCAGGCCATGGATGCGTCATCAACCTGATGTTTGCAGCTACTATTCTTCGTGGGTCACGCTGTTGGTCTGTGCTCATTGGTGGGTAGGCGCGGTTAGTAGAAACCTGTTCTTCACAATATTTATTTCAAACGGTTGGAGACAAAACGCTGCTGTTGAAGAAAAGAAAGAGGATAATGGCTTTACAGTACCTTAAAACTGGTACTGTTATATGAATTGTGTATATTAATTTTTTTAATTATTTTTTTAATTAATTTTACGATGGTTGTTTAGTCTGTTACATTACAGGTTGTATTTGTATTGTTTTATATGTGGGTAAACACTGCGAATGACCGATTTGCTCTATAAAAACATCAAATATTACTAAAATAACAGGAGAAATACCATCGCTTTTAAACTTATGTCCAGCAACTTTGCATCATTCTCGTACAGACCATTTGGGAATGGAAAATAATAATTTGGTTGGGAATAAACATGTTCACAAATGTATACGTAACGTTTTGTAATTTAATAAAAGCGCGTAAAAGAAACTAATTATGCAAGAATATCAGATACACACAATTAAGTGTTCAAACATATGTTGCCGGTAAATAAAGCCAGTACTGGATCAAAGGATGAAAGCTTATAAGATGGCCTCTTCAGATGATACTTCACTACGATTATTTCTATGACAAGTTACATAATGCTTAATAGAGGTCGCTTTATCTTCTGAGAATGTATTATTGACAAATTTGCATTAGATGAAGTAGTATTGATATCAGTAATTATAAATCGGAAAGACACATAAACAGCAGCAAACACAAGGGTAAGAGGACATGTGCGAGCAATGTAGACCCTGGTCGAACTGCGCAGCTGCGCAGTTCGACCAGGGTCTACGTTGCTCGTGCTAGGGCCTTGATAAGAGTTCTTAGAACACATAGTGGTCTGGGTCATCGCGTAACTCACATGAGACGAAGTTCCTTTGTTACCTGTCCTGACTCATGTACAAACCTGACTGCGATCAACAACAGAGTAAATATTAGTTTGTTTTCTTCCATTGTGGCGTTAATTGCTTTTGCCTGGGTTGTGAAAATTGAAATGTCTGAAAGCGGAATAGTTTTAACGCTATGGAATCACAAACATTTACCAATCTGTAGCCAATGTTTATTTCCGGTTAATAACGGCATTTACACAATAATTCTTGCTGTCAAAATTATTAATGTCAAGATTACCTTTTGAACTTAACCGAGCGAAATAATGGTTTAACGCATGAACTTGCATCAAACATTTTACTTTATCACGATATATATTCCAGACATTACTGAAAATATACCTCTTCTCATTAGTAATTTGTATTTAAAACGTTTTTGCATGTGGAAACAGTACATCTGAAAATTCCATTAATGTTTAAAATCAATATGGACGCAACACAAAATACACAGTGCAATATATGTGCGTATAATCTCGGACTGTTACGAGGGACATTCAGTAATTAATGTCCAAACGTATGAAAAATATATGTGAAGTTATCCAAAGCAATCTCACAGTTCCAGTACACAGCCTTCCCGAGGCACCATGAAGAAGAGATGAGAATTAACAATAAAAAAAAAAAAAGAAAAAAAATTGGCATAACAAACGCCTAATATTAAATCCCGGACGCGCGGAAAAAAGATTAAAAATGCAATAGAAGAACCGCCTTAAAATGGTCGGCAGAACAACTGCTGGGATAAAAGGACGGGCAAAAGGGAACATCGTCACATGTGCGTTATGTGCAGGTCCAGGCAATTATGTGTATTAGAGCACTAGCTGATTGATTCAGTACACCGAACAAAATCGACCCTGGAGAAGTGCACCTCAATCCGTCCAGGGTCTACGGTGCTCACATATTTTAAAAAAAAACCTTACAGAAATAAAACCAGAGCTTACAGAATATGCTCTAATCTTTTCAGCATGAACCCGTTTCTGAATGGAAAAAAACAAAACAAAACAAAAAAAACTTCGGACTTATTTTCGGATTCTGTCATGTTCAATCGTAGTTATATCAGAGGGTGCCTTGTAGATACTGGGAGGTTGCTAGATCTTGAAACATGTTTGAAAGCACAATTGTGATATGCCAAAACGGAAGAATAGATGGCTATCTCAAACGGTTTGAGGGTACATTACAGCGAATGCACACTTCTTTTTTGCTAGTTTTTTTTATGCCGACGCCAAGACGTGGAGAAGGGCATATCGTTTTATTCTCCGTCATATGCACGTGTGTCCGTCCGCCCGCCCGTCCAAGTGTCCGTCCACCCGTCCGTCCGTATGCCCTTCCGTCCGTCCCTCCGTCACACTTTATAGTATTGTTCATGTCTCCAACAGTTTTGAAGATAATGTTTTGAAACGCGCACTTTAGTAAGGATATAGAGTGACCATGTGCATAAAGGTCACAGAACCCTGATAGAATTATTATTGTTAGAGTTACATACCCTTGATTTACTTAGAAAAAATATCTTATACACATGGCATAGTAATGTTCATGTCTCCGCAACTTCCCCTACAGTTTTCAAGATTATGATTTGAAACGTGCAGCAAAGTAAGAATATAGGCTAAGCATGTGCATAAAGGGACATAACTTGGATTACAGTTTTATTGTTAGAGTTACATACCCTTAATTTACATAGAAAAATGGCCTTGTACACATGGCATATAGCGTTTGTGTTTCCGCAACTTCTCCTACAGTTTTCAAGACAATGATTTGAAACATGCAGCAAAGTAAGAATAGGGGCTGGGCTTGTGCATAAAGGTCGGAAAAACACTAATCAAATTTTTATTGTCCGTGTGTCCGTTCGTCCTTCCGTGTGTCCGTCCGTCATACTTTATAACACTGTTCGTGTCTGCGCAACTCCTACAGTTTTCAAGGTAATGTTTGAAACTTGCATTATAGTAAGGATATAGAGTTAGCGTATAGTACGGACTCCAGTACTCAATTTTTGCTAACCCTAGTATCAGAAAGGTATACGATTTATTTCGATATAGGAAGAAAGCCTGGATATGTCTGTATATAAAACAACTGTATAGCAGATATGCATACATTGCATTTTGCGAAAACTTGCACGTTTCTATGGAGGCCCAGTTGATACTTAACAAATTCTAAGTGTACAAAACATTGTGTATTCAGGTTGAAATAAAAAAAAAAAAAAAGAACCGAAGGGCCAATTGACTTGTAACTTGGTAGGAAGCATGGGGTGACTTGTAGATCAAACATAGCTAAAATCATTCTTATCGGAAATCCAAAAATGGCCGCCATGGCGGCCATCTTGAAAATCAATTTTTCGCTTCTTCTCCTGAACCAAATGGCCAATTGACTTGAAAATTCATATGAAGCATTGGGGTGACTTGTAGATCAAAAATCGCTAAAATCGCTCCGATCCGAAATCTACGATGGGCACCGTGGCGGCCATCTTGAAAATATGTTGTTTTTTTTTCGCTTCTTCTCCTAAACCGAAAGGCCAATAGACTTGACATGACATTGGGGCTTATGTCTTCGCAATTTCTATTACGAGATAATGATTTGAAACTTGCAGCAAAGTACGAATAGAGGCCCGATGAGGCCAGGAATGTCCATAAAGGTCTTAGAATTCTGATCAAAGTTTTATTGCTAGAGTTACGTCCCTCGATTATTGTCTCACACATATGGCATAGTAGTGCTGTGTCTCCGCAACTTTTACAGTTTTCAAGATAATGGTCTGACACATGCAGTAAAGTAAGAACATAAGTATAGCAAATGCATGAAGATCACAGAGCTCTGATATTATTTCCATTGCTAGAGTTACGTACCCTTGATTTACTTAGAAATGATAATAAAATGACTTCTTCTTTTGGTTTATGTTCAAAATAATAAATACAATGCCAAACTGGCAATAGCGGAGCCATTCATATCCTTTAGGGGTCTTCTAGTTAGTGGTGTTGTTCAACTTCACTAAAACAACTGTCCAGCTGCTGTATGCCGGTGGTATGTTAGCATTATTTCAATGGCTATGGTCAACAGTGGGCATGGTGCATTGGATCTGTGTGTATATTGCTTCAATTAATGTGTTCTTATACTGTTTTAGCTGCTATAGTGATTACTCTTCGTCCGTCGTCCGTCCGTCCACACCTTTGAATGACTTTTCCTCTGAAACCTCTGGGCCAATTTTCTTCAAAGTTCTCCTGGAGCCTTCTATTAATAGGGGATTGAAAGTTTGTACAAATGGCCACGGTCCGTTAATCAAGATGGCCGCCAAGCCCACATAAGGTAAAAACGCTTTAAATCTTCTTCTCCAGAACCAAGAAAGTTTCATGGCTGAATATTGGTATATAGGATCAGGGACTCAAGGTTTACCAAGTTTATATAAATGATGACCCTAAGTTGACATTTGACCTTTTTACGGCAATGTCAAATTTGCGTCCCTATGCATTTGTATGGGGAAAATATTTGCGGTTCAGTTTCTCAAAATGTATTAACGACCAATGGCTGAAACATACAATGTATGATCAGAGTAGCCAACCCTTCCAGTTACAATCAAAATTTTGTTCCAAAGGGCTATCTGCCCTTGCGCCTGGGCTATATACATGTATAAAATCTCGTAATCTGTAAACGTCTTATTCTCTAAAACAGCTTGACCAATTTTCACCAGATGTCACATTGCGCCTTCTGCTGAGGATGTGTTATCAATTTGTTCAAACTCGGTTCTGCATCATTAAATAAAATGGTCGCCCATATATAGTGAAAAATACTTTAAATTCTTCTTCTCCAGAACCAAGAAAGCATCAAGGCTGAATCTTGTTACAGATCATTGGGGACTCAAGCTTATCATTATTTGTTTAAATGATGACCCTAAGTTGACATTTGATTTCTTTACGGCAGAGTCAAATTTGCCTTCATATGCATATGTATGAGGGACATATTGAAATGTCAGTTTCTGAAAATAAATTAAATACTAATGACTGAAACTTAAACGTATGATTAAAATAGCAAACCCTTTCAATTACAATGAAAAGTTTGTCCCCATGGTTGTCTGCCCTTGGCCCTGGGCTATATGCTTGTATAAAATCTCGTAATCTTTAAACGTTTTGTTCTCTGAAACGGCTTTACCAATTTTTACCAGATTACACTTTGGGCCTTCTGTCGAAGGCATATTATCAATTTGTACAAACCGTTCTGTATGGTTAAATAAAATGACTGTCATTCCTATGTATGGTACAAAATACCACCAAAACATCTTCTCACGAGCCAAGAAAGCTTCAAGACCATTGACCTTTCTATGGCAAGGTCAAATTTGCAGCCGAATACTCTTGTATGGGGGAAAAGTGGCAATACTGGAAAAAAAGTTGTATGGCGTCTGCAGATTTGCAATGGCCATTTTACTTAGGTGAGTGAATCGTGGCCCATGGGCCTCTTGTTTGGAAACAGGAGCACACATATAACCTATATCTGCGTGTATAACGTCCAGCTTATTCACTGTTTCCGCTGAACAGCTCTTCAATTATTTGTAGACGTTGTAATTTTGATGCAATATTTAATCTGAACGCATTTGCTCTAATCCCCCAAATACTGAGGTTTATACCCTTTAATATGTACTGAGGCCTTTTTCCCACATATTTGATGTTTTATAAAGACGTTATGAATGCTCTTCAGTCAGTAATTATATAGGAAAGGTCACAGTCACAGATAGATAGATAGATAGATAGATATTCTTTATTTCCTCCACTGGTGGAGAGTTACATAGTATTAACATGGCATAACATATAACATACATACAATACATATTATATATGGGTCAAATAGATATGAGAAAGTATGTCACTGAGCTATGTACAATAAGTTGACATAAGTGGCACAACTGCATTATATTATGCCCCTGAGTACCACTAGATCAAACATATGACAACAACCTACGTATAACCGCTGAAAAATCAGCCAAACATTACTTAGAGGTGCACAGTAAGTATTCCAGCTGTAATGCACAACGCCTCTTATACTCAGATGCTAGACAACAAACAAATCATAATTCTAACCACTATTCTGTTGACCTGTCTATCAGCACCGCGGATTGCTCCGCAGTCCCAGTTCACCGCATGTCGCGGCACAACAATGACTGTTTCATTCACCCATCTTTACCACCCTTACCGAAACGAAATGTAAGAGAGTGCTGTAAAATCGGGTAATGAAACAGAATATTAATTACTATCTCGCATATATAACAAACATCTTAGCCTAAGTTTTGCGACCAATCTTGATTTCTCCAATGTAAGATACCCTCCACACACACAGTGCCACAACACTTCGCCGAGGCAACACCGCTCCGACACCTGTTTAAGAAGTCCTGTTTAATTTACAAATCGTAACATGCATTTTTTTTTTTTTTTTATAATGGGTACATGATATCCTATATCTGCTGCCTTATAGTCTTCCTGCAAAATTTGGCAGTACAGTACAGTACAGAACTGAGCAACACCGCTCCGACACCAAGTGTTTGTTGGATACCTTCCAACCAACATTCGAGAATCATCGGGCTGCACCAGGTCGATTAAAATGAGCCATTTTTAGCTCCTGGTAGTTAACATTCTAAAGACTCTAACCTACAAGCATTAGCTTTCATAAAAAAAAAAGAAAAAAAAAAAAAAAAAACTTTTTTTTCTCCCCCTTTTTTCCCTTCTTTTTTCAAAGCCAATACTTGGTTATAACTAGCATTCACCAGTCCATGCAGTTGACAAGTCCAATTCATAAAGTGCTCACCGAAGCAACGTCAAACTCTAGTATTGTCTACGTCCTTGGACGTGAGTGAGATAAGAAGATCTGTATGCCAACCACAATTTATGTAGATTTAAAATACAAATAGATTTAAAGTTTTCACTTCTCTCTGACAAGAGCTGCATAAAATCATCGACTTCTGCCCCTAGAAATAAATTTGTAAGAACAATCAGATCTTGTCTAATCAAATACATATAAATATCAGGACCAAGAGATAAAATATCCTGCCACAGATTTGCTCTCTCTCTGTTTACATGGATACATTCATGGATGCAGTGGTCTACAATATTATCGCAACTCACATTACAGCGGTTACAAACAATGTCCCTAAAGTTTATTCCACACAAATGTGATATAAGTTGTACAACTGAGACACACGGTTTTAAAAGCTTTCTGTTTTCTTTTGAAAATATCCATAGCCAATTTAAACAAAACGCAGGTTGTATGATACTGTATCTATATAGCTCTGGACCCGAGGCGGTTCTAACGAGTACTCACAATCTATGTTTTTTTTGCAAAATAAGAAAACATAATGTATACCCCTGTAAACCTCAGTTTTACTATACAAAAGTCGGGTTTAGGGAGTCAAAATTATATAGGCTGTTTTCTTGATGTAGAATGATACGAAACAACATCACAGAAAGACACACCAACGCAATCCGAACAAACCGAACAGGATCTTCAGCAAACATTCTGCTTTGGAACCGTCAACAGTAAAGCTATTCAGGGGCAGGATGCGTTAACCTGCTTTTACGAGTGCCAACCCCCACCTTTATCTTCTGAAGCACCTCGCAACATAAACACGAAACGAAACTCTATTCGTAAGCACAGCTTAAATCCAACTTCATGTATTCCTTGCATCAATAAAGGAGACCCTGTGCGAAACATATTTAACTTCACAATAGCTGGTGCCACGTTCTGTGAGGCTGCCACAAAACGTCAGCTATCATTCCGGGTGTCTGGTTTGTGCTCATATTTCATTACACAATATACCACATTTCCACATAGACTGACTAAAGAGAAACTTATACTGATTTAACTCTTTCACTGCCACAGGCGATAATAATAGCTTTTGTAAACAGCATAGATCCAGATGAGACGGCTCATTGAGCCGTCTCATCTGGATCTACGCTGTTTGACATTCAGTCTTTCAACTCTACATATGAACATCTTTCCAAACGATAGTTTCTTTTTAATAAAAAGCAGACCACAAATGTCGTCTAACATTTGGCACTGAAAGAGTTAAAAGAAGGTTCATAAGGGAACATTTTCTTTACCTTGCTCGTAATGAGAAACATTTCTTTAACTGTTTATCCTAAACATTATATCTTATGGTCTTGCCTAGACTGGCTCCAGTCTCCAGTGACTAAATATTTCTCTCATAATTCTGTTTGATAAGCCACTAAAATAAAACCAAAAAAAAAAAAAAAAAAAAAAAAAAAATAATAATAATAATAATAATAATAATAATAATAAAAAAAAAAAAAAAAAAAAAAAAAAAAAATATCATGACTATAAAGGCTGGTCACTAGTGACCAGCTTCTATAGTCATGATATTTTGGTTTCATTTTAGTGGATTATTAAACAGGATTATAAGAAAACAAATCAGTCACTGGAGACTGGAGCCAGTCTATGTCTTACCAGAAAGTGTGTAATGCGCTTTCCCTTTATCTTGATAATATGTTTTCTCGGTTTGTACGATTTATACAAACAAATAGTGGATATGCCGATGGGTAATAATTGTCCCTCCTTGTTACAGATTGGTTTCTGTTTTGTTAGGAAAGAAACTTGATAGTGTTCCTTTCTCACGACAACTGACCCATTTATGTTGAAAGGACACTTCTATCTCAACTCTTTAGACTGGTCCATTTTTAAAGAAAGGGTGTCAGTTTAGTTTTGTTATTAAAATCTTTTATAGAAATGCCTGTATTAAATGCAAACATTGTGGACCCTGATCAGACTTCTTATTCAACTCTTTAGACTGGTCCATTTTTAAAGAAAGGGTGTCAGTTTAGTTTTTGTTATTAAAATCTTTTATAGAAATGCCTGTATTAAATGCAAACATTGTGGACCCTGATCAGACGCCGCAGTCTGCGGCGTCTGATCTGGGTCTACACTGTTTGCCAATGACCCTTTTTTTGGGACGCCAAGGCTTATTGAGCATTCACTTCAACCTCGATATTTAGATGACTTATTTTTTGTGACGTTATTACGACCGATGAACATACGTGGCGCTCGTTTTTGTCATTGTTCTCATCTCTTCATTTTTTTGGCGCCTCAAGAAAGCTGTAGCATTTCCTGAGTTTTTTGTTTTATATAGCAATGAGAAACTTTCTTGTCTTCGCTAAATAGTGGCTGTATCATTTCCATTAAACCACAGAATACACAAAGTTCCATCGCACACTGTTGTTTATTGATTGCATGGCAATTATAAAACAGCGTCGTATTAATTTGAACTAAATTTGTTATGTAAACACACTAAGTGAGATAGGCTGTAAATTATCCTATTGCTTCCATTCAGGCAGGTCTAATTTCAATGGACGTTGAACGGTATGATGATTAATTGTAAAGATTCCCTCTTTTCAAGTTTACATTTGAAAGCTGTTTTGTTCCTGTGATAAACAGATAATTAAAATTTTCTGGAGTTCTGTTGGTTTGTGAACGTTTGCAGTATTGCTAATTTGATAATAACAACAATTCTGCAACTAGCTAAACGACACTTTATTTCACTAAAAACAGCAACAAAAACACATTCCGCATGCTCCATTCCATGTAAAGATTGTTTGACCTTCGAGAATTCTGAATACAGAATTTCAGCTGATAAGAAATATAATGTCAAATTTGTATTTCTTTGGAAGCTGAGTTTCAGATTTTAGTTTATTTCTGAATGTCTTTTATATCTATAATTATATCTTTTTTTATGTCGGAGCATTATATGGTTCTTAATGCTCATTCTGTTAGCATCTACACAATTATCAAGGAACATGATGATTTGTATCGGGCACGTTACAATATTCTGTTTAAAATTCTCACATTTCTTTGGTAAGTTGTAGTTTACGTATTTATTGTGTGTAATTGTGCGTTGATTGACATTCTGTTTGAGTTCTTATCTGAGACCTCCTGTTTTTAAGCTATGGTTATGTTAAAAATTCAAAGCTGGAAAAAGGCATAGAATGCAGAAACTCATTTGTGATGGGGTTAACGTAGTATAGTTCAGTAATTAAACAACATCTCCCTAGAGGAGCTTCTACAGAAATAACTCGTCCCTTTATGTGACATTTCATACCATATTTATCCAAAGTATTCGGAAACGTTAACACCTTACCATACTTGTCCTAATATATCACTACTTCAATTTGACTACCTGTTCTTGTTTCAAAACAAACAAACAAAAAAAAAAAAAAAAAAAAAACTCTTGGATGAACGGCAAACAGTGTGGACCCTGATCCGATGACACGTTTTGTGGATTCTGATCCAGATCTTTACTATCTATTAAAACTTGTCGCATCGAATACTTAGTCGGAAACTAGTATCAGTCTGCATCACGAAACCACACCTATATAATGTTGACCCTCTTAAACCCCACTTTTATATAGTAAAACTGGGGTTAACAGGGGTATAAATCACTTTTTTCTTATTTCTGCTCAAAAGCATAGATTGTGGGTACGCGTTAGAACCGCCTCGCCGAGGCGGTTCTAACGAGTATCCACAATATATGTTTTGAGCAGAAATATGAAAAATATCAGAGTTTTTATCTGAAATTTTTCAGTTTTTGGAGGTGAAATTTTCTATTTATTTGAATAGGCGTGTTCTCGTAATGGGTATAAAAAGTGGCATCATAAGCAAGCATCAAGATATGCCCGTATAGCTTTCTTGTTTCGTTATTAGCGTATTCATCCTAAACGTTCGGTCGGTTTATGACATTATTAATGTAGATATCTATCCATGTGGCAAACTGGGGAGTTGTCTTAATGTTGTAACGGAATAACAAATGTAGAACCTGATCAGACTGAAGTTTCATTAGTGTCTTCACTATTTTTTCCAGGCCTGACTGTCCATATATTTAGGGTGAATAAAACGAAAGTCTTTCTGTAACTGTTACACTTTTAATCAGTTACTACAGTGAAGTTTGGAAACTTGGTCTCATCATTGTTTCGGCTTGTTGGAATACATTACGTAAGTTGCGTATAACTACAATGACTGATATAGTGTTAAGTGTGGTTTAAGGGAACGGATGTGCTTTCAGGGAGGCAACTCTGTCAATATTGGTTTTGCCTCTCTTCTGAAAGGGAGTTTACTCTAAAAGGTAAGAATTTGCTCCCCCTGGGAGCAAATTCTTACCTTTTAGAGTAAATTCCTGTACATAAGGGTCGTGCAGTAAAACGAACAAGAAGTCACAAAAGTCTCCCTTGGTGAAAATTTCAGAAGATTTTCCAAGTGTATCCGGTCCCCTTAAAATACAGTTTCAGCAGACAGGGTATTAAATTTGACCTTTTTCTTGTATCTACTGGTGCCTGTGATATGATGTATCCTTGTTTAACTGCTAAACATGACGATCTGTAAGTAGCATATTCATTTTATCGACCTTGGTAGCGCTTTCTGGCTACAGGGACAAGCTACTTATTCAATTATGCCTTATTCTGCGTGGAAATGACAAAATTACACATAATCGTATAGGATAGCTAGTAATTTTGAGTCATAACCATTTAGCTCTGCCCTTCTGTGAGCGGCGACAATAAAAGCTTGTTATGCTCAAGATGGATTTGCATATATGTCCATTACTTTTGAAGTTTGGTTTGGAATGACTCGGCTCATCAGTCTTTGTACTTGGTTGTCTCACTTTAAAGTTCAAGGAGTGAAGCTAATTGCACAAGAATATCGAAGGGTTTAAAAGTGGATTAAACGTTAAGTATGAGAGTTTGTTTCTTCCTGAAGATTTTATAAAGCCACTGAACATAGCTCTAGATGAGATTTTTTTTTTCAACCAAGAAGAATTGATTTTTTAATTTTCTTTTTTGTATTTCTTTCTCGCATATGATATTTTGGCTTTTGAAGAGACTTCGTGAAACGGAGTGTACGATTGTTGTTTTTAATGCATTCTTTGTTTGCAAAATCAATCGTATAGAGTTTTTATTTGAATCATTTTTCTTTTTTCCCAGATAATAGGCTTTCACACTCCTTGAAGACAATTTGCATGAATTGTCAGGGGTTTTTTTTTTCTGGGAGAAATAAGAAAATTATCATCAGTTACTTGTCTGATGAATTCATTACGAAAACACACCCATATAATTTTGACCCCCCTTAAACCCCACTTTTATATTGTAAAACTGTGGTTTACGGGTGTATACATTATTTTTCTTATTTCAGCTCAAAACATAGATTGTGGGTACTCGTTAGAACCGCCTCAGCCTAAGAAATTTTCAATATATTTGAATAGGCGTGTTTTCGTAATGTTGCGCGAAGAGTGGTGGAGGTTTATATAGTCATATTCATTGTCTTTCATTTATACCGTTTAAACCTGTGTTATATTTCATATTGTTCCATGGCACCAGCAGTCATTCAATTTTTAACACAACCTTGGTCCAGCTTGTCCTTGGGGTGGTGTCTACGGTCTCGGTCACTGTCTAATTACTCTTGCTACCAACAAATATATGTCATTCAATTGTGTACATCTTTATATTACAAAATACATATTTCATCTATTGCGATATCTGTATGTACTACAGTTGTTGTCATGCAGTGTTTAGTACCAATTAATATATTCCTACGTTTATCATAATTATTATTATAATTGTTACTATTACTATTATTATTATAATTATTATTATTATTATTATTATTATTATTATTATTATTAATGTTTATCTATTGTGTTATACTGCTCATCTAGTACCCATCATTCATAGATTAAAATTGCCAAAATTGTTTCAGGAGATGATTTATATAAGCTTTAAGCTTTTTATCAGATCCTGTACCATGAAATATTGCGTCTTCTATGTATATGTGAAGAGTTCTAAATAAATACTGTTTAAACCAACACGGGCTACAACTACCCATTCCCGTTTGTAAGCTCTACCGCCCGTAAAAAAAAAAAAAAAAAAAAAAAATAAATAAATAAAAATCTTGGATGAACGGCAAACAGTGTGGACCCTGATCCGATGACTCGTTTTGTGGATTCTGAACCAGATCTTTACTAGCTATTAAAACTTGTCGCATCGAATACTTAGGGTAAATACAGTACTAGTCGGAAAGTAGTATCAGTCTGCATCACGAAAATAAGCCTATATAATGTTGACCCCCTTAAACCCCACTTTTATATAGTATTAACGGGGTTTACAGGGGGTATAAATTACTTTTTCTTATTTTTGCTCAAAAGCATACATTGTGGGTACGCGTTAGAACCGCCTCACCGAGGCGGTTCTAACGCGTACCCACAATCTATGTTTTGAACAGAAATATGAAAAAATATCAGAGTTTTTTATCTGATTTTTTTTTTTCAGTTTTTTTTTTTTTTTCAGTTTCATGTTATCGCATCTCCTCCGAGACCCTTGGTCGGATTATTTCGAGACTTGTCTGTAGTGTTCCACTGATGATCTAGTTGTGCATGCCTAAATTTGGTTCCGGCCGTCTTAGAAATCGCGACTACCCCTTTACTTTACACTATTACAATCTCGTTATCGCATCTCCTCCGATACCATTCGTCAGATATTTTTGTTTTATTTTAAACTTGTCTTGGACACTCCTCTAGTGGTCTAATTGTGCACGCTCAAATTTAGTTCAGGTTCGTCAACAAATATGAGCGCCCCGTCGGCCATCTTTGATTTTTCTCGTTATCGTATCTCCTCCGCAACCAATTTCACCAAACTTTAGTGTATGGTTTCATTTCAACAAGTAGATGTGTCTCCGCAAAAATGATTTAGGTCCGTCGACTAATATGGCCGCCAGACGGCCATCTTAGAAATCGCGACTTCCCTTTATTTTAACAATGTTACAATCTTGTTATCGCATCTATTCCATGACCGCTGGAGGGGTGGTTGGATGAAGCGAAGGTGTCCTGAAGCTTTTGTCACCGGGGCGCCCAAATGATATTGGCTTAAGTTGGGCAAGGCCTGCTGTAGAGGGAGAATGTTCTGGATTTTTCTCGTTATCGCATCTCCTCCGGAACCAGTGGAGGAATTTCGTCGAAACTTTGCATATGGATTCCTCTCAGCCGTTATATGTGTCTCCGTGAAGGCGATTCCATGGACTAGCATGGCCGCGAGAAATCTTAGAAATCACCACTTCCCCTTTACTTAACACTGTAACAATATTGTTATGTCATCTCCTCCAAGACAACTCTTCAGATTTTTTCAAAACTTGTCTGGGATGTTCTCCGAGTAATCTAATTGTGCCTGCCAACATTTTTTTTTGATTCAGGTCTTTCGACAAATATGGCCGCCGCCAGCAATCTTAGATTGGTCCCTTTGTTGCATCCCCTCCGTAACCAGTGGAAAAAATTGTCGAAACTTCGCATATGGATTTTTCTCAACCTCTTGATGCGTCTGCCCGAAAACAATGTCAGTCTGTCTACTAATATTGCCGCCCGACGGTTATCTTAGAAATCGCGACTTCCCGTTTACTTAACACAATATCATTACCCTACCCTACCCTACCCTACCCGACCATACCCTACTTTTATCTTTATTATTTCCCTACCCTGTCCTTCTATCCTGGCCTTTTCTAGCTTGGTATGGTGGGGTAGCGACTTCCCGTTTTCTTAACACTGTATCAATATCCACCCTACCCAACCCTACCCTACCCTACCATACCCCTACCTCAACCTCTACCCTACACTAGGTTAGCAGAAGTTAGGATAGGCTAGAATAGGGCTTACCTTTGCTAGGAAGAACAAGTAAACACGAAATATAAAACTATATTTAGTATCAAATCAACCTCTTCTCTTCACTAGCCTCACGTTTTATATACTGCAAAAAAAAAAAAACAACAAAAAAACAACCAACTTACTTCATGCAGGACTGAGACCATTCAGTGATGCTGCATTTTTAAATGTCAAGAAATTTCTGAGTGTCTTGTGATGTGGAAAACATCCGTTTTTCCCTTATGTAGGATTATAAAACAAGTTTATCAACCACAAACGGAAAGCAGAGACAGGCGGTACTAAGGTTCTTACCGCTGTCCATAATATAGTCATTGATGATACTCAGGAACCGCCACAATCACGAAGCACAGACTTTCCGAGGTACCAAAAGACGGAGAGTTGAGGCACGAACAATTACAAAACCATTACGAAAACATGCCTTTCAAATATACTGAAAATTTTATCAATAAATAAATAAATAAATAAATAAATGAAAAAAAAAAAAAAAAAAAAAAAAAATTCAGACAAAAAATTCTGATATTTTTCATATTTGTGCTCAAAACATAGATTGTGAATACTTGTTAGAACCGCCTCGGCGAGGCGGTTCTAACGAGTACTCACAAGCTATGCTTTTGAGCAGAAATAAGAAAAAGTAATGTATACCCCTGTAAACCGCAGTTTTACTATATTAAAGTTGGGTTTAAGGGGGTCAAAATTCTATAAGTATGTTTTTGTGATAAAACTCCACATATAAAACAACCTTCGCACTACCAATAACCCTCGAGCAAAAACCTGCAACAGAAGATTTTCCTTGGAAGATAGCTATACTGGGGGGATTGGGTTAAACCAGTTTTACTTGCTCAAAACCTCGCCCTTATCCCCTGATACAGTTCCAAACTTTTAACCCTTGTCATGCTGAATAAATTAAGATACCACGCCCCCTTGTGAGTTTTAGCCAATCAGATTGCTTGATCCAGTTTGTTAATACAAGTTTACATACATAATGTCAAACAGTGTAGATCCAGATCAGTTCAGAAGCCAACTGATTTGGATGTACAATTTGCAAGGGCAGGGTATATCCGGGTTCAGCAGGACTAGGGTTAAATAATACAATCCGGCAGAAAACAGAATGCGTTTTATAAAAGCGCCGCCTCCTTCGACAACTACTAAATATATGGAATGTACACACACACAAATGCGCGTCTGCAGAAGAGAGGGGAACCCAAGAGCAGGCTTACAGTGGGAAGCAGAGAACAGGCGCATAGAAGAAAGTGTAGCTCAGTTGTTATTGTTTTCAGGCTAACCAAACATAAGCCTTAATTAAACAAACATACATCAGGCATCAGAGAAACACACAAATAAAAAAATCTTAAACCAATAGATAATTGCAGCTGAGATTTATATCTTATTTCACACGTGCTTTTATAGATAAAACATTTACTTCTTTATTTCGTTTTAATGTGGTATATTGTATTATAGTGTGCTGACGTTTATCAGGAATGCCTAGCATCTGTGAATTGGCTCCTATTTATTTTTCCTAGATACGTTAAGCGAGGCATGTGAAAATTTATCGGAATTTTAGACTGTTCACGTTTGCTTTATTGGCGCGGGTCAACAGAACTCGTAGCACATGTTTGCGGGAGATCTTGTAATACGGTGAATATTTAATAATGCGTACACTGGCCAAATAGTTCCTACAAAGTCTGGATTAATCACGTGTCTAAAGATCTGTCTTTAGAGTGTTCGGATACAATATTTTCTACGTTTTAAAATACGTCGGACGTCATTTGTTATTTCAAAGAGATAAGTAGAGAATTTGTATTTCTCGTAAATTGGATGTAATTTCAAGTTCAATAAAAAGGTATCTATTGTCAGAACGTTCCGGAATGTTGAACAGATAAAGCACGTGACTGTGTTATTACAGTTCCAATTAGTAAAGTGAACCCTCGTTATAACGACAGCATTTGTTCCCAAAGATGCTGCCATTAAAATGAATTTGTTGTAAAGAATCCTTAATGGACAGAATGATATGTAAGAAAGGCCTTGTTTTATTCTTATTTACTCATAGAACATATGTTTTGAATATTTGTTAGAATCGCCTCAGTGAGGCGATTCTAACAAATATCCAAAACACATGTTGCTTGAAGTTTTAATGCAATATTCTTGCATAATTTCTCATTAATTGTCACCCCTTAACCGAAGGTTTCGTGACATTCAAATTGTCATTATAACGAATTTTGTCGTTGTATCGAGTGTCGGTATAAAGAGGGTTGACTGTATGTCTTAAAACAAACGGTATCCATGGGCCTGTTTGATGGTTATCTAGTGAACTAGTTAACTTCGAATGATATAAGTTATATCACTTTTTGCATATTATGTTTGTGTTGAGATTTTACGGTCCAGACATCCCATTGGGGCCATGTCGAGCGCGGTCAGTTTACCTAACCACAATTTTACTGATCAGGCTTAGGAATTTAAGCGGTTAACCAGTTTTGTGCATATTCTTCCATCAGAAACCGAAAACTGCCCTTCTTGAATCAGTGGAACTGAATATTATGTAATACGACTGTACATGAATATTCATGTCCGAAATAATACACCAGTAAGTGATTGTATTATGAAAGTGTTAAATTAATTAATAAATGATTAAATTAATTAATAAATTAATTAAATAACAATAATGACGATGATAATAACGACACACAGAGTTCGTCATATGTTATTTAAAAATGTTGTTATGTGACACTACTACCAATGAATAAATGAATAAATGAATAAATAAATAAATACCTAGGATAAAATCTGAGACTATTTTAGTTCTTTCGATCTTAATTTAAAACCTGTATTTTTACATTTTATCAATCGATGCCACTGAGTAAATAGATTTTATTTTAATACATTAAGATTTGTAGGTTAATAAGACGTTTGAGCCGGACCACAGCAAATTAACTTCTGTGATACTTGGTAAACGATAATGGTAAATAGAATCTGAGACTATTTTAGTCTTTTCGGTCTTAATTTAAGACCTATATTTTTACATTTTATCAATCGATGCCACGGAGTAAATAGATTTTATTTTAATTTATTAAGATTTGTAGGTTAATAGGACGTTTGAGCCGGGCCACATCAAATTAACTTCTGTGATATTTGGTAAACGATAATGTACAATTAAAATGCTGAACGACCTCTTATATCCTAGTGCACTGATGAGATCACGTGAAAAAACAACAACAACAACAACAAAGATTAAACCGTTATAACAATAAGAAATGATCGCGCACTCTTGCAGGCTTCATTGAAAATATATAGACCAACACGTCTAGCAAAAAAAAAAAAAAAACAAAAAAAAAAAAAAAAAAAAAAAAAAAAAAAAAAAAAAAAGAACGTCGGCCACACTGGATCAAGGAAGGATTCTAAAATTCTTTGTAATATTATATAAACCTGAGAAATAATCATAAATAAAGCTGATGATAAGAAGAAATATAAAAAAAAATATGTTGGCACTTTCGGTCATTTTTCTTCTTCAATTTTGACAAATTATTTTTATACATTAGAGATAAATTGAAAACAAACAAAATAAAAAAAAATGGCTGCGAAAATGACACAGTACTATAAAATAGTAATTAAGGTATTTTAAGACAGAAAACTGAGAATGCATGTCCTTTACGGGCCTTTCATTCAGCAGAATGTGCTCTCTCTCTCTCTCTCTCTCTCTCTCTCTCTCTCTCTCTCTCTCTCTCTCTCTATATATATATATATATATATATATATATATATATATATATATATATATATGTCCAGTGAGTATTTCTATTTTCTTCACTAACTAACGAATAAGAATGATAAAACGTGTATCATACTACATGTATTACAACACAATTTGTAGGTTACGTATATAAACTGTGACTAATACTCCAAATTGTTGACAATTACCCTATCCTGCTTCAGTCTGAAGTCCTGTCGCTGTTTCTAATGCCTAATTATTCCATAAAAAGCAGTGTCGCACGTTATTAACAGCCGTGCATTAACCGGCGAAAAGCCGTGTATTAACAAGGCAATTCACGCGCTGCTAATGCACGGCTACGCAACTTTCAATATGATCGTACCGGGGCCACAGATTTGCTGCCGTTACGAGATGTGTACTGCCCGGCCCTAGAACGAACTTAGTCCGTTATCTAATGAAGTAATTATGCAATACTAACGATCAAACATGGTTTTTCAATGCATTAACATTCGCCATGTCCCTTGGGAGGTGTTGAAAACCGCGGCCTTCGTAAATGCAGTACGTAAAGTTAGGTTCTAGGGTGTCTGAGTACATACTTAGTACAATTACGGTATAAAATAATGTTCGGCAAGTGTGCATGTATGTCTTACTGCACACTGTATGTTACAGCTTGTATGTACAAATCAAGTCTTTTTGCAAATATTTATCGTAAATACGGTAACTATTCATGTATTCATTTTTATAAAACTGTTGAGTTGTTACACTTAAATAAACCATAGAAGCTCTTGATCAGTTTCCGCTGTTCAAAAAGAATTATACATTCATTATTATTTTTTTTATCATTTTAGTATAAATGGCAAGTAGGTCTCTCTCGTAAGTCATAGAAAAAATTGATAAATCTTCCGTCTCAACCTGCATTTCTCATAGACGCCTTACAGGGCATTTAGTTTTCTTGAATAGCGTCTACAAAATGTAACGATTCTTTAAGCAGAAAATTCATATTCTGATAATAAATGATCGACGTGTGCGATTCGCACATTTTCTTAACACGGCTCTGCTATACGGAATAATAGTCTTCATTGTTCTCATTTTATTTTGGTTTACAAGGGTATACATTTTTTTTTTCTTGTTTTGCTGAGGAACATGGATTGTGGGTGCTCGTTAGAACCGCCTCGCCGAGGCGGTTTTAACGAGTACCCACAATCTGTGTTTTTAGCAGAAATATGAAAAATATCAGAATGTTTTGTCTGAAAGTTTTCATTTTTTGGTTGTAATTTTTAATATATTTGAATAGTTGCGTTTTCGTAACGAAACTCCGGTAGACTCTGATAAAATGCATACTGATACATAGCATTATATGCATTTTATATTATGCCATTTTGTGTGTCGATGTACTATGTATAAGTCAAATAAAAATATGTTCTGTTTTGTTCTGTGTGAATGCAAAATATACCTCTAATGCTACTACATCAGAAATCAGATTTTACAGAGTTTCGATGTTTTAATACTTGTGCCCACTCTCAGATTATGAGATCTTGTTACATGTAACGGTATTGAAGAGTACACGTTGAGCATTATCACAGATTTTAATTGAAGAGGACGGTTAGCGTTATCTCATTAAACGTAATATTTAGCATTGATTTATCTAATGAAGTAATTTTTCATTCGATATCTGGATGAGCAGTTCATTTCAAAACAACGTTCTTAAAAGCTGATCATAAATAGCAAGTGTAAGATGCGGTTGTTGAAAACTATCAATAAACTCTCGTTTTAGTAAAAATAAATTTGAAATAACAAAAGTGAAAGAAACATGTATATACTAGGTTTATTACTATATATTTATTACTAATGTTACATGTATAAACAGTGGCGTAGCCAGAACGAGTTTATTTTTACGCAAATCCAGGAAAACTTAAAAATTCAAATCTAGACACGCTGCTAAATTAGTGACTACTCTTAAAGATTCTTTTCTTAAAGAGCAGCCTTATTTTAAAGAAGAAAACAGAAGCAAACTATTTTATGTTAACGTCATTTTATTAAAAAAAAAATAAATCTTACGTTACAAATGTACGCACATGTGTATGTGTGTAATGAGAGCTACGCCTCTGATATAGTTATTCTACATTTACTGATCATTCATTGTATATCTGTTTTCTTGTTTATTTCAGTATTTGGATAAAACATATCTGGATTAAATTTTAAATGGAGCATAAACGATAAAGGAAGTATACAATATGTGAAAACGGAATATCCGAGATTGTTGAAGTCACGAATCATTTAGAATGAGTGTGTAAATTCGCATGGTAACTGGTTTTGCGATGTTTTCATCGTTTCTTGATGTTTGTTTCATGGAGATTAATACTATTCTGACAATCATGTTGGAGCTGTTCGTCCTTCTTACTATCTCTGTTACAGGAGGTAAGACTCGTTTCATTCTTTCTTTGTTTTCTATCGTATTTACCCTAAATGTTTGGACAACTTCTAGCCTTACCATTACGAAAACACGCCTATTCAAATATATTGAAACTTTCAATACCAAAGTTTTCGGATAAAAATTCTGAAATTTTTCATATTTCTGCTCAAAACATAGATTGTGGGTACTCGTTAGAACCGCCTCGCCGAGGCGGTTCTAACGAGTACCCACAATCTATGTGTTTGAGCAGAAGTAAGAAAAATAATGTATGCCCCTGTAAACCCCAGTTTTACAATATAAAAGTGTGGTTTAAGGGGGTCAAAATTATATAGGTATGTTTTCGTGATTTCGTGATGATACGTATCTTTAAATGTCAGTTTAAACTTCTTTATTTTGTTTAAATAGAGTAATGTCAGTAACAAGGGTACATACATGTTACACGTTATACATTTTGAAAAAAAAAAGTCTGTTTCTCATGCTATTGATGCCAAAAGCTGTTGGATTGAGTGGCAAACAGTGTAGACCCTGATCAGACGCCGCGTTCTGCGGCGTCTGATCTGGGTCTTTACTGGTTGCCCTGACCCATTAGTCCCAATACTTGGGGTAAATACAGTGGTAAGAATACGTTAGTATCCTATATTTCCGTATTTCATTCGATTTACATGTACAAATGTAATTTACTAGTCTGGCCCCAGACCCTTTCTTTATTTTACTTTTCTTTCTTTTTCTTCTTCTTTTTTTTTTTTTTTTTTTTTTTTTTTTTTTTGAAGGGACACAACACATGTATAGCTTGTAGAATTTTTGTTTACTTCAGTCCCTTGGCTAGCCATAGGTAACTTGAAGTTGGATTAAAGAGGATCATGATAAAAAAAAATGTAGAGAAAGAGAGAAATAGATATAAAACAAAAACGACTGGAGCCAGTCTAGTAATTTACTTTTACTTGAAAATGTCTTTTTATCTCAAGAACGGACAAGAGACACACTCTGCGGCCTGCGCATCCGTCTATTATGGTCATGGGTTTCTGTACCCACTTAAAGTATTATTGGATATCGCAGAGTTAATGTACAATCTGGGACAACGAAAGCAGGCCCTGATCAGACTGTGCGGTTGCGCCTGTCGATCTGGAACGTCGATGTCGACTACATGTGGTAAGGAACTTTACACATGGCATATCTCATTTCATAGTTTCGATAAGAAATGCAAAGGGGCATTGTTTCACAATCATCATCATGATCATTATCATCATCATCATCATCATCATAGTCATCATCATTTAACATGAGACAACTACTAGCTGCGACATGTATAAAGAAGTCTTTAGCATGCATGCAAACCGCTACATCCCAAGACCTCAACTGGTCTGTGCGCTTGGCTGGTTAGATTGGGACTTTCAAGTTTGAAGTGAAAAGGTTTAGAAACTTATGAATGTAAAAGCGAAAAGCGAATGACTGAGTCCTGAGTTTTAAAAATCTTTTCTTCTTGCTCATCTCAATTTAGCGCAAACTTTTAAATAATAATAATAAAACTCATTACGAAAACATGCCTATTCAATATACTGAAAATTTTCCCACCAAAAATAAATGAAAATTTTCACATAAAAAATTATGATATTTTTCATATTTCTGCTCAAAACAGGTATTGTGAGTACTCGTTGGAACCGCCTCTAACGAGTACCCACAATCTATGTTTTGAGCAGAATATAAAAAAATGAGTACCCACAATCTATGTGTTATAGCAAAATAAGAAAACTAATGGATACCCCTGTAAACCCCAGTTTTACTATATAAAAGTGGGGTTTAAGGGGGTCAGAATTATATAGGCGTGTTTTCATGATGTGGACAGCGAATGTCGAAATTAGTCTGTACGTCTGCACAGGCTGATCAACCCATTTTGCAACGCCTTCTGCAGAGAAAGGTTCGAATTCAGTCGGCACATGACGTTAATACTATTATGTAGACTGGCTCCAGTCTCCAGTGACTAAATATTTTTTTCTTATGATTTGTTTAATAATCTACTAAAATAAAATCAAAGTATTATCAAGAAAAATGTCATGACTATAAAGGCTGGTCACTATAGTGACCAGCGTTTATAGTCATGACATTTTTTTGGTTTTATTTTAGTGGATTATCAAACAGGAATATAAGAAAAAGTATTTAGTCACTGGAGACTGGAGCCAGTCTGACTATTATGTTATAAACTCGAGTCAATACAGCAGACCAAGGACCTGTAACTGTGCAGGTATAAAATGTTTTGATTAATAACATTATACTATAAACGGACGGAGCTCGCTTGGGAAGCACTGTAACGAACGACAAAGGCTTGTCTTGACACTAATTGTTAACTAGCCGTAATTACTCTAAATATGTGAACACCTTATCTAATTCCACATGTTGCTGTGTCTGAAATTGCTGGATGTGCGACAAACAGTGAAGACCCCGATCAGACAGTGCAATCTAGATCTGCGTCTACACTATTTGCTCTGACTTGTCGGTCCAAGTATTTAGGGTAATTACGGTATATGTTAATCAATCTTTGCATTTGTCAAATCTGCTTCTGTTAGTTGGGAGAATAATGTTTTTGTTTCAGCGACAGCTGCCGCGGATCCACAGAGAACAATTTGAAATTAACTTTAATGTTTGCTTCTTCAGATTCTTAACCTTTTCATCCCTGAATTTCTGAAGTGGACTCTTCCAGCTTTGAATCTGGTCAGAACCATTGTTCCAAATAGGGTTCTCAGTCATAAATAAAAACAGAAAGGCAAACAGTGTAGATCCTGATGAGCCGTCTCAGCATGATCTACACTGTTTGCACAAACTTTGGTTTGAATGCAGGGCTGAAATGGTTAAATTTCTTATAGCACATTCAGTTTTATGGGCAATAATACTGTATGTACCATTTAATCTACATGAACATTTTAATTTCAGTAAAGAGCAATTGGAGAGGATGGATATTTAGCTTGATTCATTTATTTTTATCGAGAGATTTTATCGTCAAGTTCTGCATGTATATGTATATGTCTGTGAAATACACTTATACTTCCTTTCTGCAATAGGTTTATCTTTGCTTGGAGGCGACGGTAGGTATACGTTTAAGAATAAAATAAAAATACACGACAACCTCTTTATAGCACTATTGTTGGGGTCCATATTATAAACCGTGTTAGTTAAACAACCGTGTTATATCCGAACAAAAATGTATAGATTACATTGAAAAATGACCATTTATGGTCATTCTTCAACATAATCTATACATTTTTTGGATCCATCTTTGAACCGTGTTATATCCAAACCCGTGTTATAACGAACCGTGTTATAAAGGGGTTGTAGTGTAATGCAAACTGTATTTGCCAGAAGTTTGGAAAAACTAAAAAGAACATTATTTTATCAAATGCTAAGATATTAGGGATAAACTAAACGAACGCAAGGTGTTGTTTCTGGTAAGCCTGTGGTTGAGAATATGGCGGAATGTTAATACGATAAAAGACGGAATAAATTTTCTCCATTACAAAAACATGCCTATTCAAATGTACTGAAAATTTTACAACCAAAAAATGAAAGTTTTCAGATATTTCTAAAATATTATAAAATAATGTATACCCCTGTAAACCCCAGTTTTACTATATAAAAGTGGGGTTTAAGGGGGTCAAAATTATATAGGTATGTTTTCGTGATGTCGTATTGTCGCGTTAAAAAAAGTACGTCTTTTATGTCACATTTTGCACCGTTACCTTATAGTTATTTCCAATTTTCCAGTGAAGTCCCGTCAATAACTGATACTGTCAGGATGTTGATTATAAGAATGCGCCAAGCGAAATGTGCCTCCGGGCACGTGCGGACAGCGAAGGCCCAGATCAGAGTGTGCGGGTGCGCACTATGATCAGGACCATCCGCGCGGGGCCAGATCAGACTGCGGGGATCAGGGCCTTCTCTGTCCGCTGCCAGAATATTTGGATACTATAGAATATATCAGGAGAGTAAAGGTCGGATGGGACCTTGCGCACGCGCAGGATGATGCAAAGCCGACTTTATCGTATGCCGGAAGACACTTTTTCGATTGAGGCGGCCCATATGTAGCTCTGTAGGTCGAAGTTAGTAGATGTTGAAAATATACTCCTAAACGGATACAAGTCGGACTGGTTAAATAAAATGCAAAACGTTTCAAAATTAAGGACGTACATGCAATTCAAAAATGAATATGCTACTGAAAAATATTTATTGTCAAGTTTATCAAAAAATGAAAAGTCACATTTGGCCCAGTTCAGATGTGGAATTTTACCGCTCAGGGTCGAAACTGGGAGATATATAGGTCTAAATGTAAATGAAAGAGTATGCAATCTTTGTGATAATAATGAAACAGAAGATGAAACGCATTTTCTAATTAGATGTTCACGTTACAATGATCTAAGGCAGCCTATGTTAATCAGGGCTATGGCAACTAATGACCAATTTCATTTATTAAGTGAAACACAAAAATTAACTTATATTGTGCAAAACTTTTATATTTTTGTTGCTAAGTTTATCGTTGCTGCTATGAACAGAAGAAAATCATGCCTTTATAACTAATGTCATAGGTAATTTGCAACTTTGCTGTTTGTCATAAATTACATTCACATTTAATGTCTGAATATTCTTCACTAAGGTTAAGCACACAAGCGCATGCAATGTGTATATAGAAATAGATTTTGTATTTCCCAAATATCTAAATATGTTTATTTCTCAAAAGTGACTTATAGGCCCAATGCGGCCGGGTGTTGTTAGAATACTCGAATAATATATGTTTTGTACATAACACATGTCACTATAATAAAATTTACTTACTTACTTACTTACTTACTTACTTACTAGTAGTACGATGCAACGCCACTGCTATAGCAGGCCAACTAAACGAATAATAAATTTGTTATTTCGAAATATTAATTCGTATTTTGAATGAACGAATTAAATAGTTATTACAAACTATTAACTAATTTAAATGAATTAATAAGTCATTCAAACGAATTCACAGTTCGAAATAACAAATTAAATCGTTTATTCATTTTAACAAATAAGTACATGTACTTCGATTTAATTGATTGGTCGTTTCACATTATATTTTTTATTATTTCGTTATTTTAATTGATATTTGTTTTCTTTCGCGAATTTTTACATCCATATTCCGAATTACTAATTCATTTTAACGAAATAGCTCATTCGAAATAACGAATTATTTTTTTTCGAAACTTTGAATTAAAATGAAATCAACTTACGAGCTTTTGAATATTGGATTATCACTAAACATGCTGCATTAGTGGTGCTGACTAAAAGCCGTGCAATCCCGCAGACTTGTCGGAATCCATTACGAAAACACGCCTATATATACAAATATATTGAAAATTTCACCACAAAAAACCGAAAGTTTTCAGATAAAAATTCTCATTTTTTTCATATTTTTGCTAAAAAACATAGATTATGGGTACCCGTTAGAACCGCCTCGCCGAGGCGGTTCTAACGAGTACCCACAATCTATGTTTTTGAGCAGAAATAAGAAAAATAATGTATACCCCTGTAAACCCCAGTTTTACTATATAAAAGTGGTCTAAATTATATAGGCATAATTTCGTGATGTCCTTTTTTATGTTCGGTGGATTCTTCTACCCAGTTCTTTTGACAAGCATCATTTATTTAAGGACTGTCATGTTTACTTTATGTTTAATATTATTATTATTATTATATTAAAGGCATTAGTTTTTGTGAAAAGATACATTAATGAAAATAAATAAAGAAGACACCCTTAAATAAGTAATGACCTTCCAAAGAGCTTGGTAGAAGGTCCACTGAGCATAAACGAGTCAGTGTACATCGGGAAACTTATAGCTTGTCGTGTCGGTATAAATTTCTTGCGAGCTTTGGTTTGTCGTTAATTTTTTGCGAGCATTGGTCAGGCGTTCGACCTAAAGAATAGGTTTTTCTCGAAATAATTATTTCATTAAGAGGAATTAACAAATCGAAATAAAAAGAAAATACTTATTTGAAAAAAAATATCGAAATAAAGATTTATTATTTTGATTAAACGATTTACATCCGAAATAATAAATTAAGTCTTTCTAATTAATTCGAAATAACAAATTGATTAATTGTTGATTCCTTCAGAATAAAGTAGGTCAATTTTTGTACTGGCTTTGCACGGAAATAAATAGAATATGGTAGTTATAACAAGCCAAATGCAACAGGAAAATAGTTAAATTTAAACGTCTTTTAAGTGCGTTACTGGACAAACTTGAAAATTGCAACAAATGTTTAGTTAAATCTGATAAAATAAAAGTTAAAAGACTTATCAGCTTCCACAAAATTGAGTTAAAATGGCTGGGAAAGTTTTAGGTGCGACTGGCTATTTTCCAACCCATTCCTGAACGTGTTGAACTGTTTAAATATTTCTTTTGAAAGTGGTCAACACAGAGATCAGTGTTCGCAAATCTTTGTATTGATAATCCGTAAATTCCAGAAGTATTCACTCGCGAACTCACTCACTCACTCATATTAAAGCATTAATAACATAAACGCTACATTTCCTGAAAGGATTTTTTTCCAAAGATACTGTCATGTTAAGTCATGTTAAAATATACCACTCTTCGGATAAATCAAGTTTAAATCATACTGTTGGTGCCAGCATCACTGACAGATAGGAGCCATCGATATAAAATATAAACTCTGACATATGGAAACTAGTTCTATAGTACATCGAACTTCTTTTCTGCTGAAGATGTATGCTCTTGGATCGTTGTTCCACGTAACATTCTAAGATTTTTAATTTTAGTTTGATATTAAACAGCTTTATCTTTCAATTAAACGTCTGCTGGCATAGGATCAGAAAATGCCTTTATAAACAACCATTGACGGATAATAAACATATTTTCAAATGCTCTAGATTAAATTTATCTTAAATGTAGCCTGAGGGGAGTAAAGTAGAATTGAACATGATGAGTTTATTAACAGCAATTTTGGGCTAGACCCTATTGACATTGATGGATTACAGAGATATTCTTACGGCACACACACACACACACACACACACACACACACACACACACACACACACACACAGAACTCATTTATATGTGTCATTACTTAGTCATGTACAGTAACAGTATACAAAATGAAATATGTTGATAGTTAACCCTTTCGTCCCTGAGTTTCTGAAGTGGACTCTTCCATCTTTGAATTTGGGCATGTCCACTGATGCAATTATGTTGACATTGGTCAACAGGGCTGCAAGATTTAATCCGGGTTTTTGATAGAAATTCACATTTAAATATTATGAAAGATTTAAATATTTCACGTTGGCAGCTGTGTATCATGATACAACTTATATATGCGTACATGTACATGCTACAAAGTAAATGGCGCCCATAACAGTTTACACACGTGTACGGAGTCCTTTAGGTAAACATAGATCAATTCATGTATATATTAAAAAAAAATAATTTAAGGGCCACATAGTGCAAATTTCCATGTATACAAACTTTGGCCGGATGTATGGGCAAGACCACAAAAGATATCAAAATATCGTTGAATGTTTCTTTAAAAGGAAGCCCCTGAGTGTTTCCAACAATTTTTTTTAAATAAAAATTTTCATTTTAAAATTTGCAAAAACACTACTTTTTACCCAAAAAATAAAAAAGTTACATTTTCGCGTCAAAAGTGATGTATGGGCTCCCAAATGTGAAAAACTCATAGAGAAAGCCTTATTTGTTATCAAGAAACGCACATTTTGCTAGAGGTACCCTCTACAGATTATTCGTTGTCTATGGGGAACTTTCGAGGCATTTTTAGCCTCTCAAAGGGTTGGTCTCTCTCTCTCTGGCCGTAGCTGTGTGCCTTTTACTGGAATGAAGGCTGAGTTTGCATGACTTTGTGTGTGACAGAGTATTGTTTTCATTAAACAAAGCATTTTTCCGGTATTATGAAAAAACTTCATTTTGGGGTAAAAAATCGTTTTTTGGAAATTCCCGTTTTTCTTAGAATCGTTTGGTCTGGCGTTGTTGGTGCCTTGACACTTTTGTAGCTGAACATATTGCGAACATGCTGAGCTGATTGAAATAGGGCTGAGACTTCCAGTTTTGTCCATGAAATAATTGTAAAACTTGAGAGCTGCATTTTAGCGATAATCAAAGGGGAAATAAAACTGGCGGCCCTTAAATTATTTTGTGGAGTATATTTTAAAAAATACACACAATCATGAGAAATTGATCTTTCAGTTTAAATCAAATTTACACACTTGCAGGGAAGCAAAATTGAGGTTCTTTGTTCAAAATAGTATGTGTGCTTATGTGTGCTCCATCACGAAAACACGCCTATATAATTCTGACCCCCTTGAACCCCACTTTTATATAGTAAAACTGGGGTTTACAGGGGTATACATTATTTTTCTTATTTCTGGTTGAAAACATAGATTGTGGGTACTCGTTAGAACCGCCTCATCGAGGCGGTTCTAACGAGTACCCACAGTCTATATTTTGAGCAAAAATAAGAAAAATATCACAGTTTGTCATCTTAATATTTTCATATTTTCAGCGGTAAAATTTACAATATATTTGTTTAGGCGTGTTTTCGTAATGCGTTTTGATGCTTCACTGATGTTGTAGAGTACCACTGTGCTACCAAACAAATGTTAGTAAGTTGAAGATACATCAGAATTCAAGGCAAGGTATCGCGCGAGTAAAACTGGTTTAAGCCCCGCGCCGTCATACACACACCGAGTACATCACAAAACATGTCTATGTAATTTTGACCCCCTCAACCCCATTTTATATAGAAAAAATGGGGTTTGCAGGGGTATACATTCTTTTTCTTATTTTTGCTATAAAACATAGATTGTGGGTACGCGTTAGAACCGCCTTGATGAGGCGGTTCTAACGAGTACCCACAATCTCTGGAGCAAAAGTAACACTAAAAAAAAACAACATTTTTGCATCTGAAACTTTTCGCTTTTTGCAGCCATAAAAAGTGATATTATATTGAATGGGCGTGTTTTCGTAATGAGTTTTTCTTTTGTCCGGAACGCAAAGGGGTTCCGTTGTTGCTGCTTCTGCCTTGTTTTGTCATTGATTGTTCCTCATATCTTCTTTGTTTGATACCTCGGGAAAGTTCTGCTTCGCAATAATGACAGTCTCTGGATATAGTCACCTATATGTTTTGCTTTCCTCATGCTAAGTATACTCTAAAAGGGAACAATGCTATTCTGTTGTCTTCTAAGCGTAACAAGTAACCAAAAAATGATATTAGATGCTCCACGCAGCGAGATCAGAATGACTGTCAGATCCCAGCGGGCACGCAACGTCTAGACAGTGTCGCATCAACGTTGATGTACGTTGCATCGACGTTGATGCGACGTTGTATAACCGTCATGAGCCCGCTGGGATCGTTCCATGATTTCTGACGTTTTGTCTAGCATTCAAATGACATTATTAAAAAGATGACTTCTGCATATCTACAAAAAAAAAAAAAACACACAAAAAAAAAAACAAAAAAAAAAACGCACACACATCCAAGGCCCTTTCGTGTCGTCGTCCTAAAACTGCGTTTCACTTTTTAGCTCACCGGAGCGTGAGGCTCAGGATGAGCGATTATGATCACATGCCGTCCGTCGTCCGCCCGTCGGTCGTCTGTCTACACCTTTGAACGTCTTCTCCTCTGAAACCCCTCGGCCAAGTTTCTTCAAACTTTATGTGGCGCCTTCTGTTACAGGGGGATTAAAAATTTGTACAAATGGTCACGGGCCGTTAATAAAGATGGCCGCCATGGCCTCGTACGAGGGTCGTGCAAAAAGTTCTGTCACTAACAGGCTTCCTAAGTGTTATCCCAAGTATATTTTAACATGCTTCACTGCACTTGAATGGTGTGTTGAATAGCTAACGATACACGTTTATTTCGTGCAAATTGCTTTCCAACTGACCGAGTTATTTCAAATTGAAATAGATGCAGTCATATACACTGACCAATTTACTTGTTACAATAAGAAACGACCAAGCAAAGGATGGTCAAGAGTCCACCTTTTATATGACAACGTCTCCTCTCATAGGTGTGAGGTTGTTAAGTCTTTTTTGACTTCTGAAAAGGTGAAAGTTTTAAACCATCCACCTTATTCACCTGACCTGAGTCCCTGTGACTTCTTTTTATTTCCAAGGCTTTAGAAAAGGCTTTCTGGAAATAAGTATACGTCTAGAAGTTCTCTTGGCAGCGCTATTTATCAGTGTCTCCAGCAGATACTAAAAGAAGACTATTTATCTGCTTTTCGCGACTGGGTAAAAAGGTTACAAAAATGTGTTTCAGTAAAGGGGGAATACTTTGAAGGTTTGGCATAAAAATATGTTTGATAAAACGTAGCACTGAAGTAATCAGTGACAAAACTTTTTGCATGACCCTCGTATGGTATAACACTTCGTGTCTTCTCCAGACCCAAGAAGCTTTGGGGATGAATCTTGGTATATAGCATCGAGGACTCAAGGTCTATCAAGTATTTGTCCGTAGCTTGACCTTTGACCTTTTGCGGCAAGGTCAAATTTGCGACGGGAAAATGTTGAAAAGTCATTTTCTAAAAATGTGTTCAAGATTAATGGCTGAAACTCACAATCTATGACTAAATTATTAAAAGTTTTTAGTTACAACCAACATTTTGTCCCTTGGAGTGGCGGGGATCTGCCCTTGTCCCTCGGCTATATACATGCATAGAATTGTGTAATTTGGGACTCAAGGTCTACCCAATTTGTTCAAATGATGGTCGTAAGGTTGATCTTTGACCTTTTTACGGCAAGGTTAAATTTGCGCCCCCATACATATGTATGGGGAAAATTTTGAAAAGTCATTTTCTCAGAATGTATAAAATTAATGTCTGAAATTTACAATGTATGTTTAAAGTAGTAAAATGTTTTAGTTACAATCAAGATTTTGTCCCATAGGGGTTATCTGCCCTTGTCCCTTGTACTGCATACATATATAAATTTGTGTAATTTTTAAAAGTCTTCTTCTCTGAAACCGCATGAACATATTTATTAGATTTCACACGGGGCCTTCTGTCGAAAGGGTATTGACAATTTGTTTGCACTCGTGCCACTGAACAAAATGGCCGCCGTGCCCATATATGGTAACAAACATTTAAGAATTTTATTCTCCAGAACCAAGAAAGCTTTGAGGCTGAATCTTGGTATATAGCATATGGGACTCAGGTTCTACCAACTTTGGTCAAATAATGCCATCACGGACCATCAGATGGTCGTAGGTTGACCTTTGACCTTTTACGGCAAGGTCAAATTTGCACCCCCATACATTTATAAATTAGAAAATGTTGAAACAAAATTCATTTTGTAAACATTTATTAAAGACTAATGGCTGAAAATTACAACGTATGGTTACAGAAATAAAACTGTTTAGCTACCGTCAAAAGTTCGAGGGTTATCTGCCTTTGCACCTAGGGTATGCACCTGTATAAGATCGTGAAGTCTTTGAATATCTTCCATTACGAAAATACGCCTATTCAAATATATAGAAAAAATTCAACTCCAAAAACTGAAAAATTTCAGATAAAAAACTCTGATAATTTTTCATATTTCTGCTCAAAAACATAGATTGTGGGTACTCGTTAGAACCGCCAAAGTGGGGTTTAAGGGGGTCAAAATTATATAGGCGTGTTTTCGTGATGTCTGAAACCGCCTGAACAATTTTCACCTGATTTCACATGGGACCTTCTGTCAAAAGGATGTTGACAATTAGTTAAAAAGGTTCCGCGCAATTGAACAAAACGGCTGCCCTGCCCATATGGTAAAACACTTAAAATATTCTTCTCCAGAATTAAGAAAGCTTTGAGGCCGAGTCTTGGTATACAGCATCGGGGATTCAAAATCTACTAAGTTTGTTCAAATGATGATACTAGAATGACCTTTGCCCTTTTTAGGGTATGGTCCAGTTTGTGTCCTAGTTGCTTTGGTAATACTGGAAGACGTTGCATGGCATTTGCAGATACATAATAGCTGTTTGTATCAGGTTAGCGAATCGTGGCCGATGGGCCTTTTGTTGAACACATCTACTTGTTGTGTCACGCGTTCCTCACCTTTCGTGCTCACACACCCCATATATAGTAAGCGTGCTGTATTATATTGTACATTGTATTGATAATGAATCGGCATTGTATTGACAATGAATCGACATCCTTGCTTCCCTGTTCATGGACAGGTTTTGTTCTGTTACTATTTTGCTGCCACAGGCGATAATAATAGGCTTTGCAAACAGCATAGATCCCGATGAGACGGCTCAATGAGCCGTCTCATCTGGATCTACGCTGTTTGACATTCAGTCTTCAACTTTACATATAAACGTCTTTCCAAAAGATAGTTTGTTAAAATAAAAAAGCAGACGACAAATGTCGTCTGAAATTTGGCGCCGAAAGAGTTAATAAAAGTCCGCTGTAAAATTACGAGCTAAGGAAATGATTTACAGGCTATGTGTTTCCGTGATGCTATAATATCATACAAATGAAACATGCCAATAATCCCCCAAAATCAATTCTGTCGTCGAACACCTGTTGTGAGATTTTAATAGAAAAAAAAAAAAAAAAAAAAAAAAAAAAAAACGTGTCAGGTAGAAAACAAAGGCTTACTGCCCACACGAATAGCAGACCGAGCCAATCCGCATAATCTGCTTAGGTGAATGGGTACACCTCTAGGGGAGAGCACTCTGGTCTAATAGATTTTCAGAAATACAATAATCACTTTACAATCTGAAAGATATTCAGAAATACTATAGTCACTGTACAAAAATACTATAGTCACTGTATAATCTGAAAGATATTCAGAAATACTATAGTCACTGTACAAGCTGAAAGATATTCAGAAATACTACAGCATATTTAACCTAAGTATTCCGAGACCTTAACTCCTTACCATACTTGTTTTAAAATTTGAACAAGTACAATTTACTACCCATTGCTGTGTCTAAAAATTGCTGGCTGAGTGACAAACAGTGTAGAACATGACGAGACGCCAAAGAACACTATTTGCTCAGGCCTGTCTGTCCGAAATCTTACGGTTAATACGGTAATCACTGTATGGTCAACTGATGTACATAGAATTTGTAATCAGAATGTCTGCAAGTTATCGCCCTTTACAAAAGGGCGAAAAACGTTCACGTGTATCCGCTCGTCTTGACTGTCACATGTATTTAAGGCACTTTTCTCTTTGTGTGTTTTATACCGGCTTTTACTCAGCCTACTACAGTAGTCATTTATTGTCCTACAGCATAGGCGTAGCGCCCATTATGCACGCTACGTATGCGCGTAATCTGCGTAAGCAAAATCAAATTCAGTCGACTCTCGTTATTTCGAATTCCAAGGGACCCTCTGAAACACTTCGAGATATCCGTACCTCGACATATCAGATTTTCAGAATTGAGGACAAAATAATTCGACCAACCACATGTAACAAATTTATATGTAATTGGACTCTTGACGTTAGAGATATATCGAATATATTGTGGAAAAGAGGAGAAATCTTTTCCACAATATTTTTTACTTGTTGTTAGATTTTCATGTTTCGGCAGGGACCAGATTTTCACTTCGAGATAAGCGGTTATTCGAGATAAGCGAGTTTGATATAACGAGAGTCAACTGTACTTTGCAATAGAGACATACCAAACAGCAAAAAATATTTTGCTTTTTTACCATATAGGTTACTAATAATGAAAATCATTCATCGCTTCCAAAATTGGGGCTACTCTTAAAGGAAAGAATTTGCTCCCAGATTCTTTCCTTTAAGAGTAGCCCCTATTTTCGATGCGATACTATGGAAAATTTTTCCCTGTAGAAGATTATTCCTAGGTGTGCGTAACAATAATTTCGATCTGGTTACGCCTCTGTACAGGTCCGGATAGTCATCACGAAAACATGCCTATATAATTTTGACCCCCTTAAACCCCACTTTTATATAGTAAAACTGGGGTTTACAGGAGTATACATTATTTTTCTTATTTCTGCTTAAAAACATAGATTGTGGGTACTCGTTAGAACCGCCTCGCCGAGGCGTTTCTAACGAGTACCCACAATCTATGTTTGAGCAGAAATATGAAAAAAATCAGAGGTTTTTATCTGAAATTTTTCAGTTTTTGGAGGTGGAATTTTCTACATATTCGCATAGGTGTGTTTTCGTAATGAGCGGAGCTTTTAACTTTTTAGTTTGCTAATCCCTACTAAAGGCCCTGTGGGGCCTAATGTATTAAAGAATCCATGCTAAAAGCCTCTGTCCCTCGGGGGTTGACAAAAATGAAGAACAACAGGTTAACTGAATTATTTCGATAAAATTTCTTACCAACGGCAATAGTGCAATATTCTTCAACTTACTTCCGATTTGGCTCCTTCCCGCCAGTTTGAGGGAACGAAATTTCTGTTCTCTCGAGAAGTAAAATCCCAGCTTAAACACTGTACTATGTCGAGGTTAATTCCGGCTAAAAGCGCGGCTATTTCTCCCGTCTGTTTTTGCGGGAAATAAAAACCCTGGCACATCTACGGAACTGCCAGAAGTCATTGGAGGTTATTAAGCCCCGCTATGTCCCCGATATCTCCGGCTACGTAGTTTCAAATGATTTCTACATAATGTGAGTTCTTAAGCCCCGCTATGTCCCCGATATCCCCGGCTACGTAGTTTCAAATGATTTGTACATAATGTGTAAGCACTAAACGTACATATAAGCAATAATGGGGGTATTTCTTGGGTTTTACATTGTTAAGTATTCTTTTCATGATCAATACTGATTCTATATCAGTCTCTTTAGTCTGTCAGTTCTGCTTCCTTTTTTAAGTTCATGGAAAACGGAACTTTCTTACATCAGATCAATTTCTTTGTAGTTTTTTTTTGTACATTTACGCTTAGCACTCTGGGTAAACTTTCAATAGACGACGTTTTGAAATATTTTTCTTATTTTTTTTTCCTTCAAAACAGGAGTTGACATTTCATGCAAATCGTCTCCATTTTTTCTTATATTCCCCAGTAAAACATGATTCGAAATTTCATGTAAATTGTCTCAAACCAATGGAGACAATTTGCATGAATGTCAGATCCTGTTTTCTGGAAAAAAATAAGAACAAATATCTGCAATTTGTCGACTGCTGAATTAGCTCAGAGAGTTAAGTTTGCTGTATTACTGGGTAAATGTTAAATTTCAGTTGTTCAAAGCATCGTTAGCTTAACGAGCTCGTTAGTGGTCAAACTTGTAACTGTTCTAGTATTTGTTTGTGTTGAGGTTTTACAGCCCAGTCAACCCAATGGGGTCATGTCGAGCGCGGTCAGTTTACCTGACCACACGTTTACTGGGCAGGCTTAGTCCTCTAAGCGGTTAACCAGTATTGTGCACATTCTTTCGCCAGAAACTGACAACTGCCCTTCTTGAATCAGCGGAAGGGAGAGAATGACCGCAGAAAATATTTCATGATCAATCTCCACGAAAGAATGTTGCCGACCTCGGCGGGGGTTGAACCCGCGACCTCCTGGTCTCCAGTCGGACGGCGCATCCAACTGAGCCACCGAGGCCCGCTGAACTGTTCTAGTAAGTACAATATTTAATTCACAGGTATTTTTCCTGAAAAAATGTGAGTAGCTTGCAAAAGCTACTCACATTTTTTTTTTCAGCAAAAATATTAGCGTATATGCCATATTTAATGATCGAAATTTTAACGATACGTTAACTAACGACATCGTTAGTTTTGAACAACTGGGCCCTGGTAAATATAGTAATTGGTTAGAATGTATCAGTTTATACATAATGTATTTACCATACATATTCAGACACTTTAACTCCTTTATATCATAATTGTCCTAAAAGTTGAAAAAAAAAAGTCTATTTTTCTAATCGTTGTTGCGTTTAAAAGGTTCTGGTTGACTGACAAACAGTGCAGTCCCTGTTAAGACGCCGCATTCTCGCTCTTTCTAGTCTGTATACGTACGGTAAAAACGGTGTGTTTTGTTGTTGTTTTTTTTTTTTCATTTTTTTTGCAGGAACTGAAGGGTTTTCTTCCTTCAATAACATAATTGCTTTATATCTGTAGCATTGTTAAGTTTAATTATGCTAAGTGTTTCAGAGTAATTGTTTAACATAAATGTTACTTCAAGTGTATGCTTTGTTTCATTGTACCATAATTTGAATTACATCATCCTACATGTACATGAATTATTAAGTCATCACGAAAACATGCCTATATAATGTTGACCCCTTTAACCCCCCCCCCCCCCCACCCTTTATTTAGTAAAAATGGGGTTTACACGGGGTATACATTATTTTTCTTATTTCTGCTCAGAAACATAAATTGTTGGTAGAACCGCCTCGTCGAGGCAGTTCTAACGAGTACCCACAATCTATGTTTTGAGCAGAATGATGAAAAATATCAGGTTTTCTTTATCTGAAAATTTTCAGTTTTTAGAGGTGGAATTTTCTATATATTTGAATAGGTGTGTTTTCGTAATGGTCCTTGGCTCACTGTGTTTCATCTAGTAGACATATGTGTGCGTGTGCGCGTATCTTTACAGCGATCTTTAAAGACATGCACATTGTTTTGTCAATCATTGTTGTACCTTATTTCCACATATATATCAATATTGCCATTTTCTTATTTCAGATGTCCAAAGCGCTGAGAATATTCCCGATTTTGAGACAATAGGTAGCATTTTGCGCGTACTGCGCTTGCATTATCTAACACACTGCGATTTTCTCTTATCTTACTGATCTTTATTTGTTATTTTGTTTTTACAATATGTTTCTTTGGTTGCCTGCCACAGTGTCTAAGTTGTTATGGATAATACCACTGTATTTATGCTTAATATTCATACATCTTAACTCCCTACTGAATCTTAATTTAAAGTTTGAGCAAGGCCATTTGACTGATTGATGACGTTTTTAAAATGATGTGACAGCTTGGCAGTGTAAACACTGATCTAAGCAGTTTTATCATAGTCTATATCATTTGGTCTGGCCTGCCTGTCCGAATACTAAGCGTAAATACAGTGAAAAATTTGTTATTCGCAAAACTTTTGGAATTGAGACAGCGCACGACAAAACCAACAAAATGGCATGTGCGCCCAGCGAAGACTCAGATCAGTCTGGTCATCCGCTCAGTCTGATCAGAGTCTTCGCTGTGCGTTCAGTGGGTAGCTAAGGACCCAAGCCTCCTTCACGCGGACAGCGAAGACTGATCAGACTGGGTGGATGCCCAGGCTGATCTGACTTCGCTGGGAGCACATACCATTTTGTTGGTTTTGTCATGCGCTGGCTCAGTTGTATCAAATAAAATACATAAGTGTTATTTGAAAGTGAAACAATTCACATTTTGAAAGCTATGTGTTAAACAATAAAAATCGTCAAAACCTGTCTTAAAGCAGATGCGACCTGCACGTTGAGAAAACTAGTTTTACAGCGTTCCGTCTGTCTAAGGCATGCGCAGTTCGATTTTTTGTATTATGTACTGTGGAACGAACTGTGTATTCCCTGATCAGACTAAAAATCGCAGGCAGTCTACATGTACATCCAGACCAACTAAAGACATTGTGACAAATAATGCTACTCTTGTTGGCTGCAAATCTTTCGTGAGTAATAGACAATAAAACACTCCCTGTTTTACTTTCGAAGATGTTTTCCAAAGCTCTATTCAGAGTATTGCGAAAGATTTGGTGAGCCAATGTTTAATTATGCGACTTGTACTCTTTTATTCTAATGTTCACTCAAACTATAATACAAACCGCAACAAGCAAAGAGGTACCTTACTGTATGCGAGCAACGCATGCTCATATCGGTCTGCACAGCCGCACAGTCCGACCAGCGTTGGTTCCGTTTTCGCGTTGGGTTATTGAAGGGCCAACTATTTCCTTAGCGAAATACACAGACTCTTATCAGACTGCGCATGCGCGCAGTCTGATAAGAGTCTGCGTATTTCGCCTATTCGAATGCAACCTTTCTAGCTTGTCGCGGTTCAATCAGGCACTAATGAATAGAGCAATGAAAAGCGTGTGTTCTGATACTGTGTAGTTTGCGAGGCCTCTGAGCAAATTAGTCCATTCATCACAACTGATCAGCATGTCTTTAGATGACAGCTAAACTTGAAAGGGTTTCATGTCAAGTACATCATTGATGAAAATGATCAACGCGAAGGGGATTAATTGAAGAGTCCTTTATGTTTTATTTTGTGAAACGGAAATCGATTGGTATCGTGCGAAAGCATACAGTCGATTGTTTAACAACTGATAGTCATATTTGATGACTGTTTGCACTGACAAATGTAAAACGCAGCAGCGGACGGTAGGATTTAAGATGCAATCTCAAGCGGTTTCTCTACGTAGCTAACAGCAAGTAAATCTGTATTAGAGCGGACGGTAGGATTTAAGATGCAATCTCAAGCGTTTACTCCATGCAGCTTACAGCAGGTAAATCTGCACTCGAGCAGACGGTAGGATTTAAGATGCAATCTCAAGCGTTTGCTCCACGCAGCTTACAGCAGGTAAATCTGTATAGGATTTAAGATGCAATCTCAAGTGTTGTCCACGAGGCTTTCAGTAAGTAAATCTTTATTCGAGCGGACGGTAGTTTTAAGATGCAATCTCAAGCGTTGTCCCCACGTAGCTTACAGCAAGTTAATCTGTATTCTATGGTTTAAACAATTCACAAAAAAAAAAAAAAAAAAAAAAATGGACATAACTACATGTTTTTTTTTTCAAGCTCAAATTTGTTCCGTGCTTAATCCATCACTGCCTTGCATCCCATAAAAGGGACGTTGATAAACAGTTAAAACTCTGATCAGACGCCACAAAACACGCCGTCTGAACAGGGTCTGCACTGTTTGCATTAGGTACAGGAATGTTTATAATAACTGATAATATTAAAAAACAACAACAAAAAAAACAACAACAAAAAAACAACCAACTAGACACTCCTTAACCCTTCTCTTGCTGAACACGACATGCCCTGTCATAGCAAACAGTGTAGATCCAGATCAGTTGGCTTCTGAAGAATCCAACTGATCTGGATCTGCATTCAGAAGCCAACTGATCTGGATCTACACTGTTTGTCATTATATATGTGATTTTCTATCAAAACCCCGGATCAAGTAATCTGATTGGCTGGAAATTAGAAGTGGGTGTGGCAGCTTAATTTATTCAGCGTGTCAAGGGTTAAATTGCAAATAAACCTGTCCAAAGAGAGAGGTCGAAGACTCTAATATGCATACACACGTTAACAGTAAAACCAAAGTGCAGAAGGTTCAAATGCATTCTAAGAAATGTTTCCTGGATCCCTCTCAGTATGTTAGATAGATTTTCTATATATTAATTATCTAAATGCTGATAAATAAACGTTTAAAACAGCAATTGATAAAACGTTCCTCGCATCAAATTAACTACGAAGTGTATGACTGTATCTTTTAACTCTTTCACCGTCACAGGCGATAATAATATGTTTTTCAAACAACATAGATCCAGATGAGACGGCTCATATGAGCCGTCTCATCTGGATCTACGCTGTTTGACATTCAATCTTTCAACTTTACGTATAAACTTCTTTTCCAGCGATAGTTCGTTGAAAAAGAAAAGCAGACGACAAATGTCGTCTGAAATTTGGCGCCGAAAGAGTTAAAACGTCAAACAGTTTTTGCTTGAATATTAAGATATTTCGCTTCCTGTAATGATATAGGAAAGTTGATAAAACAAAGCCGACACGGTGCGAAAGTAAACAGCCGCATAAACAGACTAAGGGAGATCCGTCGGTCATGGCACGTATTCGAACATTGCAAGTAGGTGTTTTAGAAATTTCATCAGCAAAGACCGGTCTGAGTGTCTCAGTAGATCGTCCGCCTTCAGGTCGGGAGGTTGTGGGCTCTGTCTCCAGCTGCCAGGTTATAGGAAAGACTATCTGAAATCCGTTCCAGCTGTTCTTTCGCTTGGCATTTACCGTATTCGACCTAATTACCGCACATACCTCTATAAGCGCACAGTCAAGCAATTCCGTAGTCTTCAGATTACAGCCAGTGTACTTTTATCTACTTCTTTATAAAGGCATATGTTGTGGGACCCATTTGAATAGCATCGACTTGTCGATGCAATTCAAATAAGTACCCACAACATATGCTTTTATCAAGAAAATCAGAAACACACACACACACACACACACACACACACACACACACACACACACACACACACAATATCACGTAAGCATTTGTCCTTCGCTAATCTTTTTAAGTGTCCCCTTAGTATACTATTAGGTGGATACATATTTGACCACGAGTTTTTCCAGAAATTTTGAAAAAAAAAAAAAAAAAAAAAAAAAAAAAAACCTAAGCGCAGGGGACGGTAATTTGGTCGAATACGGTAGTTGTAAGGAAAACGCCAAAGACAAGCCTCGCATGTATCAATATTATACCACTTGTGTCGGTGGCGGTGGCGGTGGCGTTTCAAGGTGGTTCCTCTGTTGCAGTTCTTCTTTCTTCTCGTGTCGGCGGTGTCATACATGTCGTTTGGTTTGAAATTGTTTGTTCCTCACCTCTATTTCTTTTGATGTCTCGGAAAGATTGTGCTTCCTGCCTCCTGATTGTTCCTGTATATCTTCATTAATATATTTCTGGTACATGTAGAATCACATCACTGTGTCTAGGGCGTGACACTGCAATGAGCCGATTATAGAGGCACCGTCTTACCGAGCCAGCGACACGAAATGGCGGCAATATTTTTTTTTTTATTCACGGTGACATATATAAAATCTATAAAGGTTGCCCTTGGAAACCAAGAACACATAACCGATCGAAAATCGAAGTCTCGGCTCATTTGCGACTCTTCATATGACCTTTTAATTTGCAGGGCCCATATGCCCAGCGGATTTTGATTTTTCTAGATACCAGAGCCAAGTTGTTCAAAACTAACGATGTCGTTAGTTAACGGATCGTTAAAACTTTGATCATTCAATATGGCATATATACTAATATTTTTGCTGAAAAAATGTGTGCAAAAGCTACTCACATTTTTTCAGCAAAAATACCTGTGAATTAGATATTGTACTTACCCAGAACAGTTAACATTTTGACCACTAATGAGCTTGTTAAGCTAACGATGCTTTGAATAACTAAATGGATGTCAAGGGAAATAATAAAAATAATAATAATAATAATAATAATAATAATAATAATAATAAAAGAAAACAAACAAAAAAAAAAAAAACAACAAAAAAACTGCACTATGATGAAAGGTGTTATTTTTTGTTTTCAATTTTGTTCGTTTAAGAGTCTCTAAGCTAATTTACGGAATGAAAGTAAACAACCATCTAAACAGTTCGGAGTGAGCCAGTTACACTGAGTTTTATTAGAATATTGCAAACCTTTGAGTTTGAAATTTCATCAGATAGGAATTATCCAATCGTAATAGATTATATCAATGCGGTTAGTGTTTGCTTAATTTGAGAACATAACATACGGTATTGCCTTTTGACGTTTAATAATCAATAGCAAAAACATTATTAAGATTAAAAAATATTCTCTTCAGAATGCTTTTTACAAAATGGGCGTTTAATTACTGCCTTTGATAATTCTTTGACAGATTCATGTGTAAAGAACACCCGTAGAGATTGTATTTCAATATCACTGGTTAAATACAATAATATTTAAATATGATTAATATTGTGAATGAAGCTTCCAGTACAAATTGCTTAAATATTGATCAAGCAGATAATACCGGAAAAGCGTATTGGTTGGTCGGTCGATGTCAGGGAAATCGGGGAAACTGGTGCTAAAATAGTAATAAAAAAGTATTTCCTTTCACTGTTACTGCCATTAGGATGCGGTTTGTGGCCGTTATAATGTTTATTAGAAGCAATTAGTGTGTGGTTTAGCCAAAGCATTTAGAAACAAAATATGATATAGTAACAAGTCACAAGACAAAATATTTTGACGTAAACGTCTAAGTACCGGCGCAAATTTTGTTCATGTTTACATAGAGATATGCGACAAGGGTATACTAAAGTTTAATAAATTTTCAATGTAACAGGTAAAAAAGAACAACAATGTGATTCTTTAATGTTAGCTTTTATTACGCTTTATGGAATTTCTTGATTGAAATGAAAATAAAAATAGACATTAATCTGTTTAAAACACAGTTTGTTATAAGATTTTTTTTTTATATTTGCCGGGATCGTCACAAACCTACGATCCCGGCAAATATAAAATGTCCTTAGTGAGCTAATCGAATAGTCTACCATATATAAAAATCCAAAGCTATACTTAGAGACCGGCGCGATTCTCGCGCGGATCAATAAAACGAATGAAAATGCTGCTACGAGTAAATTCTTGAATAAACATCTTTGTACATTTAAAAATATATAATTTATCTGTATTCTTTGAATTAGCGAGAAACACATGGAAATTTACCATATTTACTCTGTGTATTGGGACAGAGGAACCTAAGCAAATAGTGTAGACTCCGGTCAGACGCCGTAAACGCGGCGTCCGATCAGAGTCTATATTATTCGCCACTCATCCACTTATTTGAAGACACATGAGCAGGTAGTGAAGTAGAGTTGTTCAAACAGGATAAGATTGGTAAGGATTGAAGGTAAACCGATACTTAGGGTAAAAATGGTAGTCATGTTAGAGAAATTGCGTTGAAGCGACAGGCATGGCAAACTACACATAATATTACCTGAGCCTCAATATGAGAAAATGCACCTTTTTTTAACACACAAATCCGCACAGTCTGACCAGAGTACTGTGCGGATAACCAAGGCTCTCTGATATCTTCAGGCGGAAAACAAAGATTCGAATCAAACCACGAAGATGCGTACCATTACGAAAACACGCCTATTTTAAATATATTGAAAATGTCACCACCAAAAAACTGAAAGTTTTCTGATAAAAATTCTTATATTTTTCATATTTCTGCTCAAAACATAGATTGTGGGTACTCGTTAGAACCGCTTCGAGGCGGTTCTAACGAGTACCCACAATCTATGTTTTGAGCAGAAATAAAAAAAAATAATGTATACCCCTGTAAACCCCAGTTTTACTATATAAAAGTGGGTTTTAATGGGGGTCAAAATTATATAGGCATGTTTTCGTGATGAATATGAGAAAATGCACCTTTTTTTGACATACAAATCCGCACAGTCTGACCAGAGTACTGTGCGGATAACCAAGGCTCTATGATATCTTCAGGCGGAAAACAAAGATTCGGATCAAACTACGAAGATGCGTACTTTAATCAGAGTCTTCGCTGTTCGCAATATTGTAGGGTACATTTTCGCACGTTGTGAATCACACTATCAGAGGCACACGCTGTTATTTTTGTAATCGCTGCACATACACATCTGACATCTTTCATGGAGTTACTATGTTCATGACACTTTATTCATTTGTAATATGTTTTCTTGAACCAATGTCAGACCGTTCATCTTGCACACTGTCCGTGTGTCCATAAAGTCTTCCGATATTATTTGAGCATTAGCATGAGGAAAACGGTATTCGAGGTAAGCGAAGCCAAAATAACGAGAGTCGACTGTGTTTACAAATAAGATAAATCTGTGGGAAGAAAGAAAGATTCTAGTAAGATTATATCAGTCGCTATTGAATTTCCTTTATCAGAATAAATGTTAGCCGGCAACAAATGTCTTAATTCTAAGCTGAAAGAGCAGTAAACAGCTGAAATGAAAAAGAAAATAAACTATGTGATGATAAAATCGTGTTTGACACGTATTAACCCATTTATGCCTCGCGTCCCATAAAAGGGACATTAGCAGACAGTATAGACCCAGATCAGCGCCGCAGAACGCGGCATCTGATCAGGTGCTACACTGTTTGCATTAAGTACAAGAATGTCTATAAAATATGTTAATAATAAAAACTAACCAGACACTCCATATATTGGAATGGACTGGTCCGAAGAGTGTCGGTAGAATAATCCATTTGGCATAAATGGGTTAAATAAAAACAATTTAGCATAAATATTATTCACCTATATGTATGACAGAGAGCGCATGTTCCCAGTAATCACAGTTTAAGAGGAATGAATACACTTTAAAGGGAAAAAAGACAACTCTGTCAATATCGTTTACCTCCCTTCTGAAAAGTGTCCACTTTACAAGGAAATATTTTGCTCCCATAAGGGGCGAATTCTTTCCTCATACTCGTATAGTGAATCCATTTTTTGAAAGGACTGGAAGGAAAATAAACACAAAGTCAAAAGGTATCTCCCTTGTTAAAATGAAGGAAAATTGGTCAGGTGTATGAAGTCTTCTTAAGAAATTCTGTACAGTTAAAAGATAATATTGGCCACGGCAGGCAAAACTTTGTCTTCAGGCATATGCAGACAACGTAAGTTCAGATCAGCGTGCGCATCCGAATGTATGAAAGGAGAGCAAAGGCCCGGGTGATACTTTAAGTGCGCATGCGCAGGATCTGAATCTGCACATTTTGCACATTTGAAGACACTTTTCGCTTTATGTGACCCATATAACGATGAGAATAATGTCACTAAGTCAATAGGATAAGGTAGGGTAGGAACCTATAAACCAGCCAGCGCATGACAAAACCTACAAAATGGCATGTGCGCCAGCGAAGACTAAGATCAGCTTGGGCATCCGCCCAGTCTGTTCAACTACTTAGATGTGCGCTCGAGCTTTCTTCATGCGAACAGCGAAGACACTAATCAGACTGGGCTGAAGCCCAGGCTGATGTGAATTTCGCTGGGCGCACATGCCATCTTGTAGGTTTCGTCCTGTGCTGGCTCAAATGTTATCAAATAGATATTGTTTTTGACTGAGACCTGAATTTGCTAAACCAAGGGAGCAGAATAGTTTTGACAGTGTTGTCTTCCTTGAATTCGAACCGTGTGTAAACGAAATGCATTGACAGGCATCTCAACAGTATCTAAAATATGGTTAGTAACTGATGCAACGAAATGTTTTGATGTTGGATGGCTACATTTTACTATCTTGAAGCAAGCAGTACGGCATAAATGATGTCCATTTAAATTCAGCCAAATGTTTTAGGAACGTTCTTAACCCTTAAAGCGCCAAGAAAAACTGAAAAACTGAATCTGAAAATGTCGTCTGTTTATGTCGTCTGCTGAATATTCTTGCAAACTTCTCAAAGCTATTTTTTGCATACCGGCAAACAGTGTGGACCCAGATCAGACTGCTCCTAAGGAACAGTCTGATCTGGGTCCACACTCTTTGCAGAAATGACTTTTAAAATCACAAGCAGAAGACAAAGCAGACGACAAATGTTGTGATTGGCGCTTTAAGGGTTAACACTTCGTGATTTTGAAAATTGTCACTTCACTAATTGTGGCAATAGATGTATACATGAAAATTGTCACTTCACTGATTGTGGCAATAGATGTATACATGAAAATTGTCACTTCACTAATTGTGGCAATAGATGTATACCGAGCCAGCAGGCACATGACGTAAATATAACGTCGCCTCAACGTCATGACGTTGCATCGACGTTGAGGCGACGTTATATTTACGTCATGTGCCTGCTGGGAGCTATAACATTATTAATACATACAGCACTGAGCTGAATGTTAACGTTTTAGTGCGTCGAATCCGACATCGTCTGGCAAAATACTGGAAGACTTCACTACAATAATTTGTTATATTTGTTATATTTTGTCATACCATCGGAAATAATCCATAAAGATGTAATAAAAAGATACTTAAGCAATCCAAAATCATTGTTTCGTATGGCTACAATTTTCCAATAAAATGTTGCATTCTAGACAGAACGCAAATTCTACATACATTAATATGCCATATTAAAATGTTTTGTGATTTAGTCATACAAGTAATAATAGTTGCCAGAACGAAACAAAGCACACCGTATAGGTGTTTATCATTTATGAATTCATTTTTCAAATATACTCTTTCAGAAAAATCTTCTTTTTTTTTTAATTTCATATACTGTTGAGATGCTTTTGTAAATACAAAAATAATACGAACCATCACGAAAACATACCTATATAATTTTGACCCCCTTAAACCCCACTTTTATATTGTAAAACTGGGGTTTTCAGGGGTATGCATTATTTTGCTTTTTTCTGCTCAAAAACATAGATTGTGGGTACTCGTTAGAACCGCCTCGGCGAGGCGGTTCTAACGAGTACCCACAATCTATGTGTTTAGCAGAACTATGAAAAATATTAGAATTTTTATCTGAAAATTTTCAGTTTTTGGTGGTGAAATTTTCAATATATTTGAATAGGCATGTTTTCGTAATGCGGCCCGGAATGCACATAAGTGGGGGCGGGGTCGGGGTCGGGGTGGGGGTATAGATAACACTTTCAAGGGAGACAGCCCTTGTCGAAACTGTTTTTATGTCTCTGAAACGAGTTCTACTCTAAAAGGAAATGATTTGTTTCTCCTTTTATAGTAGATCCCTTTTCTATCGAATTTCTGCTCTAAAAGGAGAGAATGTGCTTCCCTTGGTAGAAATTGTTTCCAGAAAGAGATTAAAGTAAAATTTCAGTTAGTCTCGCGTTCTTGAACTGTATCAAAAATGGGATGATGTTTTATCCTATCTCTGAATTCATGTTGCCGACACTAATTCAGAGACACGATGAAAACTCATTTCATTTTTGATCCAGTCAAAAACCGAGAGACTAAATGAAATTTTACAGACTGTCAGATGCCACATTTTATGATCGTATTAAAACCATGTATTAATTTATTAAACCGTTCTTGAAAAAAAAAATATATCTATTTTGATGAATAAAGAGCCCTTAAAACGTTTTTAAAGCAAAACTGTCCTTTGTCACATAATAAGGACCCTATAATGACTGTTTTGCCCCAAAATAAAGACCCTATAATGGTTGCCAAATCAGATTTACTCAAAACATAGGAAACAAAACAATGTTAAACTTTATGATAATTAAATATCATTTTAACATTACGAAAACATGCATATATAATTTTGACCCCCTTTAACCCCACTTTTGTATAGTAAAACTGGGGTTTACAGGGTATACATTATGTTTCCTATTTCTGCTCAAAAAACATAGATTGTCGGTACTTGTTAGAACCGCCTCGTCGAGGCGGTTCTAACGAGTACCCACAATCCATGTTTTGAGCAGAACTATGAAAACTATCAGAATTTTTATCTGAAAATTTTCATCTTTTTGGGGGGATAAAATTTTCAATTTATATTTGAATAGGCATGTTTTCGTAATGCAGAGTCAGAGTAATATTTACAAATAACAGGTATTGTAAAGAGAAACATCCCCCACTAATGAAACAACTGCTAACAGAAGCAATAGTTTTGAGTAAACAGACAAAAAGCTGAAGCAATAAAAAGCAAAAGTACATTTCAAGAGCGAAACTTTTGCTGCGAAATCTGATGTGTCTAACAGTCAAACATGTAGTCCGTGTTATTGAACTAATTATTATGTTTGTGAAAGTAATAATTATAGGACAGACTGACTCTCCATAATCAACACACGATATGTCGTGGTGGCAAGGCGTGGAGTGTAAGATGGAAGGAATAAAGTGGAGAGAAATAATAAAATAATGTATTTTTGCACAGTTTATTTCACAATAAAATCTCAACGTTTCGGCTGATTAAAGCCTTTTTCAAGAGAGTTAAGTTCTTTCAATGCTACACCATCTTCTCATCAATACTGTCAACCATTTTAAATACAGATGTTATCATCTGATAACATCAATAAAATCAATAAAGTTATCAATAAAATAATGCCTTTGAGGTGTATGTGCAGCGAATAAAAAATACGATGATTTCAGCAATCATTCTGCACTGGAAAAAAATTCTTGTAAATATAAAATATATCAAGAACCTATGACACTGAAAACAAGCATACATTTATCTACACTTGAGTTTAAATCGAAAAGCCGAACAAAATGTACAAAATGGTTGCTGAAACAATGAAATTTGCAAACGTTGTTTCCTGTGTTAATGATACCAGACTACTTTATGTGTTATCTAACTGTACACGTGATCCGGCAATAGTCGTCCATTTATATACTGTCCCCAAAATAAAAGTGCAACGTTTCTGAACTGAAAAGAAAAGGATATTCATAGTCCGTTTTTTCTGTTTCAAAACACATTTATCTGAATACGTTGGTCCACAATTTCTTGCATGCATACTTTATGTTAAGGAGAGTAATCAAATCAAATGTGAGCCAGCGCATGACAAAACCACAAAAATTGCATGTGCGCCCAGGGAAGACTCGGATCAGCCTGGACATCCGCCCAGTCTGATCAGTCTTCGCTGTGCGCTTAGTGGGGTAGCTAAGGACCCAAATTTTCTTCATACGGATAGCGAATACCTTGATCAGACTGGGCGGATGCCCAGGCTGACCTGAGACTTCGCTTGGCGCACATGCCATTTTGTGGGTTTTGTCGTGCGCTGGCTCATGTATACTCAATGACTTACATGCCTGTTTAACCCTTGTCCTGCTGAATAAATTAAGAAGCCACACCCATTTCTAATTTTCAACCAATCAGATTACTTGATCCAGATTGTTGCTATAAATTCATATACATAATGGCAAACAGTGCAGATCCAGATCAGTTGGCTTCTTCAGAAGCCAACTGATCTGGATCTACACTGTTTGCTCAGGCAGGGTATACCCGGGTCCAGCAGGACAAGGGTTAACATATAATATCAGTTTTACAATTATCATATGTTAGACATAATAGTAAAGTTACGTTTCTTTTTGGAGTCAGTACCATCTTAACTCTTGGATATTTATCCGCTATTTGATAAAATCGTTTCGCTATAATATATTTGGGCAATATAGCATAAATAGTGCATAAAGTCCAAGTGCCATCTATGTTAATTTATAGCTGCCTAACTTAAGTATTTGGACATTTTAACTTCCTTCCATTCTTGTCTTAAAAGTTTAACAAATCCATCTTACTATATGTTCTTGTATCTAAAAACTGTTGGATGAATGGCAAACAGTGCAGATTCTGAATAGACGCCGCCTTCTTTTGCATCTGATCTTGGTCTGCATTTGTTGCTCACAAATGTTTGTCTAGATGCTAAGGATAAATATAGAATGGAAATAAGCTGTGCCTAATACGGTCATCAAAATAATTGTAAAAAGAGACGAATTCCGATATACATGTATGCGTTTTGCTTTTTTTTTTTTTTTTTTTTTTTTTTTTTACAAAACTGTATTTAGACCACAACCTGTCTGTTGATCGCCCAAATAAGATCATATGTTTAATGCATATAATCATATATTATTGCATGACTACTGCCGGATATTCTCCAATAATAACGCATGTTTATTTTCTTCAGCTGACGTCATCACATGTTCCACAACCGAGATATATTTAGCACTACTATACTTCATAAGCTAAAGGTCAGAATAAGGTGCACTTAGTCTTAGGCTAAAATACACCAATGGTGTGACCAGTGCATAATTTTTTCGTACACACAAATGCAAGAAATTTAGACTTATTCCAAAGACGTTAGTAAAGACGAATCTACATTTTTTTTTTCAGTTTGGCAAATATGGCATTGTTTTAATGATAATATGTTGTTAAACCAATCTTTCTACCATGATACAAAACTGATATCCATTCAATATTACCACATGAAACAGTTCTAAATTCATTTGAAGAACGGTGGATTGGTTTCTCATAAGTACAGAAGGAATGTAGTGAGGAAAACATCGATGTCTCTCATAGTTCAAGGGCTATTTCCAGACTTTAGTTTGCAGCACTGTTCTCGGGAAACAATGTATTGTTCTTCTTTCTTGCCTCTTAGTCAAAAGTGAAAATAGTGAATTCGTCGTCTCTAATTTGAATGAAGATGTACATTTTGGCCAGCGTTGTCTGTAGTTTCGTGCGACAAAGGGTATCATTTTTTCTGACCTTACAGCTTAGATCTGTTCTCACATTATATATACAGCTATGTGTTTCTTTCAGCACCGTTTCAAAATATAATTTTGTGAATTTCATGTATCACCTTTTGTACATATTCTACCAACACGCACTTATCTCTATATGAGAAAAGAAAGAACATATATTTCAGTGTTGTGACGCACCATATACATAAAATACCCTGATTGGCACCAAATATATAATCATACACACTTTCGATGTTTATCTATACATGTAACAGTTGTTGTTCTCCGAGTTCACAAACTATTCCTATATATACAAATCGTATTATTTTAATACAGCATTTCATTTACAGGTTACCCATTATGATATACGCTCCGCCCTACCACAGACAAATCCGATGTATTTGGATGCATATTATATTCCAGATTTATACGCAAAAATACTCATTACGAAAACACGCCTATATAATTTTGACCCCATTAAACCTCACTTTTATATAGTAAAACTGGGGTTTACAGTGTAAAAAGTAAGTGTATTTGAATAGGCTTGTTTTTCAGTACAAAGCTGCGCAAAGTGAAAAAAACTGGCCTCAAGGCATATACGGACAACGGTTGCCCATTCAGTTTGCGTTTTACCGTATTCTGATCATGACAGATTCTGTCCGCTTGCAGAATTGTCGTATACTGTAGAAGATATGAACTGAGGACTGAAGTCCTGATTGGCACTACGAAAACGCGCCTATTTAAATATATTGAAAAAATTTCACCTCCAAAACTTGAAATGTTTTAAGATATAAAGTTTGATATTTTTCATATTCCTGTTCAAAACATAGATTGTGGGTGCTCATTAGAACCGCCTCGCCGGGGCGGTTCTAAGGAGTACCCACAATCTATGATTTTGAGCAGAAATAAGAAAAATAAGATATAACCCAGTAAACCCCAGTATTACTATATAATAGTGGGGTTTAAGGAGGTCAAAATTATATAGGTATATTTTCGTGATGGAGACTATAAGCATGCGCAAGCTGATCTGCGCCTGCGTATTTTCCAGTGCTCAAAGACACCTTTTTACTTGTAAAAAGTAATGTAACAGTGAATGACAGCATCAACCTGCATATGCACGAGGTTCGATGATGGTTCTCTTTTTCTGGATACTGTAGAAGTATGGGTATCCATTAACAGTGCTCTAGATAAGGTTTTAGTACAACGTGTATTTTACTCCCAGCTTTAAAGCTTATAACTTTAATGTCCATTTGCAGTGCTTAACTTTTAAAGAACCAAGCATAAGTGTAGCGTACAAAATTCTATTTTCTTTTTCACGGAAAATAAAGCTTGGCATTCCACGTGATATGCGTACAGACAATTCACATGAAATGCCAAGAAAACAATGGAAGATAAAGCGTGGCATTCCAAATGCCAAGCTTTGTTTTCTCTGAAATACAACAACAGCAAAACAACCTAGATTGCATAAATTTGTCATGAGTAATGATGGCGAGTGTTTTAAGGGTGAAACCCTTTCTGATCTAGTATACTGCTACTACAAAGTACTCACAAAAAATAAATGTGTAGGAAATTGCTTTATGTTAAAAGATGTATTTAAAAGATCACTGAAAATGTTTGCAATAACAATAACAATAACACTCCCTTTTAAAGCCGGCCTCGGTGGCTCAGTTGGATGCTCGTCCGACTGGAGACAAGAGGTCGCGGGTTCGACTCCCGCCGAGGTAGGCAACATTCTTTCGTGGAGATTGATCATTAAATATTTTCTACGGTCATTCTCTCCCTTCCGCTGATTCAAGAAGGGAAGTCTTTCTGGCGAAAGAATGTGCACAATACTGGTTAACCGCTAAGAGGGCTAAGCCTACCCAGTAAACGTGTGGTTAGGTAAATTGACCGCGCTCGGCATGACCAATTGGGTTGAGTGGGCCGTAATACTTCAACATAAACAAAAGTCCCTTTTAAAATGAGTTTTCTGAAAGGACATAATAAGCCCGATTGGGAGAAAAAAATATTTTCTGTTACGGTAGACCCCTTGTCATAAGAGACTTGGTGTGTAGAAACGCAGACAGGGGTCACAAAAGTTTGCCCCCTCATATAAATGGTGGGACATTGTTTAAATGTGTCCATTCACCTTAAATCGCTCGCACCTGTGTCATTAATCCTTAAAATGCCAAGAAATCCTGCATCTGAAAATGTCGTCTGTTACATGTCGTCTGCTGAATATACTTGCTAACTTTTCAAACCTATTTTTGCATAGAGGCAAACAGTTTGGACCCTGATCAGACTGCTCCGAGCAGTCTGATCTGAGTCCTTACTGATTGCAAAAATGACTTTAATACACAAGCAGATGACAAAGCAGACGACAATTGTTATGATTGGCAGTTTAAGGGTTAATTAAACATATTTGGCAAACATTTACATGTATACTTATCTTAGATTTGAACAGTTTTGTGCTTTGTTCTGTTTTGCAGCAGCAGGAAAATGCAGCGTTCCTATAAAATCTTCAGGCTGGCACAAATTTCTAACGCGCTGCAATCATGCGCAATAAAATCATTATCGTTATTTTTCAATTATAATTATTTTTGTTTTCAGCTGAACTGGTGGGACGTCATACCGTATTAACCCTTAAACTGTCAATCACAACAATTGTCGTCTATCTTGTCATCTGCTTGTGATTTTAAAGTAATTTTTGCAAACAGTGTGGACCCAGATCAGACTGCTTCTCTAGGAGCAGTCTGACCTGGGTCCACACTGTTTTCCTGTATGCAAAATAGGTTTGAAAAGTTTGCAAGAATATTCAGCAGACGACATAAACAGACGACTTTTTCTGATGCAGGTTTTCTTGGCGTTTTAAGGTTAATCTAAAGTATTCACTTTTGGTAAAAATAGATCTGTGCAAACAATGTACAACCAGATCAGACAGTTGCGCGGTCTGATCAGGTTCTACATGTTTATCACTCATCAATCAGCTTTTAGACGCATCAGTAGGTAGTGAAAGAGACTTGTTCTAATTTTAGAACAAGTATGGTCTGACTTTACCGTGTCTTACTAGGGTTTATACGGTAATACTGAATATGAAGTAATAGTCGTTAAGCTTTATGATGTACAGTATAATTTACATGTTTAAACTTAAACTTTGTCTGTTGCAAATGCCTTTAAGTATCGCACGACATTTGAAAATATTTTCGTGCGTGATTAAGAACCCCCAAAAAACAAAGATTACCATTGCATTCTTACTGGCATTAACTTTTGTCCCTGTAGTTTGACGAAACATGAACATTTAACTAAGTTGAAGGTTTGCTAATTGCAAAGTGCAAAGTTGGACCCAAGCTAGCATCTTTATAAATCTATAGCGGGCCGTTATCGGCCCGTCAGCTACCCTGACGGGCCGACAACGAACCGCTATAGATTTATATAGAATGCTTACTGGGTCTATTGCAGGATATATATTAGAAATCTATGCTCTACGTGTAGACTAGCTCCTAGCCCTTTATGTCAGTATTATCACTCCTTATATAAGCCGATTCAAATTTATGTATGATATCTTGTATAGCCAGTCTCTAATAGTTGGTCTCTGACATCGGATATCTCCAAGATGAGTTGCTGCTATCAAAGAGGTGAGGCAAGCAGTAAGCAGTAGATGACCCTTAGTTCATTAAGCAAACCAATAAACATAGTTAATTGGTGGAAATGATATTGATATCCGACTAGTAGCTAGTCTACTCTACACTTTATACCGTATCTGGAGCTCTACGACGTCTCCTGCGAATATTGAGCATATTCCAATTTCAGTCCTTTTAGGGTTTCCGCACTCCGTTAATACATACATTGTACAATAAATTCCCAATAATTCTGGTAGGCTTAAAAATTTGACCTGGACCTTTACTGTTCGCAGTTATACTGAACATCACGAAAACATACCTATATAATTTTGACCCCCTTAAACCCCACTTTTATATAGTAAAACTGGGGTTTACAGGGGTATACATTATTTTTCATATTTCTGTTCAAATACATAGATTGTGGGTACTCGTTAGAACCGCCTCTGCGAGGCGGTTCTAACGAGTACCCACTATCTATGTTTTGAGCAGAAATATTAAAAATATCAGAATTTTTATCTGAAAACTTTCAGTTCTTGGTGGTGAAACTTTCAATATATTTGAATAGGCGTGTTTTCGTAATGAGGCCTTTATTTTCAGGCGGGTCTGAGGAAGCAAGTACTTTATTTGGCCTAAACGATTCTCAGCTATCATGTGCTCATTTCTTTGGCATCTGGGAAGATGCTTGTCCTCTCGCTTGCATTAGCCCCATTTATTCCTGTTGGATTCTTTCATGTTTAAAATTGGACTCGTCCAATCAGCATTTAGAGAGGTGTTAAACAATACTGATTCTACTCTGTGTACTTTAAAGACAGACAGTGCAGACTCTGATCAGACAACGCTTCTGCACAATACGACAACATCTATTCGGTACTTAAAAGTATATTTTACAATTATGCAGTTTTAATGTGTTCCAACTTTTCATGTGTAATTCCATTACGAAAAACACGCCTATTCAAAGATATATAGAAAATTTCACCTCCAAAACCTGAAAATTTTCAGATAAGAAAACTCTGATATTTTTCATATTTCTGTTCAAAACATAGATTGTGGGTACACCGAATTGCCTTGGGAAAATTTTCAGATAAAAACTGTGATATTTTCATATTTCTGCTCAAAACATAGATTATGGGTACTCGTTAGAACCGCCTCGGTGAGGCAGTTCTAACGAGTACCCACAATCTATGTCTTCGAGCAGAAATAAGAAAAATAATGTATACCCCTGTAAACCCCAGTTTTACTACATAAAAGTGGGGTTAAGGGGGTCAAAATTATATAGGTATGTTTTCGTGATGCAACGGTAAATACATGTACAGTGTAGTACATACCTTGATCAAATTCCGCGATCTATAGCATCAGCTCTGCGTCATTGCTGTTTGCCAAAGTAAATGGTTGCTTTACAATACTAAAGCTTATTGTATAGTTCAACAAACCTGATCAGATACCTGATCTGTGACTGCTTTGCTTTTCAAAATCCACTTTCTTGGAACATTGCGCCTTACTCAGCTAACCATTTCAGCCCGAAGATTAAAACCAGTACATGTGCAAACAGTATAGATCCAGATGAGGCGTCTTGTAACGAGCCATCTCATCAGGATCAATACTGTGTGCCATTCTGTTTTTGATTTTAGTATGAAACCCCTTTTTGCATCATTGGACAAGCCCAAAATTCAAGAATGAAAAAGTCCATCACGAAAACATACTTATATAATTTTGACCCCCTTAAACCCCACTTTTATATTGTAAAACTTGGGTTTAAAGGGGTATAAATTATTTTTCTATATTTTGAGCAGAAATATGAAAAATATCACAGTTTTTTTATCTGAAAATTTCCAGTTTTTGGAGGTGAAATTTTCCATATATTTGAATAGGCGTGTTTTCATAATGAATTTCAGAAATTCAGGGATGAAAGGGTTAAAGATTTGTAGGCGCGCAAGGCAATTCGGTGCACATCACGGTATGGTACGAGAGAACTTTCGTTCCAGGATAAAACAGTTTGTGTGATCAGGAGGTTTCTTTTGTCAGAGAGACTCCGACACATCGCAGCCACGTAGGCAATATTACCTGAGGCATGGGCCAACTGCAAAGGCTCTAGTTAGCCTGCACATTATGCGAGTCTGATCAAAGTCTTCTTTAGTGATCGAAACGTTTTACAAATTCCAATGATGACGCATGTGTAAGAAGGCAAGACGGTACTGTCAGGACCCTTTTCTGACGTCGCGGTACATACGAATGCTTTCATATCCATCTGGGAACCAGCCACGTGAAATTGACAGCTTTGGTTGATTTAAGTATTTCAAAGACCATCGCAACACGATGCCAATTTAGATCTGATGTCAAGCGGCACAAGTCGCAGACTGGTCGATACTCTATTTTAGCCGTACCAACCGAAAAGGTGTCTTTGAGCATGCGCGAATTGCACAGACTCAGATTCATCCTACGCATGCGCAAATTCTCATCCGGGCACTTGCTTTCCATTTAAATATTCTATAATATCCAGTGATTCTGTTAGCGGACAGCGAAGGCCCTGATCAGCCTGCGCAGATGCGCAGGCTGATCTGGGCCTTTGCTGTCCGCATATGCCCGAAAGCATGTTGTCGCATGGCGCGGCCCGTTTACTTATGCGTGATATGCGATTTACGGCTGACTTTGATACATTCTGTACTTGATTCGTCTTAAAAACCTGATTGAAATATACGGGCTTTCTCGTAATGCCTTAGCTAGACCAATTAGCCTGTAAATTAAAGAATTAGTAAAGTTTGCTGTTGGAATTATGCCGTTTTGCTAAAGCATTGCTGCCTAAACCAGCCGTTTTCGTTGCCATATTTACCCTAAGTATTCGGCAAATTTAACTCCCTGCAATGTATTCAGCTACCTTACCGCCCTGCCACACTTATCCTAAACAACTATACAAATACATTTATCTCTTGTTTTCTGTGTCTAAAATTGCTTGGTTAGTGGCAAACGGTGTTGACCATGATCAGACGCCGCATTTTACACAGGCTTGTCTGTCCTAATACTTAGGGTAAATACGATATTTGAACTTTAATGGTACATGTACATGATTACCAAGTACACTTTTAATGTGCTTAAACGCTTGATGTACTGTTACATTCACATGACATAATCGATCGTCCGGTTTCCGGCGCATTAGTCCGATTCTCCAAGACGTATCCGTGAAAAGTAAACCGAAACTGAGCACGAATAACAGAATGTAAATTTACTAGACTTGACAAACTTGTTTAATAACATAAGAACATCCAACTGACATTGGAAACATTGGCCCCAAGATGCATATAGCCCGCCCCAGTATGTACTTGTACACGGATGTGTATATCAGGGTTTGGAGTCATTTGGTATAAAATTTGTTGAATGATGAAACTTTGCATGAATTGAAAGGGGGATAAAGGCATCCTTAAATATCAGAAAATGTCGCCCTGGGTCACATACAGGTTGTTTCAGGTTTAATAAATTTTATACATATCAACAAAATTGTAAAAAGATGAGATAAAATCAAACGTTATAGCCATATTCTTAAGACTTCCAAAATGGTTTTAGGAAAATAAAACATTCTTAAAACATCAGGGCCCAGTTGTTCAAAGCTAACGACATCGTTAGTTAACGATTCGTTAAAATTTCCATCAAGTGATACGCAAATATGCTGAAATTTTTTGCTGAAAAAATGGGAGTAGCTTTTGCAGTGCAAAAGCTACTCCCATTTTTTCAGCAAAAAATATCAGAATATTGTATATTGAATCCGCTAAAGCAGTTAATGAAATGACCCTTAACGAGCTCGTTAAGCTAACGATGCTTTGGACAACTGGGCCCAGATATCCATGATGTCTGCAACTATGATGTGTTTGTATCACTCGGGCGAGTGAATTGTGGCTCGCGGCCCCTTTTTCTGGCAATTTAATAATGATAACACGCGAAGGCAGACGAAGAGAAAAAGATGGCCCATCATTAAACAATGCTTATACGAAACAGTCGTATTATCGCTGGACATGCTGGATCGGAATTATCGGTATGATTAATTCTATAAATGAATTAAGAATGCAGGTATTTCCTTGGACATTTTCATCAACGGATATTCTGCGCATACATACATGTATATGTAAATCTTGAGTATGGCAGTGTTACAAATTGTTTTCGGTATTGAACAAACACTGAAACCATTTATGCCTAGCGTCTTATAAAAGGGACATTGGCAAACAGTGTAGACCAAGATCAGACGAGCGTTCTGCGGCGTCTGATCAGGGTCTACACTGTTTGCATTAATTACAGGATTTTTTAATAAAATATACTACTAATAGAACTAACCAGACACCCCTACTATTGAAAATGGATCAGTCCAAAGATTTGATGTAGAAGAGTCCACTCGGCATAAATGGGTTAATTCTATAAATGAATTAAGCATGCAGGTATTTCCCGGACAATTTGATCTACGGACATTCTGCGCATACATTTATGTAAATCATGAGTATAGCAGTGCTACAAATTGTTTTCGGTATTGAACAAACGCTTAATCCCTGTTTATATCCGGGATACTCAGACACAAGAATGTATAATTTGTTAAGCATTAAGCTTTAGGAAGTGTAATTTCGCATTGATTTTCGATCGCGAGGTAATGGTAATCACTATTCCTGCAAGAATAATTATTTCTGCTTCCGTGCCTCTGGTTTTTCTGCCCAAAATTGAGACGAATTGGTTCGGCTCTTAGCCGCAATACTAACAAAAGACCTATTGTTTTTCGAGCATGCAAACAAACTGTATATCAATAAATACACTTAGACATACGGAGATTCTGTCGACATTTGACAGTGTAAATCATCATTTATATCTCCTTTATGAAAATGATTTATTTCCAAACTTGTCTTACCATTTGAATCATAGTATGACTCCTTATCAGATTTTAGAGAAAATGCCGTCATGACGTGTTCTATACCAAACGTCTCGACTTTAATGTACGTTTATATATATTAAACCAACTGAACTAAATAGCAGCGAATTTGCATTGAGCATGTTGAGAGTGCTAACCAAAAATTAGATGAACATGGTCAATAAACAGCATACTAAAACTCGGATGATATATGTAATGAAATAATCTAAGCGGAAACTTAAACGTTTATAGTAGATGACATGCAAAAATATGCGTAGTTGTGTAAAAGGGGATAGGTGTCCATAAGGCCCCTTTTTCTGCCCCGTAACAAGTTTCATTTTTACTGATACATTTCCATATAGTGTCCCATTTACTAGAATAATATTGATCTTGCCCTAGTTTTAAAATAACATGATCATGAAAGTGGATAGGGTAATCCAGTATGAACCTGAGATACCATATTTAAGACATATAGTCGCCGCTTTGTCCGTCCATCTGACCGTCCGTCCGTCATACTTTCGTCCGGAGCATATCTCTAAAAGTATTGAAGGTAATTTAATGAAACTTGATACACTATTAGTGGGTCATGAGGGGATTACAGAATGCAAGAACCATAACCTTGTCACCCCTATTTACAGAGTTACTTCTTAATTTTTTGCGGTAAAAAGCTTGTCTAATTTTTGCGGTAAAAAGCTTGTCTAATTTTTGCGGTAAAAAGCTTGTCTAATTTTTGCGGTAAAAAGCTTGTCCGGAGCATATCTCTGAAAGTATAGAAGGGAATTAAATGAAACTTGATACATTGATAGACGGCCATCAGGGGAAGTGTAGAGTTTAAGAACCGTAACTCTAACGCAAGTAATTTCAGAGTTCTTTCCCTTTCTAATTTTGCAATAGTAAGCTTGTCTGGAGCATATCTCTAAAAGTATTCAAGGTAAATAAATGAAATTTGACACACTAATAGAGGGCTATAAAGGAAATTGCAGCGTGCAAAAACCATAATCCTGTCACCAGTATTTACAGAGTTACTTCCCTTCTTAAGTTTTGCAATAAAAAGCTTGTCCGGAGCATATCTGAAAGTTTAGAAGGGATTTAAATGATACATTGATAGATGGCGATCAGAGGAAGTGCAGAGTACAGGCAAACGGGCCTGAGAGTCCGTCTGTCCGGCCGTCTGTCCGATTGGAGTTATCTCCCTACTAATACTCGGGATGCACGCCTTATTTTTTCATGTCTTTTACATTCTTTGTTGAAAATCATTTACTAGGGAAAACAAAACTGAGATTCTTAGTCTTATGGTTTAAGAGTTACAGGCCTTGCAGAGAAAGGGTCTAACATTCCTTACTTTTGGATTCCTTGTTGAAAATCACTTACTAGAGAACACAAATTGAATTTCTTAGTCTCATAGTTTAAGAGTTACTGACATTGCAGGCAAAGGGCCTTATATTTCTCATTTTAGTTGGGTTCTTATTTAACTGGAAATGTGTCCAAAGTACGCAGATGCCCCTGCATTGACGTAGGCTAATTTGGCAAGGTTTGCACAGTTTTATAGAGGTACCCAAAGCGAGGGCATCTGTATACTGTGAACACATTTCTTTTTTGTACATTTTACAGGCTTTCAAATGGATCTATATAGTCATTTGTCATTGGGCCTTCTGATGCCAAGGCCACCAGCGCCTTTGATTGCAATAATAATAAGCTTGACCGTAGCATATCTCTTAAAGTATTTTACTCTTTCACTACCATACCCTCTCACTACTGCGCATCTTCGGGGAGCATCCTTCGGTTTCACCGATTCTCTTGTTTAGACACTGTTTCTCTTTCAAATATATCACACCTAGTAATAACTTCTTTTGTTTATTAGATAATGCCTTAGGTAATATCCTATCTCCCTTACCTCACTTTAAAGAAAAATATTACATCTGCAGCATCTCTTTTATGCAAATCTCTTTTATGCAAATCTTCATTTTTTGTTAATTTTGCATCTTGGAACAATAAATCCTAGCCTTTTTTCCGGAACTGATTTGTGAATCATTTTGAAACTTACCTGAAAACAACATTGGGACAGTGCAAGGAGATGAGTAAGTTTTGGTGACCTTGACTTTATTTGCAAGGTCACATGGGCTGTCAAAAGGGCAGGTGCCTTTTAGGCTAATTTATGCCTCTTAAAAGCCTCTTTATTTTCTCTTAATATATTGTCTAAAATATATGTTTAGCTCAGTTGAGTACGAAGTGCTAATGGTAAGCTAGTGTGCATCGTGCATCGTCCGTCATGCATTTTGCTGCGCGAACAATTTGCTATAAATGACACCTACTCCTAAACGCCTGGGTCAATTTCAGTCAAACTTTACAGGAATGCTGCCTAGGTAGCCCTTACCAAACAATAAAATGAATAAGATGGCCACAAGAGCTAAAATTAGAAAAATAATATTTAAATGACAACTCCTCCTGTACCATTAGAACAATTTAAATCAAACTTCACAGGTATTTTGTCTGCGTATTTCTTTACCAAAATAGCTAAAATGGTTTCGCTCTTATAAACAAGATGGCCACCAAAGAACAAAATAGAAAAAAAAAGAACTTGAAATGACAGCTCCTCCTAAACCCTTTCAATCAAACTTCACAAGAATGTTGCCTAGGTGACTCTCTACCAAAATAGATAAAATAGTTCTGATTCATTGAACAAAATGGCCACAGAGCTAAAAGAAGACAATCTTTGAATGTCAAATCCTGTTACACCTTTTGGCCAATTACAATCAAACATTGTAAGAATGTTTGTTTTGATGATATGTTGATACATTTTAATAAGGGTCGTGTGAGTCAGACCATGAAACTCAGGTGAGTGTTTAAGGGCTATCTTGGCACTTTCGTTTATCTAGAAGCATCTTGGTTTTACAACGAAAGTCACAGATTTTGAGTGAGATAATCATGAAAATGGGTAGGGTAATTCCGCATGAATCTAAAGCATCATACTATAAATTATGAACCTAAGGTCTATTACCCAACTGCATGCATGGTAGTTAACCAAATCATGGTTAATTACTTTGCTTCCCTCTTTGGTTTCACTCCGGCTTAGGTAAAGACTTTCAAGAAAGTCGGTTGGTGCTTGTGCTCTGGCTCTGGTCGGGCCCACCGGAATCCAACTGTTGGTTTTCAGCTCTTTCTTGCTCTAGAGTCCTCGTCGGTGTTTCATCTCTGTATGCGTTTGATTTTTAGCTCGCCTGAACAACGTTAACGAAGAGTTATTGTACTACCCTCGGAGTCGGCGTTGGCGTCGGCGTTCACATATGTTAAAGTTTTCGTTAAAGTTTTTAAGACCTCATTATTTCCTAACCGTATCACTGATTTGATTCCTCTTTAGTGTGATGATACATATTGGTACTATCCCCTCCCCTTTAGGTCACGTCAAGGTCAAGGTTACGGACTTAGAATTTTCATGTTAAAATTTTACGTCAAAGTTGTTAGGATCTCATTACTTCTAAACCAAATGATGGATTAAGTTCCTGTTTGGTATCATGATAGATACTGGTCAAAAGTTTTAACAGCATCATTAGCACTCATGATCGTAACCTTGAGGTTGAGGTAACAGACTTAGAACTTAAATGTTAAAGTTTTCGTAAAAGTTTCTAAAACCTCATTGTTTCCTAACCTTATCACCGATTTAATTCATGGTTGGTATGATGATATATATTGGTCCAAAAGTTTGCCCAGTTTCATCCTCACCCCCTAGTTCATGTTCAGGTCAAGTTCACAGTCATGTCATAGTTTTCATGAAAAAAAATTTACGTCAACGTTTTAGAACCTTATTACTTCTAATCCAAACGATGGATTCAATATATATGTGGCATCATGAAAATACTGGTCCAAAGTTTTTATCAGCACCACTAGCACTCATGACCGTGACCTTGAGATCGAGATCAAGATTTATAATTTTAAAAATGTTAAAGTTTTCGTTAAAATGTTTAAGGCCTCATTATTTCCTAACCGTATCACCGATTTGGTTCATCTTTGGTACGATAATACATATTGGTCCAAACTTTTGCGCAATGTAACCCCTCTCCACCCTCAGGTCATGTCAAAATCAAGTTAACGGACTTAGAATTTTCCAGAAACAAAATGTGTAATATCAGGCGAGCTATCTTGTTATGTTCTCGGATCTCGTATGTTGCACTAATGAGTTTGAAACCCTTTACGCGGTCTGAACAAATGTTTTGTGTATACCACGGCAGAATTAAGGGCAATGGTTATGTAATTTTTTACTGATCGTTCAAAGCGGGGCTTCTGCTGTGGTTTACTATTTCTGTCATTGTTTGTCTTGGCATTTTTGTCCTTGTGAAATTTCTATTTTGGATAGCCGTTCGGCCAATTTTCGGGAACAAAACTGTCCTTTTGGCTTTCTGTTTGTAGTGTTTTGATTGTGGTGACGTTGCTTTATGTGCGTCCTTCTTTCCCTTTGGTGTCTTGGACGGAAGTAGAGAGACACATTGGCAACATTCTTGTGAAGTCTGATTGGATTCGCCCAGTGGTATAGGTGGTGTTGTCATTATTATTATTATTATTTTTTTATCTGACAGCTACCTTGTTCACTGGAGCAAAATCGTTTCAACTATTTTTGTAGAGAGACACCTAGACAACGTGCCTGTTTGATTTAAATTGGATCGGTGATACAGAAGGAGGCAATATATACTGAAAGGAAAAAGAAACGCAGGGTAAATTTTATTCCTAAATTTCATTCAAGTTTGAAAAAGTTTGTTAAATATTTTACTATGGTTACAAAACGGTACATGTATGAAACAAAAGTTCCAAATTTCATTGGTTTGTGATCAACAAGTCTCGAGTTATTGAAGTTCATTGGTAGCTACCCCCCAAATCTTGAAATCAAAATCAAACTGAAAATCAATATCGGGTGTGCCCCCCTCTTGCTGCCGTTGCTGCCCTAATTCTCCTTTGGATAGAGTTAACCAAAGCATTGACAGTTCGCATCGGGATGTTATTCTATTCATCGATCAACGCATTCCTTAGTTGTGCGAGAGTTGCGGGGGGATTTCGGCGCTTCCTAACCCTTCTGTCGAGCTCATCCCACATGTGCTCTATTGGGGTCAAATCTGGACTGTACGGTGGCCATGCTAGTGGTGCGATGTTATTGTTTGCCAGGAAATCCTGACAAACTCGGGCAACATGTGGTCGGGCATTGTCCTGCTGCAGAATCAGATTACGTTGTTGCACAAGCGGGACTGCAACAGGACGCAAGATCTCATCCCTATACCTTACTGCGGTCATATTGCCCGCAACAATAATCAACTGTGATTTTATCCCGTGAGCAATGCCTCCCCAGACCATAACGGAGCCACCCCCAAACCGATCCCGTTCGACAACACAGGCGTCGGCAAAGCGTTCTTCGCGACGTCGGTACACACGACGTCGACCATCTGCGCGGCAGCAACGGCAGCAAGAGGGGGCACACCCGATATTGATTTTCAGTTTGATTTTGATTTCAAGATTTGGGGGGTAGCTACCAATGAACTTCAATAACTCGAGACTTGTTGATCACAAACCAATGAGATTTGGATCTTTTGTCCCATACATGTACCGTTTTGTAATCATAGTAAAATATCAAACAAACTTTTTCAAACTTGAATGAAATTTCGGAATAAAATTTACCCTGCGTTTCTTTTTCCTTTCAGTATACATGTATTAGGAGAAAATGAAGACTTTTGTTAAGTAGCATAAAATAAGTCTAATGGGCACCTGCTCTTTTGACTATCCCATAGCCCAAGTGACCTGAAAGTAAGATCAAGGTCAAAAAAACTTAGTCATCTTTTTGCACTATCCCAAATTTATTTCAGGTAAGTTTCAGAATAATTATCATTCAGTTCCGGAAAAAGGCTAGGTTTAATATAATCCCAAAATGCAAAATTAACAAAAAAAAAAAAAAAAAATAAAATAAAAAATGAAGAGATGCTGCAGATGTAATGTTTTTTCTTTAAAGGGAGGTAAGTGGGATAGGGTATTATCTAAGGCACTTGTCTAATAAACAGAAGAAGGTATAACTAGATGTTTGATATTTTAAAAGAGAAACATTGTTTAAAATATGGTACCTCAGGCTCATACTGAATTACCCCACCCAGTTCCATGATCATGTTACTCCAAAACCAGGGCTCACGTTGCAAAATCAATACCGTTTTAGTAATGGGGAGGGGCACTATGGTAATGTATCAGCAAAATGAAGACTTGTTTCTGGACAGAAAAGGGGCCGTATGGACACCCCAGCCCCGCTCCGCCCAAATTTGTCGACGGTGATATCGTAGGTTGTTGTCTTTGATAAATAGAGTATATTATGTCTAACCAGCTTGCTGCATTTAGACGCAAATCAAAAACATTTTAATTCCGAAACATATAAATCAATTTCCATGGTTTTCATTTTTTATCTAAGTCGTAACTTGGATAACCGTAACAGTTGTCCGCATGAAGAAACGTTGCATCATCACGAAAACATGCCTATATAATGCTGACCCCCTTAAACCCCACTTTTATATAGTAAAACTGGGGTTTACAGGGCTTCTGCTCGGCGAGGCGGTTCTAACGAGTACCCACAATCTATGTTTTTGAGCAGACATAAGAAAAATATTAGAATTTTTATCTGAAAATTTTAATATTTTGCTGGTAAATTTTCCAATATATTTGAATAGGCCTGTTTTCGTAATGCTAGGCTATTCAAAATACGCCAAATGAAGATTCTGATCAGACTGTGCGGATCTGATTTTTCGCTGGGCGCACATAATAGAAGAAACGTTTTCTCACGTTGTGACTCATTTTAATTTTATTGTAGTATTTGGGCTTGAACCAAGCTTCGATGTGCCAATAATCAACGTTACCGTTCAAAAAGGAGATACGGCTGTGTTACCTTGCTCAGTTGATTTTCTCGGTGATCATAAGGTAAGATTTCGAAGTTTTATTGTACTTCATTGAAAAGATGAATAGTTACACTTTCATAACAGGTATCTATTTTAAAGTCGTTCTTGCTTCACTTTTGATAAAAGCTTCTACTAAAAAGAAATGAATTTGCTCCAAGGAGCTTACTTTCCATTTATTAGAATCTTACTCAGAGGGGTCTTGGCAGGCTGACAAATGACAAAAATGTATAGATTATACAGAAAAATGACCATAAATGGTCATTTTTCTATATAATCTATACATTTTTGTTTGCACATGGCGTGAAAAAAGTTGTCTATCTTGTATAAAATGGCGGAATATCTACAAAAATGTATTAGGTCCCTTAAGATTTTTTTTCTTTTTTGAAAATTATTTAGTTGAAGAATATATAGCATATTAGAATTTAACACTCAGTTCTAATACAGAAGTTGAACATGGGCGAAACAGGAGGACTTGATACACTGTCGTCTTAGAGTAGACCCCTTTTCCCTTCTCAGAAGAGAGACAACTGAAACCGACTTTGATAGCTGCCTCCCTTAAAAGTGTTTACAGTCGCTACGAAACACACACACACACACACACACACACACACACACACACACACACACACACACATTCCCACTTGTTTTTTCTAACAAACTAGAGCATTAGCGTTGTGTTTCTTCACATGATGGCAAAAAACAGTAATGAAAGCTCTTGCCTCTTGGATGTTACAGATTGGCCGCTCAAAACCTGTACTTCTCTTTATACAGCACGCTAGAGTCTCGACAGATTAACAATTGGTGTATACTGTCTTTTTCCTTCTAGTATATTATGACGGAACAGGGGTTAGCAAGGTGTTTGTGTATATTACATTTAGCTTTATCATAGATTACATTGACTTTAATATTGTGTAGTGGCAGCCATTGTCGTTACGGGCTTGTGTGGAGGCCGAAATACGTCACCCGTATTACGATACATTACGAAAACAAGCCTAAATAAGCTTCAAATATATACTGAAAATTTTATCACCAAAATGAAAATTTCAGATGAAAATTCTGATATTTGTTCATATTTCTGCTCAAAACATAGATTGTGGATACTCGTTAGAAAAAAAACAGATTGTCATACTCGTTAGAACCTCTTCGGCGAGGCGGTTTTAACGAGTACCCACAATCCATATTTTAGAGCTGAAATAAGAAAAATAATGTGCGCCCCTGTAAATCCCAGTTTTACTATATAAAATGGAGTTTAGGGGCCAAATTATATAGGTATGTTTTCGTGCTGATAGTGCTGATAATATTAAAATGAGCCACTTCATGATAAAACTAACAGAATGGCATCTGCTCCCAGCGAAGACTCAGACCCAAGTCTGATCAGTCATCGCTGTCCGCATGACAAAATATTGGGCCCTTAGCAACCTATTGAATGCAAAGCCCAGGCCGATCAGTCTTTGCTGGGCACATATCCATGGTTTTGTCATGAGATTGCTGAAGTGTCTGGTTCTTTGGGACTAGTGAGTTTATGTATAATACTCCGCTCAAAGATGTTAGTGGGTGCAAGGAATGTTACATCTTTCGTTATCTCTCATGAACAGACTCACAAAAATCCCAGATGAGTTGTAACATGTATGGAGTATTTGCTGATTATTCTCGGATATCTTTTCTCAATAAATGTATATATTGTGGGTGCTCGAAGCGCTTCTTATGAGTACCCGCGATGTATTTTTATTGAAAAATAAGACAGTACCCCAGAATCACTAGTTACTCCTCCATAAGTTAACAAATCCTTTACCTGAGGAAACAATACAGACCCACATCCGACGTTTCTAGACCGTCATCAGGGGAGTAAACCGGACTTGTTCAAATTTAAGCACACGCATTTGTTTGTGTTTGAGGTTTTACGGCCCAGTCAACCCAAGGGGGTCATGGCGATCGCCGTCAGTTTACCTAACAACACGTTTACTGGGCAGGCCTAGTCCTCTAAGCGGTTGACCAGTATTGTGCACATTCTTTCGCCAGAAACTGATAACTGCCCTTTTTGAATCAGCGGAAGCACGTACAAGCATACTAAAGAGTTAAGCTGTCCTAGTATTCTGTGTTTATATACGGTATATCACATATATTATCAGTCATGTCCAAAACATATCTCGCGCATTTGAAACAAAAAGCTCGGTATAACGTTATTTCTCTCTCTCTCTCTCTCTCTCTCTCTCTCTCTCTCTCTCTCTCTCTCTCTCTCTATATATATATATATATATATATATATATATATATATATATATATATATATATATTGTAAAATTAATATAAGTTCAAATTTCCCAAAACTCTAACTGTCGCAACCAGGTAAGCGTTGGAAAAACAACCTTAAAGAGCCATTAAACATAGTAAGTGCATACTCACGATGTCAGACTTTGCCAATAATAATAATAATAATAAACACTTTCCCATTTTCAATATAACTATAACATCTGTGTGTACAAGAAATCAAGGTTTGAATCATGTTTAACTATGCAGTAAAAGCACTACTTTTTGTATGCTTGTCTCTAAATTATTAGGCTACAGATCTTAACCAAGTTATTAATTTCTGACCATAAATCCTTCAGCAGTTTCCGTAGACGTACATGTAGATTCAGTCGGTCGCAAGACCATTCTAAACTGTAAATATTCTAGGGAAAAAAGAAGTGCTTCAGACCGTCCGTATATGCATTGGGTTGGTTGTACTATATAGAGTGGAAAGAATGCTAGAGGATCAGAATAGTTTATTTAAGACCCGTCTAGCGGTCATTCACCCTGGCGTGAAGTCGATGTCATTAGCAGATAGTTATGTAGTGTCTCAGGGTGCCTTGGGATGACAGGCGCACCACTCAACGTTACTTTCATCCAAGTCACAAACTAAAATTCACACGATAATGTTCATCGAAGTCGCAAAAAGCTCTTGATATCCTAACTCATCTTAAAGTCTCCGTAGTCTTCTAAAATAAATATTTTTATCAAAGACTGGTTATTTACGCCGGGCTGGAGCCCGGCGTATCTATTTAAGGTTGTTTTTGTAAAATGTGTATGCTTTTGGAGAACATCCGTTTTCTTCCAGTTTTTTGGGGGTTCCTAGTGGGGTTATATATAACTATTTACCCCCACTTTTTTATTATTATTATTCAAAGTCACACTTTTGCAGCAGAGAACTGTGCTGTTGGTAACATAGTGAAATGAAAAATGGGAAGTACTGTGTAGAATGAATGTAGCAATGTGGGTTTTGCTCATTTAAAAGAGAAATGAGCAGTTTTCCCTTAGGAGCCCCAATTTGACCATTCGACCTGAAATGAGCTTGTTGCTGTCAATATTCGTACACGTTTGATTTTTTTCATTTCGTTTTTTTTCGTCGTACTACGAAGAAGAAACAAAAGATATTTTCTTTGTTTACGATTGGAAATATGCATTCTCAAATCGAACGGATAATAAGCTGGTTTAATAATACAGTTTAACTTGATATTCAAGCATGGAAAGATTTGGGCAGAAAGAAAACATTATGAGCGGAGAAAAGAACGAAACACTGCTACATAGATGATTTTGGATATAGTATGTTCGGATGGCCGGCTTAGGCTATGGATGGCGGCATGTAATTATGTATGCGGGCTAGAAAACAGACGATCGTAGTTGATTTTTTTATTACGTAGCTCTGATAACGTCTATAATGTTTTATCGTTGAGTATTGCGATAATTTATATAATTACAACCTTTCATAAATTATAACATTTTTTCACTATACTATGATCTATAGGGAGCTAATTAATGCACGACAGCCGAGCTTCCCGGCGTATTGATGCTTTGCATCAATGTTTTCTTGTATAGTATTGATATGATCATGAAATATTGTATCTGACAGCCTGTAAAATTCCAGTTAGCCTCTTTTTTTTTTTTTAACAGGATCAAAAATGAAATCATTTTTATCGTATCTCTGAATCAATGTTGGCAACATTAATTCAGAGATGCGATAATTAAAATCATTTAATTTCAAGAACGAGACACTAACTGAAATTTTACAGGCTATCAGGTGCCACATTTTATGATAGTATTAAATCTTATATCAATTTATTAAACCTTTCTTAGATAATAAAATGTATGTTTTTGAGGGATATGAAGCCTTTAATGCAAAAAGTTCATGCGAGAAGGGCTGCATTTAGTTAACCGAGACATTCGCGGTCTCTCGCGAACAAAATCAAAATTTCCGTTCCGTTGTGACAGTTTTCGGCGGAGAGTAGTGTTAACCATCAAAATATACAAAAGTTGTCTTTAGGCACAACCAAAATGGCGGCCTTTGCGAATAAAATTTGTGTATGCATGTTCGTAAATATGGAAATGCTTACTGTGTTGATATTATATAGTCAATCCCATATAAAATTTATAATTATTATTATAATTTATTCGATCCAATATCAAGTCTGATCGACGAGAATAACGGCTACGCTCTCATTTGAGGTCACAGAAGACCGGTTTACAATAACAGTTCAGAAGATGCCCGATAATAGTGTCACGAAGTTGAAAAAATCTCACAAAAGATTATTTGCTTTATTGAACGCAACCCAGCTTTCCCCAGCAAAACACTATCGTATAACGGGTACAATAAATATCCAGTAACTGGTTCAATAGCTATTAGAAAGTGTCTTCAGTATAAGTAATTTGCTGCACATAATATAAAACGGCTAATATGGTAGCTGAAGTTGAGCACTACTTCCAACAGAATAGCCCCAGGAGATACTAATTACAATTCAGTACAGTCTATTGTTCTATTAGTAGTAAATTGTATTAGTGGAGGTGTGAGAGCACCTGAGGTAACAGTCTATTCTATTATTGTACGATGATTATCATCGACGTACTGTAATTACTTATGACAGGTTCCCGAACTTAAACGATTTACCTATCTGGAGCGGTAATAAGATATTCGTACCGTTTACTGATAAATTATCTAATGAAGAAATTATTTAAAAAAATACACTAGGGAAACGTAGTAAAGTAAATATGAAGGTAACCTCCATACATTTGGTAAATAGCCTACCATGTTTTACAAAGTAGAAAACTTTTGTCACATCAAGCATCGATTGAAAAGATGTAAACTATATATGAGGGTCACTGATGAGGCCTAGTTGGCCGGAAATAGCTTTCATGGCCCAGAAAACCTGACATGACAGCATTTTGCAGTTTCGTGAGTGTAGACTTTGCTGTCAAGGGTCATTCGATTTAGAATCAATTCTCTAAAAGTGTAAATTGCTCTGAAGGTAGGGAATCAATTCATTTTAGAGTAGAGCCCCTTTCTGTTAGTTGCTGAGAAAAGAGCTGAATTTTAAAATTTGATGTGACCCTATACAAAGTTGGTGAGCTTTGAAAATAGGCTCTGCCTAAAGGTTGCAAACTTAGGTAATTAGATCTCCGCCTATTAATGTAAGCATCACGAAAACATGCCTATATAATTTTGACCCCCTTAAACCCCACATTTATATAGTAAAACTGGGGTTTACAGGGGTATACAATATTTTTCTTATTTCTGCTCAAAAACATAGATTGTGGGTACACGTTAGAACCGCCTCGTCGTCCAAAAACATAGATTGTGGGTACAGGTTAGAACCGCCTCGTCGAGGCGGTTCTAACGAGTACCCACAATCTATGTTTTGAGCAGAAATAAGAAAAATATCAGAATTTTTATCTGAAAATTTTCATTTTTTGGTGGTAAAATTTTCAGTATATTTGAATAGGCGTGTTTTCGTAATGGTGTGTTTAAGTTGAAATGCCTGAAAATGAATTAAATATGCTAACGTAATACGAAAATATAAGTAAATCTACGCAGAAAATGCCACAATCGCAAAACACAGCGTTCCCGAGGCACCAAAAGAAGGAGAGATAAGGATTAAACAATGACAAAACAAACGCCACCTCTGAAACAACATACCTACAAACAAAGAAGAATTGCAACAGACGAACCGCCTTGGAACGGTCGGTAGAAAATTTACTAGGGGGCTTAAATCAGTTTTACTCGCTCGAAACCAGGCCCTTAATTCTGTTGCAGCTCCAAATTACAAATATATGTTCGGTCTGCAATGCATCACGAAAACATGCCTATATAGTTTTGACCCCCTTAAACCCAAGTTTTATATAGTAAAACTGGGGTTCACAGGGGTGTACATTATTTTTCTTATTTCTGCTCAAAACATAGATTGTGGGTACTCGTTAGGACCGCCTCGCCGAGGCGGTTCTAACGAGTACCCACAATTTATGTTTTGAGCGGAAATATGAAAAAATATCAGAGTTTTTATCTGAAGTTTTTCAGTTTTTGCAGGTGAAATTTTCTATTAACTTGAATAGGCGTGTTTTCGTAATGGGGTCCTCTTACTCACATGTGAAACATAACAGTGAAGGTCATACAATAAAAACACTATGATCAAACAAAGCAAAGGGCTCAATGGCGTACTGAAGCCAGAAAACAAGAACATATCAGTAAAGGGCCCGCAATCACGAAGCACTGCCCTCCCGAGGCTCCATCAAGCACCCATAGGGCCTTACAAAACGAATAACAACAAAGATTATTGCATAAAAAGCAGCGTCGCACGTTATAAACAGCCGTGCATTAACCAACGAAAAGCCATGTATTAACAAGGCAATTCACGAGCTGTTAATGCACGGCTTCGCAACTTTCAATATGTTCGTACCAGGGCCACAGATTTGCTGCCGTTACGGGATGTGCACTGCCCGGCCCTAGACCGAGCATAGTCCGTGGAAATTGCGTTCGCGAGACATCGGTGAAAAGGCGAAACAAAATAGTGCACGAAATAACGCGAAATGTAGCAAATGTTTTGAGTTTTTACGCAATAGGACCTGGCGAGTGTTAATGCATGAAAAACCATGTTTGATCCCTATAATGATTGAATTTGAAATACCGAAGTTAGACGTCCTCCTCTATTTGCAAGTGTGTAAGGCTGGCTAATCATAGCTGAAAAGATAATCGATTATCAGTCATGTCATTGTGGTCGATAATCGATTAATAATCATTGAAGATTTGGTCATAATTTTACCTGTGTACCTGACCATAACTCTTACCAAATGTTATACTTTACTGTATGTATTTGGCCTAAGCAAACAGTGTAGACCCAGATGAGACGCCGCAGACGCGGCGTCTCATCTGGGTCTGCACTGTTTGCCTCTCATTCAGCTATTTTTAGACACATTAAACTTTACTTATTCAAATTTTAGATAAAGTTTTGTTTGTGCTGAGGTTTTACGGCTCAGTCAACCCAGTGGGGTCATGTCGAGCGCGGTCAGTTTACCTAATCACACGTTTACTGGGCAATCTTAGTCCTCTAAGCGGTTAACCAGTATTGTGCACATTCTTTCGCCAGAAACTGACAACTGCTCTTCTTGAATCAGCGGAAGGGAGAGAATGACCGTAGAAAATATTTCATGATCAATCTCCACGAAAGAATGTTGCCGACATCGGCGGGGGTTGAACCCGCGGCCTCCCGGTCTCCAGTCGGACGGCGCATCCAACTGAGCTGCCGGGGCCGCCTTTAGATAAAGTATGGTTAGGAGATGAGGTGTTTGAATACAAGAGGTTAATACGCTAAGGTAACAGACACGGAAATAAAATGATCGATTATCAGCAACTCTGTAACGAGGATCGTTTTTGTTGTATTTATCGATCAGTTAATCGATTATCCGATTAATCGTACCAGCCTTACAAGTGTGCTTGTTTCATTAACGTCGCTGTTAATGCTCCGTACACTTTAAGGCAAAAAAGGTAAGAGAAAAGTCCAGGGAGTGCCACAATCACAAACCGCAGCCCTTCCCGGACACTAAGAGGAAGGGGAAACAGACAAAACAAAACAGCCGCAAATCGAAACAAAGGTACGAAAAGCACTAAGATTGACTCTCTCTTCCCCAAGCGAGATAATCGCAATACTGAAAGGACTGAAAAAACACGAGAACAAAATAACACAAGGTAAGACATAAAACAAATTGCCTCATAGAATAAACCACAAAGCAACAAAAGGTAAGACTAACACCGGGACCACCGCTTTAGAACGGTCAGTAAAGTAAACCACCGCGGTGTTTAAAGCACTTTTACAGCTAGCCAACTTGAAAACGTGATCTAGAAATACATTCAGTGAACTTTTAACAAGTCCAGGATGAAGCTTCAGTAACATCATTGGTCCTTTTGCTATAGATATATCAATGCATCGAGTTAAGTACAATGACCATTGTAGCTCGTATAAAATGTTTACTCTTCGAAAATAATGATAAAAATCAGCGAACAATAAACAAAATGTCAAGAGAGGCATTTCACTAATGCAGTTACCCAGCTAACATTCTACGTAAATCTACATTGGGCCATCATCGGCCCGTCAGCTACCCTGACGGGCCGATGACGGCCCGATATAGATTTACGTAGAATGCTGACTGGGTAGCTTTCCCTCCTTTAGTACAGGTGTGTACAGTCACAAACAAATGTAAAAAGAAGTCATTGATCTTTAACAGTTGGGTCTAGTGTTTCCAACATAGTCTCCCAGTCAGCATTCTACGTAAATCTATATCGGGCCGTCATCGGCCCGTCAGAGTAGCTGACGGGCCGATGACGGCCCGATGTAGATTTACGGAGAATGCTAGCTGGGCTGCTTCTTTCCAGAGTATGAAATTGTGTAACAAGTTTCATTAATATAGCCCTTGCATCACGAAAACATGCCTATATAATTTTGGCCCCCTTAAACCCCACTTTTATATAGTAAAACTGGGGTTCACAGGGGTATACATTATTTTTCTTATTTCTGCTCAAAAACATAGATTGTGGGTACTAGTAAGAACCGCCTCGTCGAGGCGGTTCTAACGAGTGCCCACAATCTATGTTTTGAGCAGGAATATGAAAAATATCAGATTTTTTTATTTGAAAATTTTCCTTTTTTCATTGTAAAATTTTCAATATATTTGAATAGGCGTGTTTTCGTAATGCATGCCCTGAGAAATAAGCTAAACATAAAATAGACTGTGAAATATCAGTCAGCCGTTAAACTAGTTAAAAGTGTCACCAAAGAAGTCGGCTCTCTCCTTTAGCAGTTGGTCGGTACCAAATTATACTAAGCTATTCCCTGTAGTCTCAAGACATGACGCCAACTTAAAACTTAACCGTCGACGACAAGTGATACATATGTTTTACTTTTTGCGGCAAAAGTCGTAGAGAAGAATATTTTCAACAGTATATCATAGTTCAAGGCGACGTTTTTCAGTATACACACAAGCACCAAAAGATACCTGCCATACAATAATCTGAAAACAAAATGCTTAAGAAATACACATTATTTATTATTACCGTATTTACCCTCAGTATTGGGACACCTTTACTCCTTACCCTACGTATCCTAAAATTTGAAAACAAAAATTACTACCGGCTGATGAGTCTAAGATAATTCAAACTCTGATTAGACGCTGCGCTCTGCGTCTACACTGTTTGTTCAGGCTTGTCTGTCCCAATTTTAGGGTTATTACGATAATTCAGTATATTGACTTTGATTATAATCATAATTAAAAACTCAGTGCCCAGTTTTGTACCTATGCTGTGAATTATATACACTAAGGAAGAGCAGAGGTCCTGCCAAAGTTTGGAGACACAAATATCGGTCTTAAATTTTGATGTCCGTATATTTCTTTAAACTTCGATACCTTCTGTGCAAATTCAGTAGACAACAGATTGACGATAGATTTTTTTTATCTTTCCCAGAAAATAGGCTTTGACGTTTCATGCAAATATGGAATATCAAAGCCTATTTTAAGGAAAAAAAAACTATTTCAAAATGTCGTTGCTGAATTTTTTTACCAAGTATGCCAAGTATTGACTTTATTTATTTTTTTTTTTTTTTTGTATCTCACCTGGGCCCAGTTGTTCAAAGCGTCATTAGCTTAAAGAGCTCGGTAGTGGTAAAAATGTTAACTATTCTAGTAAGTACAATATCTAGTTCACAGGTATTTTTGCTGTTAAAATGTGAGTAGCAAAAGATACTCACATTTTTTCAGCAAAAATATTAGCGTATCGGCCATATCTAATGATTAACATTTTAACGATACGTTAACTAACGACATCGTTAGTTTTGAACAACTGGGCACTGATTGATAAATTTTCTTCTAAACGCCAACAGGTTGCATGGACAGATCAATGGAATACCTTACTAACACTTGACGACCGCCGTATAATAGATGACTCCCGAATCAGCATAGAGAGACCATATACACGGGATTGGAATTTGCATATCAGAAAATCAGAGTATAACGACAGAGGGCAATATACATGTCAGATTAATACTAATCCAGTGAAAATGAAGACAGTCATGTTACTAGTTTTAGGTACGTTTTTACCTGAACTTATCCTCATAAAATTTAAATCAAGCAGCTGCGAGTGAATTGTATCTTGTGACATCTGCATCAGTGAAGGCACCGATCAGCCTACGCATCCGCGCAGTCTGATAAGAGTCATCACGCAAGGCACTCTGTCATTATTTATGTTCCAATTTATTCTCGTTTATAATATTGGTTTCGTTCATAATATTGATTCATTCATCCTTCTAAAAGTTACCATCTGAGCGAATTCAGCAGACCACAAATTGATTATTTGTTTTTTTTTTCCAAGAAAGTATTTGGAATTCTATGAAATTTGCATGAAACGTCGAAGTGTTTTCCCAAATTATCACAATTTTTCGAATTGTTAACATGTATGATGTAGTAATGTCAGTGAACTTGGTGATGTTTTTCTGTGGTTGGATACAAGTTATTTTGCCTTACAGTTCCGTCCGAAATAGTTCCTGAACAGTCCAGTAGAGACCAGACTGTCCGAGAAAGTGAAACAGTTACCCTTGTTTGCAACGTCACTGGAGTACCAGTACCGGAAGTCACGTGGTACAAATTACCAGAAGATGGCTCGCAAGCTAAAGAAAGTAAGAAACCGATATTAGTCTTTATTGTCATTGTGTGTTTCTTTCCCCAATCAAATAACGTTTTTTTTCTTCTGTTCCATCCCTTCATCATTCCTATCTTTTATCAACCCGACCTTTTTTATATTTCTTTCTTCTTCAAAGTTTAATAGTTATAATGTGTTTTTTTTTCTTGAGATTTAATTTCTATCAACGTAAAACATAACTGCACACTTTTCAGTACATATATATACGTGTTAAACTTTTGGAATTAAATTGACAAAATAAGTTATAGCAGCCGAATAAAATGGGTACATTTCAGACGCAGGACGTCTTAAATCTGTCATCAATATATAATGATATTTTTTCATTATATTTCGTGTCATTATATATGTGCATGCCATACAAGACAATAATATGCTATATAAGAATTTATAATATGGACTCAAGGCGTTCTTTTTTCACAATAATACGCCATTACATAATTAGGTGTGACGAAGCGCAATATTGGAGATCTAGTGAGCAAGATGGTCTGGGACTTCACCTACACTCCAGAATGTTTCTGCTCTATTACGAAAACACGCCTATTCAAATATATTGACAATTTTATAACGCAGAAAAAGGAAAATTTTCAGATAAAACATCTGATATTTTTCACATTTCTGCTCAAAACATAGATTGTGGGTACTGGTTAGAACCGCCTTGGCGACACGGTTCTAAAGAGTACCCACAATGTATGGGTTTTTTTTATTTTTTTAGCAAAATTAGAAAAAAAATAATGTTTAGCCCTGTAAACCCAAGTTTTACTATATAGTAGTGCATTTTAAGCGGGTCAAAATTATATAGGCATGTTTTCGTGATGTATTATGTCAATTTTATTGATATATTGCTAAAAACATATAAATATAGTCGAATCTCGTTATCTCGAACTCGCTTATTTCGAATTACCGCTTATCTCGAAGTGAAAATCTGGTCCCTGTTTTAACAGGAAACTATGACAACAGGTAACAAAATAATGTGGAAAAGAGGAGAAATTGCTCCTAAGGAGCTATTTCTCCTCTTTTCCACATTATTTTATATATATATTTCTAACTTCAGGAGTCAAATTACACGTTCATTTGTTAAATGTGATTGTTCAATTTATTGTTTTCCTCACTCTCTCAACTCTGATATGTCGAGGTACGGATATCTCGAAGTATTTCAGTGAGTCCCTTGGAATTCTAGATAACGAGAGTCGTCTGTACTTATCCTTTTAGATGCCTGCTTTAAGCATCCACTTTAAGGAGCTGGATACATTTTCAGGAAACGAGGCTCCCTTCAGAAAATGGGTCTGTTCTATATGGAAATACTTTTAAATTATTTTCACAATGTCATTGGTGCTTGTAAGCACACCGGAAAGCACAAATATTTTTTGCCCTTGTAAAACGTGTGGAAACTATACTAGGTATTTCGAGTCCTCACAATTATTGTGCTCTGTATATGCGGGTATAATCGCTCATTACAGACAAAACTGTACATAATAAGGTTTATTAATGTATACACAGCTGCATAAAATTAGAACAGTTGTTTGTTTTTAATTCGAAAGTCTATCTGAAATCTAAGGCGTTTTATATGTGTTGCTCCTATGAACATAAATATGCTTGATGAAAGCACAAGTATTTTTTGCTCTTGTAAAACTTGTGGAGACTATACTAAGTATTTCGAGTCTTCTCAATTATTATGCTTTGTATATGCACGTATAATCGCTCAATACAGACAAAACTGTACATAATAAGGTTAATTAATGTATACACTGCTGAAAAAAATAGAACGTTTGTTTGTTTTTAATTCGAAAGTCTGTCTGAAATCTTAGGTGTTTTATATGTGTTGTTCATATGAACAAATATGCTTGATGATTAGAAGTCAGCGAACATCGGGAACGTAATACTACATATAATTGTGTTGGTAGAATCGCATCAGGAACAAGGACGAGGTTTGAAATGTGATAAAGCATGTTAAAGCCATGTCCAAAATAGTCACGATATTGCCTGTTCTAAATGCAACACGAATTTTCTGGTTTATTCTGTACGCTACGTTATCCAGGACAGTTTTCTTTTGACGTTTTTTTTTATATATATTTTTTTGTCAAAGCCGTCGTTTTTTTTTTGTCTTGAGGTGTCGTTTTGGAAATTATGTTCTTTTCTGTTAAAATATTTATTGTCAATGTAGTTACATACACATACTTTATTTGAAAATACTCAGAAACGCGTTAAGGACGTCTAACTTGAGCTGTAATCCCATGTTGGACACTGAAATAACAATTCTAGCTCATAAATGTTTCTGCCCTAAGTGCTTTTCAAAACTATAGAACAACAAAATAATGTTTCAGATGTGATTTATTCAATATTTGCATATTTAATTATGTACTTATAATGTCACTAACTAACAAAAATGGCGACTTCAATGTCAGCGTTTTCTAGTATTTTAAAATCCAATAACTTCCTTATTTATCAACCAATTTTTAAACTGTTTTTTCACCAAACTACTCAGCTTACCATGGACTTTATTTTTAACATGCTTATTTTTTTATATGTTTTTTCCTTTAATTTAAATGTCTGTAACTTGACCATTGGCTGAGAAAGAGACAGTGACGGTTTGTTTTATACTTTGCTTATACAGAAATAAATTAAACAACTACGATGCCTTTAGTTAACAACTCTACCCTAAATAGTCATACTTTAGAAAAAACAAAAAAACAAAAACAACTTCCAATTAGCTTTTTCTGAAAGCTTTAGTTAAAGCAGTCAAAGCGCATGCAGCCGAGAAGAGAATAGCATTTAAGTAGACATATACTTTTTATATACTTTTTTCAAAAGCTTCAAAAGATGCATGCGTATGCAGTGCGTCTAAGCGGGTAGTTTGCTAGGTCAGAAATGTTTTTAAAATGTATGTATGATTGAACTATGATGCAAGAATAAGCGTTCCTGGAGTTTAAGTGAATAGAAAAGTCCCAGATCAATCTTTGAAACAACACATCAGATCGCTGTCTTAGCTGGCCAGTTGCAACATTTGTGTCAATGTAGAATATATGAGCTTGCATAAAAACATTTATTATCATGCTGCTCCGAACGTACATTTCTCAGTGCGTGCCTCATTGTGTTTTGCGAGTAAAAAATCAAGCAAGGGTCGTTCAACATGTAATGCAGATTAAATATAGTACTGGCATGCCTTTTTGTCACACCTGCATTAGCAGGGCGACCTAAGCATGCAAGTTTCCGTCCATTCGTCCGTCCGTTCATTCGTCCGTCCGTTCGTCCATCCGTCAACATTTACATTGGGTGTGTGTCTTGTGAGCGCAACTCCTCCTATAGTTTTGTACCGATCATGTTGAAACTTTGTATGTGTTTTCTTCATTGTATGAGAATGAGCATGTGGTTTGGATATAATTGTTAGATTGTCACTTTATTCACATTGTGAACTTGGTCATTTTTCACCCTCAATATATAGACAGTGGGTACCTCTTGTGAGCGAAACTCCTCTTACAGTTTTGTGCCGATTTAGTTTGATGCTTTGCATATGTTTTCTTCATTGTATGAAAATATGCATGTGGTTTCTTACCCCTGTTTTTTTAGATATAATTGTAGATTATTTTTTGTCATTTTTCCACATTGTGAACATCGTCATTTTTCACTCTTTATATATATAAAGAGCTCGTACCTCATTTGAGCGCGACTCTTACATTTTTGTACCTATTATTATGAAACTTTGTTTGCGTTTTCTACATGGTATGAGGATGTGCATGTGGTTTGGATATTATTGTTAGATTATTTTCTTTGTAACTTTTTTCCACATTGTGAACTTAGTCATTTTTCACCCTCAATTTATAGACTGTGGATACCTCGTGAGCAAAACTCCTCATACAATTTTATACCAATGTTTTTGAAACTTTGCCTATGTTTCCTCCATAGTCTGAAGCTGTGCAGGTGCTTTTCATATAATCCTTGCCATATTTTTTGTCACTTTTTTCTACTTTGTCATTTTCTGACCTCAGATGTATAAACAGTGCTTACCTAGTGATTGCAACTTTTCATAATAGTTTAAGCCGGTCTTTTTTAAACTTTGCACATGTTTTCTCCCGGGTCGGCAGAAGTGCATGTGGTTTGGATATGATTTGTAAATTTATTTTTGTCACTTTTCCACTTTAACTTTGTTATTTTCTTACCTCAGGTTTTATGAAAGTGTACAGACTTGGTACATTTTGAGCCCAACTTTTCATGCAACATATAAGAAATTTCATATGCTTTCGTTGAAATTCCTATAGTAATTTCTTCTACCTGAAATAAACATTAGTTGTGTGTGTGTGTGTGTGTGTGTGTGTGTGTGTGTGTGTGTGTGTGTTCGAGGGGGGGGGCATGGGTTGGGTGTGGGGGGAGGGGGGGCGAGGTGCGACATCAACTTCACCGAAGTTCGACCTATATTTTATACATTTAATCCAAAGGATGTCTCTACACTAAAGCTAGGGATACAAGTACTAATTTACAATTGACACCTAGGATAATCTTCATTCTTTTTCATATTATGTAACTTTATTTGTTCCTCATCTCGTCTTCATTTGGTGCCTCGGGAAGGCTTGAGCTTTATTTGGACTAGTATCTTTTTTCTGGTGTTTAGCGATCACTATTTGGTTTGTTTTTGTTTTCAAAAAATATATAAAAAACACTGATAAGGGCTAGTTGGCTTAAACTACCTAGTTTGGGTCACAAAAATTCAGCAGTTTAGCTAATTTCGAGTCTGTGTATGTTCGTTTATTACCTCCAAGGGTCAGTCTTTTGACATTCCATATGTATTAACTACATCTGGTGTATAACGTGTCACATATTTCGCTACAGTTTATTTTATAATATTCGGTACTTTCTAAAGTTGAGCCCGTTAAGGTTTTGAAAATAAAATATAGAGTCACCTTTGATGCCTAATTGACGAAACTAGTAGATGAATACACAAATTAACACTTCATCAAATACAGCAGGAGCAAACAAAACTAGATAAAAAAACAAAGAGGAACCGCAACAGATGTACAACTAACTGTAGAACGATCAGCAGAAGAAAAAACATGGTTGGGTGGGAAGTGGAGGTGTTGGTGTTGAAATAGTTATCAAGATTTACATCTCTGGCGAAAGAATGTGCACAGTACTGGTTAACCGCTTAGAGGACTAAGCCTGCCCAATAAACATGTGGTTAGGTAAACTTACCGCGCCAGACATGACCCCATTGGGTTGACTGGGCCGTAAAACCTCAACACAAAGAAAGTCAAGATTTACAGACATCTGAACGCATAGAATATAGCCCACCAATGACATCAAGACAAGAGTAAACAAACTGTGACAAACAGTATGCAAGTTACAAATCAACATAAACCAAAGCATCTAGCTCCCTCCTCTCCAGTGAGGTGATCACAATGGCATACACAACAATAAGACAACAAATAAAACTCTGACTGAGCACGTTTCTGCTAGGCTTCGCTAGTTCTTTTTGCTTCGTACTCATCAGCACACCTTCTTATGAGACCTCGCCACTTTGCTCGATCCTGTGCAATCTGTTCGCTCGACTCTATTGGGTTGGTATGTTGAAGTCTTTAAGGGAGACTTTGAGGGTGTCCTTGTATCCCTTCTCTGCCCACTATGGAAGCGTTTCCCAACTTGTACTTCTTCATAGAGGATTTTCCTTGGCAAATGTTCATCAGGCAGTCTGGTAATTTGGTCTGACCATCTTAATTGTACCAATTACAGGAGAGTATGTACATTTTACATCCAAGCCCCTTTCCGGGCTTCTGTGTCAGTAATCCTGTCTTGCTACTTGATCTTAAGAAGCTTTCTAAGACGGCTTGTACGCAAGGTTTCATGCGATTAAAATTGATTTAATTCCCCAATATTTTTTCTAATGATCATTTCAAGGCGGTTCCTCTGTTGCAGTTCCTCCCTTGTTCATGCGTCGGTGGTTTCAGTGTTGCAAACTTGCTTATGAAGAGTCTCAATAAAACCAAGACTCCCATTTTATAATCCGTTGCATGTTCAGGAAAAGCTTTTTGACGTTGTTTTACTACACTGCAGCTGGTGTGGCGGCGGTAGAACGTCCCCTATCATCACCATAGTGCCGATTATATTTCGTTTTTTTTTTTTTTTTTTTTTTTTTTTGTTGTTTTTTTTGTTTTTTTCTATCATTGGGCCCACTGTGGTATATTTGAAAATGGAGCTCTGCTCAAGTATACGCTAGAGGGCGTTAGCAGTGTTGCAAACTTCATTAGTGCTTATGAAGTGTCTCAATAAAACTGAGGCTCTCATTAGCTTATCCGTAGTGTGTACTTTGTTTCCAAAGGCATCTTTTTTACGTATATTCATAAATGTCGTTTGTTTTGTCATTATTTCTTTTTATCTCTTATTCTCTTGGTGCCTTTTGAACATTGTGCTTCGTGATTATGGCATTTCCTGGAAATTTTCAATTATTCTTTTACTGGCGCCAGATCTACACCTTATGTTAACATCGGATTCATCACATAAAAGAAGGAAGATAACAAGACACACGGAGAACTTATAACCTCGCTCTAATCCTAGTACAGCTCAAGTCACATACAGCTGTTCGTTCATCACTGGCTAACGCAGAAAAACAATAATAAATTACCTTCTCATCACTACGATGAAGCAATGATGGGGGCTCGGTTACAAATCGAAAGTCAAAGCAAAAGAAAATGAATAGTTGAGCCACGTTAAATCCGACCATGTAAGCACTTATAATCATAATTTTCAAATAAAATTTCAAATTTAGTTCCAAGCTCGAAATATTCCAAAGTATTTCTTTTGAAATGCAAAAGAAATTATATAAGAAAATAGCTTATCGGATCATTCATTTTGGAAAAAAAAACAACAAATAAATAGTATATTTTATACGAGGAATAATAAAACAGCAGTATACCTCACGCCCCTAGCAGCTTTTGAGCGGTATTCTATCTCCTCGTATAATGTATGTCCAATAATCTCAAAAGACTAGGAAAAGCAGAAAAACCTATGGAAAGATGATATAGGCAAGGAGGGAATTAAAGAAAATGATTGCTCTAGATACTCATATAGAGAAATAGTATAAGGCTCTATGTTTATTAATTGCCAGGTAATATAGCAAAATGTTCATAACAGATCCCGTATGCTCAGTAGAACAAGTTTAAGATGAATAAAAGCCCAAACTTTAGCTTCGTATTCTAGTATCTACCAGAACGCATGCTGTATCCTCATTATAGCCATGTCGACTACGTTCTTCTATTTGCTATCCACAATAGATCTTGTGTTGGATAAACAAGATTACGAGTAACTGATACACTTTCAAAAGAGGCAACTCTGCAACAATTGGTTTGTCTCCCGTCTGAAAAGAGGTCCACCTTGTAAGCAAAGAACTTGCTATCAAGGGGGGACAAACAAATTATCTTTCTTGTAAGACTGACGAAAATTCTGCCTTGTGAATCTAGTCCGCCTTTTCGGGTTTGGAAAATGTATTTTGTAAAGATGCATTACATGTTGAATCTCCTTTGAGCTATCCAAAGCATCCACAGCATCATTACATTTGCGCGCAGTAGATAACGATGTTCTTTCCAATATGCCCAGTTGTTTTCAGCGACGAGCGATTACCATACTGTAAGATTGACTATTTTTATCATGCTTGTTGCTGGTCAGAAAGAGGCACAGACCATTTATGACCAATGATTACTAGAGTTAATAGACATGTAGAAAAAAAATGATGTTTACTAATTTCCGATAGTCGTGTTTACAAACAAGGTAATATATCATAAGTGATCAGTTATAGATTTGTGTACCTGTTCGTCATTCAGATACATGTGAGCTCTTGTTTGATCTTCGTCTGGTTGGATTCAGTGCCTTTTGGTCCCGCAAAATCCCTCAGTTATTTACTTTCAAGAACAAAGAGGGATAGTTTGTGATTTTCATGCTTTTGTATACTGACCTGTTCACCTGGAGGAGTTAAGCTGACTAGTGCACTTATAGTTTAATGTATATGTCTATTTATATACAGGTATGTAACACTAATAGCCTCCGTTGCCGAGTGGTTAGTGCATTTGTACGAGGTGCTGAAGGTTGCGGGGTCAAGCCTCACCCTGACCATTGGGAGTTAGTCCAATGTCATTTGGAGTTTGCTTTGATAGTTGCCTTTGATATTTCCCAAATAGTACTGGATGAACTAAAAGGTTCTCGTTCGTTGGTGCAAGACACCTTCGAACCCGCAACCGTTATCACCAGTATAAGATGCTCGAACAACTCGGTTATGGCGCTGTATCTCTAAATATTTTATTTTATTTTTTTCTTAATTTTGTTTTAGCGTTTGGTATTCAAATACATATAATCAAATACATATGTATTAAAGACGAACATAGTAAACGCAGAAAGTTACTTCGCATTCTGCTGCAAAATGCTCGAAATCAAATAAACGTTGAAACAAATTCTTATAATAGACTGAAAAGGAAGATAAAACAGACGATGGTTTAGGATCATCGTGAACAGTTTGTTTCACAACAGAATTATATATTATTTCCATCACTTTTGTTTTGCACCTATAATTACAGAATTGTATGTAAAGAAATTTGGACAGTACCGGTTATCTGTGCAAATGTATGCAAGTAATAACCACAATACACCTATCAGCATTCGCATATTATGTGATACTCGTTGGCTTGTCAAATATATTTTATTTCATTGAATAAGAATTATCTGCAAATTACATTTATCAGGTTGCTAGCTGTTTACTTCATATCTGTCATATACATTTTTACAAAAAAAAAACCCGATGTTGCTATATGTGTATATCACATCACCAAATTGGTGTGAACGAAAAAGACTACTTATTATTATTAGGTATTCTTTTAGCACGTAGGCCCCTAAGAGATCAGCATGTGTTCCTGCATGTTTTGTTTCCGTAGTTTCTGTATTAGTGGGTTTATTCATGTTTTAATTGATTTCTTCTGTTTTCCACTGCCCCATAGGACTTGATTTGGATCCTGGTATTTCAACGTTCATCGATTCCTGTTCCTATACGCTCAAGCAAACAGGTATTATAATTTGGAATGATCACGTTTTTACCGTTTGAATAAAAAAGTTTTGACACTGTTTGGGAATGTCTTCATATATGTTTGGGATTTAATCTCAACTACGAGTTTTAACGAAATACAATTCATTTGAATGTAAATAATTATAATTACCGTCTGTATTATAAAAAATTAGTATGATATATACACTTGAGTTTATATCTATAGTTAACTAGCAGCAGATACAGCTGTGTGGCAATAAGACCTTGTCAGTCAGAGCAAAATAAATGTCACAGGAATGAAAAACAAAAGCATAACTTGAAACGTTTGTAAGAACGAAACTGGAATCTGCCAGAAATATATTGTGCAACGTGCAGTCACCTTTACTTTTAAGTATCAACACCTGCATCTGTGATACATCCAAATCCGGACTTCTGAATTTGCAGCGATAGTACACGTTACGCGACATGAATGCATTTTTTTTTTATTTTACATATAGTTTGTGGAAACGTACGGGGAGAGTTTTTGGAGTACTAAACTGTACACTCCTATTTTCGGCATATGTAAAACATTAACCAGTACCTCTTCCTTGCAGGATATAATTGTAATTTCTGAGGAATAAATAGAAAGGAAGAAAATGATCAGGAATCGAGACAATTTCCTAACACCTTCCGTTCTAAGACACCAAAGCGAAAGAAGGACACACTTAAAATAACGGCACCACAATCAAATCATTACAAGCAGAAAGCGGAAAGGACAGTTTCTTCCCAAAAAATGGCCAAACGGCCATCCAAAATAAAAATTGCCCAAGGTATACATGCAAAGACGTACAGTGACAGATATGGTAAAATAAACGTCAAAACGATTGCCTTTGGAAACAAAGAACACACTACTGATTAGAATATGGGAGTCTCGGTTTTATTAAGACTCTTTTTTAGCAGTAATGAAGTTTGCAAAACTGCTTACGCAAACCACAGCAGACGCACCGCCTTGGAACCGTCAGCAAAAATATTACTTGGGGCTTAAATCGAGTTTACGTGGCCACAACCCTTGCCCTTAGTTCTTTTTACATTTGAGGATTCTAAACGCATTTTAGGTAACACGGATCAGATTTGTACCTGTATGGATGCACTTATACGATGCTTTCCGGCAAATGAATCAAAGAAATGCAGAATAACTACAAAACTCCTGCCTCTGACATCTGTACTCTTATCAGTTGCGCTTATATACATTTCTAAACACCCTAGACAACAAAGATAGGAATCTAACCAGTCATTCGGCAGTTTTACCTCAATAGAATCGAAGATCATTTTTGAAATCCCTTTCTCAGTTTTGTGGGGCCTTGTGGCTGATCGATGCGAAACTTGTTAAATATACAATTTCTGTGGTTACTGGGTCCTGCCTTGCATTATAGTCACTTCGTTAGAGAATAGGGAGGTATTTGCTTAGCTTTCATTGGGTTGTAACGTAATTTATCCACCGTTGTTTGTTTACTCGTTCTCTTTGTGTCAGTGGTAGGTACCATTCTAAGGCTTAGGCAATTCCTGGACAAATGCGTTACTGTTTTAGACATCACACAGCAGCTACAACACTATTTACGGCACTATCGACTGGAAACAGAACATTTCTCATATGAATTTCCTTGCTTCAAATGCAGACAAAACTTTGATTCAAGAGCAAGAAATCTATAGTATTTGGAATAAAACGAAATAAATTTATGAATTATATGAACACTTTCTTGGTTTGTGTTACTACATTTAAAACAAGTACTAGAGGCTTTAACTAGCTTTACCAAATCAATATCTCGCCCGCCCGCAATTCCGATGTTTACACCTCATGTAGTTTCATCTACCTCATCAACGAAACATCACAGTTAAACATAAATAATCACAAAACTGCAATGAAACAAAGTAGCAGGTTTAATGGCAATCTGTAGGTAGAGCAGGAAAGCCACAACGATGGCTTGACCACAGGCAAGCAATTGCAGGTCGCTAACCTTCTCAAATAGACTTAACTATACTCAAAACAACAACAGCATGACAAACGGACAACGCAGAGGCAATGTGCTCCTTTAACTTCTCCGAGGTTGGGACCATAAAAAAGTATATTTTCTGGTTATCAACTGGTCTGACTAAGAACTAAAGTGCGATAAACACTGGGCTAAACGATGGATTATCTCACTTGAACTTATTGCTAGTGAATGAAATATAATGGATGGGTTTTACTTAAACTGGAGAAGTTCTTCTCCATCATATATGTGTTTTGTCCCTATTTTGCACATGAAGCTCAACAAAGAACCTCTTGGGTATTATCATCCCCGGCAATAAAGTGTAATTTTTATCAAAAAAGTTTCTGCAAATCCGAATTCTCAATAGAAGTCTCTACGACGGTGGGTCGGTCCTCAGAATGAATGTTGGCTTTCTCCTTAATCTTGTTACAGAAGGTCGACGCCTGACTATCAATGTCTGTGGTTAGCATCACGAAAACATGCCCATATAATTTTGACCCCCTTAAACCCCACTTTTATATAGCCAAACTGGGGTTTACAGGGGTATACACTGTTTTTCTTATTTCTACTCAAAAGCATAGATTGTGGGTACTCGTTAGAACCGCCTCGCTGTGGCGGTTCTAACGAGTACCCACAATCTATGTTTTGAGCAGAAATATGAAAAGTATTTGAGTTTTTATCTGAAATTTTTCAGTTTTCTGGTAGTGAAATTTTCAATATATTTGAATAGGCGTGTTTTCGTAATGGGCTCGTCATGATCATGTTTGTGGGTTTCTTGTTTTCTGGCATTAGATCGCCAATGAGTCTTGTTCTTTGTTTCATCTGTGTTTTGAATTATATGTATTTCACTCTAATGTTTCACAGATTGGATAGAAGACCGCTATGCGGACCGAACATATATTTATGTCCTTCCACTTTAGGTGAGGATGGCATATTTGATTTTGTTGCAGATCCTTTGTATCGGCTTTGAAGTCGGCATCACACTTTCTAGTCTGCACAATATCTTGTCAACCAGTGGTTTATTTCTTCCCAAATTGTCATGGATATATAACTGGCACACACCAAAGAACTAATTCGATTGTGGTGACCTTGACCTTGTTTTAAAGGTCACAGCATTACAGAAACTGAAAGTTCTGTTACACGTTCTTGTCTGTGCAATATCTCTTGAAACATTGGTCTAATTCTCCCTAAATTTACGTGGTTTTATTATTGGGACATGGTAAACAACTGATTATGTTTTGGTTACCTTGACCTCATTTTCAAGCTTCCTTTCAAGGTCAGAGCAGTAGAAAAAAAATAAACTTCTGTTACATTTACTTGTCTGCGCAATATATTTTGAACAACTGGTCTGATTCTTGATTTACGTGGGTATATCATTGGGACATGGATAACAACTGTTTACAATTCTGTGACCTTGACCTAATCTCAAGGTCGCAGCAGTTCTAAAACTGATTTTTTTAGACATTTTATTCCGTTAAAATAGTTGATTATCTTATTTATTCGCTAATTATATCCCCAACCAATGGGAAGGGTAAATTTTGTTTTGGGTGCGGATCCCGTTGGTGTAAGCGTTAATGTCGGCGTATGCGTTGGCGTCGGCGCCACAATTTCTTGTCTGCACAATATCTTGTGAGCCTGTGCTCGGATTCTTACCACATAACAAAGAACTGTTTAGATCTTGGTAACCTTGACATAATGTTCAAGCTCACAACAGTTAGAAAAACTGAAAATTTACGATTCGGGGTGGGGGGCATCTTTTTTTAATTTGAAAACACCGTTACTAGTTGTAGTTTGGAGCTGCATGAGAATTAAGGATCAAGTTTCGCGCGAAGTTTGCGACTTATTTAAGCACCCCTTCTCAGTACTTGTCCTACTGGCTATTCCAAGGTGGCTCCTCTTTGTTTATCATCACGAAAACATGCCTTTATAATTTTGACACCTTTAAACCCCACTTATATAATGTAAACCTGGGGTTTTAAGGGGTATACATCATTTTGCTGAGTTTTGCTCAAAAACATAGATTGTGGGTACTCGTTAGAACCGCCTCACTGAGGTGGTTCTAATGAGTACACACAATCTATGTTTTGAGTAGGAATACGAAAAATTTCAGAGTTTTTATCTGAAAATTTTCAGTTTTTGGAGGTGAAATTTTCTATATATTTGAATAGGCGTGTTTTCTTAATGGCGTCTATGGTTTTATATGTGGTGTTTGTATTGTCCTTTTTTGTTCCTCATCTCTCCATCTTTGGTGTCTTGAGAGGGCTGTGCTTCGTGATCGTGGCATTTCCTGGGTATCGTCACTTACATTTTCCAAACGGGGTCTGCATCATTCATAATATTTTTATTGGTTCTGTTTTCTTGTTTCGTGTTTAAAGTAAAGGAAGATGTTCAGGGAGAAGTAGTCTGCCGGAGACACAAGAAATAAAGTAAACTATACACGACGGACAGCACACATGTTACAAGCAAACGAAAAGCAGACCAGTTAGCTCCCTTTTCCCCAGCAAGGTGCTCACAATACCAGACAAGACCCACCAAACACAACCATCAGACAAAAAACTGGAGAAAACACGAAAACAGCTCCTCCCCACCCCGACTCCCCAGCTAGCATTCTATATAAATCTATAGCGGGCCGTTATCGGCCCGTCAGCTACCCTGACGGGCCTATAACGGCCCACTATAGATTTATATAGAATGTTTACTGAGCCGCAGCAAGCAGACACAAGACCCCACCAAGACAAACAACACCAAAATCGCCACATGAGAACTATCCATAATAATACTAGATTCTTTTGTTTTTTTCGCGCAGTTAAACAGTGAATAATTTGAACTAGATTTCAGATTAGCACAATCTTATGTGAAACGCTTAGCATGCTGGCAAGAAGTATTCAGCAGACGACTTTTTGATTAGTGTTCTTATTTATCCCCTAAACATAGGCTTACATATTATGCAAGTTATCTCTTACGTTGGCGTATGTAGAATTAGCCGATCGAATGGTTGAAGTTAATGCCGGAAGTATATCATGCACTGGAGAAGCATATCTACAGAGAAAACAACAATTAAAAATTCTTATTACACCACTAAATGCCACACAATACTAAGAATATTTAAATACTTATACTATTTCAATCGCTTTTTCTGTTCATGTTCTTTTGTCATGTTATCTACGAGTAAAACGCAGTCAAGATTCAGTTCTTGCTCACTTCTGACACCGGGTCTTATTGTCACATATTTACAGAAACAAATACTATAAAATGTATACGTTTTAGTTTTGTTTGTCTTGTTATGTGTTAAAATCTTTTGTTTTGGGGACGGTAAATGTTTTGTGCGAGGGTATGGCGATCCCATCAATAAATCCAGTGTGTAATGGTGTAGCCTTTGCAGATTAAAAAAAAGCAAACAAAAGAAAAAGAAATCGGAAAATGTGTTTTTTAAATGACCATTTAGCAGAATGACAGGAATATGTACAGCTATGAAAACGTTGTAAACTGTGCATCATGTTGTACGTTCTTTATTAACATTGATTAAATACGCATCCATGATTTATATGAACTAGCGCACGACAACACCTACAATAAGACTTGTGCGACCAGTGAAGACTCAGATCGGCCTGCACATACGCGCAGCATGATCAGAGTCTTCGCTGATCGCATGAGCCTTCTACAGCCTCCTGGTTATCCAAAGAGGAATGAGCGAGGATCCCTCCTATACTGGGTAGATGTACAAACTGATCAGAGTCTTTGCTGGTGACACAGATGTTCATCACGAAAACATCCAAATATAATTTTGACCCCCTTAAACCCCATTTTTATATAGTAAAAGTGGGGTTTACAGGGGTATACATTATTTTTCTTATTTCTGCTCATAAAATAGCTTGTGGGTACTCGTTAGAACCACCCCGCGGAGGCGGTTCTAACGAGTACCCACAATCTATGTTTTGAGCAGAAATATGAAAAATATCAGAATTTTTTATCTGATTTTTTTTTTCTTTTTTTGGTTGTCAAATTTTCAATACATTTGAATAAGCGTGTTTTCGTAATGATTATATGTTTTTTTCGTGCGCTTGCTCATTTAATATCATAGTTGTTTTTTTTTATAATATTTTCCTTTAATATAAATGTGCTGAAAACCATATATACCTGGAGAACATTGTAACCAGACAGCGCTGGGAAACATGACAACCATAGTTTTTTTTAACTTTCCAGTTGTGCTCCGGTGCAAAGTATGAGCAATCGCATAATTAGAAACTTGACAAATGTGTTGTTTGGTCTGTATTATATCCCCCAAACATACGGGGAGGGGGTATATTGGTTTCGGTGCGGATCCCGTTGGCATCAGCATTGGTGTGATACTGGCGTGACACTATCTCGTCTGCACAATATATTGTCAACCAGTGGTTAAATTCTTACCAAAGTTCCATGGATATATAATGGGACATAACAAAAAACTGATTAGATTCTGGTGACTTTGACCTCATTTTTAAGGACACAGCAGTAGAAAAAATGGATAATTCACGGTGAGGGGCATCCATTTTCTCTGTAAACTCTATTAGTAGTTTAAACTGAATTGTGATTGTTGAATGATCCTGTACAGGACTTGTGAAACTGCAATTAACGTTAGACAGGAAATAAAAATAAAGTAAAGTAAAGTTTTCTACACGATTCTGTCCGATTGTCTGCCAGCGCTACTGGTAAAACTTATTTCTCCATTGATATTATTATCATCTTTCAACTGGTCCCGAAGCCACCAGGATCCATGATAGCGTTGTATTCTGTGTATAGTAAGTCCATATGTGTGCATAACCTCGCACGTACAAATTTGTATTCGATGCTTTGTTCATATAATTGCACTCGTTCTAATTGTATCTTTTCTTTATAGCTATCAATTGAAACAATGGTCGTTCAAAAAATGACTTTTTTGTCCTTTTGTGTAACTTACTATTGGATTTAGCATGCTGTAATTTGGTCGATATTTTAGTTAACCTAAGATAACGCGTGAATGTATTTCGTATTTGTTATTTATAATCATGTAGCTCATTCACGCTGCATTATATTTACTCTGAATAGCTAATGGTCGAAATAACAGAAACAAAAACAAACGCATGTAGAAATGGTAGCCCACTTTTATGAACGTGTTACCAACACAAATACCAGGGCAGTTGACATGACTAAAACATACCTATATAATTTTGACCCCCTTAAACCCACTTTTGTACAGTGAAACTGAAGTTTACAGAGGTATACATTATTTTTTTTTTATTTCTGCTCAAAAACATAGATTGTGGGTACCCGTTAGAACCGCCTCGGTGAGGCGGTTCTAACGAGTACCCACATGAGCCTCGGCGAGGCGGTTCTAACGAGTACCCATAATCTATGTTTTGAGCAGAAATATGAAAAAATATCAGAATTTTTATCGGAAAACTTCCAGTTCTTTTTGGCGGTGAAATTTTCAATATAATTGAATAGGTGTGTGTTCATAATGAACAAATGATATACAAATAACTTGACATTTTATGAATGCAGCGAAAATTTGAAAAATATAAATGAAGGTACCCAACAAAGATCGCAATCCATCATGAAAACAGGCCCATATAATTTTGACCCCTTTAACCCCACTTTTATATAATAAAACTGGGGTTTACAGGGGTATACAATATTTTTCTTATTTCTGCTCAAAACCTGGATTGTGGGTACTCGTTAGAACCGCCTCGCCGAGGCGATTCTAACGAGTATTCACACTCTCGGTTTTGAGCAGAAATATGAAAAAAGTAGCTTTTTTATCTCAAAATTTTCAGTTTTTGAAAGTGAAATGTTCTATACATTTGAATAGGCGTATAGGCGTGTTTTCGTAATGACGAAATTGAGCTGAGGCATCTATAGAAGACGAGAATGAGATGTGAAACAAACTGACACGACACAGTGCCACAGTTGTTATATAACAAAGAAGAACTGTAACTGAGCGTGTTAGTGTACAGTGCATACATTTGTGGCGTAATATAAAGATTCGATGACTGATATATCTGTACAAATAGGACCAAGTCATGAAAAGTAAAATAAGTGAACTAATACAATCAAATCCACATCACGTTCTCAACATCAAAGGGAAAGACAGACAAATACAATTAAAAACACACACAAAGAACTCATGACATGCAGAAATGGCAACCCTTTCTTCTGAAAGTGGCAACTTGCTACCCAAACTTAACTGACTATATCTTTAATTTACATAGTTGTTTTTGTTTGAAAAAAAAAAAAAACATTTGTAAGTGAAGGACTACAGAACATTTACCTAAACGTAACACAATGAAAGTACAGCCTTAGAACGGTCATTAATAAATTACTTGGGGAGCTGGGGGCTGTGGGGGACTTAAGCTAGCTTTACGGGATCCCAACCCTCACAATCACATTTAGTTTATCATATTCAAATATAAGGTACTTTAAAGCTTCAATGTACAATATGTGTATTAGATTAAAATATCCAAAAGCTTGTTATTAAAGCGAACTGCCGTTAACTTCAAGAGTTAGGAGTACATGCATAAAATACAATGATACCGTCAACCCAGTAAGCATTCTTTATAAATCTATAGCGGTCCGTTATCGGCCCGTCAGGGTAGCTGACGGGCCGATAACGGCCCGCTATAGATTTATTAAGAATGCTAGCTGGGAAACATGCAGCTGGTACCTTATTGTGTCTGACTATTTACTTGCCCTGATCATAAACAAACTGTCTACTGAACAATGGAGTCAGAAGATACATGCGATATATACAAGTAACCAGTTAAGGTTGAGAGTCGATGCACTTTGTTGATTTTTTTATGCCCCCAACTTCGAAGAATTTGGTAGGGCATATTGCTTCTGGGGTGTTCGTCCGTCCGTCCGTTCGTAACGCTTTTCGATGCACAGCATAACTTAAGAACCGTGCATGCTACCGTTTCGAAATTTTTTATATGGATTCCTAATGAAAAAATAGATGACACATATTTTTTTCTCGACAGGATTATGCCCCTTTCCTGAGTTATGGCCCTTTGAAAAAATATGGACGCAATCTTGTCAGTAAAATATCTCAAAAACTATTAAAGCTAGAACCTTGAAACTTGATGAATGGATTGGTAGTGATGAGTAAACGAGCTTATTAATTTTTAATTAAATTCTAAAAAATACTTCATGAGTTATGGCCCTTTGTAAATTTGAGCATTTTTACCTTGTCAGCAAAATATCTCAAAAACTGTTGGAGCTAGAGCCTTGAAACTTGGTGAATTGATGGTAAGGATGAGTAGATGACCTGATTAACTTTTGAATAAATTCTGAAAAAATATTTCATGAGTTATGGCTCTTTGTAAATTTCGGCATTTTCCCTTGTCAGCAAAATATCTCAAAAACTACTAAAGTTAGAGCCTTGAAACTTGATGATAAGATTGGTTGTGATGAGTAGATGACCTGATTAACTTTAAAATAAATTATGAAAAATACTTTATGAGTTATGGCCCTTTGTAATTCTGGGCATTTTACCTTGTCAGCAAACAATCTCAAAAACTGTTCGAACTAGAGCCTTGAAACTTGGTGAACTGATTAGTAATAATGAGTAGATGACCTGAACTTTTGAGTAAATTCTAAAAAAAATATTTCATGAGTTATGGCCATTTGTAAATCTGGGCATTTTCCCTTGTCAGCAAAATATCTCAAAAACTATTAAAGCTAGAGCCTTGATACTTGATGAATAGTTTGGTAGTGATGTGTAGATAGCCTGATTAACTTTTGAATAAATTCTAAAAAATGCTTCATGAGTTATGGCCCTTTGTAATTCAGGGCATTTTTACCTTGTCAGCAAAATATCTAAAAAAATGTTGGAGCTAGAGCCTTGAAACTTAGTGAATTGATTGGTAAGGATGAGTAGATGACCTGATTAACTTTTGAATAAATTCTGAAAAAAATATTTCATGAGTAATGGCTCTTTGTAAATTTTGGCATTTTTCCCTCGTCAGCAAAATATCTCAAAAACTACTGAAGGTAGAGCCTTGAAACTTTATGAATAGATTGGTAGTAATGAGTAGATGACCTTATTAACCTTTGAATAAATTCTAAAAAAAATGCTGATGAGTTATGGCCCTTTGTAGACTGGACCATTTTTACCTTGTATTTTCTTTTTTCATAGCAGTTATAGTTTAGAATCATGTATGCTAATGTTTTGAAATTTCACATATGGATTTTTCATGAAAAAAATTAGTGACCAGATTTTTTTCTAATCCGAATTATCTCCCATTTAAGAGTTATTTACCTTTTTTATAAAATAACATTGAAATCTCGTTAGCAAGATATCTCAAAAAAGTATTTGAGCTAAGGCCTTGATATTTGGTATACCGATTGGTACTGAAGAGATCACGTGATTAAATTTTGAACCAATTATTTGAAATGGTATTGGAGTTATGGCCCTTTGCAATGTTTGGCCATTTAATCTTGTTGCTTTATTGTGTATAGCATAAGTTTAGAACTATTTATGCTAATGTTTTGAAATTTCATATATGGATTCCTTATTAAAAACAATAGGTGACTCGTATTTTTTTTCTTATACGAATTATCTCCCATTTTAGAATCCCATTTTAGAGTTATTTCCCTTTTAATAAAATAACATTGAAATCTTGTATATTTGTACTGTTGTTACCTCGTACCGTCATGGGCAAGTAGTGTTGGAGTCAAGCAGTGTTAGGGTCAGGCAATTGGGGGAATAGTGTTTTACAAACACCAGCTCTAGTTTTTGAATAAATAGAACAGAACAACAACAAAATTTGGTGATTTTTACGCTGCCAGCTAACCTTTGTGTGTGTGTGTGTGTGTGTGTGTGTGTGTGTGTGTGTGTGTTTGTGTGTGTGTGTGTTTGTGTTAACTTGAAAGTGAATGGCTTGTGTAAATATAATTAATCAATCGGAATATTATTGATTTTTATTCACGATTTCATATGTGTATTACCACAAACATAATATGACACTTGTAATACGGATAGTATATTACTCTCAACGTATATTCAATCGAACTATTTTTATAAATATCTTACAATTTTGTAGTCGAAGTATCGAATACACCATATTTACCTTACATATTGGGATACCTTACTTTTTACCATATTTGTCCTAAATTTTAAACTATTAAAACTGTAAAGTGTCCGCGTGGAACAAAATGCATAAAAGAAGTCAATCGAAATCAGTTTCGGCAAGACTCTTCATAACAGAGCAGGTCTGCGTACGAGTCCAGTTCACTACCTGCTATGTTTCTAAAAAGCTCCTGGATGAATGGCAATCAGTGTATACCCGGATGAGACATCGTTTTCTTATATGGGTTTGCACTGTATCTGCAGAATTGACTGTCCCAATATAAAGAGTAAATACATAAATTCAACAACTTCGGAAACATGTATGCATCTTGAATGTATAATGTATTTAATTTACAATATGTAATTGTTTTTCTGTACATCCTTGGTTTCGGTATTTAATTTACATAATAAATATTTATTTTTCCTAATTACATGTACCGTCCTGTATCATGTTCCATGTTATTTCATAAATTATTGTGACCCTGTATACATTGCAGAATATATTGTTAGGGAATTGAGTGATGGACGAAATATTATCGGTTATATTCCAACTGAATATGAGGGTATAAATATATGTTGCACATGTGTGTCTGTGTAGAGAAGCTTCTCACGTGTGTAGTCACTTTTATCATTAGAGCTGATTATCACATTCGTCCTAGAGGTGTTAGAACAACGATGTTAGTGCAACTACAACAGGAGTTGGAGTATGTCTATATCAGTATCATAGGATTTGTATGTGTTGTGTTTTCTAGAAAATGGTTTTGTACAGCTGCATTAGGCAAGACAGTATTCACCAATACTGAAGATTCGATCATGAAAAGTCAGTCTAAGAGCTAACGCACAATTTTGTCTGTAGAGTTTGTAACTGATGTTATAAATGGTCTGTAAATCTTTCTTACCGCGTGCACATTTTAATTCATCCATCTCCGAAATATTTTATTTGTGCCTTTTTCTGTCATAGCATCTGTCTTAGGTCGCGCTTCAAGCGTACTGTTACTGTGATTTGTAAAACTCATATTTTAGAATTGCAGAAGCTAACTACACATGTCAGTTCTTTTCAGCACCATTTTACCAGTTGAAATAAAAGTTGCATAATTCATTACACAGATTCTAATACAGTATTCGTACACTGCTTTACTTCAGGGATACTGATTAGTATTATGTTTAGTACCTAGACATTGACATTTTCTATTGTATACCCTGAATTATAGAGTGCAGTATAGTTTAAGATTAGAAATGACATTTTACCATACTAGCAACAAATCAAATTGAATAAAAGGAAAATACGATGTCGTGTGCTTACAGTTTTATGAACTTGCATTTTAGAAGTGTCAACAGCGATATTGTTAATAGTTAGATATTTAATGTCTGTTTGATATTTGCACTCCGCTATTAAGATTACTTAAGACAATTCGAACGTTGTATGATAATTATTCAAGTGTATACATAACACTGATATCAGAGTTGGAGTATAATGTCACTGCTATATATCTTTTCAGAATCATATTACATATACTGGTTTCTAGTTCATACTCAAATTTGGGCTTAGATGTAATAATTTAAAGTTAATCACGATTGACGGTGATCAGTATTAGACCCAACGGCTGTCATTATATGGACCACGCCTTTCGAAGACGTGTCTTCGGGCATATGCGGACAGCGAGGGCCCAGATCGGACTGTGCATCCGCGCAGTCTGATTAGGGCCTTCATTGTCCGCTAACAGAATCATTGGGTACTACAAAATGTATGAATCGAGATCAAAGACCAAAATAATACTTTGCGCGTGCGCAGAATGAGCTGAATCTATGAATTGTGCGCATGTTCGAAGGCATGTTTTCGCTTGACGTGGCCCATATCAGTGCTACCTTCTGTACTTGTATCAAAAAGTCGATATTGGTATGAAGTTTACAGTTTTGCGACAGTGGAAATTTAAAACAAAATGCTACAAAACCTAAGATGAAGCTAGTCTTAGCGGTTCATACCTTCTGTACTTGTAGCCAAAAGTCGATATTGGTAAGAAGTTAACAGTTTTGCAACAGTGGAAATTAAAAAGAAAAAAAATGCTACAAAAGCTAAGATGAAGCTAGTCTTAGCGATTTCCCATATTTTGGGTCAGTCGCAGATAGTCGCTGTGGCAAATGATTCGTGTCAGCTAGAAAGCACTGTAAGCTAAATGTTTTTTTCCCTTTTCGAAGAGCCTACTCAAGCTTAGAGAAACCCATTGAAATGGAATCCCTTTTCAAAGGGGGGCTACTCCTAATGGAAAAAAGTGCTCCTAGTAGCCAATTATTTCTTTTAAGAAGCGCTATAGTTCCTTAATCACAGTGTAATATTAGAACAGCCATGAGGACCCGCCAGGAATAGAATGCATTTGACTTCCAGCGCTTAAGCACAGTTTCATGCGGTTGCTTCTAAACTATGGACTGATAGAGCAGCTTATCCATAGATGTCAGTTTAGTGTAGAAAGTAGCACTTACGCTCTTACAGCAGTTTGGAGCTTCTTTAGACTAAATTATTGTTGAATGTTGTAATTTGAGCCTTTCCAAGTAGAAATCGACCTATGACATATGCGACAATCCTTGACTCAGATCAACCTTCGCATCCACACATTTAAATAAGTCATCGTTTTATAACTGAAATAATGTATGAACTAAAATTATTCTATTGGCAAACAACGTAGCCCATAGTCTAACTGCGCGCATACACAAGCTGATGTCAGTTTACGCTGGTTGCATATGTCTTAAGGTTGATATGTATTCGGAATGGCTCATTTATTTGCGGTTTTCTTTCTTCCTCCATTTTTTCACAGCAATTTTGTGTTTTTCTTTTTTTTTTTACTATCACAAGATACTTCTTTACAATCATTTTTATTTGTTTAAACGTTACTTGATCCAATATGTTAAATATATATAATTTTGATTACCATTAACCTAACCCTATTTTAAATATCCCTGCATGTGTTAATATGAAGATTTATTTTTTTAAGATTATGAATTAATTTTGCAGTGTTTCACTTTAAACTAACTTCCTGTTTTAAATTGATTTTAAAATGCTTCATTCCGTTTTATTCTTACCTATAAACCATTATGTAACCATTTCGTTTCACCCACCTTGATTAATAATTATACCAGTGTATGACTCGTATTGCAACTAAATATCTTCTTCCGTTGTATGCTAACCGACACAACGATTAACAGTGACTGTACAATACTGTATTTAAAAATGTATTATACATATTTTGATATCTTTAACTCCTTACCGTACTTCGCCTAAAATGTGAATATGTCCATTTTATTACCTTTTGATTGGTTAGTGGCAAAGAATGCGGCCCCTCATCAGATGCCGGTTCTATTGTGTCTGCTCTGCGTCTACAATATTTGCCCAGGACTGTCCGCTCGAATACTACAAGTAATTACTGATTGTGTGATTGCTCGGTACATGTATTTCATTCCCCTCGCTGTATCTGGCTTGTGTTATCCGCATTGGTCTTTTTCCGACCGATTCGGTTTAAGCGTTCCCGTTAATCACGAAAGCTGAGAATAGTGTTAGCTGCTGTGCATGGTTGCTCTCGTTTTCAGCATTGCGACATCTAAAACCTTAAAAATGTTACTGGCTTCAGCTATTAAACGGTAGGAGAAGATCTCGGTTATCAGACAAAAGAATACCTACTTAATAAACAACTTATTGCTAATGCGATCTTGACTCCCAAGACAGCTCGGAAAAAGTAAATAAAAACAAGAACACAACCAACCTACCCTATTGTTAGCAAGGTACCGGGGGCAGTTACTTTGTGTCTTGGCTTAAAGGCTATCATGACGGTTTATATGCTATCCTTGAAAACAAACTTGCCGACATTGTAAACAGCTTAAACCAAAGGCCTCAATGATATGCGAGAAACTAAATTATGAAATCACCTGTAGAGCAAAATATGTTATAATGTACATTTGGACCTGTGTATTCAGCGAAGACTCAGATCAGCATGTACATCCGCTCAGTCTTATCAGAGAATGAACTGAGTATTCTTTATTTTTTTTTTGCCTGAAATATAAAGACTGATAAGACTGCGGGACGGGTAGACTCAACCTACGTATAAATATCATATTTGACCAAGCGCACGACAAAACCAACAAAGGGGCATGTGCGCCCAGCGAAGACAGATCAGCATGGGCATCCGCCCAGTCTGATCAGAGTATTCGCTGTGCACTCAGTAGGTAGCTAATGACCAAAGCTTTCTTCATGCTGACAGCGAGGACCCTGATCATACGAGGCGGATGCCAAGGCTGATCTGAGTCTTTGCTGGTCGCACACGCCATTTTGTTGGTTTTGTCATGCGCTGGCTCATTTTATGGCCTTAATCTACATTTAGTTTGGCCAAAATGAAACGCAACATTGACTCTTTGCGTAATTGAAACACATTAATTTATTATATATTACTAACAAAAAATACAGTAAATCAGACTCCAGGCATAAAAGACATTAACATGAAGCCAAAGCAAAAAAAAAAAAAAAAAAAAAAAAAAAAAAAAAAACAGAAGCATTAGCCAAACGCATAAGCCAAATACATTAAATTGGTAATAAATTACAAAGCTTGGTTAAAATGGGTCAATTATAAGAAAAATCATTTTAATAACCTTAAATTTCTGCCCAAACCACTACCAAGGCTTTGTAACGGAATTTCAAATAATTCGACCCATGGTAACCATGCCTTATAGTTTATGACTAACTTAATGTAGTTTGGCACATGCTTTCGGTTGCTCTATTTTGCGTTATGACCGCGGGTAAATGTATTTTATGCCAGTACTTACGTTTAATGAACTGTGTATTTCAATTACTCAGAAGATCAGTATTGCGTTTCATTTGTTGTCAAATTAAATGTAGATTTAAATCATAAAATATAAGTTTCGATTCCATCTATATATTCTGTTAGGACCGTAGGCAGATGTTTGGACATACAATGTATACTCTTATTGAATATGTTTGGTTAAACACTTAACACAAACAATGTGAAAAAAAACAACGAAAAAAAATACAAACAAAAAAAACAAAAAACAAAAAAACAAAAAACAAAAAAAAAAAAAAAAAAACAACATCTGAAATCAAAACACGGAAAAAGACGTACGAGGGAGTGCCTCGATCACAAGACGCAACCCTTCCTAGACACCAAGAGGAAGAGGAAACAAACAAGTGCAAATCAAGCAAACGTAGGAAAAAACACTAATATTATCTCTCTCTTCCCCAAGCGAGGTAATCCTAATGCTCAAAGGACTGAACAAACATTAGAACAAAATAACACCAGGCAAAACTAAAACAAATCGCCTCGTAGAATAAACCACAAAGCAACAAAGAGTAAGACTAATACTGATACCGGAATAACAGCCTTAGAACGGTCAGTAGAATATCAAAAGAAAGGTAAGAGAAAAGTCCAGCGAGTGCCACAATCACAAACTGTAGCCCTTCCAAGACACCAAGACCACCGGTGGGTTGGGGGCGGTGGTTTAAAGTACTTTTACAGCTAGCCAACTTCACCCCGGATACCGATGTTACTCTTAATACAGAAATGCATAAAAATTGGTTCGCATAAAGGCTCCAAACTCAGTCAATGCATCAAAGCGAAAACATAAAAATCAAATTAATCACTATGATAAACAAAGACGATTACTCATGGTTGATTCTACTGTGTGCCAGAGTAAACGAAAACCAATAGTTGAACCACGCCGGGCCAAGGAAAAGACATATCGTCAAGACCCAACCCACTGGTTCAAATTTTACGAAGAGGCCGTCATTGAGTCCGATGTGCCATGGAAAGGCTGTGACTTGTGATTGTGGCATCCCTGGACTTTCTCTTACCTTTCTGGGTATTCTCCCGAATAAATGTTCGGTTAATTAAATCAATAAGTTTATATTTTATAAGGTGATGAGGTAACGTAGTATACAATATAGAAAAAATCATATGTAGACACTTAAGAAAGGGTAAGGGAAAAGTCCAGGAAATGCCACAATCACAAACCGCAGCTCTTTCCAGACACCAAGAGGAAACCGACAAAACCAAACAAGCACAAATCGAACAAACGTACGAAAAGCACTAAGATTAGCTCTCTCTTCCCCAAGCGAGGTAATCGCAATGCTAAAAGGACTGAAAAACACAAGAACAAAATAACACAAGGTAAGACATAAAATAAATCGCCTCGTAGAATAAACCACAAAGCAACAAAGACTAAGACTAACACCGGGACCACCGCCTTAGAACGGTCAGTAGAGTAAACCACGGGGGGGGGGGGGGGGGGGGGGGGGTTAAAGCACTTTTACAGCTAACCAACTTCACCCTGGGTCCCGATGCAAATCTTAATACAGAAATACAGAAACATTCGGTTCGCATAAAGGCTCCCAACAAAGAAGCCTTAAAGGTTTTAGATTTAGATTTATTGAAAACTTCATTAGAATTCTAATTGACCAAAAAATGTTAATTCCGTCCCTTCCGTAAACAGTATCATAGTCACAAGGTCCAAACACAGATCTCAAAAGGTCCTTTAGCAAATCATAATGTGGCATATGGGCGAAGATACACTTTTGACCAGTGATCTCATTTACCCCACTCTTTGGACAGGTCCATTGTCACTTTATGATGTCCCTAGTTTTTTTTATTCGAATCTTTTGTAGAAATCCCTGTATGTAATGCTAACCATGTAGACGCTGAGGATTCTGCGGCATCTGATCGAGGTCTGCACCGTTTGCGATAGTCCTTTCATTGGATATCAGGCATACTTTAATAAATGGAGATTCGATATGTTACAAGAAGATGACACTTGTTTGCTTTTATTTTAATGCATTAAGTGTCATGTGTGTTAGCGATATATACGTTGATGTTTAGTTGCGATATTTTGTATATTTGACAAATCAATCATGATATATTTGAGCATAGCATGAGTAAAGGTCATATGCGCTAATAGAAGGTTCAGGTCAGCATCTGCAGATTGACCAGTGTCCTCACTGTTCAATGATATATTCTACTATATAGTATTCAGTGATGATTCTGTCAATATAGGGATCTAACATGGTTTTTCATGCATTGACATTCGCCAGGTCCCGTGGGAGGTGTTGAAAACCGAGACCGAAGGCCGCGATTTCCAACACCTCCAAAGGGACCTGGCGAATGTTAATGCATTGAAAATCCATGTTTGATCGCTGTTATTGCATAAAAACTGAGAACATTTGCTACATTTCGCGCGTTATTTCTTACACTATTTTGTTTCGCTTTTTCAATGATGTCTCGCGAACGTAATTTCCACTGACTATGCTCGTTCTAGGGCCGGGCAGTAAACATCTCGAAACGGCAGCAAATCTGTGGCCTCTCGATCATATTGAAAGGTGCGTAGCCGTGAATTAACAGAGCGTGAATTGCCTTGTTAATAAACGGCTTTTTCGCCGGTTAATGCACAGCTGTTAATAGCACGCGACACTGCTTTTTATGCAATTTGAGGATTTCATGTATTTGAGGATTTCATGATCTGAGTGCGCCGAATACGCGTAATGATTGGGCTCATATGTACTGAGGACACTTTTCTCATGCTGTGGATCATATGACACATTTTCATTATATGCTATCATCCCGAAAAATACCTATATAATGTCTACCTCTTTAACCCAACTTTTTATAGTAAAAGTGGGGTTCAAAGGGATATGCATTTTTTTTCTTATTTCTGCTCAAAACATAGATTGTGGGTACTCGTTAGAACCGCCTCTCCGAGGCGGTCTTAACCAGTACCTACAATCTATGTTTTGAGCAGAAATATGAAAAATATTAGATTTTTTTTTTCTGAAACTTTCAGTTTTTGGTGATGAATTTTCAATGTATTTGAATAGGCGTGCTTTCGTAATGTATTAAAACGTATATTTATCAACATGTGTTGATTTTGGAACTACAGGAATAGGGACAGCAGGAGAGGTCCTCATTATCCACAACATATCTCGCTACTGTGACGGAACCTATGAATGTATGGCTTATAATGGTGTAGAACCAGCAACGACAAGAAAGATAAACGTCTTTGTTGAATGTAAGTTTACACTATACTTGAGCCGCAACGTCAGAAAACGTACCCTCGGACTTGTACGTCCTATTTTGATTAAGATCAGCCTGTGCATTTGCGCAGTCTAATCAGACTCTTCAAAGGGCTCATTTTGTTATAGCTAAGGATGCATGTGGTCAACAAAGAAAGATCAGACAGCGCGGATGCACATGCTGATTTGTGTCTGCGTTGGACGTACGTCAGATGATACGTTTTTCCACGTTGCGTTTTTTTTATATGTGACATTTTAATAAACCATTACGTACATAATAACTTATTTACTTACTGCATAAATGTGTGGTCGTGTATTCCAATTCACACTATCACTGGTAGCCCGGGTGTGACGCTTGTGAATGTAGGATACGAAATGCATTTCACCGGTGTTTCCGAGGATGAATGGGCACGTGACGCTAGAACGATGTTCAAAATATTGTCGGCGGTGATGAGTCAACTTTGAATCATGGCCATAGATATGCTGAGGTAGTCACAAAAAAGCTTAAAATGACAGTCAGTATATTGGCACCTGACCTATAGCAAGTTTGTCCAATCATCACGAAAGCATACTTATATAATTTTGACCCCCCTTATACCTCACTTTCATATAGTAAAACTGGGGTTTACAGGGGTATGCATTATTTTTCTTATTTCTGCTCAAAACATAGATTGTGGGTACTCGTTAAAACGGCCTCGCCGAGGCGGTTCTAACAAGTACTCACAATCTATGTTTTGAGCAGAAATATGAAAAAAAAAACAACAGAATTTTATCTGAAAATTTTCAGTTTTTGATCGTGAAATTTTCAATATATTTGAGTAGGCGTGTTTTCGTAATGTTGGAGGCCGTTAAACTTCAATAATCCACAGACGAATTCTGTTGTTTTATCCTCACTGTAACTAAACGGGACATAAATTTCTGATCTATTTCTGTAGTTCATAGAGAGGTATATAAGAGTATAAAGTTCATATTTGCACACCTGCATACCGTATTTTTTCTAACCATTTGGACGCCGTATCTCCAAATCTTAGTTCCTCTTACATTTCAACAAGGCCGTACCTGGAGATTTGCCTTTATATGAACTGACAAATAATGTAGAAACTCTGTAATAGTTGTTTGGCCTTTTAAATATTATGAACCTTGCAATATTCAAAGGGGCTTTGGTTGATATGCGAACTGTGCCGACCCAGGTGAGCTTGCACATTCGTCATGTCTGAGCGGACAACAGAGACCCTGATAAGACCTCGCCGATTCAGAAAAGGATCTTAATCTTTGCTGTCCCTCTATGCACCGAAAGCCCGGTTTAGTATGAGGGTTTCATATATATAGAGGACTGGGTTATGATTAAGTCTATTTTAATTTCCTTCGTTCAGGCCCATGGGCATGGTGGGCGAAGCTTGCTTACCAAGTAATGCTTACTATCCGCGGACGCCTGATTACACCCTTTGTTCTGGGGTCCATGTCTGTTGGTCTGAACATTCTGATTCGTCATTCGTTTATGGGTTTATGATTTTAAATTACGGCTTTGGTACCATGACCGCAACTACTTTATACCTGTATCATGCATGTTTCAGTTATTTCCCATTCTGCTACTCTACATTGAATTTCCGTTCCGTTAGAATGCAAATCAGTTTGTCATATGCACCACCCATATTTCAGTTCCACCTGAAGTTTCACTTCCAACGAAACGTATTGGGCATTTCCTTCACCGTGAAACAATACTTGACTGCGAGATAACAGCCTATCCGCATGGCCAGATGTACTGGACAAAAGATGGTTATGACATAGATATTACAAGAAAAGATAAATACAACGTGGAATTATATAGCGGAAACGAGGAGAGCAAAAGAAAGACATTAAGTTTAAGAGTAAAAGATATTCAGACAGAAGACTTTGGAGCTTACACTTGTGTCGCTAAAAATTACTTGGGAGATGACAGAGAAACTATGATTTTATATGGTGAGTATTCTTGGTTGCCTGAATATGCCGTATTCGTACAGATATTCCTGAGCAAACAACCTAGACCCACAAAAGAGGTAAAAAGATCAGTTCAGGGAGTGTCACAATCACAATCCGCAGCCAATCCTTGACACCAAGAGGACAAGGAAAGAGACATAAACCAACACGCGCAAAGAAACAAACGCACGAAAAGCGCACAGACCAGCTCTCTTTTCCCCAAGTAAGGTGGTCGTAATGCTAAAAGTACAAAACACAAGGCGAGACGATATAAATCGTCTCGTTGAATTAACCATATAGCTACACAGGGTAAGAACAACACCGGTACAACAGTCCTAGACGGTCAACTGTAAAAACTACCGGGGAGTTAAAAAAAAATACAGTCGACAAAAAAAAAAGGTAAGAGAAAAGTCCAGGGAGTGCCACAATCACACACCGCAGCCCTTCCCAGACCCCAAGAGGAAGAGGAAACCGACAAATCCAAACAAGCATAAACCGAACACACGTACGAAATGCACTAAGAGTAGCTCTCTCTTCCCCAAGCGAGGTAATCGCTATACTAAAAGGACTGAAAAACACAAGAAAAAAATAACACACGGAAAGACATACAACAAATCGCCTCGTAGAATAAACCACAAAGCAACAAAGAGTAAGACTAACACCGGGACCACCGCCGTAGAACGGTCAGTAGAGCAAACCACCGGGGGGTTTAAAGCACTTTTACAGCTAGCTCACTTCACCCTGGGTCCCGATGCTACTCTTAATACAGAAACACATAAAAATTCGGTTCGCATAAAGGCTCCAAACTCAGTCAATGCATCAAAGCGAAAACATAAAAATCAAATTAATCACTATAATAAACAAAGACGAGTACTCATGGCTAATTCTGCTGTATGCCAGAGTAAATGAAAACCAATAGTTGAACCACGGCAAACCTCACCTTACGTCCCAATGATACTCGTAGTACAGAAATACAAAAAAAAAATCGGTTCGATGCACCATGGTGAAGACATAAAAGTCAAAATAATCACCGTGATAAACAAAGACGAGTAGTGTTGGCAAATTCTACACCCACTGCGAGCCAGAGGTAAAGACAACTAATAGTTGAACCGGTGGGCTAAGCCAAAGATATACCATCAAGCTCCAACCCATTTGTAAAAGCTTCACGAAGAGGCCGTCATAGAGTCTAAGGCCCGAACCGCCATTGTGCAAATCCCATTTTAGACTGAATGAACTCCTCCACAATATAAACATAGGAGGAGTCTATTTGAGTTTAGGCATGCCAGGCTATGCGAGTTAGATATTCCTAGAGAAAATGATTGAACTATTTGCAAACAGTGGAAACTGATCAGACGCCTGATTTGGGTTTGCGTGTTTGCAAATTACCATTTTTTTGGTCTCCGGACTACAATGCGTTAAAGAGAAAAGCATCAACCATTAACAGTGGTTGGGTTGATAACTATATAACTAGACATGCTGTCTGTCACATAATATCTAGGCTAAATCCTTTTTTTATAACGGTTAATTAGCTTTTTAAATTGTTCAAACAAAAGTTAGCTTTCCCCACAATTTTATAATTCTGTAAAATTCGTCACCGTAATTCTCGTTCCGATATAATTTGCTGAAGAAATTTCTTCATGCTGACAGCAATTTTTTCTACCAACGCAGTGTGTCTGCGGTACAATTTCGACAACGCCTTACGAAGGTTATGATAACGATATCACTGCCTAAGAAATTTGGCAGTAAGGGCCTTTTACGACAGCTGAAGTCACTAAAGTTTGAATGAGCTTTGGCGAATCAAATAACGGAAGATCTGTTTACCCCAACCAGATATGGGACATTGACGATATCAAAATCGACCCGTTTATCATAAATTTGAGTGGAAACTTACCATTAGATATAAATAGTTTCAAATCCAAAAGGTGCCTCGGTATCGGAAGAATAGTCTTTATGTTTGTCTTTATTTAATTGGAGTTCAGTAGGGTATATACGGTCCACCATATGGTCAAAGTAAATATTATCAATATTTAATGAAACATCAAGGTATCTTGAAGCGGACTTGAAAGCCTCAATACTGTGTCAGCCAGATTTTCCCGTGATTTTCCCTTGAGGGAGACTTCATGAAATCTCTTCCATAACAAACTAGAAACAAAAGAAAAAAATGCAACAAAAGGAGCACAATTAGTTCCCATCGGAATACCAACCGTTTGCCTATAAAGATTAGTTCCAAATCTAATAAAAATGTTTAACAAAATATAAATAAGTGTATCACATACATTTTGACAAGACCATAAATTATAATTATTGTATAAGTAAGAACTTAAAAAAAAACACGTTATTCGTTGCAAGCCACATCATGCATCAAAGAGCGTGGTGTATGATCAGGATCAGTAGTCCGCCACTAATCCGTCAGTTGCTAGGCATATCTTTAAGTAGTAAGATTGAACTTTGCTAGCTTTGTGACAAATTACACGTGTCGGACTACTATTATAAATAGTATAGTATATTCTGTGCACTAATTTCGTATTGAGCAACAAAGGCCCGAGTCAGAATACGGGGATACACGGGATGATTTTTGTCTCTTTTGCCAATGGGATATTTTGAGCTCTATGTATCACCAATCATTGGCGTTCACAAAAAAGCTTGGTCTACGCTTAGCATATAATAAATGTTAAAGCTGATTTTCTACGGAAAAGTTTTGAGTTCATTACATGAAAATCTTGGGTCGATCGGCTAAATTCCATAATGCAAAAGGTGAATTCGAAAGGGACTAAATAAGGTCTCGTCCTCATGGCCTCGATAAGAATGGCCATCAAATTGAAATTAATAACAGTTAATTTCACTTCGCTTTTTAGGCTTACCTAATCAACAAAAAAAAAGTAGTAGTTAAGAATATCATTTTTGTCACTCTGCCATGCGAATGCTATAAATTCCGCTTTGCTGTACCAATGCATCTATCTATGATCTACTTCTAAAGCGAAATTATCAGAATTAATGTATATTTCATAACCTTAGTTAAGGTGCTGCAATGCTGACCTTTTAGAATATCTAAATAACTGGTGTACCGAAACAGCGCGTGTAAATGGAGAACACTTTCTGTATATACAGGTTATCAAATAAATATTGTTCTATTCTATTCCATTCCAGCTAGGCCCGGGCCCGGGTTTTAGTTATAGACAAGCATTGTGGATAAACAATTGATTCACTTCCGTATGCCTATCAAGCTCTATGCAGTCTACGCAAATAGGCGGCGTAGACAATAGCCGTCAGCATATTTTTTATATAAAATTCTATACCAAAACAGTAACAAAATAAATACAGAGATGCCCAGGAACTGTCCAGGCAAACACAGGCTCCCAAGCCACTGCATAAAGGTTAAAGACTTAAACCCAAAGGATTGTTAAACCGTTGACCATTGAAAATATTAGCAGAGGAAGCGAAAAGTTAGACTTTTGAAGTCATGATATTACAAGTGCTAAGTGGGCTGAATGAATGGCAAGTCGGACATGGGTATTCAGCAGTCGAAAATTGGAAGGGTAAAGTCATAGGAAGGAAGTTAAATATGATATGTGGGGAGTCAGAGGTAGGTTGAAGTCGGTGATTGAAAATTGGAAGTGGAGCGGTCAGAAGGTGGCAGAAAGATATCAGCTGTTATAAAAAAAAAGTAAAAAAAGGAATACCTTTGGAAAAAAAGAACACACAAAAGCACGAAAATCGTAGGTTCGGTTTGATTGAGTCTCTTCATATGCAAAACTGTAGTTTGCGAGGCTGCATATGCCCCTAGCGCCGATTTAAGAATAAAATGGAAAGTGATATGGGAAGTAATAAGTGAGAAGTCATATATGACAATAAGGAAGTGGGAAATCAGAAGTGCTAAGTTAGAACTGTTTAGTAAGACGTCGGAGGAAAGAAGTAAAAATAAGAAATGCAAAAGTGAAATTAAAAAATTAGACATCGGTGGAGGGTGATGGTGGTAAAGAAGTGGTAGTTAGAATAAAGAAGCGGTGAGTGTGTGGTGGGTGGGGATAGTGTTGGGGGATGGAAAGTGCAAAGTAGGAACTGGGAAATTGGAAATGAGGAATAGGAAGTTGGCAAGCTGGATGTGAGATGTGAATATTTGAAGTGTTGAGTGGGAACTTGGAGGTGGGTAAATCGGAAGTCAGAAGTAGGAAAAGGGAAGAAAACAATATAAAGCGGGAGGCGTAATGTAGGAAATAAATGGGATGTATAAATTAAAATCAGACTTCTTACTTCTGAATTTCCACTCGTAGACGTTCCTCTTCTGACTTCTGATATCCCTCTAGCTACTTGCATAATACTGCATACATGTATAATGAAAGCTAGGAAGTAGGATGTGTGAAGTTAAAAGCAAGATGTAAGAGCTCAATTAAGGTCTTTCATACCTATGAAAGTAAGTGATTGCCTTTAGAAATGTTTCGGACACCATGTAACATGAAAACAAACCATTTTTTACTTGATTTGGGACAGGAGGTAAAAATATCAAGAGCTGCTCATGCTACTTACATATGACTGGCTTATGCGGCATACTGTATATTAAATGCAGTGAAGTGATGTGATTTGAATATTAGCTATGTGTTTCTCTGTACAGGCATGTGCCGCAGATATTCTGTGCATTTGTGCTGTATGGCTTACTAAATTTCTTACAATAATTTACATTTTTAATTCCAGATTACTCAGTTCATGAACGACAACGGAAAACGACCACAGAAGCTCCTAAACAACATACATTATGGCCCACAACAGATCTGTTTCCAGAAAAGGGTGTAATATTGAAACCGGACGGAAGTGGTTCTGGACGAGGAGAGATTCCTTTTATGCACCCTGATCTCCCTCCGTATACCGGTGACCGCAACAACGGCTTTGCCAATAAACCATATAAGACGGGTAAACATCTACCTGATTCACCTCACGGCCATAGAGCAGGCATTCAAGAAGCAGTGTCTGCCAAATGTTCAGGCACTCTTGTTACTGTGTGTACGTTTTGCTCGCAGTATATCATTTATGTAATCATTATGAAGCCGGTATTTTGCGCATGTGCAAGTATTGTGTGCATATTAAGGGGAACTGATACACTTCAGGGGACGCAGGGGTCAAAGTTGTATTTCTCTTTTTTTTAAAGGATGTACATGAAAAGGAAATAATTTTCTCCCCCCTTCAAGTAAATTCTTTCCTTTTATAGTTATGTCCTTTTAAAAAGGGTTTGATGTGCATGAAGACAGACAGGAAATCACACAAATCGTCTGACTTTTAAATCTACCAAGTGTATCTAGTCCTTTGAACCCACAAATCTCATTAAATGCACGAGACTTTATTTGTTACTCTTCTTAAGCCAGGTGTTGGGTGTTACATTGTGGGAATTGTACAATTTTATATGTGTTGGAAAACAAATCTTGTCGTATAATTGACATTACGATTGTTTGCCTTACACATAATGGTCCTAAAATTATAAGTTAGTAACAGAAAATTTGAGAATTTTCCTATTGATTCGGTGTCTCTGTTAAAGTTCTCTGTTTCGTGAATCGGTGGTTCTATAATTGATGTTTGCTTTGGCATTGTTTGGTGCTCATCTCTCCTCCTTTTGCTGCATCTGGAATGCAGTACTGCGTAGGTGTTGTTCTATCGCATTTCCTGCTTATCTTCACATACAAATGTTTCATGCAGCCTTTAATCATCTGATCAGCTCATGCCATTATCTAGAGTTAGGCTATACTTTGTGAAAAATTACATTTCAAAACCACTTCATTTAAACAATTAGTTAATAATCCCCTCGCACAACAAAGTGACTATAGGGTTTGTCCCGTACGTAAGTACGTACGTACGTGTGTTCACCTTTTGTCATCACCCTGCACCTACATTTTTTGATGGATTTAATATAACTTTTCACAAATGTTGGATACGATGATATCTCGAGCAAGTTCGACTCAGTGTCCTGAGCTCAAGGTCAAGGTGATTTTTAGAAAAATTGCCATCGCTCTAGTGCCTACATTTATTGATGGATTTTGATATAACTTTACACAAATGTTGGGTACGATAATATCTCGAGCAAGTGTGACTTTCAGGGTCCTAGGCTCAAGGTCAAGGTCCTTGGCTATTTTTTTAAAATTTTTTATCGCTCTAGCGCTTAAATTTATTGACGGCTTTTAATATAACTTCACACAAATGTTAGGAACGATAATATTTCAAGTATCTACAATTTCAAATGTTGGTTATGATAATATCTCGAGAAAATTCAACTTCAGGGTCCTGGGCTTAAGTTCAAGGTCACTTTGGCTATTTTTAGAAAACAAATGAGTAATCACCTAGCCCCTACATTAATGAATGTATTTTAATATAACTTCTTACAATTGTTGAGTGTTATAATATCTCGATTAAGATTGAATTTCAGGATGCTGGGCTCAAGGTTCAAGGTCACTTTGGCTATTTTTTGAAAAACTATGTTATGGCTCTAGTACCTACATATATTGATGGATTTAATATAACTTCGCACAAATGTGGGTATGATAATATTTCGAGCAGATTCAGGGTTTTGTGATCAAGGTCAAGGTCGTTATGGCTATTTTAGAAAAATTTTGTCATCGCTCTAATGCTTTCACTTATCAGTGAATGTCAGTAGATGTTGGATATAATAATATCTCGAGCAACTTCAACTTTCAATTTGCTGGGATCAAGATCAAGGTAACTGGCTATTTTTAGAAAAACAACTTTGTCATCGCTCTAGTTCCTGCATTTATCACACATATCGAGTCCTCATCGTTGTTTCATCTCTGTAATTAGTTGTTTTTTTTTTGTTCTCGGAGATGTAGCACTGATGAGTTAGGAAGCCTTCATGCGGACTGAACAAATTATGTGTCTAAACCGCGGCAGAAATCAGGGTGAAGATTGTGGCCACGTAAAATCTATTTAAGCCCCCCAGTGAAATACTTTTCACTGACCGTTCCAAGGTGGTTTTTCTGTCATGGCTTATTTTTGTTATAGCTCGTCTTAGAATGTGTGTGTCGCTTACATCTTTTTGTTTTGGATAGCCATTCAACCACTTTATGGGAAAGTAACTGTCCGTTTGGCTTTCTGCTAGTGATGTTTCCATTTGGGTCTAGTTATTTCGCGTTTGTGTTTCTTTCCCTTTGATGTCTCTGATGGGAGATGTTGGATAATTGTATCGATTCCTGATCATTGCCTTCCCTTCTATTTTACATCATATTCTCATGAAAAAGTTTCGTTTATGAATTTCCCGCTCTATGTTTGGTACAATTGTTTTAACTTCTTTGGGTAATTTTGCATTCGTTAATCAAACAAATAACAATGTTGTACAAATATAAACTGATTATTGCAAGTATGGGCTTTTTTTTATTCTGTATTAATTGATTGTGAATGTATTCAACACTTTATCTTCCTTATAATTACTAAATATGCATGTTTGTAACTGGTTTCTGAGATGAGAATTCTGGTAACTCTCTAGGGTACGGATGCTACAGCTATACACAGTGGCATGTAATTTATTGCTTCTTTTAAAATATCGTTAAATTCGTCATAATGTTTTGCTGATTTTCTGCAACGCATGTCTGTATAGTGCATTCATGTATAACATCTAGAGCTTCATATGAAGAGCAGGGTTTAGTTGCCCTATAGGAGACTGTATAAATTAGTAAAGAATATGTCCAGGGCCCAGTTGTTCACAACTAACGATGTCGTTAGTTAACGAATCGTTAAAGCTTTGATCATTAAATATGGCATATATGTCAATATTTTTGCTGAAAAACTGTGAGTAGCTTTTGCATTTGCAAAAGCTTCTCACATTTTTCTTGGCAAAAATACCTGTGAATTAGATATTATACTTTCTTACGACATGAAAGTCGTAACAAAGGAATGAAGCATAACTGAAAAAATTTCCGGCCTATCGTGGGATTCGAACCCGGTCTTCCCGGATAAAAATCCAATGCTCTAACCACTGAGCCAATGTGTCGACTCCCTGACGCAGTTGTCAGAGATTCAATACATACTTAGAAGCTATGCGTAATCTGCCAAAGCAGACAATCGAAGGTAGGAGTGCTCGGTTGTAACACTCCTCCTTTTCAAGGAAGTCATCATTTATGATGACGTGAAGCCATTTTCGGCGTATAAAGTCCTATCCCGGACGAGCCCCCATCTTACGACATGATAGTCGTAACAAAGGAATGAAGCATAGCTGAAAAACATCTCATGCCGATCGTGGGATACGAACCCGGTCCTTCCTGTTAAAAATCCAATGCTCTAACCACTGAGCCAAAGAGTCGACTCCCTGACGCAGTTGTCAGAGATTGTATGTATACTTAGAAGCTATGCGTAATCTGCCAAGGCAGGTAATCGAAGGTAGGAGTGCTCGGTCGTAACAACTTACTAGAGCAGATAACATTTGGACCACTAACGAGTTCGTTAAGCTAACGACGCTTTGAAAAACTGGGCCTAGGATGTCACAGACCATAGCCTATCAATAACACCATAAAGACGTTTTATACTTTCATATGGCATAGCTATATTTTTGGTATTCTAGTCCTTTGGAGCTATTGAAAACGTACAGTTGATTTGAAAATCTTTTTTTTCTGAAGGCGCTGCTAGGTAGCGTAAATGATCTTGCACATTTATTGCCTGGCCTAGAAAAGAATCCATCAAAATGAGCCTGATGTTTACAAATTTGTCTTGTATTCCATACTTCCAAATGTCAGATCATTGATAAATATTATCTAGTAACATCTAGTGTAAAGCAAGTCCATCTTGCGTTTGTGTAGGTTTCAAAACAAGCAAGATTAGGTAAGTTTGGTCATAGTTCTTAAGTAAGTATATGGGTTTTTTAAATAAAATACTTACTTTTGTGTATAAAAGTAGGGTTTATTTAACTGTACTTTATTTTCAATTTAAAAATGCCATATATAGTACTACTCAATAAATTAGACTTTGTATCGATTCCTCATCACTGCATTCTTTTCTATTTAAAGTTGTATTTATAAAAACGGCAATATATTTGACTTCTATCCCTAACTATTTCGATTGCTAAATAAGACATTTTCTTGTTCTGCTGCTGTCTTATATTGGCCTTTCTCTTTTCTTGTAGGTGATGGGAGTGCTGCGTTAGGAAGCTTGAGCTCAGCGCCCGCTGTTTTGTCAACAACATTCCACTTTATTTCTAGCCTTATAACACTCAGCATTTTACTAGGAGTTTTGTAGTAGGAAAGCAGTTAGGAGAGACAACAGTATTATATATATATATAAAAGAAACACTGGTTCGTGACAACAGACTGGAACTTTGTCGCAGACAAGCACACTGTTCTTATAAAGCTAGTGTGTGTGTGTGTGTCTTGTAGGATATGTACAAGGACGCAACAGGATACACTTGGAAGGTGTTGTGCTATTTTGTACAATGGAGGCATTTTGACTCTGTTTGCTTTCTCATACACCAAGTACGTTTTATGAAATGGGGTGTACTCTAAAAGGAAATAATTTGCCCCCCTTTGGAGCAACTTCTTTCCTATTAGAGTACATACATTTTCAGAAGGATGGAAAATATAATTTCTACAAAGTCACCGCCCTTGATTGTGTATCCATTCCTTTTTAAACAGTAAGCAGATGCAGATCTTGATAAAACTATACTTGCTATCTGCGATTAGATATCGTTTTGCCTGTCACGCATCAAAAGATAAAATTAAACAATCAAAGGGGAACATAAACTACCGTTTGACTGATTTCTATATCAGAAAGCTATATCAAGCTATATCAAGGGTAAAATTGTGTTATGTTAAAAAAGGATGTGTTTTGACATCAAATCAATCATGCGTCATGTGTGCCGATTATATTCTGCCTAAAAGCTTTAAACATTATGCTGAAATATCTGACTATCTTACCAAATTAGTATAACTGTAGAACGAAAAGGACCAACGTTTTAATATGTGTTGTCTACTGTGGTGCGTAGCATGTGTCCTTCATTAATAATCAATATTCATAATGTGCGTCATTATTCATCAATAATCATAATGTGTATGTAATTATTCATCAATATTCTTACACGTGCACGTCAATATTCATGAGTATTTTTACTATGACGGTATAGGAATTTCTCAAAATAGACACGTAAGCTTTATCATATTGAGACTGGGTTGCTATTCTCCCCAGGATTCGATTGGAATAAGTTGTATTTTAATGGCTTAAAATGGCTTAAAAGCAAAAACCGGGATGTATTTGTAGGAACTGGACAAAACGTTCAAAGGTTTTAGTAACTGGCAACAAAACTGCATTTGTAAAGTAATAGTCTCAACGTATAATGTATAGAACTAAATATAGATGGTTGATTCTTTATTTACATTTAAGGCGAAAATGAGTTGGGGAAAGATTTTATTTCCAGGAAACTTGTAAACAATTATTACAGCTTACAGCGTGGCATTTTGTTTAAATTGCATTGAAGATGCATTTAATTGTAAAAATATTATGAAGATGCATTAGGATCAGGTCAGGTGATTACAGTTGAGATTTCAAATAGTGCAGATGCCAAAGACTACCGGCAAGGGAAATAATGATTCCATTCCAAGGAATTGTCCAAGAATAAAGAATCATAGTAACAAACTCTAACCGAGCTCCTGTCACCAAACGCATATTTTGTCAAGCGGTTTTGTGCTTATAACGCCATGCATTGTATATGAGTGTATAAGTGGAACGGATACCTGGATACTTAGAACAGAATTAATGCATGGATTAGAGCTTGTGCTACCAACTGCGGATTTTTGCCATACAATTTGTGATTATATTCATGTATAATATATATAAAGGTAACGGATGTCACTAATTTTAAGAGGAGGAGAGACACTATGTGTTGACAGAAATGTATGCCTTAGTGCTCAGATTCTTTTGAAAATTGTAATTACACTGAAGGAAATAATTTCCTCTGAGAGAATGCAAATTAAGGAGGGAACAAGTAGGAAGAGAGCAAAGTCTTACCTTTAAGAGAAGCCTCCGATAAGAAGGGAGAGACTAATTAATGTAACTATGTTCGAAATTGTATTCATTCCGTTTAAACTGAAATGCGGTTGACTTGTGGTAGACCTGGTCAATAGGTTTTGCGCTCTACGGAAGTTGTTCTGAAAACAAAATCCAAGAGACCACTGCCAATAGTCGGTACTTTCTGATATAAGTGATTTACATATTTTAGAGGAAAAAAAGAATCCGAAAGTTTTGAATAAGATGTAAGAGGCACAAGTGCATTGTCAAAGGTTTCAAGAACGAATGGTGTATAATAACATTCAGCTTATTTTAATAGCTTCAATGAATGTTTTCATGCTGAAAATGCTATTTTAAAGCATTTTTCATATTGAAATCCATACGTTGGGCTCAGCATTTTCGTTTTTCTTTAAGTGTGATTTGAACCAAAATTAAGACTTAAAGCGCCTATCAAAATGTATTGGATGATCCTTTTATTTTTCATTTATCAGAGCAAATAATGCTTGACATTTCATTGGACTTGCTTGCGAGGTATGTTAATAGTATGTAATACAGAGTGTTTAAAGTAGGCTGTTTGTATGATGTGTCAAATGCATGAGAGCCTTGAAAATAGACTGTGAAATTTTATTTTAGTTATTTGATATTGTGTTCGAAGGACACTTCTTGAAAGAAATGTCAAGCTTTGTTTTTCACTCAACTACAAATCTGTAACATTAATGTTGGGAATCTTTATTTTATTAGATTAAGAAGCATTCAAAACTTTGGTAAGCGGTTCAATGATTTTCTTCTCAATTTCTCAGATCAATTCTGGTGATGGTTTACTTTAGAAAGAATACAGTAGGTTAGGATGCTGTTTGTTTATTTCAAACTCAAAGTCATGTGCAGTGGATAAAAACCATAAGCAAGGTTGTTAATACCATAATTACCCTAACCGTTCGAACAGCACAACACCTTACCCTTCTCATGCTGAATAAATTAAGATGCCACGCCCACTTCTAATTGCCAGCCAATCAGATTAGTTGATCCGGGTTTTTGACAGAAATTCACATATTTAATGACAAACAATGCAGATCCGGATCTACACTGTTTAATAAGACAGGGCATGTCGTGTTCCGCAAGAGAAGGGTTAACATGTTTATCCTGAAACCTGAATGATTCCATTTTACACCTGTTGATATTTATAAATTTGTTGGATAAGTGGCAAACAGTACTGACCATGATCAGATGCCATGTTTTGCAACGCATTACGAAAACATGCCTATTCAAATATACTGAAAAGTTAATCACCGAAAAATTGAAAATTTTCAGACAAAAAATTCAAATATTTTTCATATTTCTGCTCAAAACATAGATTATGTGTATCATAGATCGGTCGAATACCCACAATCTATGTTTTTGAGCAGAAATAAGAAAAATAATGTATACCCCTGAAAACCCCAGTTTTACTATATAAAAGTGGGGTTTAAGGGGGTCAAAATTATATAGGCATGTTTTCGTGATGGTCTTATTTTGGTCCACCTTTATTGCTCATGCCTTTATGTCCGAAGTTTTGGGGTAAGTACGGTAAGTTGACGGTATTCTTGGAACTATATTACGTTTATGTTATAGGTACTCTGTGTTACATTACAATATACACGGAAAATAGAGGTATATAGGGTCTGTATTATTAAATTAACCCTTGTCCTGCTGAATAAATTAAGCTGCCATGCCTACTTCTAATTTTCAGCCAATCAGATTACTTGATCCGGATTATTGTTATAAATTCACATACTTAATGGCAAACAGTGCAGATCCAGATCAGTTGGCACTGATTTGGATCCGCACTGTTTGCAAAGGCAGGGTATATCCGGGTTAAGCAGGACAAGGGTTGAGGAGATTGTCAGATATTTGCAGATTTTAAACAAGACTTTCATTTTTAAAGTCGTTTTACTGCAGTAATCTGTCTTAATTTGCTGACTAACAAAAGTATTTCTCATTTACCATCTTATATCAGATAAAATCATTATATAGCTCTAGCTAAGAATGTAGAAGAATATGTTTTTTATGTATCCAGAAAAAAAAGCAAAAGAAAAAAAAAAAAAAAAAAAAAAAAAAAAACATAGGTAATATGCAGTCATTTTGTCGCCTCTGCACGTTTAATACGTACCATTAAAAGCATTTTTATTTTTGCGGAACATGAGAAACAAATGTTGATATATATTTGGTTAAAAATAGGCTTATTAGCTCATCTGAGCACGGTGCTTAAGGGGACTTCTTTTGATCGGTCAATGTCTTTCGTCCGTCGTGTGTCGTCAACAGTTTGCTTAAATCACTATTCCTCCTACACCCCCCCCTAGGCCAAGTCACTAGAAGCTGGGTAGGAAGTATCGGGGCGACTTGTAGATCAAACAAAGCTAAACTCTATTTTGTTCTTCTTCTCCTGACCCAAAAGGCCAACTGACTCGAAACGTAGTAGAAAATATCGGAGCAACATAGATCAAATAATCGCTAAAATCGTTTAAAATTTAAGATGGACGCCATGGAAATAGAAAATATATGTTGCCTTTTTTTCCGGAAACGAAAGGCCAATTGACTCAAAACGTAGTAGGAAGTATCGGAGGAGCTTCTAGATTAAAAATAAGTAAAATCGTTCCGATCGGAAATCCAAGATGGCCGCCATGACCGTCATCTAAAAAGGTCTATTTTGCACTTATTCTCCTAAAACGAAATGCCATCTGACTCGAATCTTGGTAGGAAGTAACGGGGCAAGTTAAATCTTTCGGATCGGAAATCTATGGTGGCCATTTTAAAAATCTGTTTTGCACTTCTTCTTCTGAACTGAAATGGCAATTGACTCGAAACTTGGTAGGTAGCATTGGTACAATTTGTAGACCAAAAATAGTTAAAACGTTTCGATCGGAAATCGAAGATGGCCGCCATGTTCTCCATCTTGAAAATATGCTTAGAGCTCCTTCTCCTGAACCAAAAGGCCAATTGAGTCGTTACTTGGAAGGAAGAATATCAAAAGTAGATCAAAAGTAGTTAAAATCATTCCGATCGGACATCCAAGATGGCCGCAATGGCCACCATCTTGAAAATTTATTTTGACCTTCTTCCCCTGAACCGAAAGGCCAGTTGATTCGAAACTTGGTAGAAATTATCGGGGCAACTTGTAGATAAAAATAGATAAAATCATTCCGATCGGAAATCAAAGATGGCGCCATGTTCGCCATCTTGAAAATATTTTGCACTTCTTCTCCTGAACCGAAAGACTAATTGATTCGAAACTGGTTAAAAGTGTTGGGGCGACTTGTAGATCAAAACTAGTTAAAATCGTTTGATTGGAAATCCAAGACGGCCGCTACGGCCGCCATCTTTATAATATATTCTTAACTTCTTCTCCTGAACTGACAGGCCAATAGACTCGAAACTTGGTAGGCAGTATCGGGGTGACTTGTAAATCAAAAATAGATAAGATTGTGCCGATCGGCAATGAAAGATGGCCGACACAATCGCCATCTTGAACAAACCTATTTTGAACTCCTCCTGAACGCAAAGGCAAACTGACGCGCAACTTGAAGGAAGTATTGGTGTGACTTGTAGATAAAAAAAAATAAATAAATAAATAAATAAAATCGTTCCTATTAGAAATCTAAGATGGTCGCCATAGCCGCCATGTTGAAAATCTGTTTTGAACTTTTTTTCCTGAACCGAAAGACCAATTGACTGGAAACTTGGTAGGAAGCTTCAGGGTGACATGCAGATCAAATATAGTTCTGATCGGAAATCCAAAATGGATGCCTAGACTACATTTGTACCGTGTTGAAAATTTATTTTGAAATTCTTCTAAATCCAAAAGGCCAACTGACTCGAAGCTCGATAGGAAGTATCAGGACCACTTGTAGATCAAAAATAGCTAAAATCATTCCTATCGGAAATCCAAGATGACAGCCACGACAGCCATGTTAAAAACGTGTTTTGATTTTCTTCTTAAGCGAATGGCCAATTGACTCGAAACTTCATTGGAAATAACAAGGTGTCTTGTACTTAAAAATAGCGGAAACATTCTGATTGGAAATCCAAGATGGCCCTATGGAAATATGTATTGAACTTCTCTCGAACCTAAAGGCCAATGGCCTTTTAATCTTGTGTGGTAATCAGATGAGGTAAGTGATACAGGACCATCTTGGCCCTCTTGGCTAGAGCTGTGGCTGAGAAGTATACATTTAGATAGATGTGTTTACGTAATGAAATAATGCTACCTAAAAGTAGAATAACATTTGTTCAGTGAGTCACGGATGCACAAACAAGTTTAAATGTCTTTATTCATATTTTGAAACATTATTGTTGACTTTTTTGATAAACAATCAATAATATGAGTGTGCTTCTGTGCAAATTAAACATAACAATTTGCTTATATAGAAATGTTCAATTGTTCTAAATCACATCGTTGTGCAGTTACCCTAGTTTGAGTTCTACTGTTCTATATAGTTACGTTAGTTACTTTATTATGTTATGGTTTTAGTATGCCAATATGTTGAAAGTTGTTTGTTTTCTTTATGTGATTTTATCTGAGCGAGTTTAAATTGAGTTGGAAACAAAGCCGACCAGTTAGTGATTATGTATAATATGCATATGTAAGCATGTAAGCATATATAATGCAAGACTAGCAGAAGTAAGCCTTTTCTTACGTTTCTTTGACCGCGTCAATTATTATTGCTAATAAACTACCATTCAACTGTTAACTACAGGTATTAGGTATAAAACTTGTTCGGACTTTTGTTTGACTAAGAACAAAATAACATTTGGCCTAGATCAGCCAGCACACACGGATCATATGTCAACTTTAGTCGTATCGATAGAACATTCAAGGAGCTCACTTTGTTGGCGATCAGCGTTGACAAGAATGAGATTACACTGGTAGATACGCTAGCATATCTAGGTTTATGCAGAAGCTGATTTTCTGGTCCAGAACTCGGGGAAAAATAATTGGTTTTCCAAATTTTAGTCACTCACTAAATTGTCCTGCTATAAAACTGTGGCACTTGCATGTAGCATTTCTTTTCTTAATTAAAGCGCAAACTCCTCAGAGCCTAATATAAACCCTTTCACTTCCCTGAGTTTCTGGACTCTTCCAATCCTCGTATTTTGACATGTCAATGATGCAAAAAGGGGTTTCAAAAAGAGAATGGCAAACAGTGTAGATCTTGATGAGACGGCTCGTTACGAGCCGTCTCATCATTACCTACCTACACTGTTTGCACAGGGATCTGTTTTGATTTGCCTGGCTGAAAGGATTAAATTTGTGTTTTATTCTACAGTGTTGTGCCAAACGTTCTACTTTGTCTACTTCTATAAATCTGTACCGTATTTACCCTATATATTCAAAAAGACAATATTTAATAAACAGTGTAGACCCAGACAGACGCTGCAGAATGCGGCATCTGATCAGGAGTGACACTGTTCTTCAGGTGGTAGTCCAACGGAATTTTAATGTTTTATGATAAGTACGATAAGGTGTCCAAAAAAGGTAATACAAATTGGAGTATTTAGCATTTGCTAGTATTGAGAAATGATATTTTTTCAAAGCAGATACATATAGATATAATTCTGATGTATACAGACATGCTTGGAAAAAAATGTTTAAATTGACAAATAAACATAATTAGTTCGCTGATTCTTTTTTGACATCAGTTAAAACCGTTTTAGTTTCTCTCCATTTAAAACACGTTTCCCTCCGTTTAAAACATAATAGAAAGAGCTGTCGGTATGCATCAAGCTACTCACCAAAGTCGGTAAGAATTCATAGACTAATGCAAATGTTGGCAAACATGGGAGACCGACATTAGCATGTCTGTTTGCCCAGTATAACCAGGATTTTATACATTATAAAACCGAGACTCCCATTTTCTAATCCGTAGTGTGTTCTTTGTTTCCAAAGGCAGTCTTTTTGACGTTTATTTTACTACACTGCAGCTGGTATTAGTGCCGTGTGGCGGAGGTAGAACGTCTCCCCGTACTTTACCATAGTGCAGATTATATTTCATTTCCTTTGGGATCATTGGGCCCATTGTGGTATATTTGAAAATGGAGTTCTGCTCATGTATACGCTAGAGGGTGTAAGCAGTGTTGCAAACTTCATTTCTGCTTATGGAGTGTCTCAATAAAACCGAGACTCCCATTTTCTAATCCGTAGAGTGTTCTTTGTTTCCAAAGGCAATCTTTTTTACGTTAATTTTATTGAACGCAGAAGGCCTGATCCTGCGCGGATACGCAGGTTACATACTTGGCCTAACATTTTAAGTCCATCTTCGTACCTGCTGATGTGTGTAAACCCTTGTCCTGCTGAATCCAGATATGCCCTGCATTTGCAAACAGTGTAGATCCCGATCAGTTGACTTCTAAGAAGCCAACTCATCTGGATCTACACTGTTTGTCATTCACTATGTTAATTATATCAACAATCTGAGTAAGTAATCTGATTGGCTGAAAATTTAAAAGAGGCGAGACATCTTAATTCATTCAGCATGACTAGGGTTAAAACTGCTGGATGAGAGGCAAACAGTGTCTACACTGTTTACTCAGGCCTGTCTGTCCCAATATTTAGAGTAATTAGAACAGATGTACGCAATGTTACAAAAATAGTTTGGCGCAGTACTGTACATTTCAGTTTCCGATTCATGTGGCTTCAGATATGATAATGTGATACATGTATATGTACATGATAAGTAACGTACAAAAGTTTAATTATGCCATATGTGGATAACAAAGGCCTGGAACAACCAGCTCAATCGGACAGTCTGATCAGGATCTCCATTTCCTGGTTACTTAACCCTTGTCCTGCTGAACCCGGATATACCCTGCCTTTGCAAACAGTGTAGACCCGGATCAGTTGGCTTCTTCAGAAGCCAACTGATCTGAATCTACACTGTTTGCTAATAAGTATGGGAATTTATAGCAACAATCCAGATCAAGTAATCTGATTGGCTGAAAATTAGATGTGGGCGTGGAATCTAATTTATTCAGCAGGACAATGGTTAAGCAACGGATACTGTAGAATATATCGACAAATAGAAACTGGGGATACAGGTCATCGCTATTTGTATATGAGCCGCGCCAAGCGAAAAGGTGTCTTCGCGCATGCGCAAAATGCACAGATTCAGACGTACCGCGCTTGCGCAAAGACGCATTCGGGCATTTGCTTTCCGTTGAAATGTTCTATATTGACTAATGATTATGCTAGCGGACAGAGATGGCCAAGATCAGTCTGCGCGCATGCGCAGACTGATCTTGACCTTCTCTGTCCGCATACATCCGGACACGTGTTCGCATTGCTCGGCCCATATGGTATAAGGATTCTTCTCATAGGGCTCATATGGTATAAGGATTCTTCTCATAGGGCCCATATGGTATAAGGATTCTTCTTATAGGGCTCATATGGTATAAGGATTCTTCTCGTGCATTGCGCATTAAGTGACCGACATGGTTTCGCCACTTTGTACAATGTACCTCATAATTTGTTCTGTTTGTGTTTGAATATACATTATGCAAATTGCGTTTGTGTTTGTGTTTAACATGTACATAAAACAAAATAAAAGAAACTAAACTGCCATTCAATGCGCTTTTTTTTTTAAATTTTATACCTTACCTTTAATTTTATACCTGAGGCATCTCCGTCCATTCGCTCTATTGTTGCTTAACTGAAATGCTCAGGTGAGCTATAACGGTTGTGTTTTGTCGGCCATGTGTCCGATATTTCCAGAACTATTGCAGCAATCTTAATTACATTGCTTGGTGTTTTGTTCCAAATGAAAACATATAGGTCTGCTTGACAATATCTTACCAGAAACTTTTTTCGGCTTTTAGCTAGCTGAGCCAAAGGTGCAGGCTGAGCTTTTGTGATCACTCCCCGTCCGTCGTCCGTCCATCCATCCACACCTTTGAGCGACTTCTCTTCTGAAACCCCAGGCCAACTTTCTTCAAATTTCATTTGGAGCCCTCTGTCAAAGGGGATTGCAAATTTGTACAAACGGTTACGGTCCGTTAAGTAAGATGGACGCAATGCCCATATATGATAAAATCACTACATTTTCTCAAAAACCACAAACTTTGAGGTTGAATCTTGGTATATAGCATTGGAGACCCAAGATCTACCAAGTTTGTTGAAATGAAGACCCTAAGTTGATATTTGACATTTATACGACAAGATCAAATTTGTGTGCCCATGCATTTCTATGGGGAAAATATTGAAAAGTCAGTTTCTCAAAATGTGTTAGGACTAATGGCTGAATCTTACAACTTATGATCAAAGTTATCTGCCCTTACTTCTTGGGCTGTGTACAAGTATAAAATCTAGTAAACTTTACACGTCTTCTGTTCTTAAACAGCTTGTACAGTTTTCACCAGATTTTACATTTGGCCTTCCGTCAGAGGGGTATGATTTGTTCAAACAGTTCAGCATCATTAAGCAAGATGGCCGCCATGCCCATATTATAGTAAAAAAAAAGACTTAAAATTTTCTTCTCCAGAATCAAGAAAATTTCAAGGCTGAATCTTGGTAAAAGCATTGGGGACTCAAGGTCTGCCAAGTTTGTTCAAATGATAATCCTAGGCTGATCTTTGACCTGTCTACGGCAAGGTCAAATTTGCACCCCCATCCTCTTTTATGGGGACAATGTTGATAAATAATTTACTGAACACGTACTTAAGACTCATGGCTGGAATTTGCAATGTATGATTGAAGTAGTAAAAGTTTTTAGATACAAACAAAATTTAGCCCCCTGGGAGTTACACTATACGACCTTGCCCTTTGGCCATATACATGTAAATGATCATGTAATCTTTAAATGTCTGTTTCTCTGAAACAAACTGACAACTTTTCACCAGATTTCACTAGGGGCCTTCTGTCAAGAGATATTGACAATTCGTTCAAATGGTTCCACACCTTTGAACAAGATGGCTACCATGCCCATATATGTAAAAATACACTTATACTTCTTCTCCAGAAGCGAAACAACTGGGGCTTAATCTTTGAATATAGCATTGGGGACTCAAGATCTACTAACTTTGTACAAATGATGGTCCTAGGATGACCGTTGACCTTTTTAGGACAAGGTCAGATTTGCGTCCCTATACAAAATGTTGATAATTTATTTTCTACAAAAAAGGTATTAAAAGACTAATATCTGAAACTTACAATGTATGATTAAAGTAGTAAAACTAAGAAGTTACAATCAAACTTTGCTCCCCCGAGGGTTATCTAACCATGTCCCTGAGCTCTGTATATGTATGAACTCGTTTAAATCTTTAAATTACTTTTTTTTTTCTGAAACCGCTTGTCAGTTTTTACCAGATTTCACACGGGACCTTCATGTGGGGTAAAACACTTAGAAATCTTCGTCTCCAGAACCAAGGAAACTTTGAGGCTGAATCTTGATATATAGCATCTGGAGAAGCAATGTCTGTTCAAATGATGATCCTAGGATAACCTTTGACCTTTTTATGGCACTGTCAAGTTTCTGTCCTAGTTGCTGTGGCAATAATAGAAGAATGTTGCATGACATCTGCAGATATGCAATAGCTGTTTTTACTCAGGTGAGTGAATCATGGCCCATGGGCTATTCATATAGGTTGTTCTTATGTGTTTAACGTAAAATTAAATTAATGTCTGGAAGGTGATGCAACCTATGCAACTTCTATAATACATGTCATTCTTTTAAACAAGTAATATCTGTAAAAACAGATACACGACGTAGAAACGAAAGTATATTTACATACTTACAACAATAAAAAAAAATCCTGGGTTTCAAATCCGCAACCTTCCGCGTGGTAGGCGAACCCTCTCCCGACTAGGCTACGGGGACTGTTTCAGTATAGACCGAAAACTAATTATATATTGCTGAGCAGCTTCATTTTTCTACAGCTAAAAATAAATATCTCGATAATGTGCTTATGAAAGGACAAAGAGTACAGTATCGTCCGAAAAGAATTATAAGTATCCTGTTTTATTTTTTAGTATTTTCCTATTTATGTTTGTCCTAACCTCGCAGTTTTACCGTGATCGTGAAAACACTTTTAAAAGCATAATGTACAATGACTAAGATGGCGTGGCCTTTTACGGTAATAACAGAAAAGGTCGTTGTGCAGATTCTTTTCGATTGTATGGCATATTCGTGATTTCATACAGCTGCTCAAGACGGTGAGCTTAAACGACTATGTCGAATAAATACAAAAACATTCTCTTCTGACGTTTAGTCATTTGTTTCATTACGAAATTGTGAACATTTCAGAAAGTTTGAAAAAACCTAACTGTTTTATAGCTTTGCCTATCTCCTAACTACCTACACTGAAGATGTTTTGTCTAGGTTAGGCCTAGCCATTTTTATTTTGGCTAACGTCAAAATAGTTTACTTTCTGTTTTTGAACAAACTGATGAATAATCCTTTCGCATAGTTTTCAGCAGATGTCTATTAAATGTACAGATGAAATGGGCTCTTTGAAAGTTTCCCTTGGAAAAACTGAACGCATAAAAGAACAAAAATCGGAGTCTCGGTTTCAGTGAGACTCTTCATATAACAGCTTTAAGCGGAACTCCATTTATCAAGGTACGATCCCTAAGAAATTTAAAGAAAAAGAAAAGGTAATACGAGGACACACTTTATGAAAACCATTGGGCATTTAACATCAGATGCAGAGAAGTAAGATTCTATAAAGGTTTCCTTTAGAGACAAAAATACATAAACAAATGACAAGTGAGTCCTGGTTTCACTGAGTCTTCGTATGACAGCAAGTGTTTTACAGGGCCGTATACACCACAAGCACCGGCTTCAGCGGAACTCGACTTTCCAAGATGTCAGAATAAGCTCAATGATCCCAAAGAAAACTAAACCTAAAAAAAAAAATAATAATAAAATGCACTATGATGAAGCATGGGACACCTTTTTTGACCGCTACACGGCACTCAACAACAGCTGCAGTGATGTAATACAGTCGACTCTCGTTATCGCGAAGTCCAATGGACTCTTGAATGCTTCGAGATATCCGTATCTCGACATATCAGATTTGCAGAATTGAGGAAAATAGTAAATCGGACAACAACATTTAACAAATGAATATGTAGTTTGACTCCTGCAATTAGAGATATATTGAAAATATTGTGGAAAAGAGGAGAAATTGCTCCTTAGGAGCAATTTCTCCTCTATTTCACAAAATTTTGTCACCCGTTGTTAGATTTTCATGTTTATAAACAGGGACCAGGTTGTCACTTAGATATAAGCGGTTATTCGAGATAAGCGAAGTCGAGATAACGAGAGGCGACTGTATCTATTAAAGTTGCCCTTAGAAACAAAGAACACTTTAAAGTCCATTTTAATGCTGTAGCAAAGTAAACAGTTTTACTACCGTTTATGTGTCTAAAATCTGATAGATGTGTGACAAACGGAGAAGATGTCGTTGTGTGGTGTCTAATATGTATCAACACTGTGCGAATATTCAGTTTAAATACAATATGTCAATTTTAAACAGTTGAATAATGTAATCAATTAAGGTAATGTATCAAAGATGTTAAATACACTGAATGTCTGTATTCTGTTGGAGCGATTCCTAATTTGGACCGTTGAGAGATTATCCTAATTAGACCGTTGACGTGTATTTACAAAGATATATCATACTGGTCTAATAAACAGTCTGACCTTAAATAATAAATGACTTGATGATTGTCTAACGCTCGCTGTGGTAACTGAAAATTAACTTTCTCCAAAAGTGTACGTTGCTTATCGATCTATTTTCAGAACGTCTTGTAGGAAACTTCTACAGGCAACCTTGTCTGACTCAGCCATTAGCACTCATTATTGCTCTAAACGTTTTATTGGTTCTTTGCATTTTACTCCACTTCTCTGAGTACTTTCTTTAAAAAAACAAAACAAAAAAAAAAAAAAAAAAAAAAAAAAAGAAACAAACAAAAAAACAAGAAAAACGTACAAACAAAAAAAAAACAAAAAAAAAAAAAAAAAAAATAATCAACATCCCATAACGGAAACACGCCTATATAATTTTGACCCCCTTAAACCCCACTTTTATATAGTAAAACTGGGGTTTACAGGGATATACATTATTTTTCTTACTTCTGTTTAAAACATAGATTGTGGGTACTCGTTAGAACCGCCTCGTCGAGGCGGTTCTAATGAATACCCACACCCTATGTTTTGAACAGAAGTAAGAAAAATATTAGAGTTTTTTTATCTGAAAAGTTTCGGTTTTTGGAGGTAAAATTTTCTATATATTTGAATGGGCGTGTTTTCGTATTGTAACAGAGGTTAAATGCACAGGTTATCATTTTGCACATCCGCCCGGTCTTGTCAGTGTTTTGTCGTACGTTGGAGTCTGTAGAAGCCAAAAAACAACCTAAAATAGTATCAATGAAGGACATCATTTGACTGCTGGAATACGCAGGATTTTCGCTGCTCTTGTAATCAGAATATGCCTCCAATCATTCCAATTAAGGATCATTTGGAAATACAGAAAATCAATCAAACCACTGGTAGCACTGGTGGATGGATTGTCTCTGAGTGTAGGCTGGGAAATTGGTCCTGAACGGGGAATTGACCGTTTCATTTAACCCTTAACTTTCTGTATTTAAGCAAATAGTGCAGACCCTGATCAGACTCCGCATTCTGCACTGTTTGCCAATATCCCAGTTCAGGTTTTACAGATAACACTCTTTATGCGGCACTCTGACGTCATAGAGACAAGAATAGCGCGGCTATAAATAACCGACACCTGGATTTCGTACAAACGCGCGAATTGATTTCATTGAATCAATAATGACTTAAACCTGAAGGAATTTGGCTCGATTGTAAACAGTCGACCCCTTCCCCGCCCCGCCTCCACACACACACACACACACAAAACAGAAAAAAAAAAAAAAAAAAAAAAAAAAAAAAAACAGAGAATAACAAACTCGGATTGACAAGGTCTGGTCATGAAGAATAATGAAACAATCAATAATGAAAACCTGCAACATTTCTCACGCCCTTCGCAGTGTTTAGTGGTGTTCCATTTTCACATATACTGTATGAGCCAAAGTACCAGTGCACCAAACAATTTCAGTACCATATCGAAGTAAGGGGTGGCGTTTAACGACATCCACACAAGCTCAAGGACACCTGCTGCGATCACAAAATATTTCGAAGTATGGATCCTTTGGGAATACAAAACAATTAAAGCATCACGAAAACATACCTATATAATTTTGACCCCTTAAACCCCATTTTTATACAGCAAAACTGGGGTTTTCAGTGGTATACATTTTTTCTTTTCTCTGCTCAAAAACATAGATTGTGGGTACTCGTTAGAACCGCCTCGCTGAGGCAGTTCTAACGAGTACCCAGAATCTATGTTTTGAGCAGAAATATGAAAAAAAATTCAGAAATTTTTATTAGAAAATTTTCGTTTTTTAGTGGTGAAATTTTCAATATATTTGCACATCACGAAAACACGCCTATATAGTTTTGACCTCCTTGAACAACACTTTTATATAATAAAACTGGGGTTTACAAGGGTATACATAACTTTTCTTATTTCTGCTCAAAACACAGATTGTGGGTACTCGTTAGAACCGCCTCGCCGAGGCGGTTCTAACGAGTACCCACAATCTATGTTTTGAGCAGAAATATGAAAAATATCAGAGTTTTTTAGCTGAAAATTTTCAGTTTTTGTAGGTGAAATTTTCTTTATATTTGAATAGGCGTGTTTTCGTAATGATAAGCGTGTTTTTGTAATGGAACTTTTACTTACGACCCCTGAAAAATTGATTTATGGCGGCGCTTCATACGGTTCATATATGCCAATAGTTCATATCTGCGTCTAACAGAACCCTTGTCTGACGCTAGATTAAGGATAATCTACCGGCTGCCCATACATGCATCACGAAAAAATACCTATATAATTTTGACCCCTTTAAACCCCACTTTTATATAGTAAATCTGGGGTTTACAGTGGTATACATTATTTTTCTTATTTCTGCTCAAAAACATAGATTGTGGGTACTCGTGAGAACTGCCTCGCCGAGGCCGTTCTAACGAGTATCCACAATCTATGTTTCGAAAGACATATGAAAAATATCAGAGTTTTTTTTTATCTGAAAATTGTCAGGTTTTTTTTGGAGGTAGATTTTCAATATATTTCAAAAGGCGTGTTTTCGTAATGTGGGCCCATGTTACATTTGTGAGACACGCATTCCATTTATATTTTATGATGACGTGTAGAGAGGGCAAATTTCGCCACCATATATGGGCAGCCGGCGGTTGTAAGCATCAATTGCGGATTATATACAGTAAAAATAACAGCTGGATGGTTAGCCTACATTTTATTTACATCAAAATACACTTGAACAGTTTTTATTGTATTCATGTACATTTAATATATGTACTTTAGAATGCAAGCAGGTATTTCAAGCAAACCAATAGTAAGCGAGCATGTATTTCAAGCAAACATGTACGTTACTCACCTGTAACAAATAAGCCAAATCTGACCTATGAAATATTCATTACGAAAACACGCTTATTCAAATATATTAGTCATTTTAACCGCCAAAAAAAAATGAAAATTTTCAGATAAAAAATCGGATATTTCTCATACTTCTGGTCAAAACATATATTGTGGGTACTCGTTAGAACCGCCCCTGCGAGGCGGTTCTAACGAGTACCCACAATCTATGTTTCTGGGCAGAAAGAAGAAATTTAATGTAAACCCCAGTTGTACTATATAAAAAGTGGGGTTTAAGGGGTCAATATTATATAGGCATGTTTTCGTGATGGTTCGTGATGGTTCATTTTTTTTCTGACAAGTGTTGTATTAAGTAAAGACCTTGCAAGCTTTTACAGCCTACTGAGTTGTACTCTCATTTTTGAAAACTGAGGCAAACAGCAGACAACTTTTACCTATGAAGTCCGATGAACAGCTATTTCTCATCACGAAAACATGACTATATAATTTTGACCCCCTCAAGCCCCACTTGTATATAGTAAAACTGGAGTTTACAGGAGTATATATTATTTTTCTTATTTTTGCTCAAAAACATAGATTGTGGGTACTCGTTAGAACCGCCTCGCCGGGGCGGTTCTAATGAGTACAACAATGTATGTTTTGAACAGAAATAAGAAAAAATATCAGTTTTTTTATCTGAAAATTTTCAGTTTTTGGAGGTGAAATTTTCTACATATTTGAAAAGGCGTGTTTTCGTAATGTATGGAATAAAGAATTTCTAGTTCCTTTGTGCATGTAAATATAATATTACTGCCTAGCGATTCCATAAACGGACTACGAAGGTCCTGATTAGACTATGCACATGCGCAGGCTGATCTGGGCCTTCACTATCCGCATATAACTCCAAGGCATAGCTTACACGCCTGGGCGCGAAAATGTTTGTCATGATCTAATTTGCGCTTCCAAATGAGAAGCTTTGCCATAAAAATGTTCTTTAGTATGTTTTAAGCACTGTGTGATTTTATGTGTTTGCGAAGATCAGACAAGGTCCAGAAGTAAGACGAATGATTCAAACCTTATAAGGCTAAAGCTTCGCAGGATAGCACATAAATATTTATTACTTCTGTCAGATTAGTGGCTAGCCTGCTTTTTTTACGTAGTGATATGATTCAATTCATTCTATGTAGTACACGTATATAAATGCGCCTGGTACAACTCGCAATTTTGTATAGAAATACCCTGTAACAGGGCATTTAATACGAACAAGGTTTTCACTTTTAATTTATTGTCTGAAAAAACAATCAATAAATACAATAAAATATCTTGTTGACATGTTGAAAATGCAATATATGCGACAACACTTTCTGCATACCATTGTTTATATATTTTGTTTTAATGTTTAAGTGTAATCGTAAATAAACTATTAGGATGCTTAGCTGAACCTAATTACCGTATTCGACACAATTACCGCACCGTGAGCTTAGGGTTTTCACAATTACTGAGAAAACTTGTGGTAAAATATATATACTGAAAGGAAAAAGAAATGCAGGGTAAATTTTATTCCTAAATTTCATTCAAGTTTGAAAAAAATTGTTAAATATTTTACTATGATTACAAAACGGTACATGTATGGAACAAAAGTTCCAAATTTCATTGGTTTGTGATCAACAAGTCTCGAGTTATTGAAGTTCATTAGTAGCTACCCCCCAAATCTTGAAATCAAAATCAAACTGAAAATCAATATCGGGTGTGCCCCCCTCTTGCTGCCGTTGCTGCCCTAATTCTCCTTTGGATAGAGTTAACCAAAGCATTGACAGTTCGCATCGGGATGTTATTCCATTCATCGATCAACGCAGTTGTGCGAGAGTTGCGGGGGGGATTTCGGCGCTTCCTAACCCTTCTGTCCAGCTCATCCCACATGTGCTCTATTGGGGTCAAATCTGGACTGTACGGTGGCCATGCTAGTGGTGCGATGTTATTGTTTGCCAGGAAATCCTGACAAACTCGGGCAACATGTGGTCGGGCATTGTCCTGCTGCAGAATCAGATTACGTTGTTGCACAAGCGGGACTGCAACAGGACGCAAGATCTCATCCCTATACCTTACTGCGGTCATATTGCCCGCAACAATAATCAACTGTGATGTTATCCCGTGAGCAATGCCTCCCCAGACCATAACGGAGCCACCCCCAAACCGATCCCGTTCGACAACACAGGCGTCGGCAAAGCGTTCTCAGCGACGTCGGTACACACGACATCGACCATCTGCGCGGCAGCAACGGCAGCAAGAGGGGGGCATACCCGATATTGATTTTCAGTTTGATTTTGATTTCAAGATTTGGGGGGTAGCTACCAATGAACTTCAATAACTCGAGACTTGTTGATCACAAACCAATGAAATTTGGAACTTTTGTTCCATACATGTACCGTTTTGTAATCATAATAAAATATTTAACAAACTTTTTCAAACTTGAATGAAATTTAGGAATAAAATTTACCCTGCGTTTCTTTTTCCTTTCAGTATATTTAAGGAACACTTAAAATAAAGCTCAGTGAAGGACTTATCTAATGATGCTTATGCGATGTTTTTGTGTTTTTTTTGTTTTTTTTTGTGTTTTTTTTTTATTCTGACTTTCTTTGTAAAAGCATATCTTGTGGATGCTCATTTGAATTGCATCGACAAGTCGATGCAATTCAAATGGGTACCCACAACATATCCCTTTATAAAGTAGAAAAAAGTACACTGGCTGTAATCTGAAGACTACTGAATTGCTTGACTGTGCGCTTATAGGAGCATGTGCGGTAATCAGGTCGAATACGGCAGCAGCTTTTGCTATAGCACTGCATTCATTTGACACTTAACGGGTGCTGTCTCAGTATCAGTAAAATACTAATAAATTAAAACTGAGTGCTGGTTCTTCTAGGCTTTTGTGTCAGTATGTACATATACCGTTCTAACTCTAGATACACGGACACCTTATCTCCTTATCTCATCAACATTTTTGTCTGAAAGTATATTTGTGCTGTGGTTTAACGGCCCAGTCAACACTATTGGCTCATGTCGGGCGCGGTCAGTTTACCTAACCACACTTTTACTGTGCAGTTTTAGTCTTCTAAGCGGTTAAACAGTATTGTGAACATTCTTTCGCCAGAAACTGACAACTGCCCTTGTTGAGTCAGCGGAAGGGAGAGGTTGGCCGTAGAAAATATTTCATGATCAATTCTCCACGAAAGTATGTTGCTGACCCAGCGGGGTTCGAACCCGCTACCTCCTGATCACCAGTCGGACGCGCATCCAACTGAGCCACCGAGGCCGAAGAATTAAAGTTTAAATAAAGCCACATCACGAAAACATGCCTATATAATTTTGACCCCCTCCGCCCCCCACCCCCCCCCCCCCTCAAACCCCACTTTTATATAGCAAAACTGGGATTTACAGGGGTATACATGTTTTTTTTTTTATCTCTGCTCGATGAGGCGGTTCTAACGAGTACCCACAATCTATGTTTTGAGCAGAAATTTGAAAAATGTTAGTTTTTTATCTGAAAATTTTCAGGTTTTTGGAGGTGAAATTTCAATATATTTGAATAGGCGTGTTTTCGTAATGACAAGAATATCTGCGTGATGATGTGTCTAAAATTCCTGATGAGTAGAAACAATGTAGACCTTGATCAAACGCCGTTTCTGTGGTGTCTGATCTGGGTCTGTGCTGTTTTGGCAGGTCTTTATTTACCCAATGCACAGGATAAATATGTTTTGGGTGATTGTGCATCACGTGTATTTGATTATTGGAATAGATGCTCCGAAATACATGTAGCATGTGTTTTTCATAAAGATGTTTGAAAGATTGTACTAGCCAGCAGAACTATTAACATTTATAAAGACGTTGGCCATATCAGCTGATATCAAAGAAGATTGTGGCTCTTTCATCAGCATGCAAATTAAAATCTACGAGAAATCAATAATTGGAGGATGTATCAATTCTAAGACCTGTGATAGCAGTCGTTTTACTGATCATTAGAAGAAATAGACATCAAAGTGCCAATCAAGCCGGGGAAATGAGAAGGTATAAGAAGAAAATGATTGGTCCTTCTTAACGGAGGATTAGAAGGCAGACATAAGCAGTTTCAGAAATGATGACATTTTAATATGAGCTTCCTCACTGCAATAAATATACGAACTGATAAAAGAGGTGTTGTTGTCAACCAATCAAATCTTTCTATTTTCACGTAAAACGATCAACTTGAACTGAAAGTCGACTAGTTGGACTGCGACAATCGTTGTCGATTCCCCCATCACACCCTGCGGTCCTTGGCAGATGTTTTACCATCTAGTATGTATTCCGTTTTTTTTTTCTTGGATCAAGAAACCCGTGGATTCAAGATAAGAAATCAGAATGACTGAAAATGTCCAGTCATTTCTCTTCTCTCTACATGCGTCACCAAAGATACAAGGATAGGTTATGACTTCAGTATGGAATCGCTTTAACAGTCCTGTATACTAGTACAACCTGAACAATGAACGATAAATTCTGACAATCTTGCTCTTAGACCAAAATCAAACATATATGAGCCGGGGCACAGCACTTCCAACAAGACTGCATGTGCGCCTGGCAAAGACTCAGATCAGCCTGCGCATTCGCAAGCTGATCTGTCTTCGACGGGCGAAAATACAATCTTATAGGAAATACTGTGCCCCGGCCCATAACTTCTAGACATTTCTTTCAGATCTCAGTGAAACGACAAAAGGGCAGGTTAGAATAACAAGGACACACTTGTACATTTCTGGCGCCTATACAGGACGTACGCCTTTCATTATTAAGGTGACTAAATACACTTAGCCGATGTTTCAAAATTTTATACAAGGCGACAATTTTGTTTCTTTCTCTTTGTTTTCCTGCTCACAAAGACTTCTGAAAATTGACCTGACCTATTGTATACTGAATAGACTCTCCCACACTATATATTGGAAGAATCCAATTTCAATATTAGGTACGTCCGGCTATGAGATTTACATATTCCTAGAGAAAAATGGCTAAACTATTTGCATACAGTGGAGACCCTGATCAGACGCCGCGTTCTGCGGCTTCGACGCCGCGTTCTGCGGCGTCTGATCTGGTTCTGCACTGTTTGCAAATTGCCATTTTACGGGTCCCCCGACTAAAATGGGCTAATCAAACAGAAAAGAACTTGCTTCCAACTAGAGAAAAATCTTTCCTTTCAGAGTAGACAGCTTTTCAGAAGGAATACAAAACCATTTGATGGAGTTTCTCTTGCAAATGTACCCATTCTCCTAAGTTATCAGAGGCAGAGCAGCGAAGAATATAATACGTGCGTAGATGCACAGACTGTCCGCACAGTTCGCTGTTTGCAGGTTTTCTGCGTCCCGGCTTACTTTGTACCATCACTATATTTGAACTGAATCAGCAGATAATTAAACACCCGACTGCTTCCCAGCGGAGATTCAATTTCGTGATATCAGATTGTCATCACACAGCCAAGGAGCGCACTATAATTTAGCATGCAATAATGTGTCACATCATGAATGATGCACAAAGCGGGAAGGCGACCTTTTACCCTATACTGTTTGTTTGTTTTGAGGTTTTACGGCCCAGTCAACCTAGTGGGGTCATGTCGAGCGCGGTCAGTTTACCTAACCACACGTTTACTGGGCAGGCTTAGTCCTCTAAGCGGTTAACCAGTATCGTGCACATTCTTTCGCTAGAAACTGACAACTGCCCTTCTTGAATCAACGGAAGGGAGAGAATGACCGCAGAAAATATTTCATGATCAATCTCCACGAAAGAATGTTGCCGACCTCGGCGGAGGTTGAACCCGCGACCTCCTGGTCTCCAGTTGGACGGCGCATCCAACTGAGCCACCGAGGCCTTTTTACCCTATACAAACAGCAGAGACCCAGATCAGACTGCATATCATCGGAGTCAGATTAGACTGCACATTTTTAGAGTCTGAGCTGAACCTGTACATTTCCTTATTATCCATAGATTATGTAAGCGGGCAACAGAGGTCCTGATCTGAGACTGCGTGAATGCCGTATGTGGAATACGGGTCATTTTCGAAACTTGAACATGAAGTTGACGGGATTTGGGTTTCGAAAAAAAGTCGCGTACAGGATACAGTGAGTGCACATGTCTCTCTTAATAACAAATGATGTGCAAATCACGAAAAAGACCCTTATGCAATTTGCGGACAACACAAGCCCTGACCAGCCTGCGCATTCGCGCAGGCTGGTCAGGCCCTTTGTTGTCCGCTCACAGAATGAATGGATACTGTAGTATATGGCGATGAGCAGAGAATGCTCAGATCAGACTACACGGATGCGCACGATCATTTAGATCTTCGCTGTTCGCATTGGCATAAAGGCATTTTTCCCACTTTGCGCATCAAATGTATTCATGAATGTTCTGAGTAAGTCTTGTAGATAGGTTCGATACTGGAAGAACCCACGAGCATTGAATTAATGGAGACTATGGACTGTTCATATATATTACTTTACTGGCTCAAAAAGATAGGATAACTAGAGACCCATGAGCAACATTTTGCCCACTCGAGTGAATTCGCAAATGGCATACGAGCGTAGGGCACTTTTCCAGTACTTCCACGCATACCAATTAACAGCGGATTACCTTAAATAAAACTAGAAATTATTTTGACAAGTGACCTGAACTTGGGCTATATATGGTCTAAGCTAATTTTGATAACCCAGTAACACATTTGGTTCTCTAAGCATTTATATGAAATCTTAAAACTAGATTCATTCACACAAATATTCTGAGCAATTATTATGAAGATCATTAAGAAAAAAAATAAAGCAGCTAATGTATACATAATATGTTTCTAAGATTTGATATAATGACCTAGTTTGTAACCGCCTATGATCCAGTTCAAATTTGTCCTAGACTTTATTCGGACGAACATTCTGAGAAAGTGTTATGAAGATCACAATAAATGTAGCATCTAATATCTATACAAGGTTTTTCAAAAACTTGCAATAGAGACTCAGACACGTATGACCCGATTTCGAATGTGACTTGGTCTTTATTGACATTACGAAAACACGCCTATTCAAATATTTTGAAATTTTTACAACCAAAAAAAAAAAAAGGAAAATTTTCAGATAAAAAAAAATCTGATACTTTTCATATTTCTGTTCAAAACATAGATTACGGATACTTGTTAGAACCGCCTCGGTGTACCCACAATCTATATTTTAAGCTAAAAATAAGAAAAATAATGTATACCCCTGTTAATCCCAGTTTTACTATATATAAGTGGTGTTTATGGAGGTCAAAATTATATAGGCGTATTTTCGTGATAGAGACCGTCCGAACCAGTTTTAGAATGTTACCTGCAACACATACTAAAAGTTTTTCGAAGTTTTGACCTAGTGACCTAGTTTTTGAACCTATATGTTTAGTTTTAAACTTTTTATGTTATTGAGATAAATTCTGAGTACATTTTCTGAGATCACATCAGACATGTGGACCCTAGCATTTAAACAAGAATTTTCTAAGACTTGACCTTATGACCTTGTTTTGACCCCATATGATCAGGTTTCGAATTTGACCTAGCTTTTATTGAGATAATCTGTGTAAGTTGTAAGTTGTATGAGGATCCGACAAAGTTCAACCAAGGATTACATGAGGCAAATACAATGAGCTCACTTTGACTTTTCAGTCAGGTGAGCTGAAAACGAACAAAAAGGTGCATGCAGGGCATATGGCAACAGCAAATATCTAAATAGCCATGAAGCCACACGGTCTGATCTAGAAAAGGTACTGTTTATGAAGAGTCTCAATAAAACCGAGACTCCTATTTTCTATCTGTAGTGTGTTCGTTGTTTCCAAAGGCGCCCTTTCAAATTTTTATTTAGATTCAACCCTCACTGAGTCTGCGGCCCGAGGCAACGCTTTTTAAAATTACAAAGGACAGCAAAGACTTTTGTTTACATTGGTTTCGTACTTGTTGTTCAGAGTTAACCCATTGTAGACTGAATAGACTCCCCTACACTATATTTTGGAAGAGTCCAATTTCAATATTAGGTACGTGCGGTTATGAGATTTAGTTATTCTTGGAAAAAAAGGCCAAACTATTTGCAAACAGTGGAGACTCTGATCAGACGCCGCGTTCTGCGGCGTCTGATCTGGGTCTGCACTGTTTGCCAATTACCCTTTTAGGGTTCTCCCGACTACAATGGGTTAATGCAGTGACCCATAAATTAACGCTAAATGTCATTTATGGCTATTATTTCCGATCTAATTCCACCTTTTACTGTGCTATAAACATAGTCCAGCCACCTTACATGCATCTAAAATTATTCTAGATCGACTAGGAACGATATTAGCTTTGCTTCGCACCCTACAATTTGATTTGTCTCATCAGGCCCATAACGTCTCCGTTGCAAACAATCATACGTGAGTATATTGTATACAGGCATCGGCGTCTCCCCAAATTAGATATATATGAACAAATCAATGTAAGATGTAATATTAGTTATGTAATGCATCCTGAAAGGTGTTCCCTATGTGTACATCAAAGTCACATAGGTTCGTTTGGTACATAGTTTGAGAATGTGTTATTGTACCGTATAGGAGCAGCGATGGTCAAGGTCAGTCCTTGAGCGTCCGCCCAGTGAAAGTGTAATCAGGACATTCTCCGTTCGTCGGTACATTTGAGAGAACATGCAACCAAGCGGGCATGCAACGTTAAATCAACATTGTATCACAGTCAATACGTTGAATCAACGTCGCATCAACGTCGATACGTTTTCGACGTTCATGCTACTTTGATTCAACGTTGCCTGCCCCACCCCTCACCACTCCCCCGGGATACCACTACACGTTCCCTAACATATCGGATGACGGCATAAAAAGGTTTGATTGTAGTATATTTCAAGCATTTGTTATATAGGGGAATATCGGATTCGCTTTCTTTTAGACGTTTGGGTTCATCTGTTCTACTCGTATAACGATCAGATAAACTCCTACGCCTCCTTAACCGATTGAATGAACACCTCGAACGGTCAGGGCTTCTACCAGATAGCCAGTGTGGATTCAGGAAAACAGAGGAACAATACACGCGATCTTTACATCACGACAGCTTCCAGAAAAATGCCAGCATTTGACACAGTCAGTACTGAGGGACTTTGGAAAATTATTTCAAAGTTTGGCTGTCCTGCCAAATTCATAGCAATGGTGCGGCAGTTCCATGATGGTATGCTTGCAAGGGTCCAAAATGATGGCGAGTTTTCTGATCCATTTCCTGTGACAAATGGAGTTATGCAAGGCTGTGTACTAGCTTCAACACTGTTCAGCATGATGTTTTCTGCCATGCTTACAGATGTTTTCCAGGATGGTGACAATGGTATACCTATTAGGTATCGCTTTGATGGGAAACTTTTTAACCTAAGAAGGTTGCAAGCTAAATCTAAGGTGCAGACAGAGGTGCTAGACGAGTTCTTCTTTGCTGATGACATGGCAAAGGGTGCTCCAACAGAAGAGAAAATGCAAAAAGGTGTGGATCAAATATCTGATTCATGTGACAGCTATGGTCTCAAAAAAGACTGTGGTAGTATATCAGCCAGCACCTGGAAAGCCTTACAAGGAGTGTACCATCACAGTGAAAGGTCAACGACAGCAAGTGGTAGACAAGTTCACCTACCTTGGAAGTACTTTGTCTAGAGTTGTGCACATTGATGATGAAGTCAATGCTAGAATTGCCAAAGCTAGTGCAGCATTTGGCCGACAACGTGGAAGTATTTGGGACCGAAGTGGAATCAGACTTGACACAAAGCTAAAAATATATAGATCGGTAGTGCTGCCAACACTATTATACGCATGCGAAACTTGAACAGTTTACCAACGGCATGCCAAAAGATTGAACCACTTCCATACAAGCTGTCTTAGAAAACTTATAAAGATCAAGTGGCAAGACAGGATTCCAGACACAGAAGTCCAGAAAAGGGCAGGGATGCAGAGTGTACATACTATTCTGAAATTGGCACAGTTAAGATGGACAGGCCATGTTACCAGAATGCCTGATGAACGTTTGCCAAAGAAAATCCTCTATGGAGAACTTCAAGTAAGAAAACGCTCCCATGGTGGTCAGAAGAAGCGATGCAAGGACACCCTCAAAGCCTCCCTTAAAGACTTCAACATACCAACAGAGTCATGGGAACTGATTGCACAGGATCGTACAAAGTGGCGAGGTCTCATAAAAAGGCTGGTGAATACGAAGCAAAAAGAATCAGCGAAGCCGAGCAGAAACGTGCACAGCGGAAAGCCAGAGCTAAGGCATCACCAACAGAGCTTTCTCCCTCAGACCTCTCTTGTTCTATCTGCAAGGCAGTTTAGAATGGTCTTATTAGCCATCTTAGAACACACAAATAATAACACATCACACAGTTGATTAGGATTGGTCATTGTCAGTAATGACAGACGAACGAACATGCCTCAGTGCTGTGTACTGTTGTATTAAACTACCTCGCTGAATGTTATTGTGCACCGTGGTGTCAGGTAAACTCCTATGCCTCAGTGTTGTGTACTGTTGTATTAAACTAACTCGTATTACTATGCACTCGGTGAGTGTTATTTTGCACTGTTGTATTAAACTACCCCGGTCAATATAATTGTGCACTGTTGTATTAAACTCCCCGGTCAGTGTTATTGTGCACTGTTGTAATAAACTTCCCCGGTCGGTGTTATTGTGCACTGTTGTATTAAACTCCCTGGTCAGTGTTATTGTGCACTGTTTCTTTCTGTGTGTGTTGAGGTTTTACGGCCCAGTCAACCCATTGGGGTCATGTCGAGCGTGGTCAGTTTACTTAACCACACTTTTACTGGACAAGCTTAGTTCTTTCAATGGTTAACCAGTATTGGGCACGTTCTTTCGCCAGAAACTGACAACTGACCTTCTCGAATCAGCGGAATGTAGAAAATGGCCGTAGAAAGTATACCATGACCTATCTCCATGAAAGAATGTTGCAGATCAGGCGGGGGTCGAACCCGCAACCTTCTGATCACCAGACGGACGCGCATCCAACTGAGCCAGTGTTGTATTAAATGATCGCGGTCAGTGTTATTATACTCTCTTGAGTTAAACGACCCCTGTCAGTGTTATTATGCGCTCTTGTATTTAACGACCACGGTCAGTGTTAATATGCACAGTAGTTTTTAACGACCCTGGTAAATGTTATTATGCACTGTTGTATTCAACGACCCCGGTCAGTGTTATTATGCACTCTTGTATTTAACGACACCTGTCAGTGTTATTATGCATGGTTGTATTTAACGATCCCAGTCAGTGTTATTATACACTGTTGTATTCCACAACCCCGGTCAGTGTTATTAAGCGCTGTTGTATTAAACCTTAACGACCCGGTCAGTGTTATTAAGCACTGTCGTATTATACGAACCCGGTCAGTGTTATTTTGCATTGCTGCATATAACGACCCTTGTCAGTGTTATTATTCACTGCTGTAATTAACGACCTCTGGCAGTGTTATTTTGCACTGATGTATTTAATGACTCCGATCAGTGTTATTATGCACTATTGCATGCAACGACCCCACTCAGTGTTATTATGCACTGTTGAATTTAATGAATTCGGTCAGTGTTACTATGCACTGTGTAATTAACGACCCTGGTCAGTGTTATAATGCACCGTTGTATTTTACGACCCGGTCAGTTTCATTATGCATTGTTGTATTTAACGATCCGGTCAGTTTCATTATGCACTGTTGTATTTAACTACCCCGGTCAGTGTTATTGTGTGCTGTTGTAATATACTACTCCAGTCAGTGTTATTGTGAGCTGTTGTAGAAAACTACCCCGGTCAGTGTTATTGTGCACTATTGTAGAAAACTACCCCTGTCAGTGTTGTTGTTTTGCACTGTTGTATTAAACTACCCCGGTCAATGTTATTGTGGACCGTTGTATTAAACTCCCCGGTCAGTGTTATTGTGCACTGTTGTAATAAACTTCCCCGGTCGGTGTTATTGTGCACTGTTGTATTAAACTCCCCGGTCAGTGTTATTGTGCACTGTTTCTTTCTGTGTGTTGAGGTTTTACGGCCCAGTCAACCCATTTGGGTCATGTCGAGCGCGGTCAGTTTACCTAACCACACTTTTACTGGACAAGCTTAGTTCTTTCAATGGTTAACCAGTATTGGGCACGTTCTTTCGCTAGAAACTGACAGCTGACCTTCTCGAATCAGCCGAATGGAGAAAATGACCGTAGAAAATATTCCATGATCTATCTCCATGAAAGAATGTTGCAGATCAGGCGGGGGTCGAACCCGCAACCTTCTGATCACCAGACGGACGCGCATCTAATTCAGCCAGTGTTGTATTGAATGCTCGCGGGTAGTGTTATTAAGCGCTGTAGTTTTAAACGACGCCGGTCAGTATTATTAAGCACTGTCGTATTAAACGAACCCGGTCAGTGTTATGTTGCATTGCTGCATATAACGACCCTTGTCAGTGTTATTATGCACTGCTGTAATTAACGACCTCTGACAGTGTCATTTTGCACTTATGTATTTAATGACCCCGATCAGTGTTACTATGCACTGTTGTATGTAACGACCCCGGTCAGTGTTATAATGCACCGTTGTATTTGACGACCCGGTCAGTTTCATTATGCATTGTTGTATTTAACGACACGGTCAGTTTCATTATGCACTGTTGTATTTAACTACCCCGGTCAGTGTTATTGTGTGCTATTGTAATATACTACTCCAGTCAGTGTTATTGTGCACTGTTGTAGAAAACTACCACGGTCAGTGTTATTGTGCACTATTGTAGAAAACTACCCCTGTCAGTGTTGTTAGGCACTGTTGTAATAAACGACCCCGGTCAGTGTTATTGTGTACTGTTGTAATAGACTACCCCGGTCAGTGTTGTTATGCACTGTTGTAATAAACTTGAACGCTGTTGTAATAAACGACCCCGGTCAGTGTTATTGCGCACTGTTGTAATAAACTACCCCGGTCAGTGTTATTGTGCACTGTTGTAATAACGACCCCGGTCAGTGATATTGTGCACTGTTGTAATAAACGACCCCAGTCAGTGTTATTGTAGGAAACTACCCCGGTCAGTGTTATTGTGCACTGTTGTAATAAACTACCCCGGTCAGTGTTATTGCGCACTGTAGTAATAAACGACCCCTGTCAGTGTTATTGTGCACTGTAGTAATAAACGACCCTGGTCAGTGTTATTGTGCACTGTTGTATAAAACTACCCCAGTCAGTGTTATTGTGCACTGTTGTAATAAACTACTTCGGTCAGTGTTTTATGCACTGTTGTATTTAACGACCCTTGTCAATGTTATGTTTTACATGTTTATGTCCAGGCATGTAAAATAACCTTCCAATTGTAATAAAACTCGTTGGGAGTACATATAAACAGTGTAAGTTCTCTCTCCAGTAACAAGCTATAAGCAGAACATATCGATTCAAAAACAGTTTACGCTTAGCATGCTGGGTAAAAATTCAGCAGACGAAGTTTTGAAATATCTTCCTTATTTTTCCCTAAAAAAATATGTGTTGACATTTTATGCAAATTGTGTCCTAAGGAGACAATTTGTATGAAATGTCAAAACATATTTTCTGCAGAAAAAAAGAAAAAAAATCAAAATGTCGTCTGCTGAAACTGCTTCAAGCATGCAAAGCGTTAAACATAATTATACCCTTGTTTCGACTCCATTTAGATAATGATAGGGGCATATACTTCTTTGTCTGTTTCCTGTTTTGTCTAATTAAGACAGGAGCCAGACAAAACTGCCTTCTTATATATACCATCATATTGAATCCAGATGACACCGAGTAAAATTACTAAGACTGGCACGATTAATCGGATAATCGATTAACTGATCGATAAATACCGCAAAAATGATTATCGTTACAGATTTGCTAATAATCGATCATTTGATTTCTGTGGCTGTACTTTCCGTTAATACCCTTAGTTTTCAGACACCTCAACTCCTTACCATACTTAATCTAAAATTTGAACAAGTACAATTTACTACCCACTTTAGTGTCTTAAGTAGCTGGATGAGTGGCAGACAGTGTAGACCCTGATGAGACGCCGCGTTTGTGGCGTCTCATCTGGGTCTACACTGTTTGCATACGCCGGTCTGGCCAAATGCATACAGTAAAGTGTAACATATGGTAAGAGTCATGCTCAGTCAGGTAATATATTACCAAATCTTCAGAGATTATTTATCGATTATCAATTACAATGGCAGCACTGATAATCGATTTTTTTTTCAGTTCCGATTAGCCAGCTCTAAAAATTACCGTATTTACACTAAATATTCGGACAAGCATGACTGGCTAAGCAGTATATACCCTGTTTAACCACTCTAACAGGAGTCTGGATCTTTTTTTAAGGGAAAGAATACAGCGCTAAGGGAAATAACTACGACATTAAATTATATATCTCCCTTCTCATTGTAGGCTACTCTTACAGGGAAATACCTTGCCATAAGATCTGCTCCATCTTTTCTTTAAACATACACTGTAATCATGCATTTTGGCAGATTTTAATAACTAAGGAGGCACCTGTCAGTGTGTAATAGTATCCCCATTTGCAAAATTGCTGTCCAAATCTTTCAGGAGTATCAGTTTACACTTATCGAGTTGTTTAGAGACACGATGAGATACAAATTTCGAATAACTAGGGTAATTATGTCAATTAGTTCGGAATATCTTTTCTTTCCACATAAATTACCACAAATACCTTAGAATCGGACATCATTACTTATTATCGTTGTTACGGTACAATAGAGCTTAGCCCCGATTTCACGAGACTACGGTAGTAGCTGTCGCATGGTGCTCTATAAGCAGAGATAGTTGCTTCCCCTGTATGTGCCTCTGCAAATAATTATTGAATGAAACTTGGTGAAAAAACCACAGTTTCAGTTGAGTCGGTAGAGCACGAGACTCTAAAGCTGCTGGTCATAGTTTTGAATCTGCTGCGACCAATCATTAATTTATATGTTTTAAGACCTGAATTTTGTCTGATATTGAGTGTGAGATAAACATTTCACTTGATTATATGTATATATTTATTCTGTCAATATAACTGTTTTCATTTTGCATAAAATACGTGTTTTATGTTTGGATTGTAGAGCACATTTACCTGACCGTTACGTCCGATGCATAGATATCTCATGCCATGGTCGCTAAGTTGAATGAGTTTCATTTCAACTTATGAGGGCACCATCCTAGGATGTTACGAGTCAGCTCCTTCTGATGGTGGCGCTTTGATGATTGGTTTGTGAGGTCCAACCAGATTTCTCCAACTTGGTTTGTGAATTTTATGTGAGGCAACAGGGCGGATGATACCTATCATAGAGACTAGGGACATGGCCCATTGTGATACCGGTATTTAATTTTGTCCAAAGAAATACCCCTTAAAGGAAATATATATATATCTACAACTAACAATTGTTAGTGGAGGAAGGGGGCCAAAATCAGTACAGTAAGAAATGTGTGATATTTACCAGATGAGATATGAATCTCGTATTATTTTCTGTCAACTGTGTGTATAGAGGCGACAGTACCCTCTGTGTGCGACTACTGACAAGCACTGTTAAATGGACTTTGTCCTGTATGTTTTGTAAATATGTTTATGTAAAGTATGTATAAGGCTTGGTTTTTATGTCTGAATGACTGTAGGAGATCTAAATTCCATCGTCCTTACTGAGCCACACGTCTGGATTCGGCGGCGCATATCATCACGAAAACATACCTATATAATTTTGACCCCCTTAAACCTCACTTTTATATAGTAAAACTGGGGTTTGCAGGGGTATACATTATTTTTCTTATTTCTGCTCAAAAACATAGATTGTGGGTACTCGTTAGAACCGCCCACAATCTATGTTTTGAACAGAAATATGAAAAATATCAGAATTTTTATCTGAAAAACTTTAAGTTTTTAGTGGTGAAATTTTCAATATATTTGAATAGGCGTGTTTTCGTAATGTAAAACGCGCTTCCATGTGCCTTAGTCTGAATCCCGACATGAAACAACCATACTGCTCCTTAAATGTAAAAAAGTCAAGGTGGCTACTTATTGATATGTCTAACCTGTGATGACAGAATGACATGGCAAACAGTTTGATCCATGTCTACCATGTTTGCTGAGGACTTTCTGTCCGAATATATAGGTTGAATATAGTAATTATGTTGATATTAGCACATTGTAGCACAAAGCATTATGCATCGCGTCAGGACAAAACCATGCCTCGTACATAGGAGCATTACGGACGTTCAAACCAAATTGTACAGAGGCGCATTAGTATACCAATTTCTTTTTATGTTCTCGCCAGAATGAGTTGGGCTTTCGCATTTCGTATATGCCGAAAGGTTGATATTGTAATGCGACTTGGCTCATTTTGCCAGGCTATGTCCTTTCACTGTTTCCGCGCATTCGCTCTTCAAAATCTGAATATTACGTAAGGAAACATATAAATTCAAGGCTTCTTACTGGTATGCACATGTTTGTGTGGTTTGTATGAATCTTTCATGAGGCGTAATACGACGCACTAGCCAGGTCTATTTATACTGCAGAAATCGAAAAGTTCTGAGCACGTTCAGTTCACGTATATTTCCTCACGAAAATGCGCCTATATAGTTTTGACCCCCTTAAACCCCACCTTTATAAAGTAAAACTGGGGTTTACAGGGGTATACATTATAGCTCTTATTTCTGCTCAAGCGCATAGGTTGTAGGAACTCGTTGGAACCGCCTCACCGAGGCGGTTCGAACGGGTTCCCACAATCTATGTTTTGAGCAGAAATATGAAAACTACCAGAATTTTTCATCTGTAAATTTCCATTTTTTAGTGGTAAAATTCTCAATATATTTGAATAGACGTGTTTTCTAAATTATCTCGCAACATGCACGACTCTTTTCGATTTTCCTTGGGTTTATGAAGCCCATTCTGGTGTTTTGAAAAATCGGGCTCCACTTAAGCGGGTGCTGTGGGGGGTTAGGGAGCATATGTAGTCCTGCAAATAATATTGCTGTCATAGGAAGAGTCTCAAGGAAACCGAGACTCCGATTCTCGTTTTTTTCCTTCCTTGTTTCAAGGGGCATTTTATTGTTTCAAGGAGCATTTTATTGTTTCAAGGGGCATTTTATAGATTTTATTTGCACGAATTCTCCACAAGGGAAAGAAGTGTACAATGACGGCGAGTTTAGTATATATCTCATATGGCCAAACATAGCTTCTATAACAGCGCCACTCATACCGGTATACATAGATACCAATCCGTACTGGTATTGAATAAATGGCTTTGACACCTGAACCAGGACAAAACTAATTCATCTAAACAGTTCAAGAGTACTTGTTATAACGAAACAGGCGTCTTTTGAAATTACAGGTCAGTTTTTAGGAAGGGGTTCATATACTTAAATATGAATGGTGACAGCAGCACGTCCACGTTGTTTGTAATAGTGAGCATTCTAACACACACGCACACACACACGCGCACGCACACAGAGTGAGAGAGTTCTCTTATTGTTTCAGCTGCAGCGTTTTACGATACCAGAAGCGTTTCTTGCTTCAGAAATGATCTCTTAATTATTAATTTTCTCCGAACAACTCCTCTCTCTTTCATAACAGACTGTTCCAACCGATATATTGTCCCATATCATTCATAGAGGACAGTCAAATTCAATAAACGTTTCGATCAGATAAAACCAAGCCTTAAATTGGACAGGATTTCTCCTCTCTCGTAAATGCTCGTATAAAGATCTATCCAGTTTATTTTTCTATTACGTCTGGACATTGGTGATAAATTGTGTCTCTGGAGAGACGACATCACAATATTTGTTGGCAGAATCATTTTTGCCTGGGACTGTTTTGTTCATGAATGATAATATTTATTTCTGCATGATATATATTGCATTAAATTATGAAGTATGTTTCAGAGAATTTTTGTATGCCTTGACTATATAAGCAGTACTGTCCTGAAGTTCAAAGCAGAAAAGAATTTGAAGAGTTGCCTATTTTCGTGAGGGCGATAATCGGCATTTGCATACTTGCATAAAATGACTGATCCGTACGGATGTTTTGGCGTTTCTTCAAATGTAATATAAAATTCTAAAAAGTTGCCTTTGGAAACAAAGAAGACACAAAAGAACAAAGAACAAAAATTGGAGACTCCGTTTTATTAATTCTCTTCATATACAACACTATAGTTTGCAAGACTGCATACGCTTTATCGCCCCCTCAACCATGCCCCCACCCTCACAGCACTGCCTTAAGAGGTTTCAGATGTATAAAGTATTCAGAATGGCCTAAATGATGCCAAATAAATTCAAAATATAATCTGCACTAAAGTAAAGTACGGGGAATCGCACTTAAGTAAACTACGGGATTTTTGTAAGTTGACAGTGTTAATACAACGTTTGGTCAACTGTGCTGTAATTGTCCTAATGTAGTAAGTATTGTGGACACTTTCAGTCTTCAGAATATGCCCTAGAATTTAAGCATGTAGACCTTTAACGACCAAAAGCTATCAATATCATATATGTCTATTTCGATCTGTACGAGGGCCTCTTTAAGGAAACTAGACGGGAAATCGATATATAGTCAGGGATGGCAACGGTGTAAACATTATTTTGTCTTCCTTCTGGAAAGGAGGTCCACTCTAAAAAGAAATAATTTCTCCCAAGTGGAGCCGATTCTTTCTTTCAACAGTACACGTGGCCTCGTGCCAGAAAGAAAACTTGGAGTTGCATATTAAGTTATTCCTTCTGTACAAAATGACCTATAACTGATACATGCCTTTTTAAGCCTGTACCAGACACTGGCTGATCTGGACTATTTCAGTGTTCGAACATCTGTTTCCGTTACACGAGTTACTGATACTTAACAATCATATGCCTTCGAGCTTTGAACTATTTTGAAAAAGGAATAGTTTTAGAAGCAATATGGAGAGCAGTTTTCAAAAAGTTTTGGTACGACTTTATTATTTATTAATTTCCCTGTCTAGATGGTGGTATTCCTCGATCTGCATCGTATGTAGTATGCAATGCTCAATTTATTCGCATTGCAAGAATATCTTTTCATGCAAATAAGTTTACCAGTCTGAATAAATTTGCGACTGCTAAACCCCATACACAAGGCTATTGGTGGCATAAACTCTGTGTGAATGTTTCAAAGCGTTTCGCGGACACTTCGAATTAATTGATTAATGAAAACAGATGCTCTAAACACTTCGGCAGCAATGAATATCGGATCCAGGGTTTTATGATATACTAGTTTGTATTTGGGGAAATTGATGGACTATCCAAGTTTTTATAATCCGCCATCCGAAAGTGGCAGGCTATTATCCATATGGTATACTATCCGGTGTCTGTCCGCCCGTCCGCACTTCGTTTCCGGATAACTCTTCCTACAGTTTTAATCGGATCGTGTTGAACTTGGTGGACATGAGGTGATATAGCGCATATTGTTTTGAGGCTACAGTACACCAAAATTTGATAAAGTTATTTACCTTTTTTTTTTAAAGATTTTTCAGACTTGACTTTGTTTCCGAATAACACCTGCTACAGTTTTCACCCGATCTGGTTAAACTATGCTGTAATGCAGCGCATATTGTTTCGAGGTTATAGTACACCAAATTTTGCTATAGCTATTTAAAGATTGTTCAAGCATGATTGCATTTCCAGCTCACTTCTCCTATAGTTTTCATCTGATCAAGCTGTTATTTGTTGGACAGAGAGAAGAAGACAAAGAAGGGAGACCTGCAGTCAGTTACAGTACACCAAATTTCCTTACAGTTTCAAGGTTACAGTTCACGAAATTTTCATTTTGCTATAGTTATAACTTTTTAAGTATTGTTCAGGCATGATGTGTTTCCCGCTCAACCACTTTTTTACATCTGACCAAGCTGTTATTTGTTGAAAAAAGAGAGTAAGACGTAAAAAACTGCATCCAGGGTACAGTAAACCGATTTTTAATATGCTTTTAAGAATTTGTGGAGTTATTACTCATATTACACTTTTGAAAAAAAAAAGAAACAAAACAAACAAAAAAGACAATTACACTGTGAGGTTTCGAGAATACATAACACCATTTTTGTAAAATTGTTATTCTGTAAAACTTGTACAGCAGCCTTCTTCTTCCACTTGGCGTTGTCTTTAAAGAAAAGGAAGCTTACTACCTTTGTCATAGATATTCATTATACGTTTACTGGTTCCGGACATTTGCCGATTGTAACGTCATCTAGCGTCAGGTGATTGGCGTATTCTGAAAGTAATACGTATTCAGCGACAACACTTGTGCTGTATATTCTCATTTAACTCGCCATGAGAAGGAATTTTCAATGATGATGCGATACAAACTATACGATTCAAAGCGCGTAAAAAGCCCTGATGCCATTATGCGATTAGCAAAAGTACATATTATGTAACGCATATATACATTTTGTAATGACCTTCTCCGGTCGATTTACTTGTTGAAAAAAAGGCCTATATAATTTTGACTTCTTTAAACCCCTCTGTCATAAAGTAAAACTGGGGTTTACAGGGGTATACATTATTTTTTCTTATGTCTGCTCAAATCATAGATTGTGGGTACTCGTTAGAACTGCCCGTCGAGGCGGTTCTAACGAGTACCCACAATCTGAGATATAGGAAAATCTCTAGAAGGTACACAAACAGTAATCAGGTAAAGATTTAGGAAGGAACCGTCAGTTAGTTTGATGCCTGGCGAAAGGTCGGTGCCAATAAAGGAAATAAACTTAATCAAACCATGCTTTCAAGGATCAGTCGGAACGTTATGTCACGAGCTAATATTTAAATTCAACGAACATTGTTTGTTTCAGTGCCATGTACTAATCTAACTATACCTTATTGCTTCTTAGCATGCTAAGAGTATAGACTGTCTGGGCAGTTAATTTATTTCCAGAAATAGTTTTCCGAGACTAAGACCACAGGCAGATTATATATGGTCAGATTATATTTGTTCGTTTAGATGACTAGTCTCACCCAGCAGGAAAATGTGTAAGTGTTAGACATAATGCATTAGTTTATTACCTAGATGATGTTTTCATACCACCATGACAGTGTGATACTTGAGTTTAGAAGAGTAATTATATAACTGACTTAGAGAAGGCATTCTAAATATTTAAACATTCTAATCATAATCTTTTCGTTCACCGTCTGCTATCAAAAAACAACAACACACCACGAAAACATACCTATATAATGTTGATCCCCTTAACTCCCACTATTATAAAGTAAAACTAGGGTTGACAGGGGTATACATTTTTTTTCATATTTCTGCTCAAAAACATAAATTGTAGGTACTCGTTATAACCGCCTCGGTGAAGCGGTTCTAACGAGCAACAAAATCTATGTTTTGAGCAGAAATAAGAAAAAAATATCAGATTTTTTAGCTGAAAAGTTTCAGTTTTTGGTGGTGAAATTTTCAATATATTTGAATAGGCGTGGTTTCGTAGTGAGCAAGTATGGCTCATTTTAGTTTTGACCTTTACTATTCGTCTGTAGAAGTTGTGAAAATGCAAGCAGTAAATATGGAAATACACTGGAAAGGAACACAGCTCTCTTTCGGTAATAAGGATTGACTGACACCAAACGACATTGCAAAACGACACTTCATTGAAATCAGAATGAAAAGATTTTTCTTGATAGCAATGAACAAACGCACATAGAATTTAAAATAGGAACAAAACAGAACAGAACAGAGCAGAAATTTTATTTAGACTTAAACTATACAGTTGCTCGTCTTTCACAACATATAATACACATGTACTGGTCACAAGAAAGCAGTTAGGTTTTCAAAAACAATACAAAGTTAGCACCAAGTGGTGTATTTTTTTCGCTGTAGAATAGAGTTAGAGTACAGTAGAGAAGAGACACCAAAAAGAATCAAGAAATGATATCGTGATGTTTCTAACGGTGATAGGTGTACCATGTAACACATGCTTTAATATGAGGTAACGGTCATCCGGCTTTAAGTGCAAGTAAACTTAATTAATTCGGAGGTGACAACACAAATGCTCACCAACCGTGAAATAGGTGAGTTCGCAAAATTTCATGCAAAGCCTGGTCGTCGTATTATATCCATCAACTAAATCAGCCTATCTGAAGCGGTAAGACGCTTATTTATTTGTTTATTTATTTATTATTTTAATCTACATGGAGGATGTTTTTGTAAATTATATGATACTTGTAATACACAATTCACTGCTCACACATTGCAACGAGCCCTGATGCCATCAGGGCAAATACCTATCAGCCAACTTACCATTATTTTAACCAGACCTGCAGTAACCGACCAACATAATCTGAGTCAGGGTAAAATACTCCGTGGTCGCAACAATGCGTGTTTTATGGTTCACATAATCTTATCGTTTGAACGAATTCGTCAGCAAACATCAGAATGCATTTTTACATACACATCAGCTTGAGATGTATATAAAGGAACACACACACACACACACACACACACACACACACACACACACACAGAAAGAGAGATTTACATAAGCCATAATTGTAAACTCAACCCATGGAAAAAGTAATACATGGGTCTGCATAATATTCCTATTCTGACGTTTACATTACACACAGACAAATGTGTAGCTATCTATCAAATAGTACACAATAATATAAGCTCTGGGCAAATTTGGTACTGGTATCAAGCAATGACATTCAGCAGGTTTAGGCAGTATTCTCGTAAATAACTGATACACAAAGTACAGAAGAGGTCCAAGTCATAACTAAGCCTGGTCCGCGCAAAGAAGACCCTACCAGGCTACGCGACAGCGCCTTCCGATAAGGGTCCTCCCTACGCGATATACGAGTAGTATAGGGTAAGGTGTCCTCAGAGTGCCACCCTATACTACTTATACGTAAAAGAGACACCGCCACTCTGCACATCAGGGATGCCAACAATATACAAACAATTTACTAATATTGAACTCCATTAATTATAGCAAATGGAAGTAATGTTGTAAATATTGTAATTATTATAATTATTATATTGTAATTATTATATATTGGTCACATTTGTAAAATGTATAACAGTCAAAAAATGCAAACAAACTATGTATATTAGCAAGCTAGTTACTGTTTTATGTGGTAAAAATACAATACCTATATATTGCATGACTGGCAAAAACCTTATTACGCACATACGAGGATCGTGCAAAAAGTTCTGTCACTAATAGGCTTCCTTGGTTTCATCCCAGGTATATTTTAAAATGCTTCACTGCACTTGAATGGTGTGTTAAATAGCTAACGATACCCGTTTATTGCGTGCAAATTGCTTTCCAACTGACCGAGTTATTTCAAATTGAAATAGATGCAGTCATTTACACTGACCAATTTACTTGTTACATTGGAACATGGACCAGAAGACTGAAATTCGTAACTATATTAAATGCCGCATTGGGCTTAATATAGAATCAAAGCAGATATTTAATGAATTGTGTGGTATATATGGACCTCAGACCATTCCAATGCGCACAGATTTTAAATGGGAATCTTTGAAAAATTATCAATTAAAGGCAAATTTTCTGTTGTTCACTATAATATTCAAAGCTTAAGTAATAAAGTTGACATAATCGAGTCCGAACTAAGAGATTTTGATGCCATATGTTTAACTGAAACATGGCTTGATCGTCGTATCTCTGACGAAACAATTAAAATAAACGGATTCAATTTGTATCGCCGTGATCGTGTTGGTGATAATCACGGTGGCATTTGTGTCTGCATAAATCAGTCTCTATTTTCATGTAGAAGACGTGACCTTGAACTTCCACAACTTGAATGTATTTGGGTTGAGATCTCCTTACACAATAGGAAGGTATTGCTCGGCACTTTTTATAGACCGCCAAGCTCAAACAACTTAATTTATTCTAGTATTGAAGACTCTATTGGCCTTGAATATGATACAAATATTGCTAATATAACAATAACTGGTGATTTTAATTTTGATGTTTCTAAACCTGCCTTATATAGGAAAATTAACGACTTATGTCAACAGTTTAATATGGACCAAATAATAACCGAACCAACACAATTCTGATTCTATTATTGACTTATTTTTGGTATCAAATAAGAATAGGGTATTCCTCAGCGGGGTTGGTGAACCGTTTCTTGACCAAAATATAAGATATCATAGCCCTATTTATTGTGTTTATAATTTTGATAAAGTTATAACCCCATCGTTTTCTAGACAAATTTATCTATATCACAGGGGTGATTTGCTATCGCTTTCTCATGAGTTAACTGAAACTGATTGGAGCCTCGTGAAAGACAATGATGTGGATACTTATGCCCAAAATGTTACCGACAGAATTTTGTATTTTGTAAACAAACATATTCCAAACAAGCTTGTACACATTCGAAAGTCTGATCCTTCTTGGTTAACTAACAATATTAAACGACTTATGAGAAAACGCAAACGACTTTATGATAAATACAAAAGATCAAAAAACCAGACAGACTTTAATAATTACAAACAGGTAAGAAATGATGTCACATTTCAAATTCGTAAAGCTAAAAATGAAGAATTAGATAAACTGAAAAACAAACTCAAAGATCCCAATATTTGCCAAAAAGATTGGTGGAAAACCCTAAAATATTTTATAAAGCCGGATCAAGACTCTTCTATTCCGCCACTGAAAAGTAATGATATTATTTATTGTAAAGACCAACATAAAGCTGATAAACTAAATGAATTTTTTACTCAACAAACTATTTTGGACGAACATAATGCCTCGTTGCCTCGAACAAGCATAACGCCTCTTTATAACCTCCATTCTCTCACAATTACATCTGAAGAAGTCAAATCTACGCTTCTCTCTCTACCTACAGGTAAAGCATCAGGATCTGATTTAATCAGCAACAAAATTCTTAAAGAGCTTGCGCAGCCTCTAGCATCTCCCTTACAGGACCTATTCAACTTTTCTCTTAATAAAGGTAAAGTTCCATCTATTTGGAAGCAAGCTAATGTCACACCTATCTTGAAAAAAGACGATCCATCTGAGGTATCTAACTATAGACCAATATCCCTTCTAAGTACCGTTGGAAAGGTTCTTGAAAAAATAGTTCATAAACGAATTTTTAATTTCTTTCAAGAAAATCACGTTATAACTACCTTACAATCTGGCTTTGTGCCTGGAGATTCAACAGTAAACCAGTTAACAGACCTCTATAATACGTTTTGCCAAGCGCTAGATGAAGGAAAAGAAGAAAGAGCTATATTTTGTGACATTAGCAAAGCGTTTGATAGGGTATGGCACAAGGGTCTTCTATATAAACTTTCTTCTGTTGGAATTTCTGGATCTCTTTTACAATGGTTTGCCGATTACTTAAACAATAGAAAGCAACGTGTCGTGCTACCTGGGACAGCCTCAGGTTGGACTTCCATAAAAGCAGGTGTTCCCCAAGGTTCGATACTTGGTCCTCTACTTTTTTTAATTTACATCAATGATATTGTTGAAAATATCCACTCTTCTATAAGGCTCTTTGCAGATGACACAAGTCTATACATAGTGGTAGAAGATCCAGTCAATGCTGCTAATCAGTTAAATGAAGATCTACAAAAAATACATTTATGGGCTAAAACATGGCTTGTGACATTTAACCCAGCCAAATCAGCATCAATTATTTTTTCAAGAAAAAGAAATCAACCATATCATCCTCCTGTTTTTATGGATCAAACACAGATAGAAGAAGTAATTTCTCATAAGCATCTTGGGGTATTATTATCAAGTGATTGTACTTGGCATGAACATCTGGAATATATCAAATCGAAGGCCTGGACCCGCATTAACATCATGAGAAAGCTTAAATACAAACTAGACAGACGATCACTACAGACCATTTATTTTTCTTTTATCAGACCGGTTATTGAGTATTCTAATGTCGTCTGGGATAACTGTACCCTTTATGAAGCGAACGAGTTAGAGAAAATACAAATAGAAGCTGCCCGTATTGTAACAGGAGCCACAAAGTTAGTTTCCATAGAGTCTCTTTATACTGAAACTGGGTGGGAAACTTTAGCCTCGCGTAGAAAAAAACATAAATTGCAACTTTTCTATAAAATGAAAAATGGTCTTTCTCCTAATTATCTCTCTTCTTTAGTGCCTGACAACGTAGGTAACAATTCCGTGTATAACTTGAGAAATGCACAGAATCTTAATACTGTACATGCAAATTCCCAACTTTACTATAAATCTTTTCTTCCTTCTGTCACACGAGACTGGAACGAGTTAACTGAGGAAGTAAGAAACACTCCTACATTATCTTCTTTTAAACATCGCCTTGATTCTGATCTCAATGCGGTACCTAAGTTCTTTTTTGATGGTAAAAGACTTGGCCAAATTTATCATGCTCGATTAAGAATGAGATGTAGTACTCTTAATGCACACTTATTTTCTAAAAATATTATCGATAGTCCGATATGTGTCTGTGGAGCACGTGAAGATACTCAGCACTTCTTAATGTCCTGTACACGATATACAACCCTGCGACAAGAACTTGTTAATAGAGTAACTCCGGTGTTTCAGCCATCCTTAAATGTATTTCTTTTTGGCAGTCAGGAACCCTCTGACTCTGATAATAGACAGATATTCCTCGCCGTACAGGAGTTCCTGACGAAATCAAAACGTTTTGAAATGATAAATAATTAATTAATTATGTAAGAAATAAACCTTACATAAACCTAGTCTGACGATAAACTAATTTATTGTTCATTATTTTTCTTATCCAACTCATATGTGCAAAACGTATTTCCACGTCCCCGTGGAGCAGCCATTGGTTGAAAAGATGTACCTTCACGATTGTTCTATCTGAAATTCACTCTGTCCTTTTTATCACTGTTAGTTTGTTCTATTTCAAGTCACATGTTGTATTTGTACATTCATATTTGCAAAAAATGGGAGACGGACTTCATAAGTCAGTTGACTTTCTTCCGAATCCCATTGTATAATATTGTAATGTAGTAAACACATGTCTTGTATATGTTCAAATATGTTAATATTATACATGAAATAAATGTTTAAACTAAATGGGTTAAAGTTTTTGAAGATGATACCCGTCCTGGAAGGCCTAATAACTCTGTCACCAGGCTAACATCGCTGCTGTAAAGATTGTGGTTGAACAGGATGCGCGATTGTCTGTCGAAGATATAGCTAGTTGTACTGGCTTATCAAAAGGCAGTGTGCAAACAATTCTGACCCGAGAAAAGTTTGCGCTAGGTGGGTACCTCATTTGCTCACTGAGGAGCAAAAGACACAACGCCTTAAATGTGCCCGGGAACTTTTGAAAACATACAAAGGTTGTAATATTCGAGTTATTTCTAACTTGCTAACAGATGATGAAACCTGGGTGCACGTGTTTGAGCCACAAAGAAGGGCTGATAATAAGCAATGGAAGCGAAAAGATAAAAAACGCCCATGTATTGCCAAAAGAACCATAAGCTCGAAAAAGATGTTTTACGCAATTTTCTTTAATTCAAGCGGGCCAGTCGTTCAAGTGCCTTGTCCATCTGGTCATACAGTCACTGGCCGATTCTACAAGAATTCTGTACTGAAGAAAGTGAAAGAGTTTTACAATAAGAAACGACCAAGCAAAGGATGGTCAGGGGTCCACCTTTTATATGACAACGCCTCCTCTCATAAGTGTGAGGTTGTTAAGTCTTTTTTAGGCTTCTGAAAAGGTGAAAGTTTTAAGCCATCCACCTTATTCGCCTGACCTGAGTCCCTGTGACTTCTTTTTATTTCCAAGGCTTAAGGAAATGCTTTCTGGAAATGAGTATACGTCTAGAAGTTCTCTTGGCAGCGCTATTTATCAGTGTATCCACCAAAAGAAGACTATTTATCTGCTTTTCGCGACTGGGTAAAAAGGTGACAAAAATGTGTTTCAGTAAAGGGGGAATACTTTGAAGGTTTGTAATAAAAATATGTTTGATAAAACGTAGCAATGAAGTAATCCGAACCCAGTGACAAAACTTTTTGCAGGACCCTCGTATACACAATATACGCGCCGTGTCCAAGATCAAATCGCACATCCTCGCGGCTCGACCCGGGACTTTTCTGTTCGGTAATTGTAATCTACTGAATCGTATTTTTCGGAGTACAAGTGACTGAAGGACACCCAACTGCCTGATGTCCGATAAGTGCAGCAGTCCTCCTTAAATGTGGGTCTAACAACATGTTATAAGTATATACCATACACAATTAAGAAGTTAAAAGTGTCATTCGGAGTGCAAAAGGTTCATATACATATTTTCCTAGATTATTAAAAGAACTTCGTTGTGTATTTTGCATTATCATTATAATTTTATGAAGACGTGGTCCTTTGATAATCTTATGGATGAATATATTTTCGCCTAATTTGATTATAAGAAGGACAGACGAGTACAAAATAGAACTCGTCTTCAATATCAGATTTATTACATAGAGTACATAAACGAAGAGATCTATCAATCCTATTCTGGGCATAACGCCCCGTTCCTATTCGTAAATGGCGAGCAGATAGTCTTAAACGGGATAATGACTCTGAGCTTGCTCGGTAATACGTTTTAATAATGCTCAAATTCATAGTTCTGTTTGAAGATTTTATACATTGAAAGTGAACTACTGTTGGCAATATCATTATACCAACATTTTTAAACACATCAATAACTCTTTGTTTGAATTGCAAATAGAAAGTTTTAAATTAATGGTCTGTTGGTTACTCCAAACACAAGAAAATCCATAGTTATCCAGCAGCTTTTTTACACCTTTTGCCCAGTTATTAGTACCCGTATTGCAAGCATCAACACGTGAGTTGTACAAATTATAAACAAGGATATTGTCAGAATTCATAACATGACACCAAAATTTAATAATGCGTGACAATGTACAGAGGACATCACGAAAACATGCCTTTAAAATTTTGACCGCTTATACCCCACATTTATACAGTAAAACTGGGGTTTACAGGGGTATGCATTATTTTTCTTATTTCTGCTCAAAACATAAATTGTGGGTACTCGTTAGAACCGCCTCATCGAGGCGGTTCTAACGAGTACCCACAATCTATGCTTTGAGGAGAAGTATGAAAAATATCAGGATTTTTTGTCTGAAAATTTTCATTTTTTGGCGGTAAAATTTTCAGCATATTTGAATAGGCGTGTTTTCGTAATGATATCGCTCTAGCTCCACATATATGCCAATATTACATGTAGAAGATTTCATTTTTAATAAATATTTGCAAAACTTAAGATGAATTTGTTCTATTTCTTTACATTTGCCGAAGCCTCATATCTCACATGCATAGTTCAATATGGAACCAACAAATGCATCAAACAATTAACACACAACTTTAGGTTTCAGAACATATTTTTGGTATTATACAATAAACAGTTCAATGCTTTTAGTCCTTTGCCAACAAGCATTTCTTGGTTTAATGCAAAATTCCCCGTATAATTAAAAACTGTGCCCAAATAATTAAAATTGTCAGCGATTTCCAAAGGAATTCCCTTATATGTCCATGTTTCGTTATTTTACAACCCACCACGCCTTCTGAAAACCACTATTTTTTTTTCTGTATTAACCTGTAATCCCCATTTATTACAGTACCTTTCTAAAAGGTCTAAACTGTTTTTGTAAATCGCATTCGTGGAGATTCCCAGGAAATGACATAACCATGTAGCAAAGCCTTCCTGATACACCAAAAGAAGAAGATATTATGAAGAAACACCCCAACAGGCACGCAACGTTAAAACAGTCTCCATTCAACGTTGATTCAACGTATTGACGTTGAATATAGGGATCACCCATGTTTTTTTTTTTTCATGCATTGCCGGGTCCCGAGGAACCTGTTTGAACACGAGGCCGCAAGGCCATGTGTTCAAATATCTTCCGAGGGACCCGGCAAATGTTATTGCAATGAAATAACCATGGATGATCGTTATTCTTGCTTAACTTACGATTCCAACGGCAAACTGTGACGAAAACGCCCCAAAACTCCATATAAACTCTTCCAATGCGACCGTAAAACCAAGATGGCGGATAGTTTAAAACGTTGCAAAGACGTTCTGACGCATTGTCTGCGCATGTCATATTCTTCGAAGATTGTCAGTATTTGAAAAATGCCATCTAGCGGAAGATAATGCGTTCAGACGTCATCATAAAATTTTACAATGCTACGTTCAGAGCGACAACGTTACGTCACTCAACGTAACATGAACAAAGTAGGCCCCTCTTGTGATTTCAAAAGGTCAAACCCATGTTCAAAGAGCAGTGAATTTAATGACTTGAACATGGGTTTTGTTGTTTGAACACGATTTCTAGCCCATTTAAGCATAGCTTCAAACAGCTATGTTCATAGAATTTTATGCAAGAATCAACATTGAATCGACGTTGTTTCAGCTTTGTGTGTCTGATGAGAGGGGAAAAACAAATGCCACACGTGAACCCAGCGCACGAACATAGGAAACCGCCTTGCAACCCTCAGCAGACAAAACTGCTGCATCAGTTTTCAACCCTACGGGGAAACAAAAACTCTTTTTCTTATAGCACGACTTAGTTTTACTTGTGTTCGAAGAAGGAACATTTCAATAAATTGTATTTTACCATTATTTTATCAAGATCATTGTTTCTCCCAGTAACTATATATTAAGGACGATTTATTTACTAGCTCAACCAATTTGTAAAGAATGTATGGGCCCCATGAGACAGAATCGACTCACACCATCTCAGCAGAAATGCCATTTCGTGCTAGCAAACGCGTTTTATTGATAAACGTCAAGTATAATTATCCCTTGCATCATTTGTCGACAGTATCCGTGAAGATTTCACGCTTCTTACTGTGTCTTGCTCACAACTGAACTGTGTGTACATTGCTACAGATAACCGACGTGTTCACTGTATTTAACATAAATATCTGAAACCAGTTGTTCAAAGCATCGGTAGCTTAACAACCTCATTAATGATAAACTCGTTCACTGTTGTAGCTAAGGTATTTTCGAATACATTGTTGTTTTTGCTGCAAAAGTGACGGTAGGTCTCACATTTTTTCAGCAATATATATATATATATATATATATATATATATATATATATATTTATATATATATATATATACAATCAAACCTGTGTTAAGCAAGCACCAATGGGAAAGCCAAAAATTGGTTGCTTAAGACAGGTGCTTGCTTAATACAAGTAGATTTTCACTTATTTGCCTTTGATGGGATCTGAAATAGTGGCCTTTAAAGGCAGGTTATTGCTTAATACAGGTGGCTTTTAGGACAGGTTTGACTGTATATATATATGTATTTACCATATTTCAAGATAGAAATTTTAAAGCCACGTTAGCAAACAACGTTAAGTTTTAAGAGAATGGGTCCTGGATCCTTTATTTCCTTACGACTTGTGAACAAATCAGTTTGCTATCAGTTGATGTTTTAAAACAGCTGAGTGAATAGCAAACATTATAGACCCAGCACTGTTTATTCATGCATGTCTACGAAAGCCGTACTGATTTGGGAAGAGGGCGGGCATTTACTAGATCCGTTTTCCACTTAGGTGTACACCGTCTTTTGACAAGAATATGTGCTACATTCAGCTTATGAAGTGTATTGAATTGAACGAAAAGATGATAGGAAAAGTATAATGCAGAGGGAACATAGTGGACTGAGTGAGCTCTGTCCCTATGAATACGTAAGCTACACAGAAAAGGTCACAACCACAAAGGTACTGGAAAAAAAGTCATGAAGAACGATCAATGACAAAACAAAACAACAACAAAAACAACACATTTGAAATAACCGTCATACAAGCAAAGAAGGACATCAACAGAGGAGCCAATTTGGACATTATGCAACATTATGTACCATCCGGTATATGAAAAAAAGCATCAATGCATAATTTTTAATGCATAATTACAACCTATCAATGGGACCCGCAGTAGTAGTACAGCATTGTATTTTAGGCCCTCTATCTATATTCACAGGACCTCATCCTGTCTGTCACATATCTACCCGTTTCTGTATCCCATTATGTCTTGTTGAACCCAATCCTTCTTTATTCTGTTTCGCTTCATTCAAGTGAAATAAATAGTTATTATTTGAGCAGTTGTAAATCGATGGTTACTGGAATTATAGGCAGTTTTCAGGTATAATTAATTCAGTTGCAATTAAGTCAATTAGAATTACATATAATTGAAAACTCACAAAATTGCGCATTATACGTACTTTGAAACGGGTAACTACTTAGAAAACAACTACATTAAAATTTTCAGTTACCCAATTATGGCATTAGAGTTTGCCAGCGAAAGATAGTCATCATTAAAAAAACGTTTTTTGACAAAAGCTAGACAACTCGTAGGGACAAGGTATTTTTTTGGATTCAAAACGGAAGCAAACTTTATACTCTTCGCTTGAAGTGGCACGGGTAAACCGGGTACATTTTTAGTCTATTTAACGATATAGCCCTTTGCTTATGACGTTTCTGTCCTCTCTCGGGTTATTTTGTAATTCGATTATAATTACTATTTCGTTGCTCATACGGGTAGTGCAAATTGTGTACAAAATACTTGAAGCCATTAGTTAGATGTTGTAAATGATTAAACGTTAAATTGACGATATAGTAGGAAGCATCCCACTAGGACATCGGAAACAAAGAAGCCGTAATCACAATTTGTGGAAGTGTAAACACAGAGGATACAGTGTGTCAATCGTTTTCGTGCATCGTATACCGAAGTATACCACACCGACGATCTTTCTAGAAGTCGAAGTGAAGATATAAAAATACTGCACAAAAATGCTGCAACAGTTGACGCCTTAAAGGGAGTGGATACACATTCAAGGTCGCTTTCTCTCTCTGACAGGAACCAAACTGGTATTATTGAAGTTTTAAATTTTACTTTTTGATACCTAAATGACAAGCTTAATGCTGAAATTTTCTATTTTAACAAGCTATTGATCAGATCTGTCCCACCGAACTTCAGTAAAATAAAGTTAAATCTTCCGATACCAAAGCACCAGTTTTAGATTTGAATTTATCGAATCAAAAGCTATTTATTTGGTTCTAAAATTATGATTAAAGTAATGATTTTGAGTGGAAATTATTAATTTTCCTTTTTTCTAGATGGTGATATTCCACGGTTTCCGTCATATGCAGTATACATATCTCAACATACTCATTTCGCATGGGTAGCTTCTCATGTATATGATTTTAACAAGTATAAGCTTTCATGAAAGCTTTGTCTACGCTTCGCCGACAATAAACGTTAAAGCTGATTTTAATAGTCTTGGATTCTTTGCATGAAAATCTTGCCTAAATCGGCTAGATTCCAAAATGCAAAGGGTGAATTGGAGAGGTCCAATTCAGATCTCGTCTAAATGAGAATGACATTAAAAATAATTACCGTTAATTTCACATCGCTTTTTGGGCTTACTTCATCAAAATTAAAATAGAATATTTATAAGAATATAATTTTTCATGTTGTCCCGGAAATGCTCTAATTGTGCTTAACAGTACCAATGCATCCACCACTTTAAAAGTGAAATTATCAAAATTAATACAGATATCCCATAACCTTTGATAAACTGCTACAATGGTAAACTAATAGAATATCTACATAGGTATGGTGTGCCGAAACAGTGATTGTGAATGGAGAACACCGCCTGTATATGACGGTGTTCCAATGAATATTATTCTGTTCTATTATATTCATTACCCCAGCTAGTCCCGGGTTTTAGTTGGAGACAACAAGCATAAGGACAATGATGCATTGTGAGTCAACAACGGATTCACCTCCGTGTCCCAACCAAACTCTATATAAATGTCTCCGCCCATGGGCTCAGCCAACAATCGGAATAAAGTCCTAAATACACAAGGCTATCAGTACAGTAAATCCGCATTTTTTTTTCAAACTTTTACCACCGACACTCCAAATTGAAAGATACAAATAGAAGGTTAGCTTTAAAACACTGCCGCAGCAAGGAATATTGGAAGCGGAGTTTCATCGTGACCTAGATTTTAAATTTAGGACAATTGCTGGAAAATCAATTTATGAATAATAATAATAATAATGATAATAATAATATTAATAATAATAATGAAATAAAAAAAAAGTTTTACCCCGTTGATAAAGGATGGGATATAACTTGGATTTCATGCAACAGACTGCTCATTTAGTTTTTAACCCAATCATGATTGATAGCTAGGCTTTCCTCTTTAGTTGCACCACGATCGGTCTGGTCTTAGACTCCTTTAAGGTGCCGACCTAGAACGTTTATTTGAGAATTGATGTTTTTCGTTTAATAAGTATGTAAGGTAAAGACATATTCAGTTAAGTTTGGATATCATTGTTGCCACCTTTTTCGGGAAAGGGCTGTCAACTCTGCATGCTATTTGTTCTTTTTGTAGCTGTTTAATTGTATTTGCCTATATTTCCCATTGATGTTAAGAACTTGATGTGGATCTGATTGCATCAGTTCCTGAGTTCACTTATTCACTTTGATGTCCGATATTGTCTCTTTGGTCGGGTCCTCCGTGGTTCACCTAGTGGTAAGTCAAAGTAAATAAGTGAAAGCAGAAACTGATACAGTCAGATTAGTTTAAACATATTTTATTTCCAATTTAGTGCATGTACAAAACATACAATGTCGTAACACAACCAGGATTAGAACGGAAGCTTAAAGCTTATTTTGTTCTTTTCCCAAAACATGCATAACTGTATATATACTGGCAGAAAAAAAACAACTAATACAATACTAATATTTACAAGCGGTTACATCTTATGCATTACATGCATGTTAATACAGTTTAAACTCGCATTATATATACTAAGAAAATAAACTAACATGTAAGGAGTATTTAGTAGCTAATAATAATAATAATAATAATAATAATAATAATAATAATAATATTATTATTATTATCATTATCACCATTAGTATTATCATTAATCATTATTATTATGTTGGTACAATACTAGGTACAAAAAAGTGAGAATAATACTCAAAGGGTAGAAGTAAGTAGGGGATAGAAGGGAAAGTAGAAAAAAAAGAAAGAAAAACAAAATAAGAGAATAATTGCTCTGGAGATGGAGGGGTACAGAGAATGCAAGTAACTCAAAATCGTTTGGTTGACTGTATGTACCTTTGCACGGATTTGAATATTTCCATGTTGGTTTCAAAAGATAGAGTTAAGTTCCCCTTTAAGAGTACATCTAATGTTATATCACAAAACTGTGATACTTTCCGAAATAGTTCCAGTCAATGTTCATTGTAAAGCATACACTTAAGAAAGAAATGGTCCGCGTTTTCTATATCTCCGCTTCTGCAAGCACACAATGGACTTTCTACTATGTTCTTTAGAAAAAGATCGTTATTCAAAGCGCTACAACCTGTCCTTATCTTAGTATGCAAGATCTGGAGTTGACGTGGTCCAGTATAATAATGTATGGGTATAACAACTGTGTTTTCGTGTATTTTTCTTTTGAAAGATTCAACTGTATCAGCATTCCTAGTATCATCGGCTAGGTTATTCCAGTCCCTAATTACTGAAGGGAGAAAGGAGTGAAAATACTGACTTGTATGTGATACTAAAGTTTGAACGTTATTTGCATTTCTCAAATTGTAACGAGAAATATTATGCACTTGAGGTGGTACTAAGTAAGATAGATAAAGAGGAGACAAATTGTAAAACATTTTATAAAAAAGCACGAGTTTATGTTTTTTCCGTCTGGCTTCTAATGTTTCCCACCCTATTTCTTCATACAGTTTTTGAAGAGAAACCAGTTTGGTTGTTCCCGTTGCAATACGTGCTGCTTCAATTTGTATTTTCTCAAGATCTTGTTTTTCCTGTTGTGTACAGTTATCCCAAATGACATCTGCATATTCCAGTACTGGTCGAATGAAAGAAATATAAATAGTTTCTAAAGCTCTCCTGTCAAGGTCATATTTAAATTTTCTCATTAAATTAATTCTAGTCCATGCCCTGTCTTTAATATAATCTATGTGTTTATGCCAGGAACAGTCTTCACTAAAATAAACTCCTAAGTGTTTATGAAATTGAACTTCTTTAATTTCTTGGTTTAACATATATAATGGCGGGTGAATAGGACGATTAATTCTACGAGAAAGCAAAAGCACTTCATTTTTCGTTGCGTTGAAATCCACAAGCCAAATACGTGCCCAATTTGAGATTTTCAGAAGATCACTATTCATTAAGTCTGCAGCTGTAGTCGGATTATCAACTATGATATAAAGACTTGTGTCGTCAGCAAATAAACGTATATTCGAGCCTATGTCTGATACTATGTCATTAATGTAGAGAAGAAATAACAAAGGTCCAAGAATGGATCCTTGAGGCACACCTGCGTGAATAGAGTTCCAGCCAGACTGTGCACCATGAAGAACAACTTTTTGTCTCCTATCAGCGAGGTAACTTACGAACCATTTCAGAAGACTCCCAGATATTCCGGCTGCTTTCAATTTGTGTATTAATCCAGCATGCCATACACGGTCAAATGCCTTTTTAATGTCACAGAATACAACGCGAACTTCTTTTCCTGAGTCTAGAGCTTGACAGAATGTATTATACAGATAAGTTAGCTGATTCACTGTTGAATCTCCGGGAGTGAAACCTGATTGAAATGAAGTTATAATATTGTTTTCACGAAAGTGGTTGTAAAGGTGCTTGAATACAAGCCTTTCTAGAGTTTTATCCAAATTACTTAATAATAAAATGGGTCTATTGTTTGAGACGACAGATAAGTCACCACCTTTAGGAACAGGCGTCACATGAGCCACTTTGAAAATATCTGGAACTTCACCAATGTTGAGAGAGTAGTTGAAGAAAGAGGAGAGTGGAAGAGATAGTTCGGTAGAAAGTTCTTTAAGAACACGGTTGCTGATACCGTCTGGACCAGAAGCTTTACCGACCGGGAGCGATTTTAGAACTTCTTTGACCTCATCCGGCGAAAGAACTATAGATTGAAGAGGTGTATGTATAGTATATGGCAAAATATCAGGTAGCACAGCATCTTTGTCATTAATCAATGTCTGGTCTCTAAAAAAGTCGTTTAACAAGTTGGCTTTTTCAGTTTCGTCACTGTACACTATGCCATCTTTTTCCAGGGGCGGTATACTAGAAGAATTGTTTTGAGAAAGGAAAGCTTTCAGGACACTCCACCATTGCTTGGAAGACAGAGTGCCCGATTTCAATTTATCGGAAAGTGATTGTTTGTACGATTTTTTCGAATCTCTTATCATAGCTGTAACCTTGTTACGTAACTGTCTAAATGTAGTCCAGTGTCTATCTTCGTTTGTTAATCTTGCTGTGCGATATGCTCTTTTACGTTTCCTTCTAATAAAAGTAGTAATCCATGGTGGATCAGACGGTCGAATAGTTACAGTCTTGTTAGGTATACATGATTCAGCCAGTGTTAGTATTTGATCAGTAATAGTCTGTGCATAAGTATCTATATTATCATGTCGAAGTAAGTTCCAGTCTGTATCTACAGCTTTTTGCCTAAGTAGGTCATAATTGCCATGATCGTATTGCCATATCCGACGTGAGAAAGCTTTTTGTTTTGGCTTGCTAAAGTTAAGTATTCCGTAAATAGGGCAGTGGTAACGTATATCTTGGTGTAAAAATGGATCACCTACGCCGCAATTAATCACCCTATTTTTATTACTGACAATAATAAGGTCTATTAAAGAAGAGGAATTTTCGGTAAAGTGTGTTGGGTCTTGAATCATTTGAAGGAGCGAAAGTTCTTCACAAATACTATTTACTTTACAAGATGATTGCGTATTTAACATGTTGAAATTAAAATCACCTGTTATGACTATGTCTTGAATACCCGAGTCAGCTGCAAGATGTATAGAATCTGCTATGGCAGTATAGTATTCAGAATCGGAGTTAGGTGGTCGATAAAAAAAGGCCAAAAAGTATACGTTTGCGTTTAAGTGTTAACTCAATCCAAATACACTCTATGCCTCGTAGTTCCAGGTCATTCCTGCGCTTATAATATATTGACTCTTTAACACAAATCATGACACCCCCATGGCTATCGCCTGTCCTGTCCTTCCGCTCAGGTTCTCTGTAGGACTGTATTAAAAGGTCAGCAGTCGGGACAGACGGGTTTAGCCATGTTTCTGAGAATGCAAGTATGTCAAATTCGCATAATTCAGCAACTAACAAATCAGTTTTAGGAAGAAAGCTCTGTACATTGTAATGCACAAAGGACAAATGATTTGAAAGATTAGAAAAATTAAATGGTTCTGAAGTAAGGCTAACCAAAGATTCTTGAAAGCTACCTAACGATGGTGTAGAGATAGGACCAGGATTTGGGTGAATGTCTTCCGATAGTAAAAGCATATTGCATGTCCATACGGATGTAGTAACGTATATGAAGACTATTAATATAATTATAAAACATTTAATGTTAGCCTCATATCTCCTAGTCAAATTGTTTCGTCGCGTGTAAGTTTGAGAAACTATGTTTTGTCCCAGGGAACTGTTTTCAATCAGATTCACATTTAAACAGAAGGAGGCGTCTGTCTTGAACCATGCAAATACAATTATTAAAAACTGGAATAAAGTAGGTATTCGTTTTTGTCTAAAAGTGCATGTGAGGTTACTGGCAGTTGCACGGCTGTTTGCTTTTATGAAATCTTTGATAGCATGAATAATTAGTGTAACATCGCCAACAGCATGTAACATGTAAATCTCCCGCCCCATCCCCATCTCCAGAGAAGAAGGTAAAAGCAATAAACAGGTAAATATAGAAAATAGATTGAATAAACATAGCTCCAAAACAGTGGAAAATTTAGGATCAAATACTTGAAAAAATAAAGACAAAAAATGCGGAGTATAATTTACAGTATATAGGAAACCGCATATATTCCTAGGCAGGTTACCTCACGTTTTATTCTAATTTTGTACTTGTGTTAGGGACTTTTGACATACAACATTACAAAATACGCATTCATTTTCACAATGCAATTTACAACTTAATAAAAACGCCAAACTACAACAGCCCGCCACCATCGTGTCTCAGGCAGACAACTCCGCCAAAACATCGACGAAAACTGCCCACCAACAACCCCAAACGAGACCCAAACAACACCTATGCATACATCAAGCCTGGTGAAAATCCATCGATGCCCACTCGTTTTCATCCGGAAACGAAATACGGACGGACAGACGGATGTACGACTAACGGATGGACTAACAGACACACGGACGTCCGACGTGAAACCTCAACATGTAGAATTTTCAAATCATGTTTGGTAAAGTTGTTTGAAATACGGGCAATATAAAATTGATTTCTGAGCATACAGCATCGGTCCTATTCATCAAGACAGTAAAGATTACGATGTCTCATCAATGAGCATATGACACTGATAATGTTCCACATACATCATAGCAAACAAAAACTTATATCTTGTATCTTTTAAAACAACAGACTACAACATACATATCAGCATACATTTACATATTCATCCATGACGGGCATAAATGTTTTAGCACTGATTGAATGCGACTTTTTAATTCTTCGCCAAATCGGTGTAAAATGCATTTTTTAGTTTCCTCAATGAGTGTATGATATAAACATTGTCCCACCTTGCAATAAATCGTACATTAACAAGACACAACATGAAGCATACATTTACATATAAAATCAGTGTGTGTGTGTGTGTGTGTGTGTGTGTGTGTGTGTGTGTGTGTGTGTGTGTTAAAAAAAAAAAAAAAAAAAAAAAAGTCAACCATACGGAAAACACTGAAAACACAACAGATACGCCGTCACTTGACAAAGCCAACAATGCGGTCCGCGAGGACAGCAAATACCTAGATCACCCCATGCATTCACCCAGTCTGATCAGGGTCCATCCGAAGAAAACCAGGAACTTTAAATACCCATTCAGCGCACATTGAAGGCCCCGACCGGACGGGGCGCAAAGTTACATTCAGTACACTCCCGGCTTCCCCACGTCGCTGCATGTGTATGCATACATGTATGTACGCACGCACGTACGCAGGTACGTACGCATGCACGCACATATGCATGTCAGAACGTACGTACGCATGCCCGCACGCACGCACGCACGCACGCACGTACGTACGTAAGTATGTATGTATGTATGTATGTATGTATAATACAGAATTCGACAAAAGCAATGCCACTTGATTATCAATTACAGTAAGGTAAACACATTTAATTTATTTGCACTCGATATAATACAATGTATATAGGCACAAATGCATACATGCTTTCACGCAGCAACACACATCATGAACATATACGAAACGTTTAACTACATTCAATACTTAGTCATGCCAGTAGGAGCGTTGAACTTATAGAACCGAACAACCAAATGTATTGTGTGATGACAGTCTAGCAACACTATACTGTACGACAGTGTTGGAAAGCACAGTTTCAGATCACACTATCGCACACCACCGTGAAGAAATATCTGTCGGCAACCAAACTTCCGCTAAATTGTGACAGATTATTCATTACATTGATTAGCGGCAGAGACAATCCCCTGGAGCAGTCCGCGACAAGGCGATCCAAAATCTGTCCCCTCCGAAATTGTAACATGACGAAAATTTAAGCAACATTTATAGCAACAGATTTCTTTTTCCAGTCGTCACCCGGCACAAAACATCACTCCGTTTTCCGATTAATTTTCCTTGAATAGAACATAAACTGAACAATGATTGGTAAACGGCATGATGCATCGTAACGCGTGACGACGATGGATAATGCATAGGGTTTGGTTCTGACACATTTCAACATAAAACGTTTTATTTATTTGTTTTTTTGTTTTTTTTTTCACACAGCGGGCAATAGTTGAGATGAAGTCTCTGTATCGCTATAAGATGGTCCAACACTGAAGAAATTTGCGTTATGTCATTATAGCAGTCCCGCGTGAAAAGGCTACAGCAAAGTACAGTTAGAGTAGTTCGTTAGCGCACAATATCATAGACAATAAGCGGGTGACCTGGTTACGCGGCAAGCTAATAGTATACTACAAAAGTTTGTTAAGTTCACACACTTGATAAAGTATTTATAATCACGATAATAAGTTTAAGTCGTGTCTTCTATATATAAATATTATGCAACATTAGCTAGATCAAGTTGGAGGGGAGCCCCAGACATCAAAGTTGGACACCATTCAGTGCTGGTCGGGGTCTCGCTGTTGTCGTAACAGTGGCCGGTGCAGGCTTTTTCAAATCCGGAACTGGTCCGAACAGTCAGATTCACATCAAGTTCTCAACATAAACGGGAAAGCCTAATATAAAGCAAAGATGTGGACTCAGTAGATACAACGTGTTGAGACACTTGGAGATTCCTGGCGTGTCAAACAACACCACTGGCATACAATTTTTTTTTTTTTTCTTTTTTTTTTTAAATCGTGGTCATGGTTGCTGTTTTCTTGAGTTCTGGTCTTGTTGCTTTGTGGTTTATTATACGTTGTATGTCTTTCCGTGTGTCATTTTGTTCTTGTGTTTTTCAGTCCTTTTAGTATTGCGATTACCTCGCTTGGGGAAGAGAAAGCTAATCTTAGTGCTTTTCGTACGTTTGTTCGATTTGTGCTTGTTTAGATTTGTCGGTTTCCTCTTCCTCTTGGGGTCTGGGAATGGCTGCGGTTTGTGATTGTTGCACTCCCTGGACTTTTCTCTTATCGCCATTGAGCCAGTTGCTTTGTTTCAGCTTCTATCGCCATTGAGCCCGTTACTTTGTTTTTGATTATATAAGTTTCACTGTGATGTTTCATAGATGCGGTGGAGGATCCCTATGTGAAGCAAACCCAGCTAGCATTCTACGTAAATCTATATCGGGCCGTCATCAATGCTGACTGGGAACATATATTTGTTATTAGAGCTGCCTCCGAATTAAAGTGAAGCCACCCAGGAATGCCAGAATCAAGAAGCACAGCCCTCTCGAGGCACTAAAGGAAGAGGAGATTAAGTTATGTTTATGGTTTCCTTGTATTCTTGGTTTCTTGCTAAAACTGGTCTAAGTGATTCAGTGGTTTTCCTACTTTCCGTTTCAAGGCGGTTTCTCTGTTGCAGGTCGTATTTGTTTGTGCGTCAGTGTTTTCATATGTAGCGTTAGCTTCCTTTCTATATTTTCCTCGCCTTCCCTTCTTTGGTGCCTTGGGAGGGCTGTGCTTCAAGAATATGACATTTCCTGGGTATCTTCACTTATATGTTAGCTTTCACTGTGTTAGTTTGATGTGATTGCCATGAACCCTTATCTTTGTTTCATCACATTTATTAACCCATTTGTGCCGAACGGATTCTTCTACCTTCACTCCTCGGACGGTCCATTTCTAATACAAGGGGTCTTGTAAGTTTTTTTTATTATTACCATGTTTTATAAAAAAAATCCTGTATTTAATACAAACAGTGTAGACCCTGATCAGTGTCTCTGCTGTTTGCCAGTGTCCCTGACGCCAGGCATAAATGAGTTAATTTGATTGACTCGTTTTTCTGTGAAGTTTCTCTGATTGCGTTAGGGGTCCTCTGTGTCAGCCAAACAATCAGTTGGAACCTTTGACAACATTTGAACCTAGGGTGAAGATTTAGTTCTAGTAAAATCGATTTAAACCATCCTGTGTCCCTTCACTCCAACCCACGTTAGTTTTAACTCCTGGGCCCAGTTGTTCAAAGCGTCGTTAGCTTAACGAGCTCGTTAAGGGTCATTTCGTTAACTGTTTTAGCAGATTTAATATACAATATTATGATATTTTTTGCTGAAAAAATGTGAGTAGCTTTTGCAGTGCAAAAGCTACTCACATTTTTTCAGCAAAAAATTTCAGCATATTTGCGTATCACTCGATGTAAATTTTAACGAATCGTTAACTAACGACACCGTTAGCTTTGAACAACTGGGCCCTGGACGTTATAAGGCAGCAGTGGTGGTGTTGTTTGTTATATGTGTGGCCTTGTTGCCTTTCTTTGGTTTAAGGCCTGTGTACTGTCTGCAAAGATTGTTACTCTTCCTGTTGCTATGTGTTGGTTATGTCATGTGATTGTGGGTATTACTGGACATCTTCTTTACTGTGTTTGGTGTGCAGGAAAGCAAAGAGGAACTCACAAAAAATGCTCTACTTGTTAATTATGGCGGATACGTATCTATACCTATGCCATCGTTCTGTTGGTGTGTGTGTGTGCGTGTGTGTGTGTGTGTGTGTGTGTGCGTGTGTGTGTGGAGAGGGGGGTGGGGCGGGGGGGGGGGGTGGGGTTGCGAATATATATTGGCAACACAATCTAAGAAAAATTATATTCTTCAGAATTAAAAAAAAGGCAAGGTATTTCGCACTGTTTTACATTTTTTTACGATTGTTTTCGTTTTTTTTTTTTTTTTTTTTTTTTTTTCTTTTCGTTTGTTTGGCTAACGACTGTAAGGTATGTCAATGTGTATTTTAATAAACAATAGTTCATGTGTTCAATGTAAATAAAGCTTTTGTCCATCACAGTATGTCCTGATCTACTTAAAATCTAAGTATCATAACATCGCCGTAACGGTACATTCGAATCCAGACCAGCTTATAGTCTGTTTGTGCCCTGTGTTTTTAAGAATTGAAAATTAATTGTAATTCATGACGATGCATTGCGTATTCAGAAAATAAAAGTGCCAAAATACTGAAGGGTCTCTGCTCAATGCATTGCATTAACCCTTACCTTGCTGAATAAATTAAAATGCCACGCCCACTTATAATTTCCAGCCAATCAGATTACTTGATCCGGGTTTTTTTGATAGAAATTCACATATGTAATGACAAACGGTGCAGATCCAGATCAGTTGGCTTCTTCAGAAGCCAACTGATCTGGATCTACACTGTTTGCTAAGAAAGGGCATGTCGTGTTCAGCAAGAGAAGGGTTAAGACTTAGCATTGATGATTATAGAAGATGATACAAACCTTTGAGATAGTCAGTATTGTCTGTGTCCTGAAATCGTTATTAAAGACGGATAATTCTTGTAACATAAAATATGATCCACAATCCTAGGTTTCTGTACTGTGTTTCTCTGCCATCACATTTGCCTTTATCATATAAGTTACAACATGAGAAAACGCACCTTATGACATGTGCTCCGAACGAAGACTTGAAATCTGCGCAGTCTGATCAAAGTGTTCGTTGTAAGCATGAAGAAACTTTGCATCCCTGGCTATCCAAAATACGCCAGGTGACGATTCTGATCAGACTGCGCGAATGCACAGGCCGATTTGAATCTTTGTGAGGTGTACATGTCTGAAAGTACATTTTCTAACGTTGCGCATCATATTATGACATAGAAATTTGTAGGATCTAAACTTGATTTAAAATACATGGCGGCCCCAATTAAGAAACGCTTTATTTTAGTCAATATGAGCAGGCATGGAATCAAAGTGTCGGTTCCCAAAGTCCTTCCTATAGAATAACCATTACAGCTTAACTATGCAAATGGTACTCAGCTTAATCAATCAATCTTATCGAGGTGAATTTTGGACGCATGTCATACATCTAATAATAATTCCAACTCGGCAGATTTACACTAGTTTAGTACATTATGATTGGTCGAGAGTTAATCCGAAACGGCATGTACCACTCAGCTGGAATCTTAGAACTATTTTCGAAGTGTAGAGTTTCTAAATAAGGTATTTTACCCACATTTTCAATATATATATGACTAAATCGTAAATTACAAAATTATAAGTTACAAAATTAATTGTATTTCAGAGCATTCTATCGATGAGTTAACGCCTGAGAATCCCTCACTAATCTAACATTAACTTTTTGTCAGTCTGCAAATGATTCACTGGTGTATGCACACTAAATAAATCCACCAAATTAAAATTAATTGGTATGTTAATACCTTTCTTACCGTGCAAAAATAAGTTATAGGCAATATTTCTGGATATAAATATACATTAAGATAGTGATACTATTACACTCTCAACTCATTCATAATTGTTTATGCAACCATTTTTAAAAGCTGTCTACTCTAAAAGGAAAGAATTTGGTCCCTAGGAGAGCAAATTCTTTCCATTAAGAGTAGAATCTTTTAAAACAGGGGTCGGTGTACAAAACACAAACATAAAGTCCCAAAAGACGTCTCCCTCGTAAATCAAACTGGCTGAAAATAAAAACTACAACTGCATTAAGTCTCTTAAAAAGAGCAAACCATTCTATAAACAGCGATTATTTATCCTTGTCAACACTTCTTGAATGCATTGCTCCTCTGGGACGGGGCAGACTAACACCGTCTCAAGACAGTTACAGTTTCGTGATGCCGATGTGTTTTCACTAATAAACGTCAGGGATAATTATCTTCGGTTTCTGTTATACAAATATTAGTGCTACATTCGCACCAAAGAAAGCTTATTTGTGGAAGCTATATCAAATATAAACATTTAGCTTGCAGAGTTTGTATTATTCACATGTATATATTGTCAGCTGATTTTATACGGCCACCAAGTTAACTTAAATATTCGGAAACATCTCCGTACCATACATTGCTTTATCCTAAAGCGATAAACAAAATTGTGCCAGACGACATTCCTTTTTTATTTTTATTTTTATTTTTATTGTGCAGAAATAAATAACACTTAGCACGCTAGGCAGATGGTTCACACGAAATATTAAGCCTATTTTTACTTTAAACAATTTGAAATTCAAAATTAAAAGTTTTAACATCGGAATTTCGGTTTCATTGAGAGTCTTCACATGGCAGCAATGTTGTCTGCAGTGCTTTATATACCCCCAGCGTAAATGCAGACCTGTAATGTAAAAAAAGGAAAATAAAGCACTTTGAGCTCAATATGTGTTTACAAACCAAAGGAGACGGATCTACTTATGTGTCTGTGATTGGCTGACAGATCGTGAAATAATTTGCAGATCTTATTGGCTCACCAGCTACACTGTTTTCACTTAAAATTACAAAAAAAAAAAAAAAAAAAAAAAAAAAAAAAGAAAAATAAATGTTTAACTTACACTGATGAGTGATATGATGATCTAGAAAGAAACAAAGAAAAGAAAAATATTTATATAATGACAATAATGAATTTGCAAAACAAAACAAAAAAAAAAAAATAAATAAATAAATAAATAAAAAATAGAAAAAAAAAAATAAATAAATAAAAAAAATAAAAAACAAATAAAAAAAAATAAAGGCACCGCAAGCATAATACCCTGCCACAGCAATTATTTGTTTATGTATTAAAGTTATCGTTGTGAAAATATCTGGAAAGAAAATGACGGAGGTACAGATAACAATCCTAAACCAGATCTTGATAATATCAATGTATATAGCAAGTTTGGTTAAAAGGCAGTGTTATTTACTCAAGTTATCATCCAGAAATGAAAATATGGGCGTGTCTCGGGCAGATAACTCCGTAAAAATTTGACGAAATTGCCCATTAGCAATTCCATACCAGATCTCCTAAATGTAAATACATATAGCAAGTTTGGTTAAAATACCTTGTCATTTACTAAAGTTATCGTCCGGACGTATGGGCGTGTCTCGGGCAGATAACTCCGTAAAAATTTGACGAAATTTGCCCATTAGCAATCTTGAACCAGATCTCGTTCATGTCAATGCATATAGCAAGTTTGGTGAAAATCCCTTGTTATTTACTCAAGTTATCGTCCGAAACAAAAATATGGGCGTGTCTTGGGCAGATAACTCCGTAAAAATTTGACGAAATTTGCCCATTAGCAATCTCAAACCAGATCTCCTTAATGTCCATGCATATAGCAAGTTTGGTGAAAATCCCTTGTTATTTACTCAAGTTATAGTCCGGAAACGAAAATATGGGCGTGTCTCGGGCAGATAACTCCGTAAAAGATTGACGAAATTTGCCCATTAGCAATCCCAAACCAGATCTCCACAATATCAATGCACATACCAAGTTTGGTGAAAATCCATTTGATGTTTACTCAAGTTATCATCCGGAAACGGACGGACGTACGACGGACGGACGGACACACGGACGACCAACGTGAAACCATAACACCCCGCCACTATTGTGTGGCGGGGTATAAAAAAAAACAAAAAAACAAAACAAAAAAAAAAAAAAAAAAAAAAAAAAAAAAAAAAAAAAAACAGACATCAAAAATCAATTGGACACTACATAATTAAAAATCTAAACGGTTGCCTTATAAAATCTAAAAGACTTGTATTCAAATATTTGTCGAATACATTTCTCCATGTACCCCCAGTATGCCAAAATCACGATGCACAGCTAAATAAAAATATAAAAGATTGCCTTTGGAAACGAAACCTTATTCACGGGGATTATTATTATTATTATTATTATTATTATTATTGCTTAACAAATATGATGCACTTTATAAATACTGGACGAGGTTACAAATCAGTCTTGAATAGACAAAAATAAAAGTATAATAGAGTCTGAAAGAAATATCACTGTGAGCTTTGAACACACTTGTAAACTGAAAACAACTGAAGTATCAAGTTTTCTAGGCCACACTGGCTACTTTTGGGAAATTAGGCCTCATCAGTGACCGTCACATAAATTTTCCAAAATCCCGTAATGGATTCAATGATACACATTACGAAAACATGCCTATTGAAATATACTGAAAATTTTACCACCGAAAAATGAAAATTTTCAGACTAAAAATTCTGACATTTTTCATATTTCTGCTCAAAACATAGATTGTGGGAACTCGTTAGAACCGCCTCAACGAGGCGGTTCTAACGAGTAACCTACAATCTATGTTTTGAGCAGAAATAAGAAAAATAATGTATACTCTTGTAAACCCCAGTTTTACTACATAAAAGTTGGGTTTAAGGGGGTCAAAATTATATAGGCATGTTTTCGTGATGAAATGACAAAAATGTATAAACTACACTACAGTGAAGTACGGGGATACGTTTTACGGCCGCCACATGGCACTAGCACAACTTGTAGTAAAGATAAGGTGATAGTGATAGTAATTCTGAAAGAATGGCCACTGAGAGCATTGAGCACATGAGCGAAAAAGAAAACAACTATAGTGTTAAGTTTTCAAAGCAAGACTAGCTACTTTCTGTCATGTTTTATTTCTCCGTTTTCCCTTATCTTTCCATTGTTTCTGTACATTTGGCATTGTAAACTTTTAAAATATAGCAGATGGTGCTGACAAACACCCGGTCATACCTATCAGAGGTATGCTGAACCAATTTTGTAGATGCAAATATCCCTTAGTATTTAATGAAAGAGATGGGCCAGTGAATTGAATCTCAGCATCTTGGTGTTCTCTTGCACAGCATACCTCTCTTGGTGTTCTCTTGCACAGCATTGTCAGTGTCTTTAAAAATGAAGACTCTAGCTCTAATAACAGGATACACATTTGTGATGGCTTTCCAAGAGAAAGAATGAAAAGTGAATAAATAAAGAGAATGATAAGCAGGAGGATGCTGACTCTCTTTTACACATTACAACAAGTCAAAATCCTAGGTCTTATGTTCCTGAGATATTTTTGACACAATATTCCCTATGTCTTTCATTTGAGTGACAGATGGAAAAAATAAAAGCAAATGGTTAAAGAAGGCAAATAAATCACAGTATCTTAATTTTCTTTAACACAATAGACTTCAACCGTCGGTAGGTGTATACAAAATTTGAAGACTCTAGCTCTAATAGGACCTTAGAAATCTTTGACAAAATGTTTATTGGAGAGAAAGAAAAAAAAATAAAGAGAATGATAAGAATGAAGACGCTGATTCTCTCTTACACAATACAACTAGTCGTACCCAATGTTTGTGACAAACCCAGGTGAAGTAGTTCCTGAGAAATCTTTGAGAAAACTTTTATTGGAGAAAAATATAAATGGACAAATAAAGACACTGATAAGCATGAAGCCACTGATTAACCTCTACACTACACAAGTAGTTAACCCAGTCATTTCAGAATCCTAGGTGCAAAAGCTCCGGAGAAATGTTTGACAAACATTACATTGGAACGAGAGAAGTAAACAAAGGCAAAAAAAAAAGGTAAAATAAATTTCCATCTCGAAAACACGCCTATATAGTTTTGACCCCCTTAAACCCCACTTTTGTATAGTAAAACTGGGGTTTACAGGGGTATATATTATTTTTCTTATTTCTGCTCAAACACATAGATTGTGGGTACTCGTTAGAACCGCCTCGTCGAGGCGGTTCTAACGAGTACTCACAATCTATGTTTTGGGCAGAAATATGAAAAATATCAGAATTTTTTATCTGAAAATCTTCATTTTTTGGTGGCAAAATTTTCTGTATATTTGAATAGGCGTGTTTTCGTAATAAGAATCGTGGGTTTTATCACCTCCGATGGTTTATTCTACTGAACACTCGAAGGCGTTCGTCCCGGTGTTAGTCTTACTCTTTGTTGCTTTGTAGTTAATTCTACGAGATAATTTGTTTTAAGTCTTGCCTTGTTTTATATTGTTCTTGTGTTTTTTTCAGTCCTTTTAGCATTACGATTACCTCGCTTGGGGAAGAGAGAGCTAATCTTAGTACTTTTCGTACGTTTGTCAGAAATCTGTGGCGAAAATAATAATTTGAGAAAAAGAAAAATAGACAAATAAAGGGAATGACAAGCATGAGGGTGCTGGTTCTGTCTTACAAAATACTAGTCACGCACAATGTTAGTAAAGAATATCAAAATCCTAGGCGCAGTAGTTGTTGAGAAATCTTTGACGAAACATTTTATTGCACAAAAAGAAAACCATGGGTAACTAAAGAGAATGGTGAGCGTGAGGATGCAGATTCTCTCTTACACAATACAATGTAATATTTGTACTAAATTTCAAAATCCTACGAGCAGTGGTTCCTGAGAAATATCTGACGGAAAAAGAATTTACACACAAACACACACACAGACGACATACAGACAAACATTCTTACGGAAAAGATAAAAGCTATAAACCCCATATACCCCATATAATAGACTATTTTCACAATCGCGAGTTTTACCGCTCTCGCTAATCCACGCATAAACTCGTTAATACAGAACGAGGCTTGCGGTGTATCAGAGATAACAATGACGGATCGTCAGACCGTGATTAAATACACAATAGAAGATTTGTGGAAATTTCCGTGTAATAAGCAGTCCCATTTCTTCTTCATGACTCTCCTCTACATTGCTTTTCAGTTAAATTCAGTACCCCAACCCAAAGAAGATTGTTGCTGTCTGTATTAAGTGATCTTGAGTGTTATGGATTTTAAGCGAAACATATTTTAATAAAAACTGATTTAAGCTCTCTTAAATGCTATCGCAAAGTTGTACGTAAGTAGTATAGGGTGCCCTATACTACTTACGTATATGAAATATATCCGCACATTCTGATCATGACCACCTCTGTTGAGCTTCCCGCAAAACGACATTTCAATGTTTACATGTGCTGTGATCAATATACACATTTTGTTTACTTGCTGACATTTCGATCTACTGCTTTGATTCGCGGAAACAGTCTTGGTAATTTAGTTCTGTTTTTAATATGTGTATGTTTTATATGCATTTCCAACTAGAAAACGCTCTACAATCCAACATGGTAATAGTTTTTCTCCCAAAGTGGTTTCCCCTCCACGCTGTCATCTGACGTTACCATTACGAGCACGCGCTATCGTTATGAGCTCGCGCTTTTTTTTCATACGAAAGCTATAGAAAAAAAATTAACTTGTATCAGAAACGCGAACAGTTCTTTTTTTCTATCTATTTTCTTCTTTCTTTAGCTCTACTTGCGATCGCTCAATGTTTTGTTGATTATAAATTAATTTAGTATGCATGTAACCACGCGAACTCGGACTCTCCAGATGCTGTATATTGTTTGATCTTATATAAATTTTATTTTCTTTCTTCTTTCTGTACTAGCATCTGGACAGTCGGAATTCTAGTGTCTACATAATAAGATATTATATTTTGTTTTGGGGAGGACCTTATCTAATGTTGTGAGAACTTGTGGTCCAACCCACTTGTTATATGATTATTTTGGCAATAAAATATGATTAAACTAGAAACGCGAACAGTTCAGTGTATCGTCGTCTGGGTTGCATCTGAGCATCCCATAAGATGAGACTCCACACAAAGTTTACGTGAACTCAATAATTGATAATTCGGCGTTACCTAGAAACTATTTTAGTGACCAGCAGGAATAGCCGTTTTGATGCGCAGATCTCGCAAACGGATAAGGTACTAATTTGCTTGGGTGCTTGTCGTCTTTCAGGAGAAAACGGTGAGCGTGCGTCTCTGAAAGCAGTGACAAAAATTCGAAAATTTTGAACCGATAAAAAAAAGATCAACTGAATAAAAACAGCAAACAAAAAAAAAAACAAAAAAAAAAAAAAAAAAAATGCCAGCCTCAGAGGATAAAAGACATTACATCCGCATGTGCATCTCGATGAAGCAGTCGGTCGGTAGAGGCAATACACAATGAGGAAAGGGTCGCATAACGGTGTCAGTCGCATGTTTTAATTGCTCGACCAGTTAACGAGTTTTAATTGCTCGACCAGTTAATAATCGCTGAAGTGTTAACTGCCAACACCTGTTTTACTACCGTTTGCTTAGCAAGTAGATAACGGTACTGTCGCAGGTGTGAAAAACACGCGGCGGATTATTCTTTTAAGATGCTACCGACGGTAAGAATAACACGTTAAGGACATAGTCAAAGAATCCAATCATAATTAGTAATAGCCCATACTTGAAAAACATGCATCCGGCGGACTCGGCTTTGGGAATTTTTAGAAATCCGGACCCGGATTTATGCGTCCCGGGACGCAGGATTCCCAGAGAACCCTGAATTTATCACAGGTTGTAGCGAGTGTCTTTCATTTCCGCATTGTCAATACACCGCTAGCCTCGATCTCGATACATTTTTGGAATTTTTCCGCTCGGCAATTATCGGAAATTACGATTGTGAAAAGGGTCTATTCGTATGCCGGGGTATAATTAAAACCCAAATCTTAAAAAAAAACAAAAAAAAAAAAAAAAACAAAGCAACAAAAAGGTGTTGGTAAATCTGCTGGCCGGATGGCTGACAAGTCTCCCTTTAAGCGGAAGTTGATTTTCCGGGGTATCTGAATGGGCTTAATGATTCCAAAGACAATAAAGATATACCAAAGCACCGATTGTAGTGTAGACAGGAAAATAGTCCTAAACGGGTTTCATTTAACTCTTAACTTCCTGTAATTTAAGCAAAAAGTGCAGATTCCGATCAAACGCCGCATCCTGTGGCATCTGAACTGGCTCTGCACTATTTGCTAATGTCCGGGTCCAGGTTTTACAGATAACCCTCTTTACACGGCGATCTGCCGCCTCGGTAACAAGAATAGCGCGGCTGTAAATGACCGTTACCTGAATTTCGTACAAACACGCGGTTTGATTCAATTGGTCAATAATAATCACCTTAGGAATAACAATGAACTTAGGAAAATGTTTTGTGTATATATACTTTGGCTCGGTTGTAAACATTCGACCCTAAAATGACTATGATGACGTGCGGGGATTTTTGTTAAAGGCTCCACGGTTTATTTGACTACAGTGAATCCTCGTTACAGCGACAGCATTTGTTTCAAAAGATGTTGCCGTTAAAATGAATTTGCTGTTGTAAAGAATCCTTAATGGCCAGAATGATATAGAAAGAGCTATTTACTCCTGGAACATATGTTTTGGATATTTGTTAGAATCGCCTCACTGAGGCGATTCTAACAAATATCCAAAACATATGTTGCTTGGTTTTGCATAATTTTTCATTTACTGTTACCTCTTGAGCGAAGGTTTTGTATTCAAATAGTCATTATAACGAATTTTGTCGTTGTATCGAGTGTCGGTATAAAAAGGGTTGACTGTACCTTTCTGATGGCAGCTTTTGCAGCTCTTGCTTAAACTAAACAGGCTTCCTGAATGATATACACTTCTTCCGCTTGGTTTGCTCAGGCGTTTCTGTAGAAATAGTTAAGGTACGATATTTAGTATTTTTTTTAATTTACATTAGTACGCGTATCATATCGTTTCGCATCGAAGACACACAAAATTCAGATAATCTAGTACAATTACCAAATAGTTTAAGGTCAAGGCATATTTACTTAATGTAAAGCCCTTCGGATCTTATTTGGCTTGTGAGTAATTCGCCAGAATTTACACATCGATAAAATACCCAAAATAAAATTCATTCCTTTCTAACTTTAATTTGACCAGTGTAATGGGAAACATTTACACATTAAGAACGAGCAGGGCATTCGCTGTTTGCTAACAGAATCGTGTTATAGCTTTGAATGTTTCAAAAGAAGCCCAGACCCTGGTGAAACCGTCCTGTGCACAACTCTATCTAACTGATATACATTGGAAGTTACATTTTCGTTCTAGTGCATGGATACATATTGCACTGTCTGTAATTTGCCTTCAGTATTCTGCTGGTGACGGTTTAATGTAGTTGACTTCCACCAGCATGGCCAAACTCAATTAAATGGTTTTATCAGATAGCAGCGAGGCTTAACTTAGACCAAATTCCCCTATTTCTAATAATCTCCGGTACGAAAAGACGTCCAGTTTATTTTTCTATTAAGTTTGCTCATTGGTAATAAATTGATTCTCGTGGGAGATCAGACTCAAGATGTTGGCTGTAAGGGTTATTTATTTAGGACAAATAAACCACAACATAGGAAGGTAATCAATGTTCAGTTGTTCTCATCATGGAAGAGAGACAGAGTCGCTAGAATACGGCACTGACTAGCCGTTGCTATGCTAACACGCCCAGGAAAACTAAATAATTGATAATGCTTTAAACTGATTCTTAATTGGTGTGTTTCGTGTTTCTTTATATTTTCCAGTCCCGATTTGATGCTTCTAGTTGTTAATATGGTATTACCCAGAATATGATATTATTAGATATTATCCAAGATTTAAATTTCAAGCAAAATTTATATTTGGTATTACCCAGCTATTATTCTGAGTATGGAAGATATATTTGTGTATAAAATTACTCTTCTACTAATTATTACATTTTCCACTAACTATATCATCTGGACTTCGCCATGCAAAAATGTGTCTTCGGTCGTATGTGGAAAGCAAAGGCCGAGATCAGCATGCGCATCTGCGCAGGCTGATCAGGGTTTTCGCTGTCCCTAACAGAATTATTGGATGCTACAGGTTGTATGAATGGAGAGCAAAGGCCCGGATGATCTGAATCGGCACATTTTGCTTATGAACGAAGACATTTTTTCGCCTTACACGACCCGTATTATTATAGCGTATTATATTGTTTATTCACCACTAAAACCTTTGTATATGTATTTGCATTGTTTACTTCCAAAGCATTCCTTTTTATAGAACGTATGTATCTTCACTATAGCTGGCCGTGAATGATTTGCTGCGGTCTCACAGTGTCTGCACATACGCCCAGGTAGTACATTTTATATTTTGAAGTCGCATGTATTTGAAATTAGAAAATCACTAACGCATGTGCTAATCTGTATGAGCAATGTTGCATGTTACAGAACTGTATATAACAACCCAGCTAGCATTCTACGTAAATCTACATCGGCCCGATATAGATTTACGTAGAATGCTGACTGGGAAATTCACAATAAACGAGTCTGTGATTTTCGATTATTCGATGTGTTTCTAACCTCCCCACCCCCCCCCCCCAGCTCCCCACCCACCTCCATCTCCCCCTGTCATCCACTCCCTTCTGTATAACGTATTAATCTTTACTACATTTGTTATAAAGTGCAATGTGACGGCGTCAAACATCTTCCTGTACTTCATTTTAGTGTAGTTTGTATTTTGTGGTCCTTTGGTATCACTGAGGTTATTTGATTTGAAAATACAAGATCGCTCTAACAAGAACCTAGCAGCATAAGAAGCTTTGTATCTTACAGTACAGTTCTGTTGTAGTAGACTGTTTCCAGGAAAACAGTAGTTGACATTCCATACCTTTCCTTTTTACGGAAATCTATTCTCCCGCCAGCACACAAAGCAATCCACACAATGTGTACTGTTACGTAGTTGCCACCTGCAGCAGGGTACAGCTTAATAACTGGGTTCCTTAAAAACATAAGAACATTCATTTATCACATAAATGACATGTATGGCGTTCTGTTATAAAAAGCAACAATATTAGATGACGTGTATCTGAATAATCATGTTAATCGGGAGGTTTGGAGTCTCTGATTAACACTTGAATTTTGGATCAATATTTTCCAAGAATTCATACAATTACCACTTTGCATACAGAACTGATCATATCATGTCAGCTGTTTCATACAAAAACAGCCTTAATGTATATGCAAATCTCGAAGTACCAGATCAGCATCAACCGTACTTGTCTATTTGAAGATTTATATTGTACAGCATCCATGTTCAATTAGGGCGAGCAACAAAGGCTCTAGAATGGTGCGCCGCTTATACGGAGCTATGCCTTTCTTGTTCCTTAATGCGTTAGGCCTCTTTATTCACAAATCGCTTCATAATATGGGTTAATATGTTTAGTAAAAAAGAAACCGGGAATCGGAACCATTATCACCACTCTCTGGGCAATTTCAGCACATGACAAATTAATGATATGTTTTTCTTATTTTTCCCATAAAGTAGGCTGCAAAATGTACCCATAATACTGAGCGTTACGCAAAAAGGTAAGAGAAAAGTCTATACAGCACACAGGCATTCACAAAAGACTTTTGTTGCTGGTTTGAGTGGTTGTTGCTTATTTTGGTATAGTTCTACACACTCGTATTTCTTAGACTATCATCATCCTTATTGGTTTTCTTTCCTCTTTTATACTCTCCAATACTGTTATATCGAAAGCATCTTTATATGTCCAATTCCAGGCTGTTTCCCTGTCTGCATACTTGTATCGTCGTACTGAATGCTGAATCTGAGTGTGATGGTTTTATATTAAAATGACAGAATGCTGTCGTTGAAAAGCTCGTAAGTTCTTCGCAGAAACATGTTTTTGTTTGTCATCATTATCAGAAAGCGTTCACTTAGGCTAAAACACGACTTGCTTGGAATATAACTTCAGCCATTAAAATGTGTCTAGAGTCAAAGTTGCCATAGTTGAGTGTGCGGCTGATCCTGATCATCTTCTATACTATCGTTGGCATTACACTAGGCAGCAGCACTGCTTCTCGTTTAAAAGTGAAATTGCAAAAAAAAAAAAAAAAAAAAAAAAAAAAAAAAAATAGGTGTCCAGCAAAAGCCACAATCACAAAACATAGCCTACCAATGACACCAACCAAGTAAGCATTCTACATAAATCTATAGCGGGCCGTTATCGTGATGTGGGGTATAGGATTTAAATCTCGCTAATATATTCTGTCCAAAGTCATACAGCACCTTGCGAAAACATGCCTATTCGAATATATTGAAAATTTCACCACCAAAAGCTGAAAATTTTCAGATAAAAATTCTGATTTTTTTTTCATATTTCTGCTCAAAGCATAGATTGTGGGTACTCGCCGAGGCGGTTCTAACGAGTACCCACAATCTATGTTTTGAGCAGAAATAAGAAAAATAATGAATATCATTGTAAACCCCGGTTTTACTATATAAAAATGGGGTTTAAGGGGGGTCAAAATTATATAGGTATGTTTTCGTGATAACGTGCAAAATATATTTCGCAACACAGATGCTCCGCTCATGGGGATTGTGTTGTTATGTTGTCAAAACTATCGTTTAAAATTGATGTAATACACAAAAGATTCCGACACCAAAACTAACAGTGAAGATATCCTTGAAATGCAACAGTCACAAAGCGTAGTCCTCTCGAGGCACCAATGAAGGCGAGATGAGGAACAAACAAGGAAGAGACACAAACGTCATTTACAAAACCAAAGACGCACAAAGAAAGAAGAACTGCTTCAGAAGAACCGTCTTGGAATGGTCAGTAAGAAAAGTAACACGCATTTAGTATAACAATACTACATTAAACATATTGTGCATCCTGTACCATTTCTGGTAATAGCTACGGTTACGATTAACATATCAAATGTGAACTATCATCACGAAAACATGCCTATATAATTTTGACCCCCTTAACCCCCACTTTTATACAGTTAAACTGAGGTTTACAGGACTATACATTATTTTTCTTATTTTGCAATAAAACATAGATTGTGAAACTCGTTAGAACCGCCTCGGCGAGGCGGTTCTAACGAGTACCCACAATCTATGTTTTGAGCAGAAATATGGAAATATCAGAGTTTTTTTTTTATCTGAAAATTTTCAGTTTTTGGAGGTGAAATTTTCTATATATTTGAATAGGTGTGTTTTTGTAATGGATTAGCATATCAAATGTGAGCCAAAACGTAAGAAATGTACCTTCTGCTGACCAGTGCGCCCAACAAAGTATCAAACAAGCCTGCGCTTCAGCGCAATGTGATCTGAGTCTTCGTTATCTACATAAATAAACTTTGAATTATTTGGTTATCGAAAACGCATCCGGGGTTGTTTCTGTTTAGACAGTGTCATTATGAAAACATGCCTATTCAAACATACTGAAAATTTTACCACCAAAAAATGAAAATTTTCAGATAAAAAAAATTCTGATTTTTTTTTTCATATTTCTACTCAAAACATGGATTATGGGTACTCGTTAGAACCGCCTCGACGAGGCGGTTCTAACGAGTACCCACAATCCATGTTTTGAGCGAAAATAGGAAAAATCATGTATACCCCTGTAAACCCCAGTTTTATTATATAAAAGTGGGGTTTAAGGGGGTCAAAATTTTATAGGAATGTTTTCGTGATGAAATGCGCAAACTAATTGGAATCTTCCCTGGGCGCACATGTCTGAGGGTAGGTTTTCTGACGTTGCGCCTCAAAAATATCCCGGAGTTTCTAACTCAGAGACGATTGTCTTCTAAACACTAATTGTTATGATCTCTATCAAGCTTAATGATTACGAAACACACTGACATTAATAACACGAACTATTTGCCGCATCGTTTGATACTTGTCTCTCCAAAGCAATTTGCATAATCGAACTTTAATCTGCTACATCTTATTAGGAATGTTTGCGCTGTATTGTATATTCGTATCGCTTAATTCCAGCTGTCATTTTGTCACGTTAGAGTGTCATGACTATGTTTAGACCGTCTTGGAATGACAAGAGTTGAAGTATATGGATTATAGTATGGAGAGTTTTCCGACTAAAATAAATATGCTATGCTTTTTGACAAGTATGAGCCAATCAAAAAAAAAAAAAAAAAAAAAAAAAAAAAAAAAAACTAGGCGAAGAAAAATCTGCGAAGAGATTGTATCGAAGGTCGACGAAAACATAATCTCATCGGCGACTCTATTATAAATATTTAATGGGACTTCATGATGGCATAAAGCCGTAAGAAAGCATACACAACAAGCTTGGATAAATAACATCTGCAGCAACACTTAAACTCGCGCGAAACCTCACCATTAATTCCAATGCAATTCAAAAGTATTACGAAAACACGCCTATTCAAATATACAGAAAATTTCATCTCCAAAAAACTGAAAATTTTGAAATAAAAACAATTTGATATTTTTCATATTTCTGCTTAGAATATAGATTGTGGGTACTCGTTAGAACCGCCTCGGCGAGACGGTTCTAATGAGTACCCACAATCTATGTTTCTGAGCAGAAATAAGAAAAATAATGTTTACCCCTGTAAACACCAGTTCTATTATATAAAAGTGGGGTTTAAGGGGGTCAATATCATATAGGCATGTTTTCGTGATGGTACAAACATATGTTCGGTCCACATAAAGGTCCTTTACCTCATCCTGAGACATCACAGTGAAAAACATACAATCAAACACACTGTGATGAAACAAAGCAAAGGACTCAATCGTGATCTTAAGCCAGAACTCTAGTGAATCACAAACAGGACCACAATGAGCCCGAACAGAGATATTGATAGTCAGGGACCACCATCTAAAACAGATTGAAGAGGGAGCCGTCATTTTGTTGTGGAATTAAAGAGGGAAGCAAAGCATTATCCATAACTGGGTTAACAACCATGCATACTGTTTGCCGCAGGATATTTATAGTTTAACCTATTTTTTTTTTTTTTTTTTTTTTTTTTGTATCGAGTGATAGTCTTAGTCTGTTTCTGTCACAAGAATCTACCATATTTATGCTAAATATTCCAAGAGAAAGGCCTGAGCAAACAGTGATGTCCCATACAAGAGTCATTTGACCAGGATCTGCACTGTGTTCAATTAAGTATTTTTAGTCTAGACACATAACTAGGTAGTCAAACGAGATTTAGTGCAGATCATGTATGAGCCTGCCCACGACAAAATCTACAATTCTGGAGGCTGTAGAAGACACGGGCGATCAGCGAATACTCTGATCAGACTGCGCGGATACGCAGACTGATCTGTCTTTGCTGGTCTTATAAGTCTTATAGTAGGATTGGTCGAGCACTGGCTCATATTTATTGAGTCCATTCTGATTACTTTAAAAATCAAATACCGCTGAAGCTGGTGCTAAGGAGTCTCGCAAAGTATATATCTGTATATTAAGAGACTAAATAAAACCGAGTCTCCGATCTCGGTTCTATTGTTATCCTTACTTTTTTAAACGATAGGAAAATCGTTAACGCCTCCATCAGTCCGTCCGTCTGCCCGTCGCGCTATCTCCTCCTAAACCACTGGGCAGAATTCTACCACACTTGCTTTATCACTTCCCCTCATGACAAGGGTGTGCGGGAGCAGTATTATTTTGCCGTGCGTTCGTCCTATCGTCCGTCTACCCGTCGGCCGTCCATTTGTCTGTCACGCTATCTCCTCCTAAACCACTGGGCGGAATTCAACCAAACTTGCTACATCAGCACCCTTAATAGTAAATATTTTTCCGTGCGTTCGCCCTTGCATGCGTCGTCCGTCCATCTGTCCGTCACGCTATCTTCTCCTAAACTACTGGGCGGATTTCAACTAAACTTACTACAACGTTTCCCCTCATGGTTATGGTGTGTGTGAGCAACAATATTTTCCATGCGTCTAACTGTCTGTGCGTCCGTTGTACACCTATCTCATCACGCTATCTCCACCTAGATCACTGGGAGGAATTCAACCTACGTCACTTCCCCTCATGCATTATTTTTATGCGTCCGTCCTTCCGTGCATCCATGGTCCGTCCATCTGTTAGTCACGCTATCTCCTCCTAAACCACGAGGCAGGATTCAACCAGATTTGCTACATCACTTCATTTTATGGTAATGGTATGCAAGAGCAACATTATTATTTTTTTCTTGTGCGTTCGTCCCTCCGTCGTTCTTCCATCTGCTCGTCACACTATCTCCTCTGAAACCACTGGGCAGAGTTCAACCAAACTGGCTATTTCACTTCTCCTCATGGTAACGGTGTACGAGAGCAATATTATTTTTCCGTGCGTCTGTCCCTTCATGAGTCCAGAGTCCGTCCATCTGTCCATCACGCTACCTTTTAAACCACTGGGTGGAATTTTACCAAACTTGCTACATAACCTCTCCACATGGTAAGGGTGTGCGAGAGCAAGTCCATCGGTCCATCCATCTGTCCACCCGTCAGTCATGCTTTTATCAACACTAGCAACAAGCGTGGGGATTTTCGATGGCGCACCATCAACTGCACATTCTAGTGTGTTCTTTATTTTATTTTATTTCATTTCAGTTCACTGTAGTTTGTGTTAAATGCCGTTTGGTAGCGGTAGAATGTCCTTCCGTATTTCATTATAGTACAGCTTATACTTTTACTTCCTTTGCGATCTTTGAGCCTATTGCGGTATCTTTGAACATCGAGTATTGTCCACGTATATGCTAGAGGGCGAAAGCAGTGTTGCAAACTTCATTATTGCTTATGAAGAGTCTCAATAAAACCTAGCTCCCATTCTATATGTTAAATGTTCTTTGTTGTTAAAGGCAACGTTTTAAAAATATTATTGTTCTAATTCTAAAATACGTGTATTGTAAAATATCATGGCACCTTAGATAAATACACATAATATTCAGACAAACATTCCAGAGCCAAATGGTGAAGACCCGTTTTGAGCAGAGGTCTGCTCTGGGTCTGGGTTACATTCCTTTAGTGCCTTTTGGCCTGGGCTTGGCTTGCCAAGCCTAAGGCCATAGTAGTCCTACTAAAATTTCAACCCCTGCCAAATCATCTGCGGAAGAAAAACCCGAGTAAAAGTGCAAATTATCGCCTGCAACTACGCTTAAAAAATGAGGTCCGTCAAAACAGATAAACTCGTATATTCGGGTTGAACATAATAATAAGGTTTATGTTTACAACAAACTTCGATATTTGTATGATGCTTCATACGAAACCGTTTGAGTAAGAATTTTGAGCCCTCATAAGCTTATTCATAACTGCAAATTATTACGCTGTATGGAGTTAGCCGATCTTGATAGCCGATAGTAGAACGGAAAAGTACGAGTATTTGCGTATCTGAAAAGCCGAGAAAAAATGTCAACCGATTTTGATTTTGAAAGCGTATTATGCCTTAAATCTTTGATAAATTTTAGCAATATTTGCTGTTAAAAAATAAATATTAACCAAAAAAAGACAAACTGGTACCTGAAAATTTCTCCACAGATTTTACATAGAGTACAATAAACAGAGAGTCAGTCCCCATACATATTATTATAACTGCGCAACTTCACGCGCAACTGACAGTGCTGCATTAAAATCTAAAATCACTTACTAGAGAACACAAAACTTAGTTTCTCAGATTTACGGTTTTGGAATTCCAGGTCTTGCCGGCAAAGGTGCCTGATCGAATATTTTGATATATTTTACAGGCTTTCAGATGGATCTCTAGTCATTTGTCGTGTACATTCAAATATTTAATCTTTTTTCAATATGGATGCAAATAAAACTGGTTATCTTGTCTATACAAACCTTTGTAGGACAACGTGAACATGCAGTTTCACGTTTCCACATAATTTCATCTATTCTTTCAGATAATTAAGCTTCCATTAACATCAGGTTTCTTTCGAATTTCTGCAAGAATAGATTGAATAAATATGCTCAAGCTGGCATTTGTGTCACTCCGTGGTTGTAAAAAAGGGGTAAGAGAAAAAAAGTCCATGGAGTGCCACAATCACAAACCGCAGCCCTTCCCAGACACCAAGAGGAAGGCGAAACAGACACAACCAAACAAACGTAAATCCAACAAACGCATGAAATTAACTAAGATTAGCCCTCTGTTACCAAAGCGAGGTAAACGCAATGCTAAAAGGACTGAAAAACACAAGAACAAAAATAAGACATAAAACAAATCGCCTCGTAGAATAAACCACAAAGCAACAAAGAGTAAGACTAACATCGGGACCATCGCCTTAGAACGGTCAGTGTGTGTGTGTGTTGGGGGGAGGGGGGGGGGGGTATAAAGTACTTTTTCAGCTAGCCAACTTCACCCTGGGTCCCGATGCTTAATCGTAACTAGTGAAATAGATAGCAAAATGGACAGCTGTTGAAGGTTACAAAAATGCTAGCATCACAACGCAACTAGTAAAACAAGTATCAAAGTAGAAAGCTGTTGAAGACGGTGACCACAATGCTAGCACAACACATACAGAAAAAAAAAAAAAAAAAAAAAAAAAAAAAAAAACAGTACAAAGAGTTAGAACAATACCAGGATCACAAGTTTTTCATTCAGATCAGTTACTTAATTGACATGTGAATAAATAAATACATCATGAAAAACTTTGCCATTTTGAAAATAAAAAAAAAAAAAAAAAAAACGGTTAAAGATAATTAAATGCTGTGTGTCACTCGATGTAGGAAGAGAGGGACTATAGAAATGACCCTCGTCCTTCTGTGTGTCATTCTATCCGTCTGCGTGTCCATCACACATCTTGTGCCCCTTGCGCCACCAACATCTTTTATCGGACACTTCTGAAATTTTGAAGGTCTTCTTTTCATATATATATATGATGAAGTACATGTGGAATAGAATTTTTGATCCAATAGTTTCTGACATAATTACAACCCTTGGGAACTGAGAAATAGCAATTTTAAAAGCTTGTATCCATAACTCCTCTTACATCTTTAATTGAATTCTTCCGAAATTTCGCATTTTTCTTATCATTATATGAAGATTTGCATGTGGTTTTGAATTGTTGAGGGTTTCATCAAAAGTCACTGATGAGGCTTTATTAGCCGAAACGACGCATTGTGGCCAATACTTTAACTTCTTATAGAATTATCCATTACTCTTAAAAAACCCCAACTGTTTTAGATATTTGTTTGCCCAAACATTTTGGTAACATTTGGCATTCGGCCTTTATTTGTAAAAATACTGCCATTATATGTCTTCAGGAATATTTCTTAATAATATCAGTTAAAAACCTTTATTTATTTTCATGTTATAATCAATAAAATCTTGAACGAAACTAGCGCTTTCGTTTTCACTGATACATATCCAGTGACAGTTCAACATTAATTCCTTTGTTTTTAGCTTACCAGAGCAGAAGGCTCCGAAAAGCTTATAGGATAGTTCTCTGTTGTCGCCGTCATAGTCGATCATCGTCAACACGTTCAGACAACATTTCCACCGACACCATGAGGAAAATTGACCAAACTTTCATCTGTAGCATCCTTGGGCAGGGGCGATTGAAAGTTTGTATTTTTTATGAAAATCGACGCTTTGGTTTAGTTGCTAAGCCAGTGACAAGTTCCATATACTTATAATGGGAAAGTATTTACAGCAATCGCAGATATTTTGACAGAACATATATTGTAATGTTCCTTGAGTAATATTGTATCAGCAATAGAGCTATATTTTTGCTGATTGTCATGCTACGCAAATAGAAAGAATTCCTTAAAATTATCACCTCAGAAACCATATCCTCTATGAGGCTGAGACTTTCTATTAAAGTATTAATCATATCTCGTAGCCTTTACAGATTTTATGTTTATTTGAAATCTGGTGAGCTTTGAATTCCCTGGGTCTTCTGATGCCCAGGCCACCAGCGCCTACAGCGCTTTGATTATGTTACTATGCAGATAAATGTGTTTATTTACGTTTTAGGATATCATAATAAGTTAAAGGGTATTTAAACACTTCCAGGGATGGAATCTGTTTGCAAAGTATTTTATCTCCCTTCTAAAGACAAATTCTATGTACGCTATTTTAAAGGTAATGAATACACTTTTAAGAAACATCTCTATCAAATTGTTTCTGCGTCCCTTCTAAAAAGTGGTCTACTCAAAAAAGGGTCTATGCTAAAAGGAAACAAATGCTCTCTTTACTTCAATATATGCCCCCTTATCACTTATCAGGTCCTTGTTGTGCAGGAAAGTGAACAGGAAGTCACGAATGTTGTCTCCCTTGTGTAAAGTGTTAGCACAACTACCAATCGTATCTAGTCCTCTTACCCCATTGTGCACTAAATGAACTGTCCTACACTATATATTGGAAGAGTCCAATTTCAATTTCAGGTACGACTGGCTAGGATATTTACATATACCTAGAGAAAAATGGCTAAACTATTTGCAAACAGGGGATACCTTGATCAGACGCCGCATGCTGCTTTTACGGGTCTCCCGACTGCAATGGGTTAAGGAACATGGACTGCTAACTCTTTCAATGGTTGTAACTGGGTCTTAATTGTTGTTGTTTTTTCTGAAAAGGGGTCTACTCTAAAAGGGAAAGTTGATCCCCTTAGAAGCACATTCTTTGATTCTTTCTTTTTGTGTCGCCTACGTAGCATGGCAGACACATAGGGATCATACTGTCCGTCCGCGTCGTCGGCTACGGCATCGTCGGCGTCAGCGAAGTCGTCGTCGTCACACGTTTCGTTTCTGCTTAATAACTTTTGAAAGGATGCACTTATTTCATATAAAGTTTGCAGAAGTTCATTGTAAAATACAGGTCAAAAAGGTAAGAGAAAAGTCCAGGGAGTGCCACAATCACAAACCGCAGCCCTTCCCAGACCCCAAGAGGAAGAGGAAACCGACAAATCTAAACAAGCACAAACCAAACAAACGTACGAAAAGCACTTAGTAGCTCTCTCTTCCTCAAGTTCGACAGTGGTAGTCATCCGCAAAAATTTTGGCTCAATTATGGCATTTTTTTCAACTTAGTTTTTATTGTTGGGTTAAGAGGTTGGTGTCCGTTCAATAAGTTCTGAAGGGATAGATTTATTTTATCAGAAGTTTGCAGAAGGGTATATCATTGTACAATACAGTTCAAGTTAGATATTGGTAACTATCTGCAAAGTTTTGGCGGAGCTATGGACTTTTGACGACTTACTTTTTGTTGTTGGGTTACGTATCTTTCCTGAACAAATTTATTAGCCACATTCTTGTGCACTCCATAACTTCATACTGGTTTGAAATATTTTGATTATATTTGGTAGAAGCAAAGATAAGGACAGGAGGCATATCACTTGCAAGAGAACCAACTCTCACTTTCTTCATTATGTACTTATGTCCCCTGAAGCGAAAACCTTCTGCAGGCTATAACTCTCATACCGTTTGAGACAATTTAATAATAATTAGTAGGATCATTTATTAAGTCCAGTAGACGTATCGCATGCACGAAAGACAACTCTTGCTTTGGTCATCTGGTTATCTCCCCTGAAGGAATTTCTGAGCCAAATTCTTGTGCGCGCCATAACGTCTTAATGGTTTAAAATATTCTGAAATATTTGGTAGACAAAGATATGTACCTGTAGGTATGTCACATGCGAGAGAGACAACTCTGACTTTTTCGTTATGTTCTTATGTTCCTTGAAACCAAAATCTTGTGCAGGCCATATTTCCATACTGTTTGAGATAATTTGAAAATGTTGTATAGGGACATATATCAGGTCATGTAGAAGTGTCACATGCAAGAAGGAAACTCTTGCTTTTTTTCTTTTTCTGGTATTGATATTGGTTTCCGCTCCATTACTTTTGCAGATGCAGATGTTATTTCACTGGAATATATATTGTTAAATACCGGTCAAGGAATAGGAGCGATTATTAGGACAAATACAGTACGCTTTGTTTTTTTTCTTTTTTTTTTTTTTTTTTTTTTTCATATCAAATGGTTGGCACTTAAATCAGGCGACACATCGGGTTCTCGAAATTCTAGTTAAGCAAAAGTGAGCATGTTTATCTTAAGCATGAGTATTTTCCTTTCAAAATAAATATTTACGCAGTATGTATCAAAATAAATATATATCTGTGCCGTTATGCAAATTTCAAACTATGGTGCATGCGTCAGTTTACCATGGTTCTTAATTACTAGCCGAATAACAACACCTGTTCTTGGTGTGTTATGGTTTTATTCGAATTATATTAGAACAAAAATGCATCTCTAAGATATTTCTAACAGCACTTATAAATATTGCTGCATAACTAATAGTACTAATGGGGTGAATGTATGGTTGTATACAAGAATGAGGAATATAACAAAGAGTTAATTACCTGACAGAAACTAGACAGCCCGGTTATGGATCTCACATAAACAGGTCCAGACAAATTGATACAGCTGACAGAAACCCATCAATTTATCTTTGCAGTTACTGAGTTTGCTTTGATCTATTATGCCGGAGAAAAAAAAAAGGTCCAGACATTACTCATTTATCTGGCTAGCATATCCTATGGCGGGGTGGGGCATAGGTTTCCATAATCCATAGCAAACTGGGCAAAGTATGACACAACAAAAAAACTGTACATGTGTAATGAGATATTGCAGTAAGGCTAGGATTTTCCCTAAATGGCTCAGGTGTTGAGGATTAGATTGCAGAAATTACAATATTCAATTTGTATTACATATTCCGGCAGCCTGATGTCTGAATCATAGCCGAAAGGAAAATTTATGCTTCTGTCTTATTATTACGGGGAGATAATTCAGTCCTGTTCACCCTACCCTAAAACTCCTAAATCAATACAATGATCAAAAAGATTGGAGTAACATTTTTACATTTCCTTTTCGGAAATATTTCATCCGAATGACGAGAATACAACACTAATTGGAAACTATGATTTAATAAATACAGCCAGTGCACGTGTCTGGTATATCTGACTTGAATTGTCTTTCTCATTTCCGGTTTAAATGCGCGATTGTACTTGTTTCATACAAGTTATAGAAAATAAGTTTGGTTCCTAGACCCAAGACCCTTTTGGTGGAGATATTTCCCTAATATACATGTACATACGTGATATATATGAATGGGAACTTGGGTCTAAAGGGAGAGGCGGGGTGGTTGGGGTTGCATATTTTATTAACAACTTTTTGATACGATTTCAAGTTTGCATGTTTTGATTCAGGTTTCTATGGTATGACTGAGACGGATCCCTTTTGCACTGGGCATCTACAATGAAGGTAATACTAAAATGTTACATATTACTAAGCTTCCTAAAAAAACGATATAACACATTCTTATTTTCTGAATCAAATTTGATTTGACATACTAGACAAACGTCTCATATAAACCCACACAAAGTAAGATATAATAATTGTGCCAGCGCACGACAAACCCTACAATAAGACCTGTGTGACCATCAAAGACTCAGATCGGGCTGTACATCTATCCAGTATGATTTAAGTCTTCGCAGATCGCACAAGTCTTATTGAGGGTTTTGTTGTGAGCTGGCTCAGTCCAGTAAATACACTTCAAGATGACACTACAAGGAATCAGTTTGCAAAAAAAGTGCAATCTTAACAATAAATAAAAGAATTGAATTACTTTGAAGATCACTACCCATAAAAAAATTCCGTTTTCGAGATACGCTAAAACATAATTGTCTGCTGCCAATGAAAGGACCTTTCATACACGAGTGACAGAGCGGACACAATAATATCACGAAAACACGCCTATATAATATTGACCCCCTTAAACCCCACTTTTATATAGTAAAACTGGGGTTTACAGGGGTATACATTATTTTTCTTATTTCTGCTAAAAATAGATTGTGTGTACTCGTTAGAACCTGTTTTGAGCAGAAATATGAAAAATATCAGAGTTTTTTATCTCAAATTTTTCAGTTTTTGGAGGTGAAATTTTCTTTATATTTGAATAGGCGTGTTTTCGTAATGATATCCTTCCCAGGACCAGTCATTATTGTGCAAACCTTCCGAAATTTGCATTATGAGTTGATTTGCACTTATTTAAAATGTAGAATTCTGAACCTTTGCATATTAAATGACTACCTAATTGCCAATACAATATTTCTGGATGAAAATGGATTTTAAGGTAGTACCAGACAATCTTTTTGAAGTGCTAATCTGTGACCGGTGAATGCATAATAGTAAAAGGTTGATTTCGTTTAATCCGTTCACCCCTGAGTTTCTGACATTAGTTCAAATCATATCTTATGAGTACTCATTGGAATAGTATAGCTGAAACTGTGTCTTGATTAGGGTGATAATTAGTGCCAGTAAGTTCTACAGAAGATGTCCACGAAAAGCCACAATCACAGAACATAGATAGCCTACCAGTGATACCAAGAGAAAGAGAAAAACACCTAGACAGACAGTGCACAAGCCCCAAACCAAACAAAATCAAAGTAACAAGCTTTTTATTTTTCTCTAACAAGGTTATAACAATGCTAGGGAGTATCCGGTATAACAAGAACATAACGCCCAGGACAAAACACGATAAAAGCCCAGCAGCGAGTAAGCATCATGAAAACATACCTATATAATTTTAACCCCCTTAAACCCCATTTTTATATAGTAAAACTGGGGTTTACAAGTGTATACATAATTTTTCTTATTTCTGCTCAAAAACATAGATTGTGGGGACTCGTTAGAACCGCCTCGCTGAGCGGTTCTAACGAGTACCCACAATCTATGTTTTGAGCAGAAATATGAAAAAATATCAGAATTTTTATCTGAAAATTTTCAGTTTTGGGAGATGAAATTTTCTATATATTTTAATAGGCATGTTTTCGTAATGTACATTTCCACACAAAGAATAAACAAAACAAGGAACTGAAAAAAAACACTTTCGGGCCAGATTAGATAGTTCCGGTCAATTAAGCCTGATCAGTGACCATTGTATATTTTCTTACAACTCCCGGAATGGGCTGTATGATGACAAAGAACCAGTAAATTTTAGATACAAACTACATAAGAAGGAAGTAGGGGGAGATGTACGTATCAAGGCCGCTACACAACATACACCAGCTATTGCAAAAGCTTCAGACTATGTGATCATATAATGAAATGCCCATATACGAGCACTTGATACACTTTTAGGGGTGGTAACTCTAACAACTTTGGTTTGCTGTCTGAAAAGATGTCCACTCTGAAAGCAACGAATTTGCTCCCAACAAGAGCAATTGTTTTCGTTTTAGAGAAAGCCCCTTAAAAAAGAGGATTTGTGTAGAGGACAGCAAACAAGAAGTCATAGAAATTAACTCCCTTGTCAAAAAGGCGGGCAGTCTAACACGTTTATCCATTTATCTTCATGGTTGTACTGCATACAGTTAGATAAGGAGTCTTGTAATGGCTCTCAATAAAATCTCTTTAACTTGCCAATGACCCTAGCAAGATATTTGATTTCCAGTCATTTTGAAGTCATTAATGCATTGTTAATTCTCCCCGGCTTTTGCATTTGCAATAGGGATTCTGTGCGTGGGATGACTAGTGTCTCGCTCACATCGACTATCCGAAAAAGAAGAAATCATTTCTGCATCTGAATATCTCCAATCCTAAACGTTTTAATTCGCGTCAAAAATGCCAATTTGTATTTGTGCCATTCGATATCGTGAAAGACGTGTTTCATAACCTGCCGTAGAACAAACAAATGTAGGTATCTTCACTTATGTCTTTGAGCTAATATAGTTTACGTTCGAATTCTTCACTAACAAAAACTGTGCTTTTCACATGTACCAATTATTTCCATTGTTACAAAAAAGGTTAGAGAAAAGTCCAGGGAGTGCCACAATCACAAACCTCAGCCCTTCCAAGACACCAAGAGGAAGAAGAAACCGACAAATCCAAACAAGCACAAATCGATCAAACGTACGAAAAGCACTAAGATTAGCTCTCTCTTCCCCAAGTGAGGTAATGGCAGTGCTAAAAGGACTGAAAAACACAAGAACAAAATGGCACAAGCTAAGACATAAAACGAATCGCCTCGTAGAATAAACCACAAAGCAACAAAGAGTAAGACTAACACCACAACATTGCTTAGGGTCTTCGGCATAATAATCATTATAATAAGTACTATGTATACACGGCGAAAATGTAAGCAATGACCAACCTTGCATTACATATTTATCTAATTGCGTTTCACTAGTAGTACATGTGCGTTAGCAGAGAAAAGAGTTATAGAAAACATAACATCACCTGAGGCCTATAAATTACATGTATAAAAGACATATAAAATCTACAGTATGCAACTTGGCTGTGGATCACAAAACAACCCCCAATGTTAGTTGATCGAAACTGATGGCCAGTGAAATAAATATGAAATATCCCTTGCAGTAAAAACAATTTGAAAAAAAAAAATGATAAGTGACCATCATGCAAACATACTTATATAATTTTGACCCACTAAAACCCCACTTCTATATAGTAAAACTGGGGTTTACAGAAGTATACTTTATTTTTCTTATTTCTGCTCAAAAACATAGATTGTGGGTACTCGTTAGAACCGCCGCGCCGAGGCGGTTCTAACGAGTACCCACAACCTATGTTTTGAGCAGAAATATGAAAAATATCAGAATTTTTTTATCTGAAAATTTTCCGTTTTTGGTTGTAAAATTTTCACTGTATTTGAATAGGCGTGTTTTCGTAATGAGATATCCAGGAAATGCCACACTCACGAAGACCAGCCTTCCTGGGAATGGTAAGTAGGAAAACTCCTGGGGTCTCAAACCAGTTTTTTTTTTTTTTCGCAAATAGTTCTGATTTCTTGGTGGAGCTCCAAATATTAAAACAATGCAAACCGAACGAAAAGTGACAGCCGTTGTAGAAGATAACCACAATACTAGTATCACAACACGAAAATAGTGGGTGACTATAATGCTAGAATTATAACAAAGATGAGCAGCATCAGAATACCCGCCTTAGAACGGACTGCAATATAAGCCACTGGGAGCTTAAAGCCTCACCCTTAATTCTGGTGCAATTCAAATTACTAGCATACGTTCGGTTCGTATAGGAGAGCTCTACCTCATCAATGAAACATCACAGTGCAACACAAACACTGTGATGAAACAAAGGAAAGGGCTCAGTAACGATCTCAAACCAAGTCACATCAGAACCACAAACAAGACTACGACAGAATCGACCACAGACATGGATAGACAATCGCATTTTCTGAAACAGATTGAGGAGAGAGCCTTTACTTAGTCTAAGGACCGAGCCATTGTCGTGCAATTAATGAATGAAGACTGATATTAAACATAATTGGGTTAAAAGCCATGCATGCAGCTTGCCGCAGAATATCGATGCTGTAGCCTGTGTACTTTGATCTCTTCCGTGTTTTAGCACTGTATTTTAACAGTAATATGAGTGAGTGTAAGCATGTCAAAGTTTGGAAAACAATACCGAGAGAACGCATTATATCCATGTTTTAGATTCAGATAAAAGGAATCACTAAACACAAAACACATACAATAACACAGACCGGTTTATTTAAGACTCTTTATATGCCAGCAATGGTTATTGTAGGGCGGCAAATGCCCCGAGCAATGGTTTACAAGCACAACTCGAAAACACTTCGAAAGACTTTGTGGCAATTAAAATACACATGTAGATAATTTCTGCCCATAGAAAAATTTAAATGTAGAAATAGCCAGAAGAGGCCCTAGACATCATCCCTCTAAGGCAGCAGCTAAGGGTTTATATAATTATAAAATGTGACCTCACAAACAGTTCTGAACGAAAACCAAAAACAAACCAACAAAGAGGAACTGCAACATATATAACTTCTTAGAAACCATGGCAAACGACAACCACTAATAGAACCACGACGAGTACATCCCCTAGGATTGGCTTACATCTGAGCCGTCACGGTCGTGCGATTGTAAAAGTAGCATCATGTTAACATTCTGACAGACATATGCAACAATCAGTACTTACAAGTCAAATAACAACTTTAACAGTATCATTAATACTGGTAATAGTAGCAGTAGTTTTAGTTATAACATATTATTATAATTATTATTATTATTATTATTATTAGTAGTAGTAGTAGTAGTAGTAGTAGTAGTAGTAGTAAGAGTAGTAGAAGTAGTAGTAGTAGTAGTAGTAATAGCAGTTGTAGTATTAGTATAAGCAATGAACGATGAGCAGCTGTGCTTTATTGCAGATATGTATTTATGATCCAATTTCCTTTTGCTTGTTAGTTTTTGTTTTGTGCGTGTATTTAGTAATATTATGTTTTGTTTATGTGTTTTTTTTTTATTCTATAATTCCTCCTAAAGGTTCTACTGGCCTAAATACAAATTCTCATGCTACACTAACTCCACTAAATGTCGGGAAGAAAACACTGGCCTCCTACAATAACTTTGTAAATGTTGGTGCAAATGAGAACATGTAGAGCCTTACATCTTACGTCATTGGTAGTTTGGCATTTAAATACATTTTATCAAAAAAGTAAGAGAAAAGTCCAGTGAGTGGCACAATCACAAACCGCAGCCCTTCCCAGACACCAAGAAGAAGATAAACCGCTTTAGTTTTACTCCAAAAGAACAGACTTTCTTCTTCTAAACCTAAACTCTCTTTTTGGCATTTCAAAAATGTAAGTTCAAGACAGGATTTTAGGAATTTCACGCAAAATATGTTTTGGTTCCTGCTAATAACGTTGAAGGTTTCCGACGACTGCATTATATTTATACATTAAAGAGGAAACGGTTAGCACAATGACGTATTAATATACCTCTGTTTATAAGCAATGTTGCTATATATGTATTACGTTTGCAGTAGTTATCAAAGAAAAGCCAGACAAAGTTCCCAGTTTAGCTAATTCTAGTTCATTCCCTACCATTGTGTTGTCAAACTAGTTATTTTTTTTTCTTCACGCAGTTCAAAGCCGTGTAATAAGAGAATGCACAAACGTGTCAGAAAAGAATAAAAGAACATCTTTTGGTTAGATAAAAATCTAGTAAAATCGATAAAGGTTGCCTCTGGGAACAGAGAACACATTCAAGAATTCTCTTGGGCGCTGGCTGTCAGTATCGGGAGGTTTGTCACATCATCCTTGTTTTATCATGACAATTTATATTGATTATATGGATTTCTGTAATGGTTCACCGAATGATTCCTTGAAAGGGCCAGTAGAAATGTACCTGGTTGAGTGTGGGGGAGTACAAAGCTTCCTTTGACCCTCGGATGAAGAAAAAATAAATAAAATCGACTTTATCTATTCTAAGGAGATGATTCTTTGTGGGGCTTTGTGACTGCTTGTTGAGGGGTTTTGTCTTGTTGTATTACTTGTCGCTGTGTCGCTGTGTCATTGTGTTTAGTGGTTCTCTTTTTATATTTTGATTACCTCGTTAGGGATTAGAAAGCTAGTTTGTTTGCTTTTCGTGTTTTGCTACAGATGTACTATCCGTCAAAGCTTGTTTACTCTTAGAACCATTGGTAAGTTATGTCCTCTGCAAATTACACTTCCTTACCTCTTCACTTTGTTTCAAAACATTGCTAAACCTTATGTGGATGGTCCATTAAATATTCAGTCGTGCAAGTTCTTTTAATACCTTATTTTCCTTCGAAGAGAGGCAAAAATAGAGATTAGCCTGGCTACTTTACTTGAACGCAGAAGCGATAAAGTATTTGACATGCTACATAACGAAGTTTGCAACATTCTATTTTCCAGTTCATTTGTGCTAGACTACTACAAACAACGGACGCGATTATAAGAACATGCTGTCTTTTAAAGAAAGCAGGCGCCTTTGATATTATTCAGATTGAAGTTTAACATGTTTCCATATGACTTAATTTCCTCCATAAATATGCTACCACTATTATTTATCGCGAGAGTGTGTATTGGCCTTACCGCATGTTCTAACTGTCGTACTCGTAAGCACATTGTTACGTTCTTTAAGAGGAACGCAGAGACTTGGTAGTTTTTCAAACATTTGGAATGTTCTTTCTTCTCATGAACATAAAGTCCCTTCTGAAAAAGAGTCATTCGGAAAGGAAACAATTTGTTCACAAGGAGAGCAAATTTTCATTTAGATTAGAAGCTCTGTGTTCTGTGATTGTGTTTTTTCCTGAACATTTTCTTAGTTGCCTTTTAATTGATATCATTTTAATTATAAAATAATACGATAAAACGAGAAGTGTGAATAAGCAGTGCTTATTAGATACCCTTGCTTGGTAATGAATGCCTTTGCATATTTGCTTAAGGTTGTATATGATTGAGAAAACCAATACAGACAGACAGACAGATATATGGATAGACATAAATGGCGAAGTTAAAGTGGCAGTCGTTTTGTCAAAAATTATTTTTACACTAGCAATCTTCTTCATGCATATGTTCAATATGTCTTTAATGAATCTGCAAAGTATTAGAATTTGTCAACAAAATCTCTGTGCCAAGTTGATTTCACTATGCATGCACTATCCTAGCAGCACCATCTCAGAGCATACAAAACCCAGGAGTCAAGAATTACTAAAATTATTAGGTAAAAAAAAGCTGCTGTTTTGACGAAAATTAATTTTTCAGCATCATACTTTTTCCTGCATATATTCAGTATGTCTGTAATGAATCTGCAAAGTATCAGATTGCTTCAACAACTACTTTGAGATGAGTTGATTTCACTGTGAATGCACTATTGTCATGCCAAAGCAACTTTTCAAGAGTAACAAAAGGAGTTAACTGTAAAGGAATGAAACATTACGCCCTTAGTTTTTATTCAGCAACGTCTCATCAATATCAACATTTACGCAAAAAATGAAAAGATTCCTTAGATTATTTATCAAGATAAGAAGCAGAAACCAAAATACCTTTTCTAGAATAACAAAGGTAAATAACGCTAAACAATAACCCATAAACCCTTATTTTTCTCTTACAGGAACATCTCATCAATATCAACATTAATAAAAAGACAATCCTTGAATTATTTAGCAAGATTAGAATCATTACCCAAAACACCTTTTCAAGAATAAGAAAGGGTAATAAATATAAAGGATTTATCCTTAAGCCCTTATTTTTCTCTGAGAGTAACAGCTTATCAATATCAACATTTATGCAAAATATGGACGCTTCCTTTAATTATTTTGCAAGATAAAAAGCAGAAACTAAAACGCTTTTTCAAGAATTACAAAGGTAAATAACACTAAAGGAAGTAACCCTCCCCAAGTCCCTTATTTTTGTCTAATAGCAACATCTCATCAATACCAAGGTTTATGCAAAATGCGAAAGATTCCTAAATTATTTAGCAAGATAATAAGCAGAAACCAAATGATTTTCAACAATTGCAAAGGTTAATAACTCTAAAGGAAGTAACCCTCCCCTAGTCCCTTATTTTTGTCTAACTGCAACATCTTATCAATATCAACGTTTGTGATAAATATGAAGAGATCCCGTAAAATATTTAGCAAGATAAGAAGCAGAAACCAAATCTGCTTTTCAAGACTGCGGTTTGTGATTGTGGCACTCCCTGGACTTTTCTCTTACCTTTTTTATAAAGGAAAATGATTCTAAAGGAATTAACCCTTTGACTCTTATTTTCGTCTAACAGCAACACTTTATCAATGTCAATGTTTATGTAAAATATGAAAAGATTCGTACAATTGTTGAGCAAGATAAGAAAAATAAGAAGCAGAAACCAAAATGCTTTTCCAAGAATAACAAACGGAAATAACAATAAAGGAATTAACCCCTAGGCCCTTACTTTTGTCTAACAGTAACAAATCAATATCATCGTTTATGCAAAATATGAAACAAATCATGAAATTATTTAGCAAGATAAGAAGCAGATACCAAAACACCTTTTAAAGAACTACAAACGGAAATAAGGTAAAGGAATTCAGCAACACCTTATCAGTCTCAAAGTTTATGCAAAATATGAAAAGATTCCTGAAATTATTTAGCAGGACAAGAAACAGAAACCAATAGAATAGAATAGATTAGAATATTAAAACAGCTTTTCAAGAATTACAAAGGTAAATAACTGTAAATAAATTATTCAAAATAATTCCTAGGCCCTTATTTTTTGTGTTACAGTATTATTATCAATATCAACATTTATGCAAAATACGAAACGATTCCTAAATTATTTAGCAAGATAAGAAGCAGAAACCAAAACATAACGGAGGGACGGACACACGGACGGCCAGACGGACAACTGGAAAATGGTAACCCCCCCCCCACACACACACACACACACACACACCATACACACACACACAAACACAGTTTGTGCGGGGGTGTATAATTACAAATTAAAAGCGCATTGAAACGCTATAAAATATGTTATAAAGATTTTTTTTTTTTGGCCACAGATAGAACGTAATTACGAATAAATAAAACACTGTTCAATCGTTTTTTTGTCACCTGCAAAAAGATTTTATAGTATTAAAACAGTTTTAAGAAAGAGTTTTTTTCTGTGATGTTTCACTGATGAGGAAGGATACCGAACACTATTTATAATTTTCAACTACATTAGTATTCAAGACGAGGTTTCGAGCGAGTAAAAATATGAGTAAATATACCCTGCCACAAGTACGAAACCGATCCTTTCCGAGGCACTGAAAGAAGAAGAGATGAGAAAAATATATTGAAAACCAAATAAATAAATAAAACAAAACAACAAAAAAAAACGTCACATATATGAAACCACCGATGAACAAAGGAAATATAGACCTAGTAAATAAGTCAGCTCAGGAACTGATACAATCAGATCCACAGCAAGACACCCGCCCCACCTCCAACATAAAAGGAAAAGACAGACAAATACAATTAAAGAGCCAGAAAATGAACAGATCGCAAGCAGAGTTGGTAACTCTTCCTATTAAGTGGCAACTGAATATATCTGAAACTTATATAATTGAAAGAAGAAAAACATTAGGAAGTGAAACACAACATAACAATTAACACAAAGTACTACATTGAAAGTACCACCTTGGAACGGTCAGTAATTAATTACTTGTGTGTGTGTGTGGAGGGGGGGGGGGAGGAAGGGGGCTTAAGCATGCTTTACGGGATACCAACCTTCGCCCTCAGCTCCGAAAGTAGTAAAAACATATATTATTTTTTGGTCCGTGTGGAGGTCTTTTACAGGTCAGACAGGCCCAAAGCTAACTTCTCCCCACCCGACCCCACCCCACCCCACCCCACCCCACCTTGCTCCCAATAAAATATTACTGATCGTTCCAAGACGGTACTTTCATTATGGTACTTTTTGTTAAGTGCTCTAATATTCTGTAGTGTTTCATTTAGAAATGTTTTTGTCTTTTAACAATTATGTAAATAGAAAGGAAGGCAATGATCAGGAATCTATACAATTACCTAACATCTTCTGTCCAAGATACCAAAGGGAAAGAAGGACGCACTTTAAGCAACGGCACCATAATAAAAAATTGGTCAAACGGCTATCCGAAATAAAAAAAATCACCAAGACCTACATGTAAGTTAAAGATATATTCAATTTAGTTTGGGTACTAATACCAGATTTACCACCTTTTTAGGGAAGGGTGCCAATTCTGCTTGCCATCTGTTCTTTTGTGGCTGTTTAATTGTATTTTTCTGTCTTTCCCTTTGATGTTGAGATCTGTATGTGAATTTGATTGTATCAATTCCTGAGTTCACTTATTTACTTTTCGTACATATGTCTTTTGAAATGAACGTTGTAGTTACGAAGATGAATTTAAAATGATGGTGAAGAAACCTACTGAAGTGTTTATAGAGTTTTAGATATTGGTATCATGTTCAAGAGGTTCAGCCGTTCAAAGTTTATTCCGATTATTAAAGTCACGGGCAAAACGAATAAGCTGAGAAATATATATGTCATCGAAAGTAGCAATGAAGACACCTCCATCTATAGACGGATAGATACACTATCAAGATCAAAACCATACCATTTCTTACAAATCATATCAGAGATTTTATCATTACATACTGATACATCTACATTGTAAATGAGGAAACAGAGGTGGAGTACGGTGTCAGACGTGTTAGCTTTAATTATTTAGCTGCAGTGCTTTCGGATATATGTAACCTTCTATGTTTTCAAAGTAATCATGGATCAATTTTCAGTAAGTCATAAAAATATCGAAATGAGCAATTAACGTCTGTACAACCGAGACAATAAATCCAAAATCAGAGCAAACACAAATCACTACCCAGGAAAAGTTTGACCACATGCAAGTAAGATCAAGTAGTATTCTTCAAAAACAGTTTTACCTTTTAACTGTCATTCAAATAAAACTCAACGGGAAACAAAGTTGTTAACATTGGTATCAAGGGTTAACAACCATACAGTAGACTCTGCCGCTTATCATCAACCTTATATATTATTCTTTCATGACAGTAAATGATTCTTTCTAATTATTCCTAAATTCATACTTTTGTTCATTTTCAGACCTGCAAACTATATGGCACTGGCGAACCTTAATAAAACCAAGGCTCCATGGTTCTCTATTTTATTATGTGCTGTTTGTTCGCAAAAGCAACAACCTTTGTAGATATTATCCATATTCGGTAATATAATTATAAACCCAAAAGCATACTCTATACATTAGGACACTTTGATACCGAATAGATGTTTTGCTTTGAAATGTTTGGAAAATAACCAAGTTTAGAATATTTCCATCTACAAACAATTCTGTAAGAACTTATTTGCGTCAGCTTATCTTTATTCAGACACTTCGACATCATGACGATCACACATATGAGCCAACGCACGACAAAACCTACAATAAGAGATGTGCGACCAGCGAAGAGTCAGATCAGACTGCGCACTTGCACAGTCTGATCTGAGTCTTTGCTGATCTCAAGTACCTTCTACAGCCTCCAGGATATCCAACGATGGATTAACGAGAACCTTGCTCTACTGGGTAGATGTACAGGCTCATCTGAGTCGCTAGGCACACGTGTCTTGTTTGTCGTGCGCTGGCTCAATTATCATAATGAACAGTTAGGGACTTGATACATTTGACACATTTCCCACCGTTTTGTACTAGACTTTTGTGACTTCCTGTTAACCTCCCTGTAAATGAAGCTTCTACGGACAAGGGGTGGCGGGCGAGGGGATGGGGTTGGGGCAACGTACTTCCCGTTAGAGTATATCTCTTTTTTGAAGGGAAGTCAAGACAATTTTAAAAGAGTCTTCTCCTATGAAAGTGAAGCTTTCGTCGTTAAGAAATAATGACTGGCCTGAGCAAACAGTATAGACCCAGATGAGACACCGCAGAATGCGGCGTCTCATCTGGGTCTACACTGTTTGCCACTCATCTAGCAGTGTTTAGACACAACATCGGGTAGTGAATTGTACTGGTTCAAATTTTAGAACATATATGGTAAGGAGTTGAGGTGTCTGAATACTTAGGGTAAATACGGTACTACTGCTAGTGGCAGTCAAAGCACATTTTGGGGTTTACAAATCTTTAAATAACCCAGATTAAAAAACAACAAAAAAAAAAAAAAAACAGCCCATACCCAGTCAGCATTCTACGTAAATTTATATCGGGCCGTCATCGGCCCGTCAGGGTAGCTGACGGGCCGATGACGGCCCGATATAGATTTACGTAGAATGCTAGCTGGGAAATGTTGCTTTAGCTTCAGCGAGTTTCAGATATTGATCAAGTGGAACTCTGACAAGACCTTCGTACAAATTTATACATTATTTAATCCCATGGCATGTAGTTAATGGTTATCTAAGCTGTTTCTTATTAGAAATAATTGATACACAAGAGATGGTGATTTTCATATTCGGTTTGATACGATACGTACGGTCGATAAGACACCGACAGACAGGATCTGTCAATTTCCCCTTCTCTCCAAGGATATTTGGAGGCAGTCATAACCAAATTAGTCATTCGTAAGAGGATTGCCGCCTTCATAACAAACAAATAAACATAGATAACCAAACATTTATTTAAGAAGCTCTTATCTGCTGCGAACACAGCACATATTGTAATTTGCATATCAATTTATGTGGGCTGTTATGACAAACCCAGTTTCTACACTTGCGCAATGAATTCTACACTCATTTACTTGTGTTCTAATCAACAAAATCCAACGAATTGTGCATGCTCTGACCAGACTGTTCATCTGTCCATGTGAAATTTACACATGATACTCGCATATATCATAAATAAATAAGTGAACTCAGGAACTGATACAATCAGGTCCACATCAAGTTCTCAACATCAAAGGGACAGACAAATGCAATCAAACAACCACAAAAAGAATAAAAAGCAAGCAGAGTTGGCAACCCTTTCCCAAAAAGGTGGAAACTCTCTTACCCAAACATAGCTGAATATATCTTTAACTTACGTAATTTTTAAAAGAACAAGGCAGTATGAAGGACAGCTATATCCCCCGCCGCAGGATGACAATGGATCGGCCTCAAATTTCAACGCTCAAACTGGTGGCCTTCAATTGTGACCTTGACCTTGAATCTGTTGAGTTATGGGTTCAGCACATCATCTCAGTAAGGCGAACATTTGACCCATATTTAATAAATATCTTTCAAAGGGTTCAGGAGATATGGAGTGAACATGAAATTCAAGGCTCAAACTCATGACCTTTAACTATGACCTTGACCTCGAGTCGGCATGCTTGAGTTATGGATTCTGGACATCGCCTCACTAAGCAAACATTTGACCAAAGTTTCATGAAAATCTTTCAAAGGGTTCAGGAGATATGGAGCGAACAAGAAAGAGACGGATGGCCTTCAATTGTGACCTTGACCTTGAGACTGCATCGTTATAGGTTCTACATATCATCCTACTAAGGCGAACATTTGACCCAAATTTAATAAGGCAATCTAAATGGCAATGGAGCGGCCTCAAAATTCAAGGCTCAAACTGGTGACCTTCAATTGTGACCTTGACCTTGAGTCAGCATAGCTGAGTTATGGGTTCTGCACATCATCACACTGAGGCAAACATTTGACAAACGTTTAAAGAAAATCCTTCTAGGGGTAAAGGAGACATGGAGCCGACACCAAGGTTCAAACTCGTGACCTTCAACTGTGACCTTGACCTTAAGTCCACAGGGCTGAGTTATGGGTTCTGAGGTGAACATTTGACCAAAGTTTAGAGAAAATCCTCCCATGGATAAACGAGATACAGAGCGGACACAAAATTCAAGGCTCAAACCCGTGACCTTGAACTGTGACCTTGTGAGTCTGCATTGTTGAGCTATGGGTTCTGCACACCATTTCACTGAGGCAAACTTTTGACAAAAATTAAAAGAAAATACTTCCAGGGGTAAAGGAGATATCGAGTGGACACGAAATTCAGGGCTCAAACTCGCGACCTTGAACTGTGACCTTGTCCTTGAGTCCCCATGGCTGAGCTATGGGTTCTGCACATCATCCCACAAGTGAACATTTGACCAAAGTTTAGAGAAAATCCTCCCAGGGGTAAAGGAGATACAGAACGGACACGAAATTCAAGGCTCAAACCCATGACCTTAAACTGTGACCTTGATCTTGAGTCGGCATGGTTGAGTTATTGATTCTGCACATCGTCTCACTAAAGTGAAAATTTGACCAAAGTTTAAAGAAAATCCTTCCACTGGTATAAGAGATACAGAGCGCACACGAAATTCAAGGCTCAAACCTGTGACCTTGAACTGTGACATTGACCTTGTGTCGGCATGGTTGGGTTATGAGTTCTGCACATTGTCTCACTGAGGCAAACATATGACCAAAGTTAAAAGAAAATCCTTCCAGGGGTATAGGAGATATAGAGTGGACACGAAATTAAAGGTTCAAACCCATGACCTTGACCTGTGACCTTGACCTTGAGTTGGTATGGTTGACATAGATTCTGCACATCGACTTACTGAGGCGAACATTTGACCAAAGTTTAATGAAAATCTTTCAAAGGGTTCAGGAGATATGGAGCGGACTACAAAAGTGTTACGGAAGGACAGACGGACGGACAGACGGGCGGATAGACGGACAGACGGACAGATGGAAAGACGGACAGATGGACAGACGGACAGACGGACAGACGAAGGCCATTTCTATAATCCCCCAACCGCTTCGCGGCGGGGGATTAAAAACATATGTAAGTAAAAATAGCAGAAATTAAACAAACACAAATAGTACCACAATGAAAGTACTGCCTTGGAACGGTCAGTAACGATTTATTGGGGGCGTGGGGTACGGGGGTTGGGGGTCTTAGGCTTAGCTTTACGTGATCAAAACCCTCGCTCTTAGCTTTCGTAGTGGTAAAAACATATATTTGTTCGCCTGGAGGTCTTCTAACTCATCCATAAATCATTACGGGCAACTAATACGTGAATCACAGATAAAGCCTATATTAAAACAAAGGTCAGAACTCAACAGAAAAAACTTGTTGAGACATGCGGAGATCCCTTGGGTATCAAACAACACAACTGGAATACTGAAGCAAATGGAAACCACCACTTGAACCGAGAAACAGACATAAAATGTTCCGGCCCAGGCCATCTAAATGAATAGTTTTAAGTCGGGGCCATCATAGAGACTAAATAGAAAGGAAGGCAATGATCAGGAATCGATACAATTATCCCACACCTCCCATTAGAGACATCAAAGGGAAAAAAACACAAACACGAAATAACTAGACCCTAATGGAAACATCACTAGCAGAAAGCCAAACGGACAGTTATATTCCAACAAAGTGGCCAAATGGCTAGCCAAAACAAAAAGATGTAAGCGACAAACACATTCAAAGACGAACTATAACAAAAATAAACCATGACAGAAGAACCGTCTTGGAACAGTCAGTGAAAAGTATTTCACTGGGGGGCTTAAATCGACTTTACGTGGCCAGAATCCTCGCCCTTACTTCTGCCGCGGTTTAGACACATAATTTGTTCAGTCCTCATGAAGGCTTCCTAACTCATCAGTGCTACATCTCCGTGAACACAAAAATCAACAAATTACAGAGATGAAACAACGATGAGGACTCGACAGCACGAAACAACTGAAATGGTAGAGCAAAAGAAAACCAACAGTAAGACTCCGGTGGGTCCGACCAAAGATAGAGCACCAAGTACCAACCAACATTACCCAAAATTAAATTTCAAGTAAGCGTTTACGCTGGAACCATCATAGAATCTGAGGCCTAACCCGCCGGCGTGCAATTAAAGAGGGAAGCAAAGTTATTAACCGTGATTGGGTTAACAACCATGCATGCAGTCTGTCGGATAACATTTATGTTGTACGCAATCTTTTTATATCGAAGAATGATTTTACGAAATTGGGTACTGAAGTTATTGCAAGCATATATTTTTCTGAATTTATATAAACTCCGACACACCGGTATGCAACTAAAGAAGTGTGCAAAGCGGCAAGCCATGATTTGGTCAACCGGTAAGCAAGCAGGCAATGTTATACCCCTTTCGTTTATAACATATGAGAATTTTACTAAATCAATCAGAAAATTCACGTTTGCCTACAATTTTTTTTCTAAACTTATATACTAAGTCACCATAAAATTCAGGCTCCGATAGGCCTTGTAGAAGAAGTGTTTAGTCGGGTATCGTATTTAGAAACAAATTTGTAGTGTCGATGATACGTAGAAAAAATCTTTCCGAATTTTGTCCAGCTGGAGAGGTTTGGCAGTCAAACTTTTGTAACGAGCATTGGAATCAGCCAAATGACTAGATACTCTTGCAAACCAAAAAGGTTGGGAAATGTAAACACCATAAGACGGAGAAACAAGGAACGTCGCCATCCAACAACGGGAAACTAACAAAGACGAAATCAAGATAATCGCGTTTGTTATAAATTGTGGATGAAATAAGCCGTTTGAAATCGATAAATGCAAATCTAAAATTGGAGCTACGGTATAAGTAGAACTAACTTTGTTCAACTGCAGTTCGATAGGATAAATATGAATGGTCATTCCTTCAAAGAAAGGATTGTCGATAATCAAAAGGTCGTCAAAATATCTGGAAGCTAAGTAGAAAGCTTCAATAATAATGGTGCATCGTCAGAAAATGACATCATAAATGCTCTTTCATAACAAAACAAAAACAAATCTGCTAAACGAGCAGCACAATTAGTACCCATCTGAATTCCCTCAGTCTGTCTGTGTAACATAGTGCCAAACTAATAATAATAATAATAATAATAATAAAAAGGTAAACTATAATACCCTGCCATTATCGTGTCGCGGGCAGATAAATCTGTCAAACATAGATGAAATTTGCCCATTAGGAATACCAACAAGATCACTTAATATCGATCCATAAACCAAGATAGGTTAAAATCCCTTGACATTCATTCAAATTATCGTCCGGAAACGAAAATATTGGCGTGTCTCGGGCTGATAACCGTCAAAATTTAACGAAATTTGCCCATTAGCTACCCAAACCAGATCTTTACAATATCAATGCACATATCAAGTTTGGTGAAAATCCACTGATGTTTACTCAAGTTATCATCCGGAAACGAAAAACGGATGGACGGACAAACAGACACACGGACGTCCAACGTGAAACCATAATACCCCGCCCCTATCTTGTGGCGTGGTATAAAAATGTTATCTAAAAGGTATGATAATACGTCACTTACGTTTTGACAAGACCATAGTTTATACTGTTTTGGGTCATTAGAAGTAACAAATGCTTTCCTATCAATACAAGCAAGATAAGAAGAGTCTTTCCTTTGAAGAGTACAGTAAAACCTGTGTAAGAGAGCCACCTTTGAGACTGACTTTAAATAGTGGTTGATGTGGAAAAAGTTGTCTGTCTTATAAAGATACATGTCATGTAATTTTGCTAGCAAAATTACATGACATGTACGTTTATAAGACAACCACCTTTCCACATCAACCACTAAGGTCAATTTCAAAGGTGGCTGTCTTACACAAGTTTACTGTACCCTCAATTAAGTCTTAAGTATCTCTTTGATAAATCACTGGGCAAGGTTAATAAAGCGTAGAAAAATCATACGATAGGGTCATTTTCTATTTGATTACCACAGCAGAAACTAAATTTGATTAGAGAGCGCAGCAGCAAAGATTAATCTGTTATAATTTCTTATAAATCTATCTTTCAATAACAGTGGATAGGCCAAAACTACCCGAGACACCGAAAGAGGAAGAAGTTAAACAAACAATAGAAGACAAAAAAGGCTCATTTACGCGTATAATCGACGTACGAGTAAAGATGAACTGCATCAGAGGATCTATCTTGGGAGGTCGTTGCTGCTAGATACAGTCGAATTTCAGTGGCTCGTACATCTTTGTGTCCATAGAACTTTGTTCGAGATATGGGTAGTTCGAGCCACTGAGGGTTATTCATGGCGCCAGGTCAGGAAGCAAATAGCGATAATTTAGGGAAATCTTTTCAATTTTCTACACAATAATTGTATGTTGTGTGTACTCATTAGAATCAGTATATCACCATAAGAATATAATACACATGAAAACAGATATCAAGGAAACAGAAAGAAAGGCAATGATCAGGAATCGACACAATTATCTACCTTCCGTCCTAAACACCAAAGGAAAGAAGGACGTACTTAAATCAACGGCATCACAATCAACCCATTTCAAGCAGAAGCCAAAAGGACAGTTTCTTTCCCAAACATTGGCCAAACGGCTATCCAAAATAATAATAAAAAAAATCATCAGGGCATACATGCAAAGACATACAATCACAGAAGTATCAGTGCAAAATTCCAAGAACATAAAATTCAAACAAATACAAAGATGAAACAACGATGAGGACTCGACAGCAAGAAATAGCTGAACTGCTGAAGCAAAAGAAAACCAACAGTTGGACTCCGGTGGGCCCGACCAGAGCCAGATCATCAGGCCCCAACCGACGTACTAAAAGTTTAAAAGCCGGAGCCGTCATAGAGTGAGGCCTGACCCGCCGGCGTGCAGCCAAATATGGAAGCAAAGTTATTAACCGTGATTTGATTAACTAACATGCATGCAGACTGTCATATTACATTTATGTTGTACCCAATCTTTATATATCAAAACTGATTATACGAAATTGAGTGCTTAAGTCATTGCAAGCATAATATTTTTTGAATTTATATACTAAAAAAGGTAAGAGAAAAGTCCAGGGAGTGCCACAATCACAAGCCGCAGCCCATCCTAGACACCGAGAGGAAGAGGGAACAGACAAAACCAAACAAGCGCAAATCGAACAAACATATGTAAAGCACTAAAATTAGCTCTCTGTTACCCAAGCGAGGTAATCGCAATGATAAAAGGACTGAAAAATACAATACCAAAATAACACAAGGCAAGACAATACAAATCGCCTCGTAGAATGAACCACAAAGCAACAAAGAGTAAGACTAACACCGGGACGGACCACCGCCTTAGAACGGTCAGTAGAATAAACCACCGCGGGGTTTAAAACACTTTTACAGCTAGCCAAGTCTTTAACCGATCTGACAAATTGCAACACATAGTTTGTCTGCTAGTAAATCCAAGATCTGATTGATTGTGTTGGGGTTTAACGACACGTCAACCCTTGTGGGTCATTTTGTGTCGTCTGTTAGAAAAAAGGAGAAAAGAGATAGAAGAGATAGCAGAAGACATGAAAGAGAGGGACAGGAAAGAAAGAGGAACAGTAATAAAAGTGAAGAAACGGAAGAAATTAAAACATTTCCCTACTACCTCTACCTGCTACAAGGATAGCAGGCCTTGTCCAACTGTAAGCCAATAATACAAAAAGATCCGGAAGACTTAATTAGTGCTTTAAGAATATTAATCTTTAAGCGCTAAGCACAGTAAAAGCAGACAATATTCTAAATTATTTTTAATTTCACAGTCCAAGACTTGATATTTCATTTGAATGGGCCACTAGGCAATCAGTTCACACGACATATAAAAAAGGTAAGAGAAAAGTCTAGAGAGTGCCAAAATCACACACAGCAGCCCATCCCAGACACGAAGAGGAAGAGGCAAAAACAGACAAAATCAAACAAGCGCAAATCGAACAAACGTACAAAAAAGCACCAAGATTAGCTCTCTCTTCCCTAAGCGAGGTAATCGCAATGCTAAAAGGATTGAAAAGTACAATTAAAAATAACACAAGGCAAGACTTAAAACAAATCGCCTCGTAAAATAAACCACAAAGCGACAAAAAGTAACACTAACACCGGGACCAACGCCTTAGAAACGGTCAGTAGAATAAACCACAAGGGGGTTTAAAGCACTTTTTTCGGACAGCCAACTTCACCCTGGGTCCCGATACTCTTAATAAAGAAATACATAAAAATTCTGTTCGCATAAAACCTCCCAACTCAGTCAATGCATCAACGCGAAAACATAAAAATCAAATTAATCGCTATGATAAACAAAGACGACTACTCATGGCGATTCTACTGTGTGCCAGAATAAATGAAAAAAATAGTTTAACCATGGCGGGCCAAGCCAAAGACATATCTTCAAGCCGCAACCCACTGGTTAATGTTTCACGAAGGAGTCGTCATTGAATGTGAGACCGAACCGCTGTCGTGCAATTAAAGAGTGAAGCATAGCCATCAGCACTGATTGGGCTGATAACTAGGAAAGCCATATTTCTTTTCTAAAAAGAAAATCAAATCAAAATGTTGTCTGCTGCAGTTCTGTAACAGGAAGCATATATAATACAAATGTCGTCTGCTGCAGGTTAATTACTCATATTTGTGATAAGCTGCATCAGAATTAAAGTTGAGCGAAACTGGTTCAAGCCCCTCCCCTCGGTAGTTATTTTACTGACCATTCCGTGGAGGTTACTCTGTTGTTGTGTGATCGTGCGACATATGTCATGTTTGCTTTGACATTATTGCATAAAAAGCAGTGTCGCACGTTATTAACAGCCGTGCATTAACCAGCGAAAAGCCATGTACAGTCAAACCTGTGTTAAGCAAGCACCTATGGGAAAGCTAAAAATTGGTTGCTTAAGACAGGTGCTTGCTTAATACAGGTAGATTTCCACTTATTTGCCTTTAATGGGACCTGAAATAGTGGCCTTTAAAGACAGGTGGTTGCTTAATACAGGTGGCCTTTAGGGCAGGTTTGACTGTATTAACATGGCAATTCACCCGCCGTTAATGCACGGCTACGCAATTTTCAATATGATCCTACCGGGGCCACAGATTTGCTGCCGTTACGAGATGTGTACTGCCCGGCCCTAGAACGAGCATAGTCCGTGGAAATTACGTGCTCGAGACATCTGTGTCCTTGTAGAATAAAAAAGGTAAGAGAAAAGTCCAGAGAGTGCCACAATCACAAACTGCAGCCCTTCCCAGACACCAAGAGGAAGAGGAAACAGACAAAACCAAACAAGCGTAAATCGAACAAACGTACAAAAAGCGCTAAGATTAGCTCTCTCTTCCCCAAGCGAGGTAATAATCCCAATGCTAAAAAGGACTGGAAAACACAAAAACAAAATAACACAAGGTAAGACATAAAACAAATCGCCTCGTAAAATAAACCACAAAGCAACAAAGAGTGAGACTAACACCGGGATCAGCGCCTTAGAACGGTCAGTAGAATAAACCATCGGGGGATTTTAAAGCTCTTTCAAAGCTAGCCAACTTCATCCTGGGTCCCGATGCTACTCTTAATCACAACTAGTAAAACAGAAAGCAAAGTGGGCAGCTAGGTCTATTTTTTTTAGGTATGGTACATATATGCTATATATGCAGTCAGTTTATCAAGGGTCAAATAATTTAGTGTAAATACGGTAGTTGTCCTTGTAAGTCTATGCTTGATGAGCTATGGTACATATAGATAATATGCGCAGTCAATTTATCAATGGTCTGCTTGTCCATTATAATTATTGCTCAGACACTTATGATCTGCGGCAATACTTTAGACATTTATTCTGTCTGGCGGTTTTGGCATTCACAACAGGACAACAACGCTATTGACCGAAGTCTATTGCATTTGGAAACAGTCTCTGTCTCAGAGGACGTGTTAAGAAGGAATACTTGATGATAATCTTGGGATATTTTTCGAAGTTTTTTTTTTTTTGTTTTCATAAAAAGAACATATTTGTGGATACTCATTAGAAGCACATCGGCAAGGCGCTTCTAATGAGTATCAATAATTGTTTGTTTTTACGGAGAAATAATAAAAATATCCCAGAATTGTTATTAAATAGTCTTTTTCAACAAGTCCTCTGCTGCCTCTGTTTTACTTATTAAATGACTCATATTTGCTAGGTTAAGGTGAGTAGATGCTCTTGACTGATTTTGCCATCATCTGACAAAGAAAGATAACATTTGCCGACAGAAAGTTGCTTCCCTAATATGTGAGATCTTTAAGAAAATGTAACCTTATCCTTCCTTTTGGTGCCGTAGGTACACGGCGATCCATTACGAAAACACGCATACTCAAATATATAGAAAATTTCCCCTCCAAAAACTGATCAGATAATAAAAAACTTTGATATTTTTTCATATTTCTGCTCAAACATAGATTGTGGGTACTCGTAAGAGCCGCCTCGGCGACGCGGTTCTAACGGGTACCACAATCTATGTTTTTAACAGAAATAAGAAAAATAATGTATACCCCTGTAAACCCCAGTTTTACTATGTAAAAATGGGGTTTAAAGGGGTCAAAATTATATAGGCATGTTTTCGTGATCGGTGACTGTGGCACTGCCTGAACAGCTGTATTCAAATATTCCATCCTGGACCAAGTTCATTCGTTTATCAATAGTCCCCAGTTTTGATATTGTTCAAGCACTTGGGTATAAAATTCTGCCTGCGAAAACTTTCACAAGCAATCTTTTTTTACTTTTATTTTGTTCTATTGTTGCTGGTGTTGTGTCGTGTGGCGGCTGTAAAAAAGTCTCCCCGTACATCATCATAGTTCCAGGGGTCATTTAGCCTGTTTTTTTTTTTTTTTTTTTTTTTTTGAAAACCGAATACCGCTTTAGCCGAAGCTAGAAGGATGGGAGAGGAGGGCGTAAGCAGCCTCGCAAACTAAGTGTTGCATATGAAGAGACTCAATCAAACCAAGTCTCCGACTTTCGTGATTTTGTGCGTTCTATGTTTCGAAAGACAATCCTTTTTTAATTTTATTTTACTCTACTGTAGCTGGTGATGTGCCATATGGCGGCCGTAAAAAGTCTCCCGTACATCATCATAGTGCAGGTTATTTCTTATTTCCTTTGGGATCATTGCGCTCATCCTAGTTATTTTGAAAATCGAATACCGCTTAAGCCGGCGCTAGGGGGCGTAAGCAGCCTCGCAATCTACAGTGTTGCATATGAAGAGACTCAATAAATCGAGTCTCCGATTTTCATGATTTTGTGCGTTCTATGTTTCCAAAGGCAATCCTTTTTGACTTTTAATTTACCTCCTTTTGAGAAAGCATTAATACTTGGAAATATGTCCATTCCACTTATATGCAAATCTCGAGTCTACAAAAGCCCCACTGGACCTCGATATACCCTATTTAACCTAAACACTGTAACTTCTTACCATACTTTAGCTAGACCTTGAACAAAAAAAAATGTGAAGAATTTTAGTTGCGGTCATGGTACCTAAAACAAGGGTAAGAGAAAAGTCCAGGGAGTGCCACAATCACAAACCGCAGCCCTTCCCAGACATCAAGAGGAAGAGGAAAACAAAAAATCCAAACAAGCACAAATCGAACAAACGTACGAAAAGCATTAAGATTAGCTCTCTCTTCCCCAAGCGAGGTAATCGCAATGCTAAAAGGACTGAAAAACACAAGAACAAAATGACACAAGGTAAGACATAAAACAAATCGCCTCGTTGAATAAATCACAAAGCAATAAAGAGTAAGACTAACACCGGGACCACCACCTTAGAACTGTCAGTAGAGTAAACCACTGGGGGGTTTAAAGCACTTTTACAGCTAGCCAACTTCACCCTGGGTCCCGATGCTACTCTTAATACAGAAATACATAAAAAATCGGTTCGCATAAAGGCTCCCAACTCAGTCAATGCATCAAAGCGAAAACATAAAAATCAAATTAATCACTATAATAAACAAAGACGGGTACTCATGGCTAATTCTACTGTATGCCATAGTAAATGAAAACCAATAGTTGAACCACGGCAGGCCAATGCAAAGACATATCGTCAAGCCCCAACCCACTGGGTAAAGGTTTACGAAGAGGCCGTCATTGAGTCTGAGGCCCGAATCGTCGTAGTGCAATTAAAGAGTGAAGCAGAGCCGTCAACAATGCAATGATTGGGTTGACAACTAGGCATGCAGTCTGCCGCATAATATCCAGGCTATAGCCAATTTTTTTATTATGGTTAATAAGTTTTCTGAATTGCTCCGAAAAGTTAGATTTACCTACAATTTTTCTAAATCTGTACACTAAGTCACCGTAAAGTTCTGGTTCCGATATACCTTGTTGCAGAAGTGTTTTCAGACTGACGCTATAATATTCTACCAAGGCATTGTGTCTGCAATAAAAATTCGAAAACGCCTTACGAAGTTTAAAATAACGATAGCCCTGCCTAAGACGTTTGGCGGTAAGGGCTTTATTACGGTAGTTAAATTCATTAAGATTTGAAGAAGCTCTGGCGAATCTAATAAGTAAAGATATGTATACCACATATGAGGTACGCCGGGGGACATCGCCATTCAGAAAAGGGAAATTGACTATATCAAAATCAAAATCTTCCCGTTTATCATAAATTTTGGTGGAAATTGTACCATTCAATATACATATATTCAAATGCTAAAAACGTGCCTCGGTATCGGAAGACTTTGCTCTATTTAATTGGAGTTCTATAGGGTATATGCGGTCCACCATTTGGTCAAAGTAAATATTGTCAATATTTAATAAATCATCAAGGTATCTCGAAGTTGAATTGAAAGCCTCAATAATGTCAGCCTGATTTTCACGTGAGAGAGACTTCATGAAATCTCTCTCATAAGAAAAAAGAAACAAATCTGCAACAAGAGGAGCACAATTAGTTCCCATCGGAATACCAATAGTTTGCCTATAAAGTTTAGTTCCAAATCTGATAAAAATATTATCCAAAAGATAAACAAGGGCATCACAGACTTTTTGACACGACCATAAATTGTGATTATTGTATACATCAGAAGTGGAAAAAGCACATTCTTGGTTGCAAGCATAATATTGGGTATTTTCCCGAATAAACGTTCGGTTAATTAAATCAATAAGTTTATCTTTTATAAGATGATGAGGTAACGTAGTATACAGTGTAGAAAAAAATCATATGTAGACAATTTAAAAGCCTGAAAGTTTTTAGATTTAAATTTATTGAGAACATCATTGGAATTTTTAATTGACCAAAAATAGTTAATTACGTCCCTTTCGTAAACAGTATCATAGTATCTAATCCAATGTTTTTTAACAGCAGTAAGGCATGATGTTAGCAGTTTGGACAAAACAATAGTCGTACAGGAACTAGAATTAGCAATGGAACGTGCTTTATAAGGTCGTTTATGAAGTTTCGGTAACCAATATAACGTAGGAAGTCTGCCTTGCTTTTCTTTAATACTCACTGCAAACTTAGCAGTAATATCGATAGAATGGGTATTAACAATCGACCTCTCGTCAGTAGAAATCCGTTCATATGTTTTGGTACTACCAAGTTCTTGTATTAGAGTATTGATATAATAAAGTCGTCACACAACAACAACATTATTAGCAGCTTTATCAGCTGGAGCCAAAACATACTTCCTATGGAATTCTTGGATACCTTGTTTCAAATATCGAAAAAGATAATTAGGCTTAGGAGGGAGAAGATCAAGGTTATTAGCGTAAAATAATACACGTTCATCATTGATCTTAAAATCTTTAATTTCCAGTTATTTAAAGCATTAGACTCAACATGCTCTCGTTTACAACAACGCGTACAATAATCATTTAAAGCACTGGCAATTGTTTCCCGACATTTATTGAAATCAATGTGGGCTGGGAATCTATATTTAGGTCCTTTTGAAATAACTGAACGGATTTGTGAATCAGTTATAATCTTCAAGTTACCAGTGACAATATGACCCGCTGATCGATAACAAAATTTAGAATCTTTACAATCTCAAGAATCAAGGGAACTAGTTTCAATATCAAGACCAGAAACTAATTTATTGAAATTAAGTATAGTATTACGGATAGGTTTGTAATATTTATAACAAATAATAGGAGATTCCGTGTTTTCGAAATATGAAGGTATAGCCGATATAACATTAGTATCTCGAAATATGCTAGGTAAATATATGAATTCAATACCTTTATTAATGAATGGAATTTTGATGAAGTGTCTAATGTGGTTAATTTCAGAATCAATGTAAGGACGAAGAGCATGTTGAGTATAACATCTAGTAAGGAGAGTCCAAACTCATAAATCCATAAACGAATGACGAATCACAATGTTCAGACCAACAGACATGGACCCCAGAATAAAGGGTGTAATCAGGCGTCCGCGGATAGTAAGCATTACTTGGTAAGCAAGCTTCGCCCACCATGCCCATAGGCCTGAACAAAGGAAATATCGGTAGAAGCGTATGTCCGGGATTTGGGAAGTCTCCTTATGGCGCGCCACTGGCAAAAACATCAGAAACAATTCTGGAAACTGCCACATTGTAGGGATTGACCAGATCATGATGTCTCACACAATCAGAAATAACACAATCAGGAAGTAAATCCCTCTAAAGGCACCAAATAAATAAGATCTGAGGAAGAAACAAGGACAACACAAAAGTCAAATTTGAAACCACAGATGCACAAACAAAGAAGAACTGCAACATACGAACCGCCTTCGGACGGAACACTACTAGGGCTAAAACCAGTTTTACTTGCTCTCTTTTACTAAACGATCAAGTTTCTTTTACTACAAGATCTTGTGTCCAAATGCTTGATTGGTGGCAAACGATTCATAACTGCGTCTGATGTCGGTCCTCATGCCTGTCTGCCCGAATACGTAGACTGCTAATGCTTTTTAAAGTTAAAAAAAACTGTGCAATAATCACAGCCTGCTCTGCGATGCATGCAGAGCAGGCTGTGATTATTGCACAGTTTCTTTTAATTACGCTGAGTTCTTTTGTTACTGCCTGTCAATTTTCTACTTACAAGTACGATATTGCATAATACTGAAAATCCCGATTATCTTTAGAAAAAGGAAGATATTCTCGAGCTTTTGCAAAATCTGTACTAACTATTGACTGAAAGAATACGACAAAGCGCAAACGGGTATACGACGTTAGACGTCTAGGGAGACCTTGGTCGATTGTTTTCGTTGAGCAGTACTTAATGTATTTTAATGATGTATTCGGTGGTTTTCAGTGCAGATTCCAAAATGTCTAGGTTGCATATCAAGACTGAGAAGCAGAAGATAGTTGTTGGGCACAGCTCGATTCGAGTAAGCAAACATTACCTGGTTTTTGTCTGGAGTGCAGAGCAGACTATGCTGGATTGTGCAGTCTGGTCGGAATCTCTCCACAATGTGTGCAGAGTTTTGTTAATGTTGGGAGCACTGAGCAGACTGCGCTGATAGTAGTGTAGTCTGATCAGGGTCTCCCCGCTGTAGGCGCTGGTTGTTGTTTTGGTAGAAATAGGAACAGCGCAGAGTTGAACTTGCTGAGTATAAATGTGCAAATGGCAGTACCATAAGGGATCGCGCCGGTTAAGTGTTAATTAACGGAGCGCGTACAGACACACGCACGTACATATATACATGCACACACCCTAACACATATGTACGTATGTAATTGAATGATGGACGAATGCAAGTGTGTGCACACACTCGTGTGCGCATGCGTGTAATTATACAGACATACAGACGCACCTGCTCATGCCGTTTATTATATAATACATTGTATGATTTCGCGCATAGGGAAAGATTGTTAAATTTAAACTTTTAAGGTGTAAGGTAATTGTGCGTAAAAAGAGTTCTCTCCCTTGGACTGAACCAGACCTTACTGAAATTTTGTTTATATTTAAATGGGATATATCTCTCATTTGTGCGGTGTAGGCAGCAGAGCTCAGAAATTCATGTTTTTGAAGAAATGAAACTTGCGTTTGACTTTTGATTTCAAGCAACGGTGTCGACAGTCAATGGATTGGTTACTGCCGGCGGCGGTGGACTCACGCCGAAGTCAGAGGTAGATTAATCATGACGTCAATGACACGACCGCGGCGTAAATGATGCGTAAATGATGCCACTCACTCTATTTGGTGACGTACGTCGTCATTGTAGATTAATAGTTTAGAGTCGCAAAGTAGCAAACTTCATCTAGTGTTATTATAGAATGTATAGTTAGAGTGTGTTTGTTCATTCGTTATAGGTATATGCCTTCTCCTTCCCATGGCAGAGCTGAGAGTAAATGCCGCTGGGAATATTAAGCCCTCTTTCCCCGAGCAGAGCTGAATTATAAGATCAACCGAAACAAAAACCCGACATGATGAAACAGCCTTCTAGAATGCTCTGTTAAGACAGGTGGAGGCTTTCATCGCGGCGCGCGAGAGAGAAACACATTATAGTTTATAAGTTATTCTACGTTAGGAAGGGCATTTGCTTCACATCGACACGACAGCGTTCCCTGCACTTGGTTGGGAATTGTGCTTGTTGACAATAATTTGATTAGTCAAGCCAGATTATTCGAATAATAAGCCAACATAGATTTCGATCGTGTTGTGAATAGAAGAGAATAGCACTTTTTTTTTTTTGTGTGTTTTTTTTGTTTTTGTTTTTTTGTTTGTTTGTTTTTTTGTTTGTTTTGTTTTTACATCTAAGGTAGTCCAGGTATAAACATGCAGCGTTTTTTGGTGCTTTGAACGATCGAACTCACACACTGCACATGAATTTAGTATATTAATTAATGGACTTGTAGGTCATTTGAAGGATGTGTTTAGCATAATTACTCATTTTTGATGCCAAATAATATCGTCAGACTAAAATGTGCGAATGTATCCAAATAACTTAAATAAAGAAAGAATACAAAAACAACACTTGCGAATGCAAAGATGTTTAGTTGCTGTTTCATCTTTAAAATCACAAACGGATAAGTGAGCAGTGATAATGAAACATCAACAAGTTCTAAAATAAATAAATAAATAAATAAATAAATAAATAAATCAGTCAATCAATCAATAACATTTTTGATAAACAAAAACAAGACAATGAACATTTAATACAAATCTATGATTTCATATTTTTTTTTTTTCAAAGCCGGCATCTGAAAAAAAAAGGATATACCGGCCTTATCAAAGTACCAAGTATTAGCTTTCGCAAAAAAAGCTTGGTCTACGCATAGCATACACTAAATTGTCAAACTGACTTTAAATACAGAATTGTTTAGATTTCTTAAAATGCAAATCTTGGCTAAATCGGCTAAATTCCATAGTGCAAAGGGTGAATTAGAGGGTTCTAAATTAGATCTCGTCCCGTTGGCCTCTACAAGAATGACCCTCACATAAATAATAATTATAGCTAATTTCACTTCGCTTTATACGCTTACCTCATTAAAACAAGCAAGTGGAGTTAAGAGTATTACATGTTTGTCACGCTGTCTCAGGAATGCTATAAATAGCATTAAGCAGTAGCAATGCATCGAACCATTTTAAAAGAGAAATTGTTACGATTAATGTATACCCCATAACCTTTGATAAAGTGTTGCAATGGTAACCTTTTAGAATGTCTACATAAAAGTGGTATGCCGAAACAGTACTCCGGCTTGTCCCGGGTTTAATTATAATAGTTACACATAGTCCCGGGTTTTAGCTATAATAACGCTGAGCAGTCCATGGAAAATAGCATGGGACCAGTCCATGACCTTCATAAAATGCATCCGAAGCAATGTCGAACATTACGATTTACTACGCCCATGGGCATAGACAATAATATCAGGCAAATCACATAAGAATGGCGCACTTCTTTTCATGAACAATGAATACTACGAGATAGCTGGATATATTGATGCATAAATGGCCCAATAATCCCTGGCCTTAGATGCTGACGGTTGAGGAATGCCTGTGCAAACAGTGTCTGATAAGGGTCTACATTATTATTCAGTCACGCAGCAGTTGTCATATATAATGTGAGGTCAGTTGAAGTGTTAATCAAAGCTTATGTTAAAAAAAAAGGTAAGAGAAAAGTCCAGGGAGTGCCACAATCACAAACCGCAGGCCTTCCCAGACCCCAAGAGGAAGAGAAAACCGACAAATCTAAACAAGCACAAACCGAACAAACGTACGAAAAGCACTAAGATTAGCTCTCTCTTCCCAAAGCGAGGTAATCGCAATACTAAAAGGGACAAAATGACACACGGAAAGACGTACAACAAATCGCCTCGTAGAATAAACCACAAAGCAACAAAAAATAAGACTAACACCAGGACCATCGCCTTAGAACGGTCGGTAGAGCAAACCACCGGGGGGTTTAAAACACTTTTACAGCTAGCTAACTTCACCCTGGGTCCCGATGCTACTCTTAACACAGAAATACATAAAAATTCGGTTTGCATATAGGCTCCCAACTCAGTCAATGCATCAAAGCGAAAACATAAAAATCAAATTAATCACTATAATAAAAAGACAAGTACTCATGGCTAATTCTAATGTATGCCAGAGTAAATGAAAACCAAAAGTTGAACCACGGCGGGCCAAGCCAAAGACATATCGTCAAGCCCCAACCCACTGGATAAAATTTTACGAAGAGGCCGTCATTGAGTCTGAGGCCCGAGCCGCCGTCGTGCAATTAAAGAGTGAAGCATAGCCATCAACAATGATTGGGTTGACAATTAGGCATGCAGTCTGCCGCATAATATCCAGGCTATAGCCAATTCTTTTATAACGGTTAATAAGTTTTCTGAATTGCTCCGAAAAGTTAGATTTACCTACAATTTTTCTAAATTTGTACATTAAGTCACCGTAAAATTCTGGTTCCGATATACCTTGTTGCAGAAGTGTTTTCAGACTGACGCTATATTTTTCTAACAAGGCACTGTGTCTGCGATAAAATTTTGAAAACGCCTTACGAAGTTTAAAATAACGATAGCCCTGCCTAAGAAGTTTGGCAGTAAGGGCTTTATTACGGTAGTTAAAGTCATTAAGATTTGAAGAAGCTCTGGCGAATCTTAAAAAAAATCTTTAAACGAATCCCGGTGTTAGTCTTACTCTTTGTTGCTTTGTGGTTTATTCTACGAGGCGATTTGTTGTATGTCTTTCCGTGTGTCATTTTGTTCTTGTGTTTTTCAGTCCTTTTAGTATTGCGATTACCTCGCTTGGGGAAGAGAGAGCTAATCTTAGTGCTTTTTGTACGTTTGTTCGATTTGTGCTTGTTTGGATTTGTCGGTTTTCTCTTCCTCTTGGGGTCTGGGAAGGGCTGCGGTTTGTGATTGTGGCACTCCCTGGACTTTTCTCTTACCTTTTTTTTTACCCATCAAAAGTAGCATTCAGGAAGCCTTCCCAAGGCACCGAAAGAAGCAGATATGAAGAACAAATAAATGGAAGTATACAACAGCTTAGTAACAATAAGTGACATAAAAACAACACAGCAGTGCAAAACAGGAATCGCCTTGGAACGAATGGGGGATGGCGGGGGGAGAGGGTGGTGGCTTTAACTATTTGTACTCCATTGAAATCTCGCCCTGAACTCTGATATAGCTCAAACTTTTCAAAAATGTGTTTGGTAAGTATGACAAGGAATTAAGGTGACACAATAATTAAGGTAAATACAATGGATTCTGAATTTTAAGAAACGTTTTTTGATATTGTTATTACTACCAAAGAATAGGAGTGAAGATACCCAGGAAATGCTTCAAACATTAAGAACAGCCTCCTGAGGCACCAAAGAAGGAGAAATGAGGAACAAATAATGATAAAACAAACGCCACATACGAAACCATAGACTCACAAAAAAGAAGAACTGCAACTGAAGAGCCGCCTTGAAACAGACAGTAGGAAAACTACTGGGGCAGTGGGGTGTGTGTGTATTTGGCACGGGCAGGGGTGGGGGCGGTGAACATAATTCAAGACGTATTACCTTATAAGTAAATTTATGTGCTTTGTATACAATGTTTTTAAGCAGTCAGAAGTTTGTAGTATGAACGCTGATCCTGGCCGAGCCAGTAGTCATAGATTGACAGTCGTAGATCATGAAAGAGAACATTGTTACCATAAGTCACAGTTGATCAGACAAGGTTACATTTATACCTATATATACCTGTTAACAAATATGCTTTCATGAGCAAATTGCTTCATATTTGCAAACTGCACCACCCCCCCCCCCACCCCACTCCCCCACCCTAACGTTTTTTTGTTTTATTTATGAGGCTCGCTTCTGGCGTTTGCTCATATTTAGGCTATAAGACATTTTGTCAAAATAAAGTGGCCTCGGAGGTTTTATACACATAATGGCTTTACTCTTACAGCCCTGTAGACCAGGACAAATACTTTTGCAAACAGAATAGATCGAGATAAGACGGCTCATAATGAGCCTTCAGATCTGGATCTACACTGTTTTGGATTTTGTTCTTGATTTACAACTGTCACCCTTTTTGCAGCAATGGGTATGAAATGCAGAGATGGAAGAATCTATTTCCGAAACTCAAGGTTGAAAGGCTAACCTTCGTTGTGATTATGTCTCATTTGTGATAAGTAACATGTAAAAATTTCCCGCAATTTATAAATATGTCTGGTCTAAAGAATGTTTCGAATGCACTGCTCAGATATAATGTTATGGATTGCTTTCCGGGGAACAATAATTTTTGGAATCTTTGTATTGCAAATGTGCGGCTTTCAAATTGGATTCCTTTGAAAATCAAGATATGGATTTGTTAATGAGAAATATGAACACATTTATCACCTCGCGGTATGAATAGGCAGTGTCTGTGAGAAATGGCAGTAGATAAATTGCATTAGGCAGATATTTCAAGCGAGGTTGTTTGAACGTTTTATTATACAAGTTCGGCTCTTACGTCAGCGCCTTTCAATGTTGTTTCCCTATGTATGGATTTTACATGATGTGCACTGTGACATAGAAATATTTATGAAACATCTGTAGGCAAAAAAAAAGATGAAATTTTCCAATACTTTCCTCAGATATACTTGGTTGATACTGACACATTAATGATATATAAAGTTCAAATGCATGTCTCCTTATAACAGATATACAGTTTGCATCTATTTTATAGTAGATTCTACATTACGAAAACACGCCTATTCAAATATATAGAAAATTTCACCTCCAAAAAACTGAAAATTTTCAGATAAAAAGCTCTGATATTTTTCGTATTTCTGCTCAAAACATAGATTGTTGGTACTCGTTAGAACCGCCTCGGCGAGGCGGTTCTAACGAGTACCCACAATCTATGTTTTATGCAGTAATAAGAAAAATAATTTATATCCCTGTAAACCCCAGTTTTTCTGTATAAAAGTGGGGTTCAAGGGGGTCAAAATTATATGGGCATGTTTTCGTGATGAGTTTAAAGCTCCATATTCCTGAAAATAGACATTGTTTTATCCAAAAATATTTTGATAAATTGATATATAGTATTAATACGATCATAAAATGTGGCATCTGACAGCCTATAAAATTCAGTTAGTCTCTCGTTTGTGAACTGGATCAAAAACGAAATGATTTTTTATCGTATCTCTGAATTAATGTTGGCAAAATTAATTAAGAGATACGATAACAAATTATTTTATTTGTTTATCCAGTTCAGGAAACAGAGACTAACTGAAAGTTTAAGGGCTGTCAGGTGCCAGATTTTATGATTGTATTAATATTTGTTTAAAACTTTCTTCGATAATAAAATATCTATTTTTTAAGGGGTATGGAGCCTTTAATACAACCGCCAGTTAAAGTATTTCTATCAGCGTATTTGTATAGCGTAACAGCAATACCTTTAAGGCAGCATAACCTTATCTTTGCACATTACGAAAACACTCCTATTCTAATATATTGTAAAATTCACCTCTAAAAACTGAAAATTTTCATATGAAAAACTCCGATATTTTTCATATTTCTGCTCAAAACATAGTTTGTAGGTACTCGTTAGAACCGCCTCGGCGAGGCGGTTCTAACGAGTACCCACAATCTATGTTTTCGAGCAGAAATAAGAAAAATATTGTATACCCCTGCAAACCCCATTTTTACTATATAAAAGTGGGGTTTAAGGGGGTTAAAATTATATAGGCATGTTTTCGTGATGAATACCAACGTTTTGTGTATTTTGTGACCGCGGTTTTTCGGGAACAACTGCTATACGATTTTTGTAGGGATGATCAATGCTTTCAACTAGTATGGGCTCAGTAATATATATATATATATTTAAGGAGAACTGGTTTAACATCACGAAAACATGCCTATATAATTTTGACCCCCTTAAACCCCACTTTTATATAGTAAAACTGGGGTTCACAGGGGTATACATTATTTTTCTTAATTCTGCTCAAAACATAGATTGTGTGTACTCGAGAACCCACAATCTATGTTTTGTGCAGAAATATGAAAAATATCAGAATTTTTTATCTGAAATTTTTCATTTTTTGGTAGCAAAATATTCAATATTGTTGTATAGGCGTGTTTTCGTAATGGACATATTTTAGGGAATTGCCGAACCTACCAATGGCACCAAGAGTAAGATTAAGCGATCCAAGATATACAGTACACAAGATACAAGCCACAGAAAAGCAAAGAACGCTTACAGCTCCCTCTTCCCCAACAAGGGAATCACAATGCTAGACAGGGCCCATTAAACACAAAAATAGGACAACGAACAGAACAGAACATGAAACAAGCTCCATAGCGAGTAGCCACAAGGTCAGGTAAGATTAAACAACACCAGAACCAACGCCTTCGAACGATCAGTTGTAAACTCTATAGTGTGTGTTTTTTTTTTTGTGTGTGTTTGAAAAGGGGATGGGAGTTAACATGATCTTTGCTGGCACCAAATGATCACCATACATTCTAATGTTGCATTAGTAATAATAATAATAATAATAATAATAAAACACTCGGCTGGCATAGAGACAAATAAAGAAAACACACAGAAACAACAGAAACGAAAGTGGAAAGCTATTGAAGAGAGACAACCGTAATGCTAGCATCGAGACAAGAAAAAACAAAACGCATGGAAGCAAAACAGAAAGGAAATTCATAAAAAGAAAGATCAAAACAAGAACCACCGCCTTAGAACGGACAGAATTACACTACCTCGGGTTATAAATTAGTTTTACTGGTATCAAATCTTCACCCTAGATTTAAATGTTGTAAAAACAAAACACAAAATTATTATTTGGTTTGTATAGAGAATTCCTAATTGAATCAATGAAACATAACAGACAAAAATAAACCATGTAAATTAAATTAAATCCCTCTGAAGCAAACGATAATGAAAAATATAGTTAAAGACACCCAGGGAATGACACAATCACGAAGTACAATCCGTCTAAAAGAAGAAGAGATGAGGAACAAACAATAACAAAACAAACGCCTCATCTGAAACCACAATCGAATAAAGAAGACCTGCAACAGAGGAACTGCCTTGGAACTGTCTACAGGGGAGCTTAAAGCAGTTTTAATCGCCTGAAACCTCGCACTTGATTCGGATGGGGCACCAAATTACAAATATATGTTCGGTCCGAACTAAAAACAGTTAATGTGTCAATATATATGAAAAAGGTTGCCTTTGAAAACAAAGAACACACAAAAGAACGAAAATCGGAGACTCGGTTTTATCATCACGAAAACATACCTATATAATTTTGACCCCCTTAAACCCCACTTTTATATAGTAAAACTGGGGTTTACAGGGGTATACATTATTTTTCTTATTTCTGCTCAAAAACATAGATTGTGGGTACTCGTTAGAACCGCCTCGATGAGGCGGTTCGACGAGTACCCACAATCTATGTTTTGCGCAGAAACATGAAAAATATCAGAGTTTTTATCTGAAAATTTTCATTTTTTGGTGGTAAAATTTTTCGGTATATTTGAATAGGCGTGTTTTCGTAATGTTAAGTCTCTTCATATGCAGCAGTGTAGTTTGCGAGTCTGATACGGCTCCTAGTACCGGCTTCAGCGATATTCGATTTTCAAAGTCTACAGGATGGGCTAAAAAATCTCAGAGGAAATTGAAATATAAGCTACACTATAGTGAAGTACGGGGAGGCCGTTTTCGGCAGGTACACTGCACTTAGCACCAACCCTGATGTAATAAAGTAAGATAAAGATCCAAAGGTTTATTTTGGAAACAAAATACTCGAAAAAAGAACGAAAATCGTAGACTCTGTTATATTGCGTATCTTCATATGCAGAATTTAATGTAGTTTGCGATTCTGCATACGCGCCCTAGCACAAGCTTAAGCGGCAAACGATTTTCTAAGTAACCAGAATGAGCCCAGTAATCCCAAAGGAAATAAAAAAATATATAATCTGCACTATGGTGAAGAACGAGGATACGTTTTACGGCCGTCACCAGTCGAGTTCCGTCTAAGCCTGTGCTAGATGGGTAGAGGGTGCATATCCAGCCTGGCACTCGTCTTTGCTGTCAACTGACACTCTGATATGGTTCTTATATGCATTCTTTATTTCCAAGAGGCGATTTGTTTTAAGTCTTGCCTTATGTTATTTTGTTCTTTGGCTTTTTCAGTCCTTTGAGCATAGCGATTACCTCGTTTGGGGAAGAGAGAGCTAATCTTAGTGTTTTTCGTATCTTTGTTCGATTTGCGCTTGTTTGGATTTGTCTGTTTCTTTTTCCTCTTGGTGTCTGGGAAGGGCTGCGGCGTGTGATTGTGGCACTCCCTGGACTTTTCTGTTACCTTTTCTTCATAGATTTTAACTTCACTAAATCTGGTGTTAAGTGCCATGTGGTGAACGTAAAATGTCTGCTCAGAAATCATCATAATGAAGTCCCATTTTTATTTTCCTTGCGATCACTGAGTCCTTTTCACTATGAAAAACGGATTCCTCTTTTGCTAGGAGAGAGAGAGAGAGATGGAGAGAGAGATAGAAAGAGTGAGAGAGAGAGAGAGGGGGGGGGGGGTGGCGTATGCAGCCCTGCAAGCTATATATCTGTCATAAATGTAAGAGAAGATACCCAGGAAATGCAATAAAAAAGCAGAGCCATTTTTAAAGCAGCAATCAAATGAGAAAACTAGAGTATAATTTTAGTTTTGTATTTGGATAGCCTCAAACGTTTGCTGTTGGAACAGTAACGATCTCGAGATTTAAAGACAAACAGAAACAAATGTTTATGATGTGTAAAGCATGAGGGCAAGATTAGAACAGCGGGGCACAGATCAGTCTGCTCATTCACACGGTCTGATCGCAGGCTTATATGTTCGTCGATATATTTTTGCAATATACATTGGTTCTGTAGGCAGGCGGCGAGGGCCTCGATGGGACTGCACGAAAACTACAAACAGGATCACAATGACCCCTACCACAGACTTTGATAGTCAGGCACATACCTTTGAAACAGATTGAGGAGGAACTCATCATTAAGTCTAACGACCGATTCTCCTTCGCGTTATTGAAAAAATAAAGCAAAGTTGTCAACCATAATTTGGTAAAACTATATATGCAGTTTGCTATACAATAGCGAGTGACATTTTTTAAATGTTTCTGAAAAATCAGATTTGCCAGCACTTTTTAGTATACACTAAGTCACCATAAAATGCAGGTTTCAACAAGCATTCTGCAATGTACAAACCAACATTCTACTTGGACATACATCCAGTATGACGGCGATAGTACTTCGAAAATGCTTTAAGCATTTTATGATACCACGACACAAAATGACCCTCAAGGGTTGACGTGTCGTTAAACCCCAACACAATCAATCAATTTTATGATACCGGTACACCAGATTCGGAGGTTTAGGAGATTTTTTTATATTCCGTCAGACTAAAGTCAGACATGATTAGATGCGTCAGAAGCACGGATTTTCTAAAAAAAAAATAAATACACTACAGGCTGCAGCACGATTGACATCGCCATTCAACAATTAACTGATAAACCGATAAACAAGACAAACAGGAAATGTCACAATCACGAAGCACAGCCTTCCCGAGGCACCAAAAGGATGAGAGACAAGGAACAAACAATGACAATATAAACGCCACACAAGAAACAATTGACGTTCAAACAAAGAAAGAAGAAAACAAAAGAGGAACGTTTATAACAACTAAATCTGTCGTCCCGTTTCTTAATAATTATATCAATACATATTGATAAATGTAAATGCAGCAACATCGTGTCAGTATCAATATAAGAGGTATTATGTTTCTATAACTGAACTTATTTTTGACACATTGTATCATACATTTTGAAAATAATCATTATTATTGCATAAAAAAGCAGTGTCGCAATTCATGCGCTGTTAATGCACGGCTACGCAACTTTCAAAATGATCGTACCAGGGCCACAGATTTGTTGTCGTTACGACATGTGTACTGCCCAGCCCTAGAACGAGCTTAGTCCGTCCGTGGAAATTACGTTCGCGAGACATTTGTGAAAAGGCGAAACAAAATAGTGCAAAAAATAACGCGAAATGTAGCAAATATTTTCAGATTTTATGCAATAATAGCGATCGAACATGGTTTTTCAATGCATTAACATTCGCCAGGTCCCTTGGGAGGTGTTGAAAACCGCGGCTTTCGGCCTCGGTTTTCAACACCTCCCACGGGACCTGGTGAATGTTAATGCATGAAAAACTATGTTTGATCCCTATATCGATATTTAGTAAATCATCCAAATAAAACGACACTCCGATTTTCATTACTTTATGCCAGGTACCAGGACCGCAACTACTTTATGCATCCGTTGTTTTCAAGGATTACCTGATATCCTTAGGCTGGATACAGACCTGTTTACATAGCAAGTGATAAAGCTTCTATAATGTATGAGAAGGGTCTAATTCAAATTATACATTTACGTGAAAGACGTCAAAAGATTAAAAAATGTTCACTCACATAAAACTATTAACAAATCTGGAACAATTTTGTTTTTTATCTTATTTCCTATGAGATTTTTGAGCCCATTCCGTATACTTTTTCTTTCTTCTTTGTAATACATTATCATCTTAACAATGGTAGAGACAATGTCTCGAGCCAACGTCCCGGTAGAGATTTTCAGTTTCTAACACCCCTGCACGTGTTGTTCCTTATTTGTCTTTACATTTCTAGTCATGCTTTATCTAAGGTATTTGAGCACAGGAATTTCGTCGCGCGATATGGACGGGAAACCAATCATATTTGCGAAAGTTTCGTCCCCTGGTAACTATGGACGCTAGCTTACAATATTGGCCGAAACATTCATATACATAATAAATTATATTAGGCCTATTTATTAAGACAGAAAATGATCTATGAGCATTGCAGTTCTTTGACTTTTTTACCTAAGGAGTTTCTCTACAGGTTATACCATTCAAACACATTCGTTTTACTTCTTGTTTCCATCGTGTATTTGTTGACACGTTCGAAATAAAAAGTAAGTCGGTTAACATTCGTATTTGCTTTTTTATATCTGTCCTTCTTAAGTCCATCGCGGCACTCAAATTTCATACGTTTTGCAATTCTTTCATGAACACAGGATTCAAGTCTTTATATTAATACATCGTTTATTTATATTTTACATCGTCAGCTGATTCGCATAAGTTATCCGCCATTTTGAATATTCGTCATCGAACCTTGTAACTACGTAACCGCGTGACGTAATGCTTAAGAGGTATTGTCAACTACCAAAGGGGAAGTCAGGTTATAAGAATAATAATGAAAATCAATGAAAAAAAAAATCATTTATGCAAAATTCGCTCAATGAGGGGTGTTAGAAAAGAAATAAATTATTCCGAACCGTGCTCAAATGCCCAAGATAAAGCACAGTTGAGTTTGGGTTGTATCCATTTGAGCACTCGCTCGCTGCGCTCGCTCGTGCTCAAATGGGTACAACCCAAACTCAACTGTGCTTTATCTTAGGCATTTGAGCACGGTTCGGAATTATTTATTTCTTAAATCAATGTCACCAATAGGAAACGTAAACAAACTACGGCAGTCAGCACACATTAGTACTCTTCCTCTATAACAGTACATGTACAAGTTCTTCTTTGTGCGTCTGCGGTTTTATAAGTGACATTTGTTTACCTTACGAAAACACGCCCACACAAATATATTGAAAATTTCACAACCAAAAACTAAAAGTTTTCAGATAAAAAATCTGACATTTTTTGTAATATTTCTGCTCAAAACATGGATTGTGAGTACTCGTTATAAAAGTGGGGTTTTAAGGGGGTCAAAATTATATAGGCATGTTTTCATGATGGTTCTTATTTGTCCCTCCTCTCTCCTTCTATGATGTCTCGGGAGGACTGTGCTTCGTCATTGTGGCATTTCCTGGGTCTCTTCTACCGACTGAGAAACTTCCAAGAACAATTTGTGGCTTATACCATCGACCCCATTGCTTTGTTTGGATTCTAAATGTTTATTTTATATTCACGTATAGATTCTAAGTAACTTATTGAAGAAAGTGTATTCACTGTAAATCTCTGAAAAGTGGTAACTGGATAGTTTCAACATTTACATTGGAAATAGAAACAAAGAACTTATTCAATTAACCTTTTTTTCCTTCTTTGCTAACAATGAACCCCAGCTTGTTTGTCAGCGCAGTCTGGTCAGAACATTCTCTGCTGTTCAGTTACAGATATCTGCTTTCTATAGAATAGACTGCCATTGTGCAGACCAATCTACGATTCTTCACCTATGCGGCTAATGCTATTTTCTTCTGGTACGTTTAATTTCTCTGTGCAACCCATTTATCCTAAATGTTCGTAAATCTTACCTACTTACCATATTTAACCTAAAAATTGAACAAGCTGATAAGACTACTTGGTTATGTGTCTAAAATGTCGTAATTGAATGTCACACAGAGTAGACCTAAATCAAACTTCTTCTGAGTAGCAATTTGGTATGGGTCTATACTGTTTATTCAAGCCTGTATTGCCGAGTATTTATGGTAAATACGCTACCAGTGTGCCTAACGCGTACTTTCTACGTTTGTCGTGGGATTGATGGCCTGATGGAAATCTATTACGGTTTCATTTAAGCTGATGACTGTATCAGAATGAATGAAGTTCATCAACAACATTACTACGGTCATGAGATTATCTTTTTGATGACATGGCACTGTGAAAAGCTCAGTAATATGTTAGCCGACAATATTCTATTATGCAGCTAGACAGCAATGCGTAAAGTATGAACAGACCCCTCTGGACATTAAATTTCAACAAAATAGTAAATTACTTTTTTTTCTGTTGAAATGTTGTCATATTTAAATTTGACACCCAAGTTCGTTTTCCCTCTCAGATTAAATGTCTGTGTTACAAGTATGATCTTGTGAAATTTTAATAAAACTTTTACGCATGTCTGAAATGTGTCCAATTCCAATCATCCCGTGATAGATGAGTCAATTATCTCGACACGGAAGGTTATTCTGGGGACAATAAAAGTTAAAAATCTTTTATAGAGAATTCTATAGCATTTAATTTGGGTACGATCGAGTGGGTTTTAGAAATGGAAACCATGAATGACTTTTTCATTCCACGTTCCGAAGTTTGTCTTTCAAAAATAAGATTTTGGACCAAACGGGACCGTACGGAATTGACTGTTTAATTAAATGGGCCTCTTCTAGCAAAAAAGTACCTTCGAGCATGCGCACAATGTACACAGTTAGATCATCCTGCGCATGCGCAAAGTATTATCCGGGCCTTTGCTCTCCATTTATTTGTTCTGAAGTATCTGATTATTCTATTAGAGAACAGGGAAGGTGCTGATCAGACTGTCCGGATACGCAGGCTGACCTGGGCCATCGCGGTCCGCATATGTCCGACGACAGCTTTTTGAATGAAGCGGCCCCAACGATATTCGTTCGACGCAAGAAAATACTAAACTGCGGTCAACGAAGGCCCTTGACCTGCCTGCGCAAAAGCGCAGGCAGGTCAAGGGCCTTCGTTGTCCGCTTACAGAACAGATAAATTTGTAGGTCTACAAATGTGAATGTCGACGGAGCAGGTCCTAATCAGAATCTGCGGCTGGGCAAGCAGACCTGGGCCTTTGTTGGTTGCATATGGTAGAGGTGACATTTATTGTGTCGCGCATCATATGCTCTATTGTGAGAAAACCAGTGACTTCACCTATGTGCGAGGAGCGTAAATCCGGGTCAATCTGTGCATTAATTTAAACAACGCCATCTGAAAATGCTTCTTCAGGGTACTTGCTAACCGTGAAGGCACATATTGACCTGAACATGCGCACTCTTTGATATGGTCCTGTTGCACTGGACAAGTTACTTACTTGAGTTTGTTATGTGTTTTGTTATTTTCAAATATTTGTTGTGATATCAAATTATTTTCAACTCATTAAGCAAATTAATTAAGGTTAAAAGTGAATATACTTTCCACATTTGACATCTGTCTATATCTAAGTTCATAAAGTGTGGCTTTTTGCGGTGTGCAAGTTGGTAGAACTTGTGGCCCGACCCCATTGCCATGAAATGATGCAATAAAATATGTTTATACTGTGCAAGTATATGCCTTGAAGTGCTACAAGCGAAGCTCTAAATTTATTTCGCATATGAAAAAATTATTTAGGGCTTTTTCAATGCCATATAAGCGATATACACCATATTCAACGACTTTTTTTTGTCCATAAGCGGACCCGAAGGCCAAACGTAGTCGCTGATCAATGTATGTGTCAACACTTTTTACTCGGACCAATCTGTCCCAATACAATACTAAAGGTAAGTAATAAGTATATTGTGATCTTATTTTTCATTGGATATTGTCTCCAGAATTATGCCCGACATATTGAAGCAATTCTCTATGACAAGTTCTGTTTATAGCTTTTGCTGTTAGTTGTATCCAGTTATCGCACTGATATGGTGTCAGTGTATATGTGGGAACTTGTACACCTTTTAAGCTGATACTAAATTTGGCCATTCGAATGATGTGTTTGACTTTTTTGATACTACCTAGTTTACATGCATAACGATGTTTAACTGATTTCATGGTATTTTGTACCAGAAGGACTGATTGTACCGGGCCGCGACAAACAGTGATTGCCAGACAAATTTAGATCCATTTGGCACTGAGCGTAATTTGCGATAAAATACAACTATTTATCTTAATTTCCAGGTGAGTGTTATTATACTCACCAAACGAAACTACCAAGAAAAAAAAAAAAAAAGAAACAAAGTTGTTATAACGCCATGTTTGTAAAACCGATGTGGTGTATAAACATAAATTAACTCAACACTTCAGCGTATATTTCGAATTGTTTACGTATTCTTCAGTATAGAGTTTACTTGGAAGATATTGTAGATATTGTGTGGACTATAGGTCAAGGTGACAGCAAAAAAAAAAAAAAAAAAAAAAAAAAAAAAGTATTACGAACTTTCTTTTCTTTGCAGTTCAACACAGTTGCGTTTTTTTTTTTGTTGGACAGTATATATTGGCGGCCGAGTCTTTTATCGGTGTAGCAAACAAATCAGTTCATCAATAATATTATTTGATATGGTTCGCTTTGTTAACCATGGTGATCCGGAACACAGATCGTAACAACTTCCCTACGTTTGAGTATATTAATATTTAAGTACACTAGATACATTTGGTACACTTTGTGTCATTTCCGCCAATGCCGATAACTTTTGTTACTTCCTGTTTGCTTTATTATTTGCCGAACCCCTTCCTTTGTGTCATTTCCGCCAAGGCCGATAACTTTTGTTACTTCTTGTTTGCTTTATTGTTTGCCGAACCCTTCTGAAAAGACGTCTATTCTAAGAGGAAAGAATCTGCTCCCAATGGGAGCAAATTCTTTCCTCTTAGAGTAGACCTTTTGCAGAAAGGAGTAAACGCATATTTTGACATAGTTACCTGTCCTGCAAGTGTATCAGTCCCCTTTAACACAATTCCTAGTGTTTTTTTTTTTTTTTTTTTTTTTTTTTTTTTTTGTGGTGTTGTTTTTTTTGTCCTTTGAGTGTTTTAATTCCGAAAGTAATTTGCGTGTTTTGTAAGTCAGTTTCTTCAGCCTTATCACCAGTGCGATCCAGTCTGGCTTTTAAATCTTACGATAATTGAAAAATAAACTTCATGGCTGTGCGAACTGTTTGCAAAACATACGTTTCAAGTCTACAAGCTTTAAGATCTTAACACTGTCTGATACAAGCGTTGTTAGCCGATGTTATCGTGCTATGGGTTAAGAAAAACGACATCAGTTAGTCGAGCTAGGAGTTCACAATTTAATTAGGTACTCAATGTCTTTTTTCCTTTAGTTTATTTGAATGTGAAACTGTTCTGATTTGCTTACATGGCAAAACGGATTCCGTACAACTTTCTACTACATTGTTGTGAATAAGGCTCATCAATCGAATCTGAGCCTTTTAGCAAGTGCGGACAGGAAAGACACACATGAGCCTGGGAATCTTCGCCGTCCGTTTTGACATTCATTGTATATTGCAGAATAAAACAACCATCACGAAAACATACCTATATCATTTTGACCCCCTTAAAACCCACTTTTATATTGTAAAACTGGGGTTTACAGGGGTATACATTATTTTTCTTATTTCTGCTCAAAAACATAGATTGTGGGTACTCGTTAGAACCGGCGGGGCGGTTCTAACGAGTACCCACAATCTATGTTTTGAGCAGAAATATGAAAAATATCAGAATTTTTATCTGAAAACTTTCAGTTTTTGGTGGTAAAATTTACAATATATTTGAATAGGCGTGTTTTCATAATGCGAGACGTAGAGGTCAGATGAGGTTGTGCGAATGAGCAGGATGATCTCAGTTTGCACGTGTTGTATATGCTCATCGGGCGACCTGACAGAATATTATACCATATTTCAAGAACTATTTTTGATATTACCCAATAAAGGGGGTTGGGGTACAGATATCATAACTGAAGTACTGATATAAAATTGACCGTATACTCTTTCCCATGTTAAATTTCTAAAATTATCTAAGACGAAATTGATCTTTTGATTTGAAAGCAGTTTCTTAGATTTTCCAGTCTTTGTTGTGTATTTGATGTCACTTATGGGTGCTTCCTGCGATAAACATCTACCTGATGCCAGTGCCTGTCTTGCTTTGAGGGTTGGATATGGATATGGATTCATGATGTTGCTTGCTTTCTTTTTTTTTTTTTTTTTTTTTGTTTTTGTTTCATCTCATGTGCAACTTGATGTATGATGCTGTGTTCGCAGATTCTGACATTTAGTGCGTGCTCGGTAGGGGATGTTCAGTATTTGCTAACATCTGCAGTTCAACCAATACATTTAAACTTCGGGTGCTTGCCTCTGACGAAGATAAAGTCAGAAATGTACACATCTGGGAAACTAAATCTGGTATGGTTACGTTTATTGTATTCTGTGCCGCTTTAACTTTCATATTAGCTACTATATAAAATTGCTTTCGTTTATAGACTTCTAAAGCAGTTCGTTGGTTTCCCAACCAAAGTAAGGATTCTTTCAAGGAAAACAACATGTTGCCATATTAAAGGGGTCGTCATGCAGTGCAGATTATGGCAGTTTTCTCGCTATTCGCTCACATTTCTTTCGAAATTGTAGATTCTATATCAATACAAAACAGTGAAGAATCTGAAAATGGCTTCTGGTGCGCAGGCTTGTTGTCAGTTTTACTGTTGCCATACTGATGTCATGCTGGTTTTCTATCAGAACACTTCAAATGCGTATTGATTTATTCAAATTCTGTTTATCCAATTGCTTCGAGAGTGTCTCTCAAACAGCGAGCACTATCATCTTTGTTAGACATTAATGACAAAGAACACGCAACCGATGGATAAACCTTGTCTTATTGGAGCAATTTGCATAATCAGATTTCGATGTTTATCCACTTTGTTAGGAATTTGTTCGTTTCCTGACATCAATTCTGCTTTTAGAATTTAACGTTTCACTTCTGTCTAATTCGATTGTCTTCAATAAGGATGTTTTCCAGAAGGGTCGTGACATCTTTGCTCTGAACGCAATAGATCAAACCTTGTCGCAATAAATCAATAATAAAACAAATAATGCATAAAATACTAACACAGTTAAAAATAAAATAAAATAAAATAAAAACGGGCGAAAGTACCAACTGCTTCAAAAAGTTAATGAAGACGTTCAGGGCGTGCAATAATCACAAATCGTAGGCTATTCGGATACAGAGTGTGAGAAGAAACGAACAGGCACATCCAAAAATATTAGTGAAGGTACCCAACATGCAACTATCACGCACGACATCCGAGGCATCAAACGAAGGAGAGATGCGGAACAAATAAGGACAACACAAATGCCACATATGAAATCACAGACAGACAAAAAAGAACCGCAACCGAAAGCTTAAAATTAAATATGCTGACCATAAATAAAAACTGATACAATTTATTTTATTTATTTATTTATTTTTTTTTTCTTATTGTGCACAGAATATAGGATTTGACATTCCATTGAAATGTGAAATGTCATAAATTCTATAATACATATAGAAGATATTTACTCTTTTGCTGTGAATACCATAAATATTGTCATCGAGTGTAATGAAAATATCAGTATTTTCACGAGTGCGAAGCACGAGTGAAAATTTGAATGTTTTCATTACCCGAGATAAAAAATTTTTATGGTATTCACTGAAAAAGAGTAAATTTTCTTTTTATGTTTTTTGTTTACACGCCAATGCGCGTTTCTGACGTCATAAATAACGTCACCAAACAAAACAAGAACGTCATGGCGTCGACGCTCAGTGCTTAACATGTGAAACGCTGGAGAGACGACAAAAAAAAAAAAAAAAAAAAAAAAAAAAAAAAAAAAAATCGGCAAATCGAAATAATTTTGATACCAAAATGTTCCTTACGTTCTAACTAAGAAAATGCATACCAACACTTGATACTTTAGTTATGAAACAAAGAAGTTAGAGGTGTTCAAAAACCTGAAGTGGAGGTAAGATCCACATCTTAAACAATGAAGAAAATCGAAGTCGCCCAAAGCGAGGAGTGAAAATATAAATCGTATCAGTCACTATAGTGAAATGATACGATATCATTTCACTAGTGATTGATACCACTTTTATTTTCACCAAATATACATTGATTTCACCGCTAACAATAAAATAAAAGACAAAACTATGTAATTAATTTCCTACAGAGTGATAAAGCTTAAACTGTAAAATCAAGATATGTGATTTTCAATGAATCAATCATTTAAAGTTCTACATTTAAATAAATAAATAAATAATGTTGAATTGTAACTTCCTGCACTGGACACCCTTGTTTTTGTATACGTTGAATAATAATACATTATATATATAGACATTGGAGAGCGCACTGGAAATAGTATGTGGGCTTTGACCTGTGTATTTTCAAGTCGATGATTGATACACCAGTAAGAAAAATGAAAGAACCTGTAATTAACTTAGGGTACAATAATGGGTATAACTAATGAGTCCATTCTTCAGGTGTTTGCGGGAACGGAACCCTTCACCGATACCGACATTACCCTTAATATTCGGATAGCTGATATCCTTACCGTAATATTATCTAAAACTTTTATTTACTTTCCCGACGATGTACCAGAAAATTAATTTCTGAATGAAAACAGTACGTGTATATCCTGAAACAACTGTTCTATAAACAGCCATTTCATTTGCTTTTAGATTATTTGTTCAGACACCTCTGCCCATATATTTTGGACAATAATATTTAGCTGAGTCGGGCACTGGAAACCCAACGCCAGTTCTTATCAAGACTAACTTGTTCTCCCCTCACTATATTCTAAAATACCCCAAAGATATAGAAATATCTGTATAATGCTGAATAATGATTTAATTGAATTCACTTTTAATATTTCGGCCCTTGGCCTTCGTCAGAAAATTCAAATACACTATATAAGACTACATTATTGATGACGCCATTACTGTTCTCACGGAAATAAACAAACTGAACCGGACGTAACGTCAAACTGCAACGCTATAGCGCCAAACGTTATCAGCGTCAGCCGCGCCCCATGAAAAGCACATTTAGTCTAATAATGTGTAAGCTAGCAGCAAAAGCCATGACGAGACCGCGCGAACGCGCAGACCGGCCCGAACCCCGCCGACCGCAACAACAAAGAACCCGGCGAGAACGCACGGAGGCGCAGGCCCACCCGAAGCCCACTAAATGATTAAGCAAAGATACGGGATAGACCGCCCGCCCGCGCATCCCCACCCCTGCCACCGCAACCAGCAGGGCCTGGGCGGGATCATGCAGACGCACATCCCCACGGACGCTTACCAACCGCTATAGCAAAGAACCGGGCGAGACCGCGCGCCCGGGCGGCCCCGTCAAGACATCCGCCGCCGCCACAAGCGGGGCCTGGGTGACCCCCCTGCACCCGCCCCTCCCCAACCGAATACAACAACCGCAATAGCAAAGATCTAGGCGAGACCGCGCCCCGCGCGGCCCCGCGCGGCCCCGCGCGGCCCCGCCCAGACACGCGGCACCGCTTCAAGAGAAGATCGGGCGGCTCCGCGCAACGCGCAGTCACGACCTAAGCCCATGAAACCGCAAAGGCAAATATCTGGGCGCGACCGCGCCCCCGCGCGGCCCCGCCCAGACACTCTCCACCACTTCAAGAGAAGCCCGGTCACCCGCGCAGCCACGACCGAAACCCACCAACCGCAGTAGCAAAGATCCGGGCGAGATCGCGCGCCACAAGCGGGGCCTGGGCGACTCCACGCACCCGCGCAGTCCCGACCGAAGCCCACTAACCGCAATAGCAAAGATCTGGGCGAGATCGTGCGCACACAAGGATATCCTCCACCGCGAACAACGGGGGCCGAGCGAACCCGCGCAGCCCGGCCGCGGCCCTCGCTGCTCACCTGAACCACCAACATCTTGTCTAGTCAAATGTCTAGTCTTATTTTCTAGTCAAACAAACTTACGTGATACGTTGGTATATGGCAAGCCAAATAAGACAGTGAATAGTATTGCCGATGCATGTTAAGCTAGATGCACTTACTGCGCAATACTTCTAAGAATAAGCATATAAGATGGATTGCAGACTACAGACCAGAGGTTAAGGTGAATTGCCACCCTTAGAATGTCGTTTATGCCATCAGCTGTGGCAGATGTGATGTGGTTGCTTATGTCGGCGAGACGGAGAGACAAGTCCGGGACAGAATGAGGGAACATTTGAGAGACGTACGACTTCAGAGACAAGCCAATAATGTCTTTCTGTAGTGACATCCACGAAGATGGAGATATACGGTCCAGCTTACTGCAAAAACTGTACAATGCCAGCCATACGTAACGGTTACTCAGCGAGGCCATGTGGATTAAAACACGTAAAACGTGAAGGCCGCAAGGGTGCAATGTCAAAGACGTCGTTTTGCCTTTCCAGTACATCACTATATGCGGGCTGTGGTTCGGACGATCAGCGTAGGCCGCGGCAGGGCTGTGCGGGTCCGCTCGGCCCCAACTGTTCGCGGTGGATTATGTCCGGGGGGGGGGGGGGGGCATGTGTGCGCGCGACCTCGCCCGGATCTTTGCTATTGCGGTTGGTGGGCTTCGGTCGGGACTGTGCGGGTGCATGGGGCCTCCCGGGCCCCACTTGTGGCGGTGGCGGATGTCTCGGCGGGCCCGTGCGTGCTTGTGGCGGTGGCAGATGCCTGAGCGTGGGCGCGAGTATCGCCCGGATCTTAGATATTGGGGTTGGTGGTCTTCGGTTGGAGCTGCGCGGATGCGTGGAGCCGCCCGGGCTTTTGAAGCGGTGGCGGGTGTCATGGCTGGACCGCGCAGGGGCGCGGTCTCGCTCAGATCTTTGCTATTGCGGTTGGTGGGCTTCGGTTTGGGCTGCGTGGGTGCGCGAGGCCGCCCGGGCCCCGCTTGTGGCGGTGGAGGAAGTCTGGGTGGGGCTGCTCGGGCGCGCGTTCTCGCCCGGATATTTGCTTTTGCGGTTTGTGGGCTTCGGTTGGGGCTGCGCGTGTACGTGGGCCCGCCTAGGCCTTATTAGTTGCGGTGGCGGGGATCCCGGTGGAGGTGCACGGGCGAACCCGTATCTTTGCCGTATCTTTGCTTAATCGTTTAGTAGGCTTTGGGCGGGCCCGCGCCTCCGCGCGGTCTCGCCGGGTTCTTTGTTGTTGCGGTCGGCGGGGTTCTGGCGGGTCCGCGCGTTCGCACCGTCTAGTAATGGCTTTTTCTGCTAGCTTACATATTATTAGACTAAATGTCTTTTCGTGGGACGCGGCTGACGCTGATAACGTTTGGCGCCATAGCGCTGCAGGCTGACGTTACGTCCGGTTCTTTTTATTCCCATGAGAACAGTAATGGCGACTTTAATCACGTAGTTTTAGATATAGTATATTTCAATTTTCTGATGAAGGCCGAATGCCGAAATATTATATAACAGAGTAAATTGCATATTTCTCTTCTCTCTGGAGGACGTTTTACTCATGATGAATAATGGGCGAAGTTTTGCAGCCGCTACACGGCACTAAATACCTATTGCAGTAAAGTATAATAAAAACCTAAAAGGTTACTATGGTAACAAAGAAAACACAAAATAACGCAAATCAGAGACCAGATATAATCAAGTCGATCCATATGCAGCAATGTAATTAGCGAGACTGCTTACGCACCCTTCCTCGCCGCCCCCGACCCCCTATCCTCTCCGTTGCGCAGGAAAAGGAAGTATTGTTGGCAAAACGAATAAAGATGAAGAAAAAAATTTACTGCTTGGATAAGTACCACCAAAATATATTTCCTTCTTTTACAAAAAATAAGACTAGGCATTTGGTTCAAATTGTCTGCGTGGCTGACGATTTCAATGAATTGTCTGTATAACGTAAGAAAAATACAGTCGACTCTCGTTATCTCGAACTCGCTTATCTCGAATAACCGCTTATCTCGAAGTGAAAATCTGGTCCCTTTTTTAACACAGAGATCTACCAAAAGGCAACAAAATATTGTGGAAAAGAGGAGAAATTGCTCCTTAGGAGCAATTTCTCCTCTTTTCCACAATATTTTCAATATATCTCTAACTTAGGAGTCAAATTGCATATTCATTCTATTAAAAGTGGTTCTTCGATTAATTGTTTACCTCATTGCCGCAAATCTGATATGTCGAAGTACGGATATCTCGAAGTGTTTCATAGTGTCCCTTGGAGTTCAAGATAACGAGAGTCGACTGTATCACAATTTTTCAATCTATAATTTAGCCTACAGAGTGCTAGAGCTGAAATATATAATATGAGCCAGCGGACGACAAAACTTTCAATAAAAGCTGAGCGACCAGCGAATACACAGATTAGCATGTACATGTACATCTACGCAGTATGGCAAGGGTTTTCGTTTATCCCTCTTTGGATAGCCTGGAGGTTGTAGAAGGCAATGCGATCAGCGAAGACTCTGATCAGACTGCGCGGATGCGCAGGCTGATCTGAGTCTTCGCTGGTCGCACAAGTCTTATCGTAGGTTTTGTCTTGTGCTGATTTATATGTAAGGTGAAACACGTAAAAAGACTCCTTTTCGCGTGTATTCCCCAAATCTGTATCTTATTAATACGTTCTAAAATGTTTAAAGGGGCAATGGGAAATTGATTTTCTTCTAGAAACTAGGAATAATGCTAAATACATAAAACTGATACAAGCCAATTCACAACAGAGCAATTTTGTGAATTTGGAAACGTCGTTTTATTGTCACAAAGGAATCATATAACTGTTCCTGCCATGAATTATGGCATTAGTGAAGCAGAAGTCGTCTTATAAGTGCCAAGTGTCACGCAGATGTGAACTGTTTGTCAAACACAATCACGCAAAAGAGAAATATAGTTGTTTGTTTTGCAGGATGGTGCCACTATTACGCAGCCCAGGCGTTGTGATATGTCTTCTTAGTCTGTAACCTTGACCTCAAGGTAACTGAGACAGTCGGACTTGCATTTAAAAGTTTTGGAACAATATCTAACATTGTCCAAGCACAACTAAATCAACCTCGGCATTAAACAGATATAGACCTTTAAAAATGATAACATAAAACATGAACAATAATTATTTCAAGACGTTAACTCAGAGACTGAACTTATAGGATCGTAGTTAACATAAACCGAAGTGAAGATACCCAGAAAATGCCACAATCATGACACACAGCTCTCCTGAGGTACCGAATGTAGGAAGAACAGACAATGAAAAAATAAGTGTCAGCAATATGTGAAACTACGAACGCAAAAACAAGGAAAAACAGTGGAATCACTTTGGAACGGTCAATAGAAAAAGTCCTGAAATTTTAAAACATTGTCTAACATTATCGTAAGTATCAACTAAATCTGTTCAGACATTCAGGAGAAATAGATGTTTAAAAGCTTAAGTCTACAGACCTGACCTCGTGGTAGCTCAATTAACCCAGTTAACCCATTTATGCCGAATGGACTCTTCCAATTTAAGGAGTGTCTGGTTTGTTTTTAGGATTATTAATTATTATAGAAATTCCTGTACATAATGCAAACAGTGTAGACACTGATCAGACGCCGCGTTCTGCGGCGTCTGATCAGGGTCTACAATGTTTGCAAATGTCCCATTTATAGGACTGGTTAAATGGGTTAAGTAAACATGTATTTGTACCGAACAAAACTTTAGTTTTAACATATTTATTTTGTATAAATACAGATATAATATATAGCAGTATGAATGTATTTCAATGTCGGATTAAGCAAAAAAGTAATGAACGTATATGAATCTGTCTCGACTATTATGTTACGTCATTCTCGGTATCTTCTCAATCTATAGAGACATCTAAGAGACATAAATGTTTAATTACAGTAGACATAAATCTTCAAACACTGACATAAAGTTTCAACATTTGAGAGTGCTAAAGCCAACGCCATTGCCGACATAAATCTAGAATAGCTGTAGAACTGCTCAAACAAACCAGCACCCATTTTTTCCTATCAGTAACATGTACACATCCAGGAAAAAAACATTCAAGTATCCCCCTCCCACGAAAAACACAGACAGTAGAATACAGAAAAATGCAACAAAAAACGTATTGTGCTGTCTGCAATTGCTTTTAGCGTACACTTATTATATAACAATGTTTCCTGTTGAGTTGTACATTCATGTATTAGCGAGGCGTATTGAGATAAAGGATAGCCGAAGAATACAACTTTGTCGTCGTTCTGGCCTTCTAGAGCAATAGTATTGCACTGTTTGCCATGTTTAATTGCTATTTGATGTAAGGTCATATTTATGTTTTTGTGGGATATAGTTTAGGCCAAACTGATTCAGCTGACCAGATTAGTCATACGAATGTCTATAGGCGAGAGAATTTCCTTTATGTTCACTTCTAAAAGACACATACAAAATGATATTGATTTCCTTCGATAAGAGATATGTTATACAGGGAATGAGGAAAGATATATGACAGCAGTAGTGGCAGTTACTTAACCTCTCATTATCCCAAACTGACCATTTCGTCTGCGCGCAAAAATCAAATGGTTTCCTGCGCTCCAGTATAGCTCCGTATTTTCACAATTTGTGTTGCTTATTTCTACACCAAAATAAATATTGTAACATTAATTAGCCTCGCCTCACTCAGGCGACTGAAATGAGTTCAAAAACATGCATTTTGATATAGAAGTAATAAAAATATCAGTGTTACACTTAAAATTTGTCTGATCTATGACTTCTGCGACTTTGTGAACAATACCAATTTAAAGTTTGTTATATACGTGTCAGTTCCAATTTATCCAATAACCCGGGAAACAATCTCAAATGATTATTGTGTCTTACAAAAAGACTACTGTGGTTTGGAGAGTTTCGCTGATTTCTGGGCCGGTTCGTGGCACCTGTATGTCTCATCACTTACCTTCGTATAAATTTTCAAAAGTGCCGGAACAGGCCATTACAAAAACACACCTATTCAAATATATAGAAAATTTCATCTCCAAAAAAGGAAAATTTTCAGAAAAAAAAAACTGTGATATTTTTTGTATTTCTGCTCAAAACATAGATTGTGGGTACTCGTTAGAACCGCCTCTGCGAGGCGGTTCTAACGAGTACCACAATTTTTGTTTTTGAGCAGAAGTAAGAAAAATAATGTATACCCCTGTAAACCCCAGTTTTACTATATAAAATTGGGGTTTAAGGGGGTCAAAATTATATAGGTATGTTTTTGTGATGCTTACAAAGGACCAGATGATATGGAATATACTAAAGTGTAGTATGGAGAGACGTTCTACGACCGCTACACGGCATTAACTTCAGCAGTGGTAAAGGTGAATATATTCCTAAAGCAATAACGCTTCAGAGCGATGCACACAGAAAGCAACTGAAGAGTCAGGTTTTCTCGACTAGACTACATAAAGCTAGTTTCGGCCAATTAGGTTTCATCAAGAAAGTCATATATAAATTTTTTTCTGAAAAAAAAAAAAAAAAAAATAACGGAAATGACTCAGTGATCACAAAGGAGCAAATGAAATACACTACAGTGAAATACAGGGAGAGGTTTGAATATCGTACACCTCTGTCGGCATCTTAACTGTAAAAGTTTTCCTGTCTGTCCGGCGCGCTGCTGCTTACAATCAGTCAGTGCACAAAATAAGAGGCGTAATTGGGGAAATTCATGAAAGAAAAATCATTGCTCAAATGCAGTAATGTAAGGCAAATAATAACGGAATAAACTGCAATTAATATCAATATGGTTTATTTCATAAATTTAAATTAAAGAACATACTTATAAAATACTCGACACTAACTTGTACGTAGATACAGCTGTATATAAGGATGTATTCACATTTCAAGTAACCTGCAACTATATGATTATTTTAATAAGAATCCCTCTCTTATCTTAGGTTCGCTTTCTTTTATTCCCTAGGCTATAGAATAAATTTACTTTATTGTAGAAAGAATGTAACCAGATTTATTTGGTTTGTATATCGTATCCTAGGATAAAGAAAGTGGCGGCATTCCTATATAGAGAGGGAAAACAAATTCAAAACATACAATGCATTTCCTTGTCTAAAACAGTGGGTATTTACGATATGAAATTATTTTCGATATGAAGGATGCTTTTGAAAATTTGGAAATGGTGTATATTCAGATTTTGTTATAGAGCTCGTGCGAAACCTCGCCCTTAATTCTGATGAATTTCAAAATTAGAAATATATACTCGATCCGCATTCTATGTCATCAGTGAAACACCTCGACGAAATACATATAATTTTCTTTGCATCAATGATGCGATCGTGGTTCTCTGTCAATAGTTTATCTAATAATTCCAAGACAACCACCACATTTTACGTAGACAGTATTCAAAAGATATCGACTCTGACAGAAGAAATGAAATACTGAGAGCAATTTCCTTTGTTGGACCGCTCATGTTATTTACTTATTTATTGTGTTTTATTCCCTGTTTCTCATATTTGTACACTTATAATTTGATAAATGTCATTTGCAAAACAGCAAAGAGGAGAAGCTTTTTTTGCATGAAACGGTACAGGATTTTTTGTTTACAATTTAATTTATTGTATACCCCTTTAAACCCCAATTTTACTTTATAAAAGTAGGGTTAAGGGGGTCAAAATTATATAGGTACGTTTTCGTGATGGGGAACGATTATGTGAAAACTTTAAAGTGCAGCTGGTGTTAGTGCCGTGTGGCGGCGGTAGAACGTCCCCCCCGTACATCACTATAATGCAGATTATATTTAATTTCCTTTGGAATCATTGAGCCCATTGTGGTATATTCGAAATGAAGTTCTGCTCATATACATACGCTACAAGGCGTCGCCCAGTCAGCATTCTACGTAACTCTATATCGGGCCGTCATCGGCCCGTCAGGGTAGCTGACAGGCCGATGACGGCCCGATGTGGATTTACGTAGAATGCCAGCTGGGCAGAGGTTTTTATGAAGAGTCTCAATAAAACAAAAACTCCCATTTCTAATCCGTAGTGTGTTGTTTGTTTGCAAAGGCAATCTTTTTGACGTTTATTTAAATTTACCTTCCTTCAGAAAATGGTTATACTCTACAAAGAACGGTTTGTCTCCCCTGGGAGCAAATTCTGTCCTTTTAGAGAAGGTTTTTTTTTTTTTTTTTTGGTACGTAGAAAATGCAAAGCAGGAATCACAAAAGTTGGCTCCTTTGTACAAAATGGCAGAAAAATAAACAATGTGTATCCGGTATTAAGCAGACTGCCCTCGTTCTGCTCCTATGGAATGTGTTATTTGTTGTATGTATACAGCCATGTAGGCTAATTCTGCGCATCGGCTAATCCTGCTCATTCAAATAGTTTTGAACAAACATCAAAACCATTTCATTTTGGTACATCATTTTGATATACTGATGGAATGGAAATATAAAAATCATTTTCAAATGGCAAATTCAAAATATTTGTAAAATGAGTATGAAAACACGTGTTTATGTGAAAAGTAACACAGGACTATGTGAAAATCGCAATTTCCAATAAGAGTGTCGCAAGAAAATATAAACTTTATCATTCGAATTTTATCAACTGCCCTGGCCTACTCAAATGTGTATATGAAGACCTAGATCATACTAGTATTACAAAATAAGGAAGGGATTACTCCAGGTACGCAGAATTAGCAGAAAAAAATTAATGTCTCAAATACACAACGGTAGCGACGTTTTATGGCCCACACTGACAACAAATTGAAACTAGAGAAAAAAAAAAAAAAAAAATGACGTTCAATCGGCTCTACATTGGCACAGCTCTGAAGTGTCGCTAAAATGCATTTCACTTATTTGTCTGTATTGAAATTATGACCTGCACAGTAGCTTATGTGCACAGGATTGGCCGACAACACGGTAAATCAAAGCGTTGAAATAAAAAAAAAATGTTTAATACCCTTAACCTATTTTTGCCTAGCGTACCATTGGACATTGGTAAAGAGTGTGTACCCAAATCAGACGCCACATAACGCGGAGTCTGATCAAGGTCTACACTGTTTGCATTTAGTAAAGGCATTGATGTAAAACAATAAAAATCAACCAGATACTCCTTATATGGAAATGAACCGGTCCAAAGAATTAATATAGAGGAGTCCATCTGGCATAAATGGGTTAAGGTGTCCAAATATTAAAGTAAAAACGGAGAATATGTCTTTGGCGGCTTGCTTTAACTGTTTCACTGCCACAGAGATAATAATAGGCTTTTGCAAACAGCATAGATCCAGATGAGACGGCTCAATGAGCCGTCTCATCTGGCTCCACGCTGTTTTACGTTTAGTCTTTCAACTTTAGATATAAACGTCTTTCCAAACGACAGTTAGTTCAGACGACAAATGTCGTCTGAAATTTGGCACCGAAAGAGTTAAGAAATATAGAATTACGGAGCACTTACGAAAACCTATCGGAAAACTGACATTGGGTCACTCCTACACATTATAAACATACGCTTGATTGGTTTGTCTACTGCTAACCAATAACAACGCTAGATTTCTCAAATCTCTTCACAGCACACTTCATATGTAATGTCTGGAACAGGAAAATACACCTACATGTGACGCGGTACACATAAATAGCCCATGCGCCTTTAGAAAGAACGGATTCTGTATCAACACAACTTTCTCTAGAATATGTTTATTTTTGTGTCTTTGTTTGAAGATGTCTGTTTGAATGAAACATCGAATTATATTCAGAGAAACAATAAAACAAGAAAGATATATCAATTAAAATATGTATAATAAGACATCAAAATACGTGTATTTCATATATTTTACCGCGTCCGCCGATCTATCACTTTTAGTTATAAATTAAGAACCGAATGACGCAATGTCTGTGTAACAACGCAAACACAACAACAGTCAATATCGACTAATAAAACTTAACTATGAAATTGACAGTAAAATAAGCTGGGTGTTTTTACCTATCTATTTATTCCATTTATGCACAGCGTCTCATATTAAAAACACTGGCAAAGAATGTAGATCCAGATCAGACGCATAATGCGGCGTCTGATCAGGGTCTACACTGATTGCTTTAACTATTATAAGGATCTATCATTGGTGGGAGGGGTAGATAGAAAATTTCGTCCTGAGGATCACTGTATGGCATCACGAGGCTGGCCTAGTGATGCCATACTGTGATCGCAAGGGAAGATTTTTTCTATTAACCCCTCACACCAATGACAGATTCTTTTTCCTGCACACCTTTCATTTCTGAACGTAGATTTTTAATAATGCAGTCACTTCGATTGCTGACGTCCACCATATTGTGACGACATTGCTATGGCGTTTAACGTTCAGTGACGTAAACCTTAACGATGACGTACATGACGTCCATTACAACTAATGTATATCAAACATGTGAGAGCTCTCGCTTTTATCTTACCCTGGGTAGGATAACCTGAGTAGGATAATACTTTCTATATAAGGATTAAATCCAGGATTTCCTTATCTGGTGTGCAAGGCTAAAACACAAACTAAAGCCCCTTAACCCTTAAGATGCCCAGAAAAACTACATCTGAAAATATCATCTGTTTATGTCGTCTGCTGCATCTTCTTGCAAACTTTTTAAACATATTTTTGCATATAGGCAAACAGTATGGGCCCTGAGCAGTCTTATCTGGGTCTAAATTGTTTGCAACAATGACTTTTAAAGTACCCGGCAGAAGACAAAGCAGACGACTATTGTTATGTTTGGCATCTCAAGGGTTAAATTAGAAAGACGCCTGATCAAAAAAGAGCTAGAAGAGACCACTATGCATTAAGCCCAGTAAGCATTCTTTATAAATCTATGGCGGGCCGTTATCAGCTGACGGGCCAAGAACGGTCCGCTATAGATTTATAAAGAATGCTAGCTGGAGTCTGACAGTTTAAAAGTTGTTCTAGGAGATATCATGCTGAAGCTACATTCGCTATCAAAATGAACACAGAACTGTCAGCAATTTAAACCAACAATGGCCCCGAGGAACGGTCAGATTCAGACATGCCTGTGGTTGTGCATGCTATATATATCAGCTTATTAGCTGCCCACACATGCATTGTGTAGGGGTCGTTAAGTAGCATTATACATCATATAGTTATCTCACGAAAGATAGGAAACATAGTTTTATATTGCATTTTATTACTTTCACATGTAAGCCCAATAGAATCTAAAGTACTGTAAGATAGCTTTCCTGTTTTGATTTCGTTTGTCCCTGATATCTCCCGAAGGCTGCGTTTTATGATTGCTGCATCTCCACAAATGTTTTGGCAATTAGATCAGACCATAAAAAGCGACGCCCCTGACCAGGATCTGCACTATGCGTCATTATGCAATACAGAAAATCGCAATATCATTAAACTCCCCATTAAATACAAAATGGAATAGTTTAACTTCTAAGGTGGACAAGTCTACCAAGCATATATAGGTTAACGTTTGGAAACCAGCTCTGAAAAAGCAAAGGCAATGACTACGCAATCTGCTCTGCACTCTGACTGTGAAAACTTAAATCTTCTAATGCACTAATACGGTGACATGGCAAGATTTTGATTCCATTTAAACATGACAATCGGAGTGTAAAAGAAGAGATAATCTTGTCTTGGAAATGCCGATAGAAAGCATTACATTACTGTGGTTGCTTGGTAAAATCCTATTAATCCTTTATACTGTTAACGAACCGTAAATATCTCCATGCGATTTCGAATGTGCTATCGGAAGACATTTGTTGTGAGGCTGGCAAATATAATGGCTGATAGTAAAGTTCGGTTTCTGTTTGCTTGTTTTCTTTCCTTGTTTATCACAACACCCTCATTATAATAGTAAACGTAAACAGTAAACAGCGTGACCACCAATACTAGTGATATTAATAGGAAAAATAATAATAATAAAAAATAAGTCAATATTAACCGAAAGTTTTGTGTTAATCGAATGATTTGCGTTCAAACATTACGGTGACTGCGTGAGAATTGTGCGAAATAATTTGTCTAACTAGGTCATTTGGAAATATTTCTTTCCTAAGCATCACTTTAACGGATGCCATCGCATGAAAATGTGCTTAGTCAAGAGCTTAATACTGTCGATGCGACTTCTCATAATTGAGTCAGCGTACAACAAAACCTACGATAAGACGATCAGCAAAAACTCAGATCAGCCAGTGCATCTGCACAGTGATCAGTCTTCACTGATCGCATGTGCCTTTCACAGCCTCCGGGCTCTCCAAAGAGGGATAAATGAGATCCCTTGCCATACTTGGTGGATGTACAGGCTGATTTGAGTATATTGATAATTTCACAGGTCTTATTTAGGTTTTGTCGTGCCCTGGCTAAAACTATTTTCAAGTGAACCAGAATGTTTTATCACATAGCATTTACATTTTACACACTATGAGGATTTAGGTTTTTTTTGTTGTTTGTTTTTTTTTAATTTCTTTATTTCTCTTTCGTGAACACCTGCGTGTATGTAAACTTTTACGTTCCAATCAATGAGCATAAGAAATGAATGGTAGTATATTATACCCATACAATTAGGCAAGAATATGTCCCGAAAATGTCACAATCACAGAACATAGCCTATCAACCCAGCTAGCATTCTTTATAAATCTACAGCGGGCCGTTATCAGCTACCTTGACGGGCCGATAACGGCTCGCTATAGATTTATAAAGAATGCTTACTGGGAATGACATCCAGCGGAAGGGCAAACAAGCTAGGACAAAACGAAGAAAAGCAAAGCGAAAAAGTAAGAGAAAAGTCCAGAGAGTGCCACAATCACAAACCGCAGCCCTTCCCAGACACCAAGAGGCAAGACTCTTCCCTAACGAGCTGGTCACAAGTCTACTACTAAACATAACAATAAGACATTAAACAGTACGAACACCGGCCACATAGGACCAAAGCGAGCAGCTACAAAGCCCCATCATCAACAAACAACACTGAAAAGTCAGCATGACCAACACCACTACCGAGTTTAAAAAGTAAGTCATCAAAAAAAAAAAAAAAAAAAAAAAAAAAAAAGAAAGAAAAGAAAAACAGCTTACGATATCCGTTTTGTTTATAATGTGTCATCGACAACGTTTTATTTCGAAAGTAATTCACAGCAGTGACGACAAAAATAAAATATTTTGGTCAACCTTCTGATAACTATAGCCTTGTTTTAGAAGTGTAGCAGATAATCATTTACACATTCTACTGGCTGTTGCTTTACTATAGTGCATGATTTAAATAATTCCAAACCCTGGTCGGTAGTGATTAGATAGCATAAAAATATGCAAATTCTTAACAGGCTCCATATTCCTCATAAATAGACATTTTATTATCCAAGAAAGGTTTATTTAAATTGATATATGGTATTAATACAACCATAAAATGTGGCACATGACAGCCTATAAAATTTCAGTATCTCTCTTTCTTAAACTAGATAAAAAATGAAATGATTTTATTTCGTACATATCGAAAACACGCCTATTCAAATATATAGAAAAGTTTACCTCCAAAAACTGAAAATTTTCAGATGAAAAACCTCTGATATTTTCATATTTCTGCTCAAAACATAGATTGTGGGTACTCGTTAGAACCGCCTCGGCGAGGCGGTTCTAATGAGTACCCACAATCTATGTGTTTGAGCAGAAGTAAGTAAAATAATGTATACCCCTGTAAACCCCAGTTTTACAATATAAAAGTGGGGTTTAAGGGGGTCGAAACTATATAGGCATGTTTTCATGATGTCTCTGGATTATGTTGCCAAAATTAATTCAAAAACGCAATAAAAAAATCATTTCATTGTTATCCAGTTCAAAAACGAGAGATTAACTGAAATTTTACAAGCTGCTAGATGCCACATTTTATGATCGTATATCAATAGATTAAACCGTTCTTGAAAATAATAATATCTATTTTCTGAGGAATATGGAGTCTTCAAGCGTAGTTTGCCATTCTGATTATAGCCACAGTCGTTGTGCCTGTTTACATTGTGCTTTACTGTAATTATTATAAATCCATTTTGACAGATGGAATGTTTCTACCCAGCGCTTTGGACGTACATCTTCAAATGAAGTGGTTCTGTTCTGTTTTGTTTTGTTTGTTTTTATTTTTCATAAAAAAAAACTATTTGGAACACACTTTATTGCTATAAAATACACAAACAAATGGGTTGGACCAAAAGCTCTGCGGCGTCTGATCTTGGTCAATACTGTTTGACATTGCTCCTTTTTAGGGACAAAAGGCATTAATGTGTTATATAGCATCAGAAAGACATCATGAAAACATACCTTTATAATTTTAACACCCTTAAACCCCACTTTCATATAGTAAAACTGGGGTTTTGTTTATTTGTGTTGAGGTTTTACAGCCCAGTCAACCCAATGGGGTCATGTCGAGCGCGGTCAGTTTACCTAACCACACGTTTACTGGGCAGGCTCAGTTCTCTAAGCGGTTAACCAGTATTGTGCACATTCTTTCGCCAGAAATTGACAACTGCCCTTCTTGAATCAGCGGAAGGGAGAGAATGACGGTAGAAAATACTTCATGACCAATCTCCACGAAAGAATGTTGCCGACCTCGGGGTTGAACCCGCGACCTCCTGGTCTCCAGTCGGACGGCGCATCCAACTGAGCCACCGAGGCCGGCAAAACTGGGGTTTACAGGGGTAAATATTATTTTTTCTTATCTCTGCTCAAAAACATAGATTGTGGGTACGCGTTAGAACCGCCTCACCGAGGCGGTTCTAACGAGTACCCACTATCTATCTTTTGAGCAGAAATATGAAAATATCAGAATTTTTATCTGAAAACATTCAGTTTTTTTGTTGTTGTTTTTTTCTTGTTTTTGTGGTGAAATTTTCAATATATTTGAATAGGCGTGTTTTCATAATGTCAGCAGTCACGTTTTAACTACGCCTGACTTCAATTATTAGTTCTGTTTGACAGTTGTCTTATTTCTGCTCGGGCAGACCGTAACAAGACGCAGTAAACTGTAGACATCAGCTCAATGAATTGTAAACAATATGCTTGACTAACTGAGCCCTAACTTGGGAAAATGTACCTTAGTAAATGCGTATCCAGCAAAGACGAAAATTTGGATCAGCCTGTGCACCTGGCAAACTTTATTGCCACGTTTTGGATAGCCAAGGAGGGTATTTCAGGCAAGGTCAGTTGTATGCCTGCTGGTTGGTTTAATTTGTACAGTCACATACATGGACTTAATTATACTATCCACTTTAGAAACGGTTGGGGTGGCATATTGATTTTGCTTTGTTCATCTGTCCACTCGTGTGTTTGTTCGTCATATTTTAGCTAATGAACAAGATTCCTTAGCAAGAATTTCAACCAGGGCTTCGATACATGTATTATGCAGACTCTCTGAGGCTGTCGAGATGTTTAAAATTAAAAAAAGTATTACAGTTATACGGCTTTATGGTCGGCGCCTTACTATTAATGTCTGTGTCCGAGCTCATCCAGGCCATCTTTCTTTTTTATTCGATTCTTCGCTAGTCATTTAAGCTGCCATAAAATTGTAAACTGTTTGTTATTGTATTGCTCCTTATGTTGTTATCATAAAATAACCTAAGAATATTGAATAAACTTGAAAAAACTTGAAAACTTGACTTTTTTGTGTTCTGGTTTCAAATCGCCATTGAGCCATTTGCTTTATTCCATTGCAGTGTGTTTGGTTATATATGTTTCACTGCGATGTTTCACAGATCAGGTTGAGGACCCTTATGCGGACCAAACATATATTTGTAGTTTGGATTTGCATTGGAATTAAAAGCGAGGTTTCGCGCGACTAAAACTAGTTTAAGACACCCCCCACCCCCCACCCCCCCCCCCCCCCCCACACACACACACAAGCATCCCCGCCCCTAGCCCGTAGTTTTCCTACTGACCGTTCCAAGGCTGTTCCTCTGAAGCCAGAACACGAGAAAACCACAAATACGACCACGATGAGCCCTACCACAGACTTTGATAATCAGGCACCGACCAACAATGCTATGAACCGTAATTGAGTTAACAACTATGCATGCAGTTTGCCGCAGAATATCTATGTTATAACCTATCTTTTTGTAGCGAATCCTTACCATATTTGCTCTAAATTTTAAAAGTAGATTCTGAAAGGTGGCATATATATGGTCTTTCTTTGTCAATATTTGTCCCTCATCTCTCCTTCTTTTACTTCCTTGGGAAGGCTGAGCTTCATAATTTTGCTAATGTGGTGGTAATACATTGTACTTGTATAAACGTGTTAGAACTAGACCAAGGGGAGGAAGAGAAAAAATTAAAGATGTATGCAGAAGTGACGATGTGGGAATAACACTTGAAAAGTGTGAATGTTACTCCTTTAAAGAATTTCTAGATATTGTCAATGTTTACATACATTACGAAAAAACGCACATTCAAATAGATTGAAAATTTCACCACCAACAACTGAAAGTTTTCAGATAACAATTCTGATATTTTTCATATTTCTGCTCAAAACATAGATTGTGGGTACTCGTTAGAACCGCCTCGCCGAGGCAGTTCTAACGAGTACTCACAATCTATGTTTTTGAGCAGAAATAAGAAAAGTAATGTATACCTTGTAAACCCCAGTTTTACTATTTGAGTGTGGGGTTTAAGGGGGGGTCAAAATTATATAGGTATGTTTTCGTGATGTAGATACAACATGAAAATGAGAAAACCCAAGAAAGATAATAATCACGGACCACAGCCCTCTCATAGCACCGGATAAGGGTCTCTCTTTTACAGTGTTTCTATGTTTGTGCGCCGGCAGTTTCATGTGCTTGTCATAATGTGTTCCTCAGCTTTTCTTCTTTTTTTCTTTCGGAGACGCGGAAGGGTTATGCCTCGTCGTTGTGACGATTCCTGTGTATCTTCACACATATGTTTGAATGACATAAAATGACATCGCAAAACAGCACTGTGACGATACGTTCGATAACGGACGAGTATGGTCAAAATTGGTTGATTGTTGATGTTTTAAAGCCCAGTGAACCCATTAGGGCCATGCCGAGCGCGGTCAATTTATCTAACCACACTTTTCCTGGACAGGCTTAGTCCTCTAAGAGGTTAACCTGTGCTTGTGCACGTTCTTTTTGCCAGAAACTGACAACTGTCCTTCTTGAATCTGCGGAAGAGAAAGAATTACCGTAGAAAATATTTCATGATCAATCGAAACAAACGAATATTGTCGGATCCCGCAGGGATCGAACCTGCGACCTCCTTATCACCAGTCGGACGCGCATCCGCACATTTAGGATTGAGCCTTATTGAATCGACGGTCCGACTTTTGTCGTGCAGTTAAAGAGGGCAGCAAAATTCTTAACTTAAACTGTTTCGCATAGTATCTATTTCATACCATATCCATTTGAATAAACTGAATTTTAAGAATTCTCACGTCAGACTTTCTAGCCCCTCCCCACCCCCAGTTTCCCTACTGGCCGCTCCAATGCGTTTCCTTTGTAAGTGCTGCAATTCTTCTTAGTTTGTGCCTTTGTTTCTTTGGACATGTATTAGACTTAGTTCTGTATTGTCGGTTGTTGTTATACTCTGTATGCATCGATCCTACCGCCTGTGCGTCGCTACTTACTGCCTATAATAGTCGGTACGAATATTGCTTTTTATCTTATGGTATTACTTCCTATACAACTATATGAGTATCACTAATAGATTTAAAAAAATGATATTTCTCCTATTAGGCTACATTCTGCTTTTTCTTTACAGATTACCAGTTCTACTGCTAGATTTAACTCTTTGTTACCTACTGTTAACGTTTCGCCTTTGAAACTTCACTCTGTATCATCTATAAATATGGCGCTTCCAATTATAATATTTTCCGTAATCACCTTTGAATTAGACTTTCTCCAATTAAATCTCCTACGAGTATATTTCTGAAATATAAGAATTCGTATAAAAGGAACACTATGTACCCTAATATTTCTAAGTGCAATGCCAAGAGTTGCATCTGCTGCAATCATTTAATTTGTCAGTCAACTATTATTTCCTCAGTTAATCATAGACAATTTTCAGTTGTAAACAACTCTGATTTGGACTGAAAATCAGAGTTTGTTATATTTGTTTTCACTTGCAGCGAAGGAGGCTGAGGAATGCAGTATGTTGGACAGACCCTTAAAACAAGGTTTAGGGAACATTTGTTTAAAATCAAAAACGCAAAGAAAATTGATAAGTTTCTTTATCAACATTTCCGGAGAGCTGGTTATTCATGATCATCTAATAAAGTTTTGGTACAACCTGTTGAAAAAATTATACACAAGTCGAATTCTACCGAAAGTTTCAAAAATATTTTAAGACATGAACTTGAACTTAAATTGATTAAACGTTTACAAACCCCTTTTCCACTTGGATTTAATGATAATATTGACCATGAAGGAAATATATCTAAAATGCCGGATTTCGATGTTTTTTTTTTCCTTTTAGATATTAAAAAACGTAATAAACGATCACATGGTAAGCGCAAAAATGGATATTTTAAACGAAAACATGAAATTCTCTTATCTCTTTTTGAATTATATATTCTCTTTAATTCTGGACGTCATCAAATGCTTTCTAAACTAACACCATTGTCTATTTCTTCATTACGTAAGTTAGATGATGAGACGAATAAAATTTATAATAGAAAACATGATTTATACGAAGCGGCTCTCCTTACTAGATGTTATACTCAACATGCTCTTCGTCCTTACATTGATTCTAAAATTAACCACATCAGACACTTCATCAAAGTTCCATTAATAAAGGTATTGAATTCATATATTTACCTAGCATATTTCGAGATAATAATGTTATATCAGCTATACCTTCCTATTTCGAAAACACGGAATCTCCTATTATTTGTTATAAATATAACAAACCTATCCGTAATACTATACTTAATTTCAATAAATTAGTTTCTGATATTGATATTGAAACTAGTTCCCCGGATTCTTGAGATTGTAAAGATTCTAAATTTTGTAATCAACCAGCGGGTCATATTGTCACTGGTAACTTGAAGATTATAACTGATTCACAAATCCGTTCAGTTATTTCAAAAGGACCTAAATATAGATTCCCAGCCCACATTGATTTCAATAGATGTCGGGAAACAATTGCCAGTGCTTTAAATGATTATTGTACGCGTTGTTGTAAACGAGAGCATGTTGAGTCTAATGCTTTAAATAATTGGAAATTAAAGATTTTTAAGATTATTGATGAACGTGTGTTATTTTACTCTAATAACCTTGATCTTCTCCTTCCTAAGCCTAAATTATCTTTTCGATGTTTGAAACAAGGTATCCAAGAATTTCATAGGAAGTATGTTTTGGCTCAAGCTGATAAAGCTGCTAATAATGTTGTTGTTGTGTGACGACTTAATTATATCAATACTCTAATACAAGAACTTGGAAGTACTAAAAAATACGAACGGATTTCTACTGACGAGAGATCTATTGTTAATACCCATTCTATCGATATTACTGCTAAATTTGCAGTGAGTAGTAAAGAAAAGCAAGACAGACTTTCTACGTTATATTGGTTACCGAAACTTCATAAACGACCTTATAAAGCACGTTTCATTGTAAAATTTGGTTCATGTACGACTACTGTTTTGTCCAAACTGTTAACTTCATGCCGAACTGCTGTTAAAAAACCTTGGATTAGATACTATGATACTATTTACGAAAGGGACGGAATTAACTATTTTCGGTCAATTAAAAATTTCAATGATGTTTTTAATAAATTTAAATCTAAAAACTTTCAGGCTTCTAAATTTTCTACATATGATTTTTCTACACTGTATACTACGTTACCTCATCATCTTATAAAAGATAAACTTATTGATCTAATTAACCGAACGTTCATTCGGGAGAATACCCAATATTTGGCTTGCAACGAAGAATGTGTTTTTTTCACTTCTGATGTATAAACAATTACAACTTATGGTCGTGGCAAACAGTCTGTGATGTCCTTGTTTATCCTTTGGATAATATTTTTATTAGATTTGGAACTAAACTTTATAGGCAAACTATGGGTATTCCGATGAGAACTAATTGTGCTCCTATTTTTGCAGATTTGTTTCTTTTTTGTTATGAGAGAGATTTCATAAAGTCTCTCTCACGTGAAAATCAGGCTGACATTGAGGCTTTTAATTTAACTTTAAGATACCGTGATGATTTATTAAATATTGACAATATTTACTTTAATAACCAAATGGTGGACCGCATATACCCTACAGAACTCCAATTAAATAGAGCAAATTCTTCCGATACCGAGGCACCTTTTTTTGGATTTGAATCTGTGTATATCTAACGGTACAGTTTCCACCAAAATTTATGATAAACGGGACGATTTTGATTTTGATATAGTCAATATCGCTTTTCTAGATGGCGATGTCCCAAGGCGTCCCTCATATGGAGTACACATATCTCAACTTATTAGATTCGCCAGCGCTTCTTCAAATCTTAGTGACTTTAACTACCGTAATAAAGCCCTTACTGCCAAACTTCTTAGGCAAGGCTATCGTTATTTTAAACATCGTCAGGCGTTTTCGAAATTTTATCGCAGACACAGTGCCTTGTTAGACAAATATAACGTCAGTCTGAAAACACTTCTGCAGCAAAGTATATCGTAACCCGAATTTTACGGTGACTTAGTGTACAGATTTAGAAAAATTGTAGGAAAATCTAACTTTTCGGAGCAATTCAGAAAACTTATTAACCGTTATAAAAGAATTGGCTATAGCCTGGATATTATGCAGCAGACTGCATGCCTAGTTGTCAACCCAATCATTGTTGATGGCTATGCTTTACTCTTTAATTGCACGACGGCGGTTCGGACTTCAGACTCAATGACGGCCTCTTCGTAAAACTTTAACCAGTGGGTTGGGGCTTGACGATATGTCTTTGGCTTGGCCCGCCGTGATTCAGCTATTGGTTTTCATTTACTCTGGCATACAGTAGAATTAGCCATGAATACTCGTCTTTGTTTATTATAGTGATTAATTTGATTTTTATGTTTTCGCTTTGATGCATTGACTGAGTTGGGAGCCTTTATGCGAACCGAGTTTTTATGTATTTCTGCATTAAGAGTAGCATCGGGACCCAGGGTGAAGTTGGCTAGCTGTAAAAGTGCGTTAAACTCCGCGGTGATTTACTCTACTGGCCGTTCTAAGGCGGTGGTCCCGGTATTAGTCTTACTCTTTGTTGCTTTGTGGTTTATTCTACGAGTCGATTTGTTTTATGTCTTACCTTGTGTCATTTTATTCTTGTATTTTTTTTTAGCATTGCGATTACCTCGCTTGGGGAAGAGAGAGCTAATCTTAGTGCTTTTCGTACGTTTGTTCGATTTGTGATTGTTTGGATTTGTCGGTTTCCTCTTCCTCTTGGTGTCTGAGAAGGGCTGCGGTTTGTGATTGTGGCACTCCCTGGACATTTCTCTTACCTTTTTTTGCCGTTTGTGTTGTCCTTATTGGTTCCTCATCTCTCCTTCTTTTAGCGCACCCAAGAAGGCTGTCCTTCATTTTCTGGGCATTTTCAATTAAAATTTTACTGACAACTCTCCCGAGTTTTTTTTAAGTAAATGACTATAAAAACTCAGGTTTGGATTTCTTTTGCATAGTTTATTTGTTGAAAGTATTTACAGTCGTTACGTTTCTAATTTAGTTCATGCTTTCTGGTCCTCTGTTATCAATGCACCCGTGTAGAGAAGTTTTTGAATAGAATATTGCTTTGGCCGATGCTAGGAGGTGCCAGCATAGGTGTTAATTACATTGCTGTTCATGAATATACTCAACAGAGAGTTTGCTATTACAGCTTTTATTAATGTGTCCTTTTTTGTTTTCAAATGACCCGTCTTCTGAAACTATGTTTACTATCCCGATATTTACTGTCCCGACTAGTTGTTCTGGCAAAACAAATAAGCTGATATATATATATATATATATATATATATATATATATATATATATATATATATATATATATATATATATATATATATATATATATATATATATTTCATGAAGTCTCTCTCACGTGAAAATCAGGCTGACATTGAGGCTTTTAATTTAACTTTAAGATACCGTGATGATTTATTAAATATTGACAATATTTACTTTAATAACCAAATGGTGGACCGCATATACCCTACAGAACTCCAATTAAATAGAGCAAATTCATCCGATACCGAGGCACCTTTTTTTGGATTTGAATCTGTGTATATCTAACGGTACAGTTTCCACCAAAATTTATGATAAACGGGACGATTTTGATTTTGATATAGTCAATATCGCTTTTCTAGATGGCGATGTCCCAAGGCGTCCCTCATATGGAGTACACATATCTCAACTTATTAGATTCGCCAGCGCTTCTTCAAATCTTAGTGACTTTAACTACCGTAATAAAGCCCTTACTGCCAAACTTCTTAGGCAAGGCTATCGTTATTTTGAACATCGTCAGGCGTTTTCGAAATTTTATCGCAGACACAGTGCCTTGTTAGACAAATATAACGTCAGTCTGAAAACACTTCTGCAGCAAAGTATATCGTAACCCGAATTTTACGGTGACTTAGTGTACAGATTTAGAAAAATTGTAGGAAAATCTAACTTTTCGGAGCAATTCAGAAAACTTATTAACCGTTATAAAAGAATTGGCTATAGCCTGGATATTATGCAGCAGACTGCATGCCTAGTTGTCAACCCAATCATTGTTGATGGCTATGCTTTACTCTTTAATTGCACGACGGCGGTTCGGACTTCAGACTCAATGACGGCCTCTTCGTAAAACTTTAACCAGTGGGTTGGGGCTTGACGATATGTCTTTGCCTTGGCCCGCCGTGATTCAGCTATTGGTTTTCATTTACTCTGGCATACAGTAGAATTAGCCATGAATACTCGTCTTTGTTTATTATAGTGATTAATTTGATTTTTATGTTTTCGCTTTGATGCATTGACTGAGTTGGGAGCCTTTATGCGAACCGAGTTTTTATGTATTTCTGCATTAAGAGTAGCATCGGGACCCAGGGTGAAGTTGGCTAGCTGTAAAAGTGCGTTAAACTCCGCGGTGATTTACTCTACTGGCCGTTCTAAGGCGGTGGTCCCGGTATTAGTCTTACTCTTTGTTGCTTTGTGGTTTATTCTACGAGTCGATTTGTTTTATGTCTTACCTTGTGTCATTTTATTCTGGAATTTTTTTTAGCATTGCGATTACCTCGCTTGGGGAAGAGAGAGCTAATCTTAGTGCTTTTCGTACGTTTGTTCGATTTGTGATTGTTTGGATTTGTCGGTTTCCTCTTCCTCTTGGTGTCTGAGAAGGGCTGCGGTTTGTGATTGTGGCATTCCCTGGACATTTCTCTTACCTTTTTTGCCGTTTGTGTTGTCCTTATTGGTTCCTCATCTCTCCTTCTTTTAGCGCACCCAAGAAGGCTGTCCTTCCATTTCTGGGCATTTTCAATTAAAATTTTACTGACAACTCTCCCGAGTTTTTTTTAAGTAAATGACTATAAAAAACTCAGGTTTGGATTTCTTTTGCATAGTTTATTTGTTGAAAGTATTTACAGTCGTTACGTTTCTAATTTAGTTCATGCTTTCTGGTCCTCTGTTATCAATGCACCCGTGTAGAGAAGTTTTTGAATAGAATATTGCTTTGGCCGATGCTAGGAGGTGCCAGCATAGGTGTTAATTACATTGCTGTTCATGAATATACTCAACAGAGAGTTTGCTATTACAGCTTTTATTAATGTGTCCTTTTTTGTTTTCAAATGACCCGTCTTCTGAAACTATGTTTACTATCCCGATATTTACTGTCCCGACTAGTTGTTCTGGCAAAACAAATAAGCTGATATATATATATATATATATATATATATATATATATATATATATATATATATATATATATATATATATATATATATATATATATATATATATATACATATATATATATATATATATATATAAACAAAAAGATCTTTTGCTAAAAAAAAGATATATTAAACTGTACCATTAAATTTTGATAAAATTAAATATAGAAGTAGAGATTCGGCATTGGGAGAAACTGATTTATTACGCTGAAGTACTTTGGAATGAATTTCATCTGCCATTTGTTAAAACCAGCTATTGTCAACATTTACCAAGGAATATAAATACCAAGAAAGTGACACCATGGTTATATAGTTTCTGGAGTAGACGCTGATGTGGAACACGGTCAAAGACTTTAGAGAAAGCTAAAACTTCCATGTCGCTCTGGATTCCTTTAAGTATCCAGTGTTTAGGCCGGGTCATAGTGTAACGTCACTAGCTGTCTCTCACACGTTCTCCTCGCTCGGAAACCATGCTGGCAATCAGAGAGTATCCTATGCTTGTCCACGTGCTTCATAACATTACTGACAATGTACATTTCTGATACTGAATAAAATTTGAGTTTAGTGAAGATTTTGGTACCAGTAAACTCGATTTAACCCGTCCCAAACCATGACCTACGAAAGTTTTATCTTCGCGTATATTTTACAAATGACCATTCTAAGCTATATATAGACAATTTAGCCGACATTTCTATAACCACCGAACTTCCTAAAAAGTATTCATTCTACATGTAAAGGTAGTCAGAAAACTGTCCCCAGATATTTATATCGGTGTTATGTAAATTGTATCTATTCAGATGTACTTGAAATAATTAATACACAAGAGACATCATAATCTTAGATTCAAATTGATCGACTGCTACAAGTCTCCATATAAAGATAAATAATAGTCCAGAAGAGGAATTAAAGACACGTCTTACGTTGCTATACATCTATATTCCCAGTAGCCCGATAAAACTGAATACCGTATTTACCTTAATTATTCGGACAGAAAGACCTGCGAAAACAGTGTAGACCCAGTTCAGACACCACAGAACGTGGCATTTGATAGGCTCTGCAGGTTTTGCTTCTCATCCAGCAGTTTTAGTAATATTAACAGGTACTGCGATAGACTTGTTGGTTCAACTTTTGGTTTTCATTTACTCTGCCATACAGTAGAATTAGCCATGAGTACTCGTCTTTGTTTATTATAGTGATTAATTTGATTTTTATGTTTTCGCTTTGAAGCATGGACTGAGTTGGGAGCCTTTATGCGAACCGAATTTTTATGTATTTCTGTAGAGTAGCATTGGGACCCGGGGTGAAGTTGGCTAGCTGTAAAAGTGCTTTAAACCCCCTGGTGGTTTACTCTACTGACCGTTCTAAGGCGGTGGTCCCGATATTAGTCTTACCCTTTGGTGATTTGTGGTTTATTCTGCGAGGCGATTTGTTGTATGTCTAACCTTGTGCCATTTTGTTCTTGTGTTTTTCAGTCCTTTTAGAGCTAATCTTAGTTCTTTACATATGTTTGATCGATTTGTGCTTGTTTGGATTTGTCGGTTTCCTGGCTGCGGTTTGTGATTGTGGCACTCCCTGGACTCTTCTCTTACCTTTTTTGTGCAAGACGATTATGCTGGGGAGTAAAAGTGTTTGTATACTCAGGGTAAATACGATTGTTAGGTAATAACCCTGTATACAGTCAGTCAGTTCTGGTACAATATAAGGCAACATACGGACCTTATATGTAGCTAATACAATCCTGGCGTATATTTTGCAACACATAAGTGCCAAAACAAATAATGTCCAAGAAACCAAGCACATTATGATCTCCAATGTTCACCTAGTAAGTTCTAGATGTGCCTTTCAGACAAGCACGCTCAGCAAAGACTGAGATCCACCCGCGCATCGGTAAATCTGATCAAGTCCTTGGCAGACCCTAGTTGAATAATTACGGTCTCAATTATTGTTCAAGCAGACATGCTTATCCAAGTGGAAAGCAAATATTGTAGCAATATTGCACAAACGCGCAGGCTGATCTGACTATTTGCTGGACATGCATGCCACACATATTTTATTTCATAATGTGGCTCATATGCTCCGTATACCGATTAAGTGAACAGCTAAGACATGATCAGACTACATCGTATTTAACCTAAGTATTTGGACACACTCCATACCATACTTGTCCTAAAATTTGAAAAGTTCAATTTATTACCTCTTGTGTCCAAAAGCTGCTGGATATATACAACAGTGCAGATCATGATCTGCGCTGCATTCTGACGACAATTGCCAGCAAAATCAACTCTCTCGGCGCCAAATTTAAGACTACATTTGCCGTATGCATTTCTTTTTCCATTTTTAACAAACTATCGATTGGAAAGAAGTTTGTATGTAAATTTGAAAAACTGAATGTCAAACAGTGTGGATCCATATGAGACGGCTCATGATGAGCCGTCGCATATGGATAAACGCTGTTTGCAAAAGCCTTTATTATCGCCTGTGACAGTGAAAAAGTTAATTAACACCAAGTTAATAACGGTTGTTTTACTACAGACAATTCTAAGGTGGTGGTGCTGGTGTCTGCTCGCTGTGGAGTTTCTTCTCATGTTCTGTCTGGTTTGTTGTCTTATTGTTATGTTCGAATGGTCCTGTCTTGCATTGTGATCATTCCGTTTGGCGTCGAGGAAGCTGCTTGTTTTGCTTTTCGTGGTTTGTGCCATGTGCGATGTTCCGGGGCAACAAAAGAAGGAAAGATCAGGAAAAAGGGCAAGTTAAACGTCACATATAAAACCACAGACCCACAAACTAAGTGGAATCTAGAGACAAAGTGCCTTGGAGCCTATGCCAAATACGGGATTCAGATCATCCTGCTAATCCTTATATTCTACCCAGGGTGTGTGTGTGGGGGGGGGGGGGGGGGGGAGGGGGTGGGAGGGGGCGTTTGTGCTCCGTAATTATAAAAGTAAAAAAGGATTGCCTTTGGAAAAAAAAGAACACACAAAAAATCACGAAAATCGGAGACTCGGTTTGATTGAGTCTCTTCATATGCAACACTGTAGTTTGCGAGGCTGCATACGCCCTCTAGCGCCGGCTTAAACGGTATTCGATTTTCAACATAGCCAGGATGGGCTCAATGATCCCAAAGGAAATACAATATTATCTGAACTATGATGATGTACGGGTTTACATTATCAAGTTTTTCTATAAGTGGAGAAAACCCTAGAATAATTGGAACTTGGCCTTGTCAGTCGTGGTTTGTTTGCTCTTTCGTTTAGTGTCATTTGTACGTTCTGTGCTTGTGGCTATTCCTGGATACTTTCGGTTTTGCTTGGTATTCGCACATGGAGATAATTAATGTATTTGGTTTTGACTTTCAAAGGTCGCAGAGCCCTTCTTTTTTGTATTGTTACATGGTTGAGTAGCAGAAAATATCGACAAGATGGTTATTGTTATAAATGGCTTCTGTCGCTATACCTTGGCCAAATAAAGCTCTACAGGAGGCTTTCATTAGCTTTATTGATCAAAGCAATTTCTAAGACTACATTAAACTAAACAATTGTTAGAATTGCCTCCCAAGAGTTATACGTTGACAGAGCGTCTTATATACCAGCTCTTCGTTATTAAGGGGATTAGATTTTTGTACTGTACCTCAAAAATAAATAAAAATAAAAAACCTACAAACAAATGAAAAGAAATTAAGGACTAAGGAAGATTTTGTCCTGAATATGTTTCCGGAAGAGTGCAGGGGGAAGGGAAGGCGAAGGTAGAGGGGAGCAGCCTCATGTGATCCAGTATGATTCTTACAAGTATAGGTGGGATCAAATAGGCAGACTGACATGGGCCTCAAATCTATAGAAGGGTTTTGCTGATTTAATGCTCCTCAGGTAGTGCCATTAGGATCTACGTGGTTGTCATTCTGTTTATCATTATTATGTCCCCTAACTTCGAAAAAGTTGGTGGATCATATTATTTTAGGTCGTCTGTCCGTAGGTCACGCTTTCTTGTGAGCAAGATATCTTGTTAAATATTGAGCAAGGCCCTGAAACTTGGTGAGCTTATTGGGGCTGAGGAGTAGATCAGCTTATTAACTTCTGAAAACAAGAAATGAAAGAGTTATGCCCATTTCCAACTTTGGCATTTTGTATAGACAAGCATATATTTGGGGCATGGTAATTTACTAACACATTTCTAGCTGTAATAATAATAATAATAATAATTATTATACGACATATAAAAGAACATATTAATTAATTATTATTCTTATTCTTATTATTATTGTTTTTGTTGTTGTTGTTGTCGTTGCTGAGGGCGACAATATTTGCTCAAACATGTAAGTCCAAGTACTTAAGTTAAATACAGTATGACGTAATTGTAATAATCATGAACGCATTTGAAGAAACTACGTCATTATGCAATTATATTGTTCAATGACCACAATTTTATAGTCATAATCATTCAATGGCTGACATAATTCTTACATGTATTATTACTAAGCATCTACAACAATGTAAAGTCTAATGTTCCTATCAAAAACACAGAGACGGCCATCGAATTAGAAGAAAACAATTTGCATGATGTATGTTCGTCTTAATGGATAATGTTCTTTTATACGTCGTATCAATAACTGGCTAAACAAGTGAAATGGCTGTGCCGTGGAATAAGAAGTATATCACCTCTTAACTCTTGGGAGGAAATTCCGACAATTCTTTACTTTAATGGAGTCTTCGGAAATTGGATTGATCAATGAAGCTAATGAAGCTTTCTCGTAAAGTTTTGCTTGTAGAAGACATGTCGACAGAAGTCATCTATAACAATGGTTCCCCTGTCGATATTTATTATAATATAATATAAATATTGATATTGTACGGAGATGTGTGTAGGAGCATGAAGGTCTAAGCACTTACCGCTTTTCCCCCCTCAGTTAAGATGTATATGCCTGAGAAAAATGTGTAAACCTAGATCGATTCGATGATACGACATGTAGTTCTACTCCAAGGGCGTAAGTGTGTGCATGCGAGCATTCGTGTGTTTGCTTGTGTGTTACTTACGTGGTCCTTTTATTATAAAAATACGTATTTTTGAACAGCCGTTTAGTTTCCCATTTTTACACTCTTTGCAATTCAGCCGTGGAAAGTGTCGTGGGGCGGCCGTAAAAAGTCCCACCGTGCTTCATCATGAAAATGAAATGCCAAGCATTATTTATTATCCCTATATATACCCGCACAGTGGCTCAGATGGTAGAGTGTCCGCTGTGTGATCAGCAGTTTGCGGGTTCGGTCCACGGCCGAGTCATACCATAGACTTAAGAAGTGGTACTCGCTGCTCTTTCGTTTGACGCTCAACATTAAGAAAGCAGAGCTAGGAATCGGAGCTGGTCTGCCCAGTGTCAGTATAATGTTACTGAGTGGAATATAATGTCAAGAGTCTGGGGCGTGGTAATCCAGTGAGGCAACACTCTAAAAGTGGGCATTGAGCTCCCTGCCAGATCCAAACACCATCGCGATATGACTGAAAGATTGTTGAAAGCGACGTAAAATCCGAATAAAAACAAAGAAAGATTATCCCTATATTTGGAACATATTAATGTTTGTTTGGTTAAAAAAAAAACATCTACTGTCCTTTTGACATTACTCGGAAAGATGCGTTTTGTATTAAATGATTATCTTTTTTTTTCTGACCAACCGTATCCTATCAGAAACCATTTGTCTTTTCCGCTTCTGTGTTTTGTTCTCAAATTTTCACCCTAAAATTAAATGTACGGCCAAAACTTGGCCAGACCTATGCAATTTCTATAGTAAACTGATATTTTGCATTTTTGATCTAAGAAAATATTTTTGCTGATATTTGAATTGTTTATGTTTTATGACAATGTTATAAACATTTCAACAAAGTAAATAAGTGAGCTCTGGAACTGATAGAACGAGATCTTTATCTAGGTCTCAACAACAAAGGGAAAGACTGACTAATACAATTAAACAGACACAAAAAGAGCAGATGGCAAAAAAAAAAAAAAAAAAAAAAAAAAAAAAAAAAAAACACACACACACACACACACACAAACTTGGCTGTCTTTTCCCTAAACGGTGCCCAAACTTAATCGAGTATTCTTTAACTCCCATAATAGTTAAAAGAAAACATTTGTTAGTGAAACACGACAAAGTATATAACAAAAAGTGTAACAATAAAACAAATACAACTGGCTGAAAATTGCCTCCACTTTACCTTACCTATCAATTTCTGCATAACGTGCATCCAGTTTTACTACAGAAAAAATAAAACTATTCGATTTGTTTTTAACCAATGGCGAGAGTCAAAGATTTTGTGCTTAGGTAGTTACGACAGATGATTTTATATTAAATCATAGAAAAAGTATTCACATTTACGTGCGTCAGGCAAAAAAAAAAAAAAAAAAAACAAAAAAAAAGAAACAAAGAAAAACAAAAAAAAAAAAACGACTTTCCGAACGCTGTTGAAAGCAGAGTAAGAAATAAACTATTTGATTAGCTGGAATCATGTTACATTATTTCGTTGCCCAGAAAAATTCCTAAATTCAATGTGGGTTAGGAGGTAGACATGTAAGGTAATAAGAGACTAAATTGTATCTTTATGTCAAATATAAAAGTCTAAAAGGATTGCCTTTGGAAACAAAGAATACACAACATCACGAAAATCGGAGACTCCGTTTGATTGAGTCTCTTTTGTTCGAAACTATTTGGCTTAGTAAAAAAAGGTAAGAGAAAAGTTCAGGGAGTGCCACAATCACAAACCGCAGCCCTTTCCAGACACCAAGAGGAAAGAAAACCGATAAAACCAAACAAGCACAAATCGAACAAACGTATGTAAAGCACTAAGATTAGCTCTAGCCTTTCCAGACACCACGAGGAAGAGGAAACCGATCAAACCAAACAAGCACAAATCGAACAAACGTACGAAAAGCACTAAGATTAGCTCTCTATTCCCCAAGCGAGATAATCGCAATGCTAAAAGGACTGAAAAACACAAAATAGCACAAGGTTAAAGACACATTTTTTTCCTTCTTTGGCTAGACCCCCCCTTCATGATCACCGCCAATATACAGTCCTGATAACAGAGCGCACATCAAAGGCTTATCTTATCTAAGTAATTATGGAATCTTTATAAGGCTGTTAAGTCTCCTTAGGTGGGGCCATATAAGGGTTAATTCTTAAAATTGAGCAGTATTCAATATGTTACTATCAAATAAATTCATTTGCAAATTTTGCATTTAACTTGATTTTATTTGTTGATTTGTATTGTATCATTTTATTTATTTATTTATTATTATTGTTATTATTATTATTATTATTATTTTTTTTTGATAGTTTTTTTTTCTAAACACAAAAGTGTTGTTTTTTTCTTGCATTGTGAAAAAGTACAAATGAACTGAAATAGAAATATAAAATTGAAAATATTTATTTATTTATTCATTTATTTATTTTCTAAAGTAAATAAGAACACTGCACAATTATTCCATTTCCATTTCAGTAAAACAATACATTATGGAATATGTCAAAAAGTTCTTGGACAATTTAGAATTTGTATTTTATGCCAAAAAGCTTCTCATACTATCTTCCTAATCTTCTGTATTTGATCCAAAGAAACAAATAAAGGGGGCATTTGGTGATAAATTAGCATATAGCATAAATATCTGTATTTCACCATGAAATATATTGTGGGTTTCATTAGAACTGCCTGGGAGAGACAATTCTAATGAACAAAAACCAGGTATATTTTATTGAATAACTAGAAAAAAAAACAACATCAAATTATCACCAAATTACCCACATTTGTTTCTCTGTCTTCATCATAAACTTTGCTGATATAAAATCTAATTTCCCCTTATCAGACCCCTACCTGAAAGGATGGCCAAAGTCACCAAGAATTTCTTATCTTAATCTCCTCAGAGTCATTAGGGTGTTATGCAATCCAAAATGTGTCTTTAAGAGGTTAAAGCGACACAAGCGACACATAGCGTCGGCCGGGAGTTCCAGTTTGTGGCCCAAAATAGGAACAGTTTGATGAGTGTCACATTGTCTGAAGTGTCATCTTTTTTTCTAGCATATCAAAGCTTGGATTTAATTTGGACAATATCGTATAGCAGGTAAGACTTTCCACGACGATGGGTCGGTCCTCAGACTAAATGGGGGCTTCTTCCTCAGTCTGTTTCAGATGGTCGGTGTCTGACAATCAGTGTCTGTGGTCAAGCTCATCGTGGTCCTGTTTGTGGTTTCCTTGTGTTCTAGCTTCAGATCGCAGTAGAGCCCCTTGTTTTGTTTCGTTGCAGTGTTCTTGATTATGTGTGTTTCTCAGTGATGTTTCACAGATGAAATAAAGGACCCCTCTGCGTACCAAACATATAATTGTAATTTGGAACTGCATCAGAATTAAGGGCGAGGTTTCGCGCGAGTAAAACTGGTTCAAGCCCTACCCCACCCCATCCCCGACCCCCACCCCTCTAGTAGCCTTCCTACTGAGTGTCCTAAAGCCGTTCCTCTGTTGCAGTTCTTCTTCGTTTGTACGTCTGTGATTTTTTTTTTATGTGGCGTTTATGCTGTCCTTCCTGGTTGTTTTTACTTATATTTTGAAACTCTTACATTTCGCCTAAGGATAAATTAATATGAATGTATCACCAGATACATGAAACAGATTGGGTGCCCGTAAAGTAAGTAAAAATACCCAGGAAATGTCACAAACTACGAAGCACAGCCCTGCTGAGGCACAAAAGAAGGAGAGTTAGGAACAAATAATGTCAAAACAAACGCTACCCATGAAACTACCGACACACGAACAAAAGGAAACTACTAAAGTAGAACCGCCATAGAATGTTCAGTAGAACCACTAGTGGGGATGTGGTCTAGGGGGTATGTTTTTTTTTTTAAACAAATTATACGTGCTCACCCTTAGGTCTCATTAAGTTTCAAATTACAAACATATCTTCGGTCCGCGTACGGATTCACCTCAACGGTAAAACATTACAGTTAAATATTATCACACACACTGCAATGAAACAAAGCAAATGGCACAACCGCGACTTGTACTGAGATGGGAGCCTTTAAGCGAACCGAATTTTTATGTATTTCTGTATTTGGAGTAGCATCGGGACCCAGGGTGAAGTTGGTTAGCTGTAAACCTGCTTTAAACCCCCGGTGGTTTATTCTACTGACCGTTCTAAGGCGGTGGTCCCGGTGTTAGTCTAACTCTTTTTTGCTTTGTGGTTTATTCAACGAGGCGATTTGTTTTATGTCTTACCTTGTGTTATTTTGTTCTTGCGTTTTTCAGTCCATTTAGCATTGCGATTACCTCGCTAAGGTAACAGAGAACTAATCTTAGTGCTTTTCGTACGTTTGTTCGATTTGTGCTTGTTTGTTTTTGTCTGTTTCCTCTTCCTCGTGGTGTCTGGGAAGGGCTGCGGGTTGTGATTGTGGCACTCCCTGGACCTTTCTCTTACCCTTTTTTTTTTATAGCAAGTATAACCAAGTGTAAGCCCCACGTCGTCCCAACAGCTTTTCTGTCGACCTTTTCAACGCTGTATTTCTGCTGCAGTTTCCCATTGTATTGCTTCTATTTTCGATAAATGTTGTCTTTTTATGTCATTCACCTTAGGATGGCTGTGTTCCATGATTGTGGCATTTCCTTAGTATCTCAAAATTATTTTTCCCGGTATAATGTTCATCGTACAGCATTTACGTCTCTCCAGCACCTGGCTTTACATTTTTGCAAATTAAATGTATTCTAACTTAAATTTGAAACAACGTTTTGTAAAGTTGAGTAATAATTCTGCCCAGCCTAATAAATTGCGCCATTTTGTCTGTTCGATGGTGGCGTTATCACCACACTGTATGAGGGTAATGGGTACAATTTTAAGTGAGAGAGAGAGAGAGAAAGGAGAAAGAGAGAGAGAGCAATGCGTCCACCTCTGAAAGGAAGTTTACTCTAAATGGTAAATATATGTCCCTTTTAGAGTAAATGGAAATAATGTGCTCCCTTTAAGATGAATCCATTTTTCTGCGAAGACTTTAGCGAAAAAAAAATAGTTTTTCTTAGACTCCTTTCCGTCAGGGGTTTGGTATACAGGGAAACAGACAGAAAGTCACACATGTTGCATCACGTATGAAATGGCGAAAAAACAGCCAGATGTATCTAGTCCCCGTAATGATTAGAATGATTAGAGCTGCCAAGGAGTGACTAAATATTGGTTTCGCATCAAGTCCAAGCGGTTTCTGATGTATATTAAATTAAATTAATATAAGTTTACATTATTTCATAAAAGTTTTATATGTACATGTTAATTTGTTTAACCAATATATATATAAGTATATTTTATACAAAGAATGTTTTAATCTACATGGTTCACTTACACTAAGCGTCTTTTAGTAACAACTGCTTGGAGAAACTGCGAACATTACGTAACGATCTGTCAACAAAACGCGTTATATTCTTTTGACTTGTCAAATTCGATCTCCATGTCTCCGCGTTGGACGCCGCGTAAATGACGTTTTATGGATAAATGAAGCATAAATGAAAATCTATTATTCATGGAGATATTTTAACTTAAAAACAACGTCAGAAAATGTTGGATAATTCCATGCATTTACTATAAAGCAAGGTCAATCATATAACGTACTGTTTACCAAATTTTTCATAATATCACAGACATTTATTAAATCGGGAAGTTTCTGCATCTCATATTTAATTTTAAATTACCAAAATTATTGTATTTATGAGTAATTTTACAGGCGAGACACAAATCATATGAATACACACATTACAGGTTTCTTCGCAACGCAAATTTGTTTGACTAAGTGGTTAATATTTCTAATACACACAACTTCACAAAAGGCGTTGATCAAGTGAGCATTCAAAAGTATTGATCGATGATTCTACTTTTAATCAGAGAAGTCAAACTGTCTCCCGTTTGATGCCGTGTTATTCACACGTGGTCCTCACTCTTTGTTTGTCTGACAGAACGTAATAAAACACACTGATTAATATGTTTATATTTCTCATTTCAAAGGCAGTTTTGAATGTCTAAAGCAAGTAATCTAAATGCTGTACATTCCAAATATAATAAACGTCGATACTTCATCTCTCCATACATTTATGTAGTTCTGCGTACATCCTGATTATGCTTTAACCCTTTCAACCTGAATTTTTCTGAAGTGGCCTCTTCCATCCTTGAATTTGGACATGTCCACTGATGCTAATAGGGGTTTTAGTCTAAAAGCAAATCGGAGAGGCAAACAGTGTAGACCCTGATGAGACGGCTCGTGTCGAGCCGTCTCATCTGGATCTACACTGTTTGCACTGGTACTGGTTTTGGTTAGCCGGAATGAAATGGTTAAGACGCACTTACTCAAACCCAAGGAACATGGAATAAAACTAAACTGTTAAAGTTAAGAGGGGTCCATGTCAGGACAAAACTTACGACTAGTTTTCAATCACTCAAACAAAACAAGTGTGATCGTAAGTTTATCTTGTACATATACACACCATATGAATACATGGATAAACAATAAATGTAATAATTGAGAAACACAGCTCTCCTAAATAAGGTTAGAATGTTTCGAAACTACACAACGTAACAACACATTGACGAAAACAGGCGAAATAAAATAAAGGGGCTTTTTGATATATTGATGTCATATCACCTTCATTCTCCTATACTTTCCACAAGATGGTCAATGAAAATAATAGTTTATATAAAATCCATGTTCCTGTCACTGGACCAAAATAACTAAGTGCAATAATGACAATGTATTCTATGATACGTCTCAGACTGTAATGTCCATCATAGGTGTCACCATAGTGCATATTATATTTCATTCCCTTTGGAGTCATTGGGCCCATTGTGGTTTATTTGAAAATGGAGTTCTGCTCATGTATACGTTAGAGGGCGTAAGCAGTGTTGCAAATTTCATTACTGCTTGCGAAGAGTCTCAGTAAAACCGAGACTCCCATTTTCCAATCCGTAGTGTGTTCTTTGTTTCCAAAGGCAATCTTTTTTTACGTTTATCTTATGCCGTGACCGACAAAGTTGTACAGTTACAGTTATCACGTAATATTAATTGATAAAAGCAAAACAGTGAACTGAAAAAAAAAAACAATACATGTTTGTTTATTTTAGCCGGGGCACAGTTTTAAGGAAAAACCTTGCATGTGTGCCCAGCGACGACTCAGATCAGCCTTCGCATCAGCACAGACTGATCAGTGCCTTCGCTGTGTGTCTATAGACGTCTTTGAGCTTTGTTGACCCACACAGTGGCCTGCAAAGAATGACCAGACTATGCATCTGCACATTTGTGCAGGCTGATCTGAGTCTTCGCTGGGTTGAAATGCAATCTTGCAGGATTAATTAATTAATTAATAAACACCTTGCAACTTAACTACTCTATTTATGAAACAATCGAAATATGTACTAAAGTCTTGTTAAGCGGTAATCAAAATCTAACCTACAATCAGAATTATATATTGCTAGGTATAGTGAACTGAGTACATTAAAGGAAGAAAAAGATTTGATCTTTACACTAAACAACATTAGCACAACCTTCCGTTTCGTTTCGGGAAGGCTGTGCTTACTAGGGTCAACTCTAAGAAAAGGTATCCTCCAGAAACAAAAATTTGCCGAATAGCAATCCTAAAGCAGATCTCTAAATCATCAAGTCTCATGACAATCCGTTGACATTTACTGGGGTTGTTGTCCGAAACAAAACTACGGACGTCACGGGCAGCTAACTGTCAAAAATTGATGAAATTTGACGATTAGCGATCCCAAAGCAGATCCTCATAATATCAATGCACATACCAAGCTTTGTGAAAATCCTTCGATACTTACTGAAATTATCGTCCAGAACCGAAAATTACTGAAGTGTTGCGGGCGGATAACCCTGTCCGAAATTGATGAAATTTGCGCATTACCAATCCCAAACCAGGTCTCCACAATAGTGATGCAGATACTTAGTTAGGTGAAAACCCATTAATATTTACTCAAGTTGTCGTCCGGAGATAAAAATACGGACGGACGGAGGACGAACGTACAACAGACGAATGGATGGACAGACACACGGACAGCCAACGTGAAATCATAATACCCGGCCGCTATTGCATGGCACGGTATAAAAATGAAGGAAGGTAAGAAAAAGGAATGGGGAAAAATTCAACACTGTTTTAACAAAACATGTTCAATTTATAAATAGACTGATTAGTTCCTAAAGATAATACTGTTATAGATGTGATAAGTCTCTGTGTGTATATATAAGAAAATTGTTTCTGCTAATTTAGAATATCCAAATGCATTTATCAACATTTGTCATGCATTTATCAACATAATGAATGAAGTGCTTTCAAGTGGAAACGGGCCGAATTTATTGTGTCGCGAACCTTTCTTTCGAGCCCATCAGTTGCACTTTTGCTGTTTTTGTGCCCACGATGGATTTTGATGAAATTCATATGTAAGGTAGCCTGACTTTTGCCAGTTCACATGAGCACAATTTAAATTTAACGACTACATATAGAGTCACGTGACTTCCGGTTTTATTGAAAGAGGGTGTTTATAGAGGTCTGTCGACCTGAGATGACATATTAGATAAAAAAAAAAACAATGACTATACATATTTCCGGCGTGATTAAAGCATGCTCATGTTGTGCTCCGTGCCTGATCACGTGACAAAATTAAACAATTTTCTATAGGAAAATTTTAACTATGTGTTAAAATATATATGAAATTACATACTGCGAAATTACGTTTTATTACTGTTTTTGTTTATGGTTCCGAGTAAGCAAATACAACAACTGACATGTCGTATATTTCACATGCCCATGTACACCATCGCACGTTTTGAAGGTATGGGTGCTCGTAGTTGTAAATATTTAAGAATACATAAATAGACACTGATTTATATTTGACTTTGACTTTTCAATCGCATGAAGTATCGTTTTAGAAATAATCTACCATAAGAATACCATAAGCATCCAAAAAACCGAGGCCATAAACTTCCCAGTTGTCGAACCAGACTTTGTCTTCTTTGGCGGGATGAGCAGGGTGATTCCATTGTTTAGACTGTTATTTGGATTCTAGTATGAAATGTTGGACCCAAGATTCATTCATCGTCACACACCTCAACAGAAACTTTTCAGGATCTGTCTCAAAAAGGTTCAGATTATCAAGCGACATAGTCTGTCTTGTGTCTCTCTGATCAACTGTCAGAAGTCTGGGTACCCAACGAGCTGAGAGTTTTCTCATATTCAGATCTTCTGCAAGAATGAATGCACTATTTCCTGAGAAATCCCTACAGAACTAGCTATGTATCTCTCTGTAACTCGTCTGTCACCCATAACCATATCATGGACTTTAGTGACTATTTCGGGAGTTGTCAGTAAGAGGCCCTCCAGAACAGGGGTCAACCTCTAGGCTCTCCTTGCCATGCTTAAAATTTGCTACCATCCTTTTTTTTATGGTAGCATATGAAGTGACATTCTTTCTCAGTGTTGCTACAATAACAGCATGAATTGCCTTAGGTACTAGTCCCTTTTTATGCAAATACTTATTACCGCGCGTTCAGCAATTTTGTCTATTTTGCAAAATTCATGTGTCCTGTTTACCGTAACTTGTGACCACTTTGACATATGCTGACCAAATAACACGGGCTGTTGGTTACATAACTGTAACAAGGCATCGCAGGAGATACAAATCCCCTCGCACAAGACTACTTGGTGTGGGCAATCACTGAACTGGGGAACTTGGTGACATATAATAGTAATGTGAATGAAGAGACAAAAAGCCTGTGACCTTACTGTAAAGATAACGTATGACCTTTAAGGTACAGTATTGTTAACATTCAGATTTTCAGGTTGGAAGGGATTAGATCTCATTCTCACATGATAGAAAATATTTCTGTCATGTCAACCTCGACCTTGAGCCGAGGACCCTGAAAGTCAAACTTGCTCGAGGTATTATCATATCCACAAATGTGTGAAAATATGTCAAGAGCATTTAAGACTAGAGCGATGACAGTTCCTTTTTTTTTTTTTTTTTTTTTTTTTTTTTTTTTAAATAGCTACAGTTACCTTGACCTTGAGCCCAGCATCCTGAAAGTTAAACTTGCTCGAGATATTACACACCCAACATTTATGTGAAGTTATATTAAAATCCACTGATAAATATAGGCACTAGAGCAATGGCAAAGTTTTTTTTACTAAAATAGCCGCAACGACCTTGACCTTGATCCTAGCACCCTGAAAGTCAAACTTGCTCAAGATACTATACCGAACATATGAAGCAATATTGAAATCCATCAATAAATATAGGCACTAGAGCCATAAAAAGTTTTGTTTTATAAAAATTGCCACAGTGACCTTGACCTTGACCCAAGCAGCCAGAAAGTCCATTTTAATTTCCAACATTTACATGAAGTTATATTAAAATCCATAGATAAATGAAGGCACTAGAGCGATGACAACGTTTTTCTAAAAATAGCCAGAGTGACCTTGTCCTTAAGCCCAAGACCCTGAACGTCTTGAACTCGCTCAATATATTATCATACCCAACATTTGTGTGGTTGTATTAAAATCCATCAATAAATAGAGGCTAGGGTGATGATAAAAGGTGAACATATGTACGTATATTTTGTGTACGTACTTTCGTACGGGACAGATCCTATCTCCCCTCGCCACTTCGATGTGCGAGGGGATAAAAAGGCAAGGATTAATGGGCTGAAAGTAGGCAGCCCTGCTTAATTCCTTCAATACAAGGTCCACATCAATTATCTCTCGTACAACATCCCAGCTTGCATACTTTATGTAAGACAAAAATGGTGGGAATAATATAGCATACATCCATGTCTTTGAGATTACACCCAACTAAATTTTAGTTTTGAAGCAGGTTCCAGCATTTCAAGTACCCTTACACATGTACACTGATGCAAACCTGCCAACTATGGTCGTTTTATTATGTCCATATGTCGAAATACAATCTTGCAGTCCCTTCAGTACTTTGATACCCATAAATTCAATAGCATTAAAAATGCCGAAAAAGTCTTTTTACGATATCGTTCATATTCGGAACCGGTTGCCTGTTGCCACTATAAGGTGTATAATTTTCTTCTTAATAAAATGAAAAGAATTTGTGTTCGGTTCCAAATATGGACATGTATGGAATCATGCCATGAGCTGCACGAGGTGTTACAGTTTGCCAATGACTCAATGTTAAGGTGACCGATAGGGCAGGTATGTCACCACAAAATTAACTCAAAAACACCTTTCCAATCAATAAAAGAAATCAAGGGGATTAAACTAGAGCCATTAAGGTGTCATTTTGCAATATTTGTTTTTGGATTCGCTTACTTTCCAAATTTGGCTTTAGAGTGGGCACATCGCAATAGAAAAGTGTAACTCGTCCTTTGACAATTTTTTCTGGTCTGAAGGTGACGCATATTAATGACTACATAAAACTGCATTTGAAAAAAGAATAATTTGACAGTGACACTTGTTATCTCGAATGAAAACTTACCATTGATAAAAAACGCCCACTTCCAGACACGTGACAATAGCTTCCCCTTAATTGAACACGAAAATACTCGAGTCAGACAGTTTCCGTAGATGCAAAATAGAATAGAATATTTTATAGATACCAAAATTGAATTTGAAATCGTGCATAAGATTTACTTTTTTTTCATATTTCGCCGACACTTGACTACTTCTAATTCAAACTCTTATATTGTTTTTTTAGAAACTTCTAAATTGCCAAACCACATAATAATCAAGGGTGTTTGTATCTAGCCGGACTTTTGTGGTTATTCTTGGACATCTTTCGTACTAGTTTTGGCCCTTTAAAATCCTTGGACAAAGTACGTCGACCTCAATGGCGATTATGTGGAGACAGAATAAGTGAGCGCTGATTGGATATAGGTTAGGTTGTTTTGTAATAAATTGCCCGTAGAAATGATATATCTGTTCCAGAAGATATGTAAAATATTAGTTCTATCAGCGAAACATCAATTTTGCATACGTTAATTACCAGCTTGTCATATTTCTCGCCTATATTATATATAGGTGGTGAACATGCACAACGAATGATCGATGCATCACGAAAACATGCCTATATAATTTTTACCCCCTTAAAACCCACTAATATATATAGTAGAAAAGGTAAACGAAAAATGCCTCAATCACAAGCCGCAGCCCTTCCCAGACACCAAGAGGAAAAGGAAACAGACAAAACCAAACAAGCGCAAATCGAACTAATGTACGAAAAGCACTAAGATTAGCTCTCTCTTCCCCAAGCGAGGTAATCGCAATGCTAAAAGGACTGAAAAACACAAGAACAAAATAACACAAGGCAAGACTTAAAACAAATCGCCTCGTAGAATAAACCATAAAGCAAAAACGAGTAAGACTAACACCGGCATTACGAAAACATGCCTATATAATTTTGACCCCCTCAAACCCCACTTTTACATAGTAAAACTGGGGTTTACAGGTGTATAGATTATTTTTCTTATTTCTGCTCAAAAACATAGATTGTGGGTACTCGTTAGAACCGCCTCGTCGAGGCGGTTCTAACGAATACCCACAATCTATGATTTGGGCAGAAATAAAAAAAAAAATATCAGAATTTTTTTATCTGAAAGTTTTCATTTTTGGTGGTAAAATTTCAGTGTATTTGAATAGGCGTATTTTCGTAATGGGGACCACCACTTTAGAAGGGTCAGTATAATTAACTATCAAACTGTGGTTTAAAGGGGGTAAATATTATTTTTTTTATTTCTGCTCTAAAACATAAATTGTTGGTGCTCATTAGAACCGCCTTGTCAAGGCGGTTCTAACGAAAACCCAGAATCTATGTTTTGAGCAGAAATATGAAAAATATCAGAACTTTTAATATCTAAAAATTTTCATTTTTTGGTGGTAAAATTTTAATAATATTTGAATAGGCATATTTTCGTAATGGATTGCGAAAATACAAATTAGCTGTACCGTCCGAAAACGTACCTTCGGGTATGTGCGACAAGCAAAGATTTGCAAAGTCGGATCAGAATCTTCACTGGGCGCATTTTGAATAGCCAAGGATGCAGTGTTTATGTGGACAACGAAGATTCTGATTAGACTGTGCATGGATGCGCAGGTTGATTTTAGTCTTCTTTGGGTGCACATGGCAGAAGGTACGTTTTCTCATGTTGCAGCTGAAATATCTAATTAATCGTCCGAAATGAATGCGTTATAGAAAGTAAACAAAACCATCTAGCTTAAATTGCCCATTTTTACATGCAGTCACAGCTTGTTTTACTAAAGGGTGTATTTGTATCACTGACTTCCAATATCTTACCATAAATATTTACTAATGAATTACTGTGCATATTGTGGACTTCTTCTTAACTTCAGCATGCCCAACGTGTGGTATGTCAACAAAAAAGGTAAGAGAAAAGTCCAGGGAGTGCCACAATCAAAAACCGCAGCCCTTCCCAGACCCCAAGAGGAAGAGGAAACCGAAAAATCCAAACAACCACAAACCGAACAAACGTATGAAAAGCACTAAGATTAGCTCTCCCTTCCCCAAGCGAGGTAATCGCAATACTAAAAGGACTGAAAAACACAACTCTTTCTTGACGTTATGAAGTTATATTTGCAGTAGCATGGACTCTTTCACAGGTTGAAACGAACATCTGAGTAAACCTTTCAAGGGTCGCGTACATCTGAGAATAGCAGGGTATTGGAAATTACCGTTTCGACGTCCTAGGGACCAGATAACTGAAAGAAAGGATCGTTACATAAATAGAAAGGAAGGCAGTGACACATTCCGTCCAAGACACTAAAGGGAAAGAAGGACGCATCTAAAGCAACGACATCATAATCAAAACACTACAAGCAGAAAGCCATAATGACAATTTCTTTCCCAAAACATGGGCCAAATGGCTATCCAAAATAAAAATGTCACCACGATATACATGCAGAGACATACAATGACAGAAATAGTAAACCATAGCAGAAGTACCGCTTTGGAACGGTCAGTAAAAACTTTACTCGGGGAGGGGGTGGGGGTGAGGTGGGGCTTAAATCGATTTCACGTGGCCACAAGCCTCGCCCTTAGTTCTGTCGTGGTATACACAAGACATTTGTTCAGTCCGCGTGAAGGGTTCCTAACTCATCAATGCAACAAATCCGAGAAGATAAAATTCAAACGAATACAGAGATCAAACAACGATGAGGACTCGAGAGCAAGAAATAACTGAAATGCTGAAGCAAAAGAAAACCAATAGTTGGACTCCGGTGGGCCTGAACAGAGCCAGAGCATCAGGCTCCAACCGACTTACTTAAAAGTCTTTAGGCCGGAGCCGTCATAGTCTGAGGCCCGACCCACCGGCGTGCAACCAAAGAGGGAAGCAAAGTTATTAACCGTGATTGGGTTAACTACATGTACCATGCATGCAGTCTGTCGTATTACATTTATGTTATACCCAATCTTTATATATCGAAGAATGATTTTACGAAGTTGAGTGATAAGATCCTTGCAAGCATATATTTTCTGAATTTATGTAATAAGTATAAAATATTGCACGAATAATATGAGTATAATATAATTCAATAGATACGTACTTGTATTATATCTAAAATGTTTTCAGGCAACCTGTGTCAATACTTTGTGAGCCAGGATGTCATTGTATGTGGCCGGGCTTATCGAGGTCCTGTTTTTGCTTTTCTTGTGTTCTTGCTTCAGCTCTAGCTTTTTGCTTTGCTTCATTACAATTTTTAGACTATATGTTTCACTCTGGTGTTTCACAGATGAGGAAGAGGACCCTATGCATCAGAATGAAGGATGAGTTTTGGCGAGTAAAATTAAAATTGGTGTAAGCCCCGCCCCACTCCTCCCGCCTCCCCCACAACACCAAGTTTTCCTACTAGCCGTTCTAAGGTGGTTCCTCTGTTGCTGTTCATCTTTGTCTGTGCGTCTGTAGATTCACTGTGTCATACTTTTAGTGGTGTTATTTTATTTTTATTTCCAATTTGTTTCCAAGACCATTGACATCAGCTGTAATGAAAAACAATAGACTCTAAAATGAATGACCTTTGAAAGGGATGTGCAGTTTCAAGGGTTATTTGTTTTATAGTCTATTTCACTTCATTACAGCTAATGTTAGTGCCGTGTGACGGCCTTCAAACATCTCCCTGTGTCTCACTATAGTGAAGTTTACATTTTCTAGTCCTTTGCGATCATTGACCATCCTCCGGGATTTTTGAAAATTTATACGAGGGTCACTGATGACGCCTAATTGGCAGAAAGTAGCTAGTCTGGCCAAGAAAACTTGACATTCCAGCTAGGTTTAATTTTGTGAGTATGCTAATTGCTTTCAATGGTCATTCCTTTTAGAATCCATTGAAATGGCGTTCACTCTAAAAGGAAATAATTTACTCACCTTGGGAGCAAATTTTTTTCCTATTGGAATGGACCCTTTTTCAGAAAGGGTTTGTTGTGTATGGAACCAATGTTATTTCCCTTGTTAAAATGTTACCACGAGTATCAAGGTTCCGTAATTGCTGTCTGTCGCATTCTGTACCTTGCATATCCGTATTATTGGCTTTAGGCATTTGATACTGGTACGTTCAACGAAAACATGTTGCTATTTATGTGTTGCGTGAAGGAAAGCGACATCCCAGCTAGCATTCTACATAAATCTACAGCGGGCCGTTATCGGTCCGTCAGCTACCCTGACGGGCCGATAACGGCCCGCTGTAGATTTATGTAGAATGCTTACTGGGGTGGGTCGCGGTCTCATAAGGACAGTCGGTGTCATTGTTCACTGTAGAATGTATGGACGAATACAGAAGATCTAAATTACTGGTTCTTGGTGTGTACTATAATATCGGTGAGCAGGAAAGCACAGTTCGACACAGGCTTGGGCGGCTAGCATTTCGATTTTTTTTTTTTTCAATTCTTTAGGTTTCGGACCTAACTGTATAAATCATTGTTTGTCCTGAGGTGTACTTATTCTTACAACTTGAAATAATTTAATTAATGCCTGAACTACGGCAATATTAATGCTTTACATCCCTTTGGTTGAAAACATAATTTAATAAATCTAGCTAATAAACGATACAAGGTTCTTTTTATTCCACTTTCGCAGATTACCAAGATCTGCCTGAGTGAATTAACATCCCTCATTTGGAAAGGAGGACTACAACTAAGCTGGCGATAAGGCGGCAGCTCAGACTAAATGTAAATCTGCGAAGACCTGTTTAGGATTTTTGCTGTTCTCCCAAACATTTCAACACTTTGCCCTATTAAATTTAAACCATTTCGAATAGATTGCACTTGTACCTATATTGATCCTTGCATTCAGATGTCGCGCGTAGCATTTTAGGTTTCTTAAATTAAGTCGCATCCTGTGAAAACGTTCCTTAGTCTATCCAAAATACGGGATTTACATCATCCTGCAAATCCGTATAGTCTAACCAGGACATTAATTGTGCTGCTTGCTATAGCTTACAGCATTCAGTGATTCTGTACTGGAGGAAAACCCACAATAAGTGGACCTCGGCCTTGTCAGTCTTTGTCTGTTAACTTTTCTTCTTGGAGCCATTGGTAGGGTATATATTGCGACTGTGACTTTTCTTTACTACTTTAGTGTCGCTTATGATACGTTATAAGAAAGTCTGTCAGTGTATCCGTTCCCTTTTAAAGATTATAGACACTGTTAATTTTGAATGTTAATAATGTCAATAATGTGATTAGAATGCAATTTAAGCTGGATATTCGTTTCTTTGTTTATTTAAGTTGAACATAAACAACATACAGTCGACTCTCGTTATCTCGAACTCGCTTATCTCGAATAACCGCTTATCTCGAAGTGAAAATCTGGTCCCTGTTTTAACACAGAGATCTACCAAAAGGCAACAAAATATTTTGGAAAAGAGGAGAAATTGCTCCTAAGGAGCAATTTCTCCTCTTTTCCACAATATTTTCAATATATCTTTAACTTAGGAGTCAAATTACATATTCATTCTGTTTAAGGTGGTTGTTCGATTAATTTTTCTCCCTCAGTTCTGCAAATCTGATATGTCGAAGTATGGATATCTCGAAGTGTTTAATAGAGTCCCTTGGAGTTCGAGATAACGAGAGTCGACTGTATATCTGTCCTTCCGAAAGAGAAAGAAAAGTAAACAAAGAACGGCATACATAAGAATAAAGACCCAAATCCCAAAACTTGCTCCAAGTAAAAACAGTAGTACTGGAGCGACGCTCAATACTACTAGCAACTAAGTTAGTAATGGTAGGACAAACCGCCTACCACCCACCTAAGATTGGTGTGTACGTCTTGTATCTGTATTATTTCGGTTTCAAACCAGAACATTATATTACTGTGCTTTCGACATCTTTCAGAAAATCGCGTTTTGCTTTTTGCTTTACTCAGAAGATGTAAATTTGCAAATTTATCAACTTACTTACATACTTACTTATAGATATTTAGTTGGAATTGAATTCTTTTGCACTGGCTAACCATCAGGCTTCGGTCTTTCATAGCAGTCTATTTAAATCAAGTGTAAGGTAGAAAACCGTTAAATATAAAGATTTAAGGCTTAACGTGATTTATCGTTCTTTAGTAACTAATCCGTGGTTGTCGGATTTCTTTTAAATATATAAGCAAACGTAACACACAGTTAGAATTAGCAATTAAAATTAAATATTCCCTTCAGTTTAATAAAACAAGGAATATTTGATATGTATAAGCAAACATGGTATGCCACCATTAATTATTCAAAGAGACTTTTACTATATGCTCGCTATAAACATGATTTTAATTTTGAAAAATATTTGAATTTTATCTCTAAAAATAAATATAGGGTCGCGCTGACAAAGTTTAGATTATCATCACATGATTTAGCTATCGAGCGGGGAAGATATCAAAATATTGAAAGAAGTGAAAGAATATGTAGAAATTGAATTGTAATTTTGTAGAAAACGAATATCATTTCCTGTTAGTATGCCCGTTTTACAGAGATTTACGAAGAAAATTTCTGAAGCCATTTTATTGTCGCTGGCCAACCTTAAATAAATTCGATGATCTGATGTCTAAAACTAATACAAAAAAGTTATATTGAATTTGACAAAAATTTATATATTTTGCTTTCAGGTTAAGGAACGACAATTAGATAATGAGTGATCGGTGACCGGTGACCTGTGACCCGGGACTTCTGGTTTTATCAGTAATAAAGCTGGGTACCAAAAACCTCAGATCGCCGGCTAGAGCATGTTAAGCTATATTTATATACATATAATAAATAAATAAATAACTAATTAAAATAATAAAACTAAAAACAAAATAAAATATATAAATAAATAAAGATTGCGGAATAGCAAAGACGCTCGTTGTCTCAGAGGCATAAACAATTAATTTACTTTAGGTAGGGGTAGTCGAGGGATTTTATTTTAATTTCACTTACATGTTTCATGTCTTGACTCCCTCAGCCTTGAGGTAATTGCTATTGTACTTTTATCATGAATAATAACCACAAATAATGCATTTATTCTGGCAGGTCTCGCCAAATTCAAACCGGTAAATCCAGACAAAGGAAAATCCTTTGTTGATTCAAAGTATACAGACAGACAAGTCCAACAGTTTTACACAGTCTGTCACTCAACAAGCAGTTTTAGACACATTAACAGGTAAGAAAAATATATTTGTTTAAAGAATAGGTGAAGGTAACACATACTGTCTGCATATTTATCTCCGCGCTTTTTCTTAAAACACGGATCGGGATATTGTTAACGCTTCCGTCCGTCCGTCCGTCCGTCCGTCAGTCAGTCAGTCAGTCCGTTCTTCCGTCCGTCTGTCCGTCACGCTATCTCCTCCAAAACTACTGGGCGGAATTCTACAAAGCTTGCTACAACATTTCCTCCCATGGTAAGGGTGTGCAAGAGCAGCATTATTTTTCTGTGCTTCCGTCCGTCCGTGCGTCCGTCCGCTGTCCATTTGTCTGTCACACTATCTCCTCTTAAACCACTGGGGGAATTCAACAAAACTTACTACATCACTTCCCCTCATGGTTAGGGTGTGCCAGAGCAACGTTTTATCCATTGTCCATGCGTCCGTCGTCTGTCCATTTCTCTGTCACTCTATCTCCTCCTAAACCACTGGGCGGAATTCAACCAAATTTGCTACATCCCCTCATGGTAAAGTTGTGTGAGAGCTACTTTTGTTTCGTGCGTCCGCCGTCCGTCCATCTGTCCGTCACGCTATCTCCTCCTAAACCACGGCGGAATTCAACCATTGCTACATCACTTCCCCTTATGTTAAGGGTGTGCGACAGCATCATTATTTTTCCGTTCGTCCGTCTGGCGTCTGTCCATCTGTCCGTCATGCTATCTCCTCCTAAACCACTGGGCGGAATTTAACCAAATTTGCTACATGACCTCATCTCATGGTAAGGGTGCGGGAAAGCAATAGCATTTGTCCGTCTTGCTATTAGCAACATTAGCAACGAGCGTGGGGATTTGCGATGGCGCGCCATTGACAGTGCATTCTAGTTTAGGTTGTTGAACCAGTTCACGGGCTTTCAATGTACCATTACGTTTGGTATCAGTGGAACGGTGCATATATTAGATGGAAAAAGGTGTATTTATTTGTAGATGGTTGTCTTATATTCTACCATTTCGAAGAGACTGACACAGATCTTGTACGAGGTCACACAAGATGCAAGGTGAATTTGTAGTCCAAATAATTTTCTACTTTCCTATTCGAAGCAATCGCCCAAAATATACATTTTTGCCAATATCTACTGCAGACTTGTGCGCATTATTCATTATTATTTTATTCCGTCTGGTTTGTTTGGCCTTATTTTGAGGTACTTTTATTAAATGTTGCCATTGCATATCACCAGAAACCTATTCCAATATAATAGGAGAGCCGTGGGTCATGAGTTGACCTCTTTTGTGTATCTTCATGTCGTGAATGTGACTAGGAGTGAGATCACAAAACATCGTCAAAAGTTGATTAAACAACAAACATTAACTGTAACAGATGTACATTACCTACATGGAAATGTAAACAGGAAAACTGTTGAAGACTTAAACCTAGTTATATGAGTAATCAGTTCTCGTCCTTCAGATACTTCGCCGATGTATATCTGAATGAATTTTTCAACCTCTGAATTTGGACATATCCATTGGAGTAGGAAATCAAACTTTAGAACAGAATGACACTCAGTGGCTATAATAAAGTTTAATATATTATCTTCATCAATTGATACATTTCAATGAAGACGACACTTTCAAAATAACTTTTACATTCCTTCTAAAAAGGAAGCCACTGCAAACGGGAGCAAACTTCTTTCCTTTCCTTTCAGAGTGAAACCCTTTTCAGAAGGGCATTGGCGTGCAGGAACACGAATAGGAAGTCACAGAAGTTGTCTGTTTTGTCAAAAATAGCGATATTTCTGCCACGAATGTACATTCCCGTAAACGAATAAATGTCCATGTATCTATCTTAGATTGTAGCAAAAACATTAATATTTATCAGATATTACAGAAATTCACTTCACTACACCGTCCCATTTATAGCTGAAATACTGATACGAGACAGTTTCGTGAATTCAATCTCTATTACATGCGTCGTGCCATCATTGTAGATGTCCTCAGTGAGTAGCTGTAACCATGCCAGTAGTACCAGACGATTCCATTAGCAAATTTATTGTGGTGACCTTCAAGGTAAAGCCCATTCAAATTTGCATAATGACATCCAACAAACCACCAAGCTCCATTATAGGTCAACGCACAATTTGAACCCGGGCCCCTGTCGTATGTAGAAAACTCAGCTCCATTATGGTACGTCAAGGAATCACCTAAAGCAAAAAAAAAAAAAACAATTGAACCAGCGCATGACAAAACCTATAGTAAGGCTTGTGCGGCCAGCGAAGACTCAGATCAGACTTCGCGCATGTGCCTTCTACAGTCTCCAGACTATCCAAAATGGGATATGCGAGAACCCTGCCATACAGGGTTGATGTCCAGTCTTATCTGTCTTTCTTGGTCATACAATTCTTATTGAGGGTTTTAAGGGCGTCCTTCTTTCCCTTTGGTGTCTTGGACGGAAGGTATTAGGAAATATATCGACACCTGATCATTGCCTGCCCTTCTATGTGTCGTGCGCTGGATCGTATTATCGTTTTACTTCCCTGCCTGCATTCACGAGTTGTTTCTGGTTTTCTGTCTGAAACCACTAGCAGGAACGTATACAGTCGAACTTCGATGGCTCGAACATCTTTGGGACCATGGGAATTTATTCGAGTGTTCGAGCTATTGAAGTTCGACTGTATATTAGCCGCACATGATGAAACCAACAAAGTGACTGTACCAAGCCAATACTCAGAACAGCTTGGGCATCAGTCCGTCTGATCAGAGTCTTTGCTGTGCGCTCATTGGGTAGCTAAGGACCCAAGGTTCCTTCATACGGACAGCGAAGACTGATCAGAGATAAGCGGTCGTAAATAGCGGTATACTGTCTCACGTGGTAAAACGGTCGCTTTTCTCCTCAACCACAACACCGTGTTGTGAACAGAAATATACATGTATTGAGGGGATATCTGGCTGCACTGAAGGGAACTGGAAATCGTGCGGACATGAAAGTGTGTAAACCGAATGAAACGGATCTTTTCTTCCCCAGCGTCACATATCAAAAGTAGAGGAATGCCTTGCAACAACCTTCTGTTCATTTTTCTGTAATTGTGAACCGACATTTGAAAGCAGATTCTATATTTTATAGCAGAAATCCGCTTTCTCTCCGAGCAAGGCAGTTTATATTTTGCCGTTTTGATGACATGCGAACAAATTGGATTCATAGTCCTGAAGTTGTCGCGTATAAATGATTTCATTTGATCAACATAACTTAAACGGGCTGTAAGGTTAACGTTCTATATGAAGCAAACTATATTCCGTTACTATTCGTTAGCCATTACCATGAGGTATTTTTTTATCGAATTTTGTGATTGAGTGGATCGGTTGTGCTTGATTGGATAGATTGTGACTGAGATGATTGCGCCCTATAGATTCGATGTTCGTGAACTACGAGGCATTGTGTGTTTCTTGAATGAGGTGGAGCGGTTAGGCTTGGTAGGTAGGTGCTCTGGTATCAGAATTAGTCATACGGGTTTGTGAAGGATCGACAACTTGTGTAGGTATTTGACCTCTACATTTAGCAGTTGCACTGTCTACGCTACTCTACATTACAGTACTGTAAAGTGCAGCCCATCGCAGTGCCGTAGAGTACACCTTTTGGACTGTGAATTTTAGTGCTTTACAGTGTGACCTGGGGAGTACACAGCAATATGATAACAGTTAGAACAATAAGTATCCGGTATTTCACCTGAAAGTGTTCCGAAACCGACATTCTCGACAATTTGATTATTAGAGAAAGAAATTGGAACTCTCTGTTTAAATGCTTATTTTTGAAGAAATAGGTCCAACAAAATCATTCTGGATAAAGAAATGTCTTAAAGGAACATCAAAGTTGTCAAGTATTCCAGATTCAAGGCTACCCTTTACGCAACATATGCTGCATCAAGTGATCAATGACATCCCTGCGGTCATCAGTGTCTTCAGCCACCAACTGATGCTCAAAGCTATATTTGTGTTGGCTTTTCATGGTTTTCTTCGTATGGGCGAAGTTGTGTGCACATATGGTAGTAAAACATCATCTGTCATTCAGTCGCAAAATGTGACGTTTGTATCTTCATTTGGGCATGTTTCAGGTGTCAAGATTATTATGTACGCATTCAAGCATAAGAAATCTAATGACCCAGTTGAGTTATTTATTCCTATCAATAACACATATGATTACTGTCCAGTTAAATCATTGTTGAGGTATGTTCAATATTTCAAACCTAAGAATGGCCAATCATTTCAGTTTATGGATAATTCACCGGTGTCATATGCTTTTGTGGCAGAAAAATTGAAATCCCTAGTTATGTACTTAGGTCTAGACCCATTACGTTACAAGCCTCATTCTTTCAGAATTGGCGCTGCATCTGTAGCACTTGCAGAAGGACATTCAGAGGATGCTATTCGCAGATTTGGACGGTGGGACTCAAGTGCAGAACGAAAATACATCCGTATACCTTCGCTTACATTAAAAATCAATAAAACTAAACCCGTATTTAACGAAGAAAAGCTTAACGTAAATTTACAAGATTCTCTTTCTGTACAAACATTCATTATTTTAGTGGGGCGCTACGAAGTAGATATACATGTAATTGTATAATGAAGGGCGGATAATTATTGTCATAAGTTATTGAGATCATGCTCCTTGTCCGTGTGATATGAATTGTGATTGTAGTGTGGATGCTCTCAAATTGTTTTTCATGACTGAGGTAATACGTTGTTATTTAAAGAGGTGTAGATTTATTCAGCTTGGGGAATGTCAACGTAGGTTGGTTCTTCGGGTTGGACATCAGTTGAACTATGAGGAACTTTATTACACCTTAGCTGCAGCAGTTATATCATTAAATTGATAGCCAAACTGTGCGTCATTTGCTTGAGGAGCGTCTGCACATTCATAAGCACGAGCCATTCTTCCTTGTAGTGGTATATAGAGTACATGTAATTTTTAATTGTTGTAATGTTTCTATTAATTTCAGTTTATTGTTGCAAATTGACAGTATCATTGGAATGTTTTGCCAGCTGAGTGCCAGCTCTTTCCTTGTGTCTGCATGTATGACAATCAAAGTGTATAGAATATCTGAGTTTGATAGTTTCGAAATATAGTCAACATGATTATACATATAACGTATTCCAGATAGAAACAGGAGTCTATGTGAATGTTAACGTAGGTTGATTCACATAAATCATTGTGGAGAAGTTTGAAAAGACTTTCATGCGGACACAAGTAATAGTTGGCTTGTATGTAAGGTTTTCTCTAAAATTTGCTTTTTATGTATTATAGCATTTGTTTATGTAGACTCGGGTCACCGCTGTACATGTACATGATTTGATGTATTCCACAGTTAGCTCAGTTTATCAAGGCAGACATGTTAAGGTAGCCTAGCAGAGATTTGGCTGAGCTAATGGCAAGTCCTTGGGTGAGCGGTCTAAGCCATGCTTATGACAATGTCGTTATCATGGATTTGAATGTGGCCTAATTTGTATGCCCACCTTTTCGATGTCTTTAAAGTTATCTCTGTTAACTAATGATTTGTTGTATCAGGTTGAGATAACATGCCATGTATTATCTTGATATACTAGTCATTTTTCATTAAATGACATTTTCATCTTACACAATCTTGGCTGTTTATTGACATCTCAAACTAGCTGGACTTGCCTAGTAATTGTCTGCTTCTGACCGTTGATTGTCACTTTGATTGACGGTATCAATGTGCAAGATCTTTGTCTGAGGCGGACGAACACACAAAGGTCCATTATTTTAGATAATGTGTTTTGTGTGTAGTCAGCTAAATGTATATTCAGCATGGGTAAGCTGTATTGCTTAACACGTTTTATGACAAATAAGGGATTCTGTTTAAAGCTATTATTAGCCAGTTATCATGCGGTTACGAAATGATACTTGGCCGTAGATTTACGAGCAGCAACCAATCAGATTGCAGGAAAGGATCACTCGGAGCTTGTTTCTTTTATAACACACGCCATTTTGTTCCACGAGAGATCAAACACCCGAAATTCAAATTGCCCACCTCCTCCCCATGCCTCCTCAGATATGCTCATGATGCATCTCTATACATATTTATATACCGAGCATCACTTTCCTGCGATCTAAACACGCTTGTACTTCTGTTGAGGAGGGCCTAATTTGTATGCCTACCTCTTTCGATGTCTTTAAAGTTATCTCTGTTAACTAATGATTTGTTGTATCAGGTTTAGATAACATGCCATGTATTATCTTGATATACTAGTCATTTTTCATTAAATGACATTTTCATCTTACACAATCTTGGCTGTTCATTGACATCTCAAACTAGGTGGACTTGCCTAGTGATTGTCTGCTTCTGACCGCGGATTGTCACTTTGATTGGCGGTATCAATGTGCCAGATCTTTGTCTGAGGCGGACGAACACACAAAATTACATTATACAGTATTCTATCGGAAGTTTCCCATTCCATGATTTCTCTAACATCTCAGCGTTTCTTTTCATCCCTATAACAAATTCCAGGTGGGTCAAATTCCAGTTAAAACAGCACCTAAGTCGCACTCTCTTTCCATATAAACTTAGATACGCTGAAATGTTGATTGGGTTGAAATATCAAAGGACTACTTATTAAATATGACTAATTAAATACTGCAAAGTTTTGTTCGCCAATGACCAAAGATCGGCGAATCTACCTCTGTATGTCACATCCCCACAATCACAACCTATGCAATTAAGCACAACCGACCCCCTCAATCACAAAAGTCAATAAATTCATGTTCTGGGCTAACGAATAGTAATCACCTATTCAAAAGGAAAGGGAATCCTCAAGTTTGTGACAATCATCGAGGCATCTCTTTATTGCTAGGGTCCTACTGAATGGTACAGTAACAAATAGTAATACAATGAATAACTAATTGTATTACTAACGAACAGTAATACAATGTACAGCCCATTTAAGTTATGGTGATGGATGAAACCATTTATACTCGACAACTTCAGGAATGTGTATCCAATTTGTTTGCGTGTCATCAAAGGGGCAAAATATAGACTACCCTTGCTCCGGACAAAAAGCGGGTTTCTGCCAGAAATCGTAAAATCTGGTTTTAAATTCGATTCACAATTACAGAAAAATGAATAGAAGGTTGCATGGTATTCCTTCTTTTTTATATTTGACGCTCGGAAAGAATAAATACGGTTCAGCCGGTTCACTTACCTTCGTGTCCGCACGATTTAAAGTCCCCTAAAGCGCACCCAAATATCCCTCAATATATTTCTATTCACAACATGGTGTTGTGGTTGAGGAACGCAGCTATAGGTACGGAACGTCAAAATAGGGATTTTCCAAGGTACCGATTCTAAAAAGAATGGCCCGTTAGAACATAGAACACACTCGCCTTTATTAGAGTCAGTTTAAATAAAATTTAGAAAGACTGCCTTTGGAAACAAAGAATTCATTACATATATAATATGAGAGCCTCGGTTTTACTGAGACTCTTCATAGGCAGTAATGAAGTTTGCATTTGCATTTACATAAAGTTCCTTTTCTGGCGAAAGAATGTGCACAATACTGGTTAACCGCTTAGAGGACTAAGCCCGCCCAGTAAACGTGTGGTTAGGTAAACTGACCGCGCTCGACATGACCCCACTGGGTTGACTGGGCCGTAAAACCTCAACACAAACAATACATAAAGTTCCATTTGTCATCATTAAGACACGAACCTGCACTGCCAGAGTACTGTCCAACAGAAAGACTGTATCCTGCCTCGAAATTACCTATCTTGAACCCTGCGTATTTGGCATATCTTGACCCGTCGTAAAAGTCTTCAAGGTCTATTCTCAGTTCCCAGTTACCAACAGAGGTAAGAGCATGTATGTTTTTGTTTCCTGAAATAAACTAAAGCAGTAATACCCGCAAGAATTTCATGGTCCAGTTTACAGTTTCTGTTGTGATGTCAGAGTATGCATGTGTGATTACACTGTACTAAAATATGAACGCTCATTTTTTAATTCTTTTTCTCCTTCGGGACGTATGTATGCATGTATGTGCAACCTCAAAAAAAAAAAAAAACAAAAAAAAAAAACGAACCCCTACCCCACAAAAACAAAATGATATAACTGCGGTGGCTACTAATTATTGGACACGTGTGTGTGTGTGTGTGTGTGTGTGTGTGTGTGTGTGTGTGTGTGTGTGTGTGTGTGTGTGTTTATTTCAATTACCGTATTTTGCCCTAAATATTGGGACACCTTAACTCCTTACCATACTGGTCCTAAAATTTGAACAAGTCCATATTTTTACCTGTAAATGCATCTAAATTTTGTTGGACGAGTTGCAAACAATGTAGACCCTAATCAGACGTCGCGTTCTACGGAGTCTGATCTGGGTTTACACTGTTTACTCATGCCTGTCTATCCCAATACTGACGTTTATTACCGTCTTTGGGAAAACTACCGATTACAAACGGCTAGTATTTGCAAGAGGATAAAACAATATTGCAACTGCTACCCAGCTAGCATTCTACGTAAATCTATATCTGGCCGTCATCGGCCCGTCAGGGTAGCTGACGGGCCGATGACGGCCCGATGTAGATTTTACGTAGAATGCTAGCTGGGTACATTCTTATCGACATTTTGTGACTAATTCATAATTTCGTTTTCTGGTCTTTGTATTCTAACGTAGATAAACATAAATATGCAAGGAACAGACATAATATATAATTATTTGTACATAATTATATTTTACATGGTCATAATTGAAAATACTGACAAATGATTAGTTTAAGAAGAATCATTTCATATGTGTTTGGCCTCGGTATCTGTTTATCATATTTTGCTAGCCTATATTTATTTTTAATTAGAAAGTCTAAAACAGAGAGCTAACCTGTAAAAATTATAACAAGCATGTTTTTTTATATGTATTTACTTATTTATCTTAAGTATTTATTCTTTAATGTTTTATTTCTTTTTTATTTCAAAGGACTACGTCGGGTATTGCAACAGTATCTCAAACGTATATGTGCGCCATATCTACGGCCTATCCAGCAGGGAACCACGCCAGGCCACCAGCGCACCCATGTGTCTAAGTGCTCTCGCAAAATCTGACGAGCAAGGTATCATCCGGGCGTCCTGCGGGAGGCACGCGTGCGATGTATTTTGGACAGGCATCGGGACGACCAGCCCAGCTAACACACAATGTCGTAACAACGTCACTCCGACGTCGCCGGGACAGCATAGGATAATGTTTGTTGTTTTTGTGTACCCATATGATTTCTTTTTTCAGTTAGGGGTCAGATATTTTGCCGTTTCCGCCAAAGGAGACAATTTGTTTGACTTTCCTATCTGCTTTATTGCACGCTAAACCTCTTCTGAAACAGGATCCACTCAAAATGTCTGCATAATAAAAGGAAAAAGACGACAGCCGCTGTCATAATTTGCGAGAGTGAAAATTCCACATCTCCTTTCAGAAGAAGACAAAATCAATTTAACCCTTGTCCTGCTGACCCCGGATATGCCCTGCCTTTGCAGTGTAGAACCAGATCTGTTGGCTTCTGAAGAAGCCAACTGATCTGGATCTACACCGTTTGAAATTCACTATTTAAATTTGTATTAACAACCCGCACAAACTGATTGGCTGAAAATTAGAAGTGGGCGTGGCATCTTAATTTTATCACATGACCGTCAAATTATTCAGTGAAAAAACCCATGTCATAAAAATCATATAACCACACCTGTTATAACACCTGCAAGGCTTCCCATTGGTTAGCAGTATTACCCACATTAATATTCGTATTACACCGCTTATTGACAGCAACCAAGATGATGTCCGCGTTCGCCGACACAACTTTCACTTTTGGAACAGATCCTGCCTTCAATTTTGAGATGATTTTGAGACGAGAGATAAATATCAGACCGATGGAAGGGGAAGACACAAAACAATCACAATTTAAATAACACGGCTACCAGAAATATTTATGGTGGTTAAAATGCGATGTTTTCCGGCAACATATTTGGAGGCACTTTCAACATCGATATCGTCAAACCGTCAAAGAAAAAAAAAGTGGAGGAAGACATGACTCAGACAGTCAATTAATGTGTCAAATTAAAATCCAAACGACAATTAAATGTTTTATAGTCTTGAAATCTGTAATTTACTTGAGTGTGTCAACCACCGCATAAAACTGTATTGACCTTTAAATACGACAGCTGACTGTGGGGGATTTCCCTACTCTTTCTCATTGACGTATTGACTTGCTGAATGACGTTGTTCAATGGAATATTTAGTTTTAAATTGATTTATTCAAATGAAATATTTATTTGCTGAAATAAAAATCACCACGAAGTACTAAACGGCATATTTATCTTGTTTCTAGTTATTTTCGGTATTTATCAAATAATATGCGAAATATTTTTGTTGTGTAGTACTATTGAATCCTTTGTAGTGAGTTGTTCGGCTTAGCTATGGAAAGCCGTTATCCTTACAAATATATTTCGAGCATGTTTGTCATTGGAAGGGCTATCTGATAAACAGAATCTTACATTCATGGTCATTTAATATGAAATTTATGAAACTCGTTGGGTAATTTTGGTATTTTGCTCGCCAAGGCTCGCAAAATACCGAAATTACCCAAACTCGTTTCATAAATCTCATATTAAATGACCACTCATGTAAGATCCTCTATTTTCAGCATCACAAGGGTTGACATATTTGCGTGTCCCGTCAATGAAAGTGTATTAATTCCCATAAACGCGATAGGGATGGGAAAAATAGAAGAGAAAATTATATAACAGCGCGGAAGAGAGCACCCGTCCCATGGCGACTTCATTACAAGACGTGCGTGTTTTATATGACCAGGATTACCTAGCCAATGCTCCCCTGATGGGTTTCCAAAACCATTTTGATACTCCTGCCAGGGTCGGTAAAAATTCACTGAACCATCACTTCGGTGTTGAAAAACCTGAAAAAAAAACACAGCAATTTTATAGACACAATGCGAGCAATTTTGTTATTCATATCTTTCAGTAATAAGCACTATTAATAATCGTTAGTAATATACATGTAGAATAAAACGAGGTAAAAGTTGTTGAACCGTAAAACAAAATTATAACGGGTATATAGTATACGTTAAATAGTTGTTTTTTTAACTGCATTCTGGCTTGACTAAAATTCGACATTATCAAAGAAAAACCTGCAATTCGTTTAACCGTCTCTGCTAGCATGAAGCATTCCATCTTAAGTCATGACAGAGAAACTTATTGCTTTCATTTGATGGGCATAAGTTAGAATACTTTCCAGTACAATAGTCTATTGATACAAATGTTGTTAGCAGCTGAACGTGATTTGCTTATTTATTTTTATATTGTTTCCTTATGGCCATCATTTTGTCATGGTTAATCGGTCTTTTGGGGCCTTATTACTGCTTGCTGAGGGATTGCTGTACTGTTGTGGCCTGGCCCCGACGAGGTCAGAAAACTTTATTCATGCTCAACTTAGCTGAGCATTAAATTTATCCTGCTAATAATTTTCGAATTGCTTTAAATAGAATTGCAAATTATTTCTTTCTAAATATAGCTGAGCATGAAATTTTCTTTGCTAATAAATATGAAAATGCCAGCTATTGTTGGCATTTTCAAATCTATTAGCAGACCGTGCCAAAATTCCATGCTCAGCTCAGTTGAGCATGAAATAACTTGCATAACCTGGGGTCTGTTTGCTGTCTTATTATTGTGTTTGGTTAGCCATGTCGTCGAGATAATCCTGATGGAGGATAGGGAGCTGGCTGCTTAGCTTTTTATTGTTTACCAATCTTTATAGTGTCATTGGCAGGCACTGTAGGCATTTTTCTGCTTGTACTTCTTCAAAGACATCTAGTTTACTATGTTGCGGTGTCAGTATATGCCCTGCAAAGACTATGTCGCATACCTCGGCTCATTTCTTCGATCATTACGAAAACATACCTATATAATTTTGACCCCATTGAACCTCACTTTTATATAGTAAAACTGGGGTTTACAGGGGTATACATTATTTTTCTTATTTCTGCTCGAAAACATAGATTGTTGGTACTCGTTAGAACCGCCTTGAAGAGGCGGTTCTAACGAGTACCCACAATCTATGTTTTGAGCAGAAATATGAAAAAAATATTTGAAATTTTATCTGTAAAGTTTCAGTTTTTGGTGGTGAAATTTTCAATATATTTGAATAGGTGTGTTTTCGTAATGTTCTGATATGAGCCAGCGCATGAAAAAAATGGCGTGTGCGCCCAGGGAAGACTCAGATCAGCCTCGGCATCCGCCCAGTCTGATCAGAGTCTTCGCTGTACGCTCAATAAGTAGCTAAGAACCCAAGCTTTTTTCATGCGGATAGCGAAGACTCTGATCAGACTGGGCGGATGCCCAGGCTGATCTGAGTCTTCGCTGAGCACACATGCCATTTTGTAGGTTTTCGCCATGCCTTACACTTACCGTCCAGCCACCGCCATCAGTGTCAAAATCACAGAGTACCTGTATGGAAGACGCCGAACCATGAGGGTGTACGGTGTATACACCAGAAGTGTTGACGCCTCTCTCGCGAATATCCTGGCAGTCGTGTGGAATAGTAGTGCAGCAACCTGACCAGCAGAACTCAACAGCTGTGTTAAAGTAAATCGGGGTTAAGAGCGAGATTCAGCGCTCGTAAAAAGCAGGTTTAAGGCCCAAGTTTTACCATTGACCATCCAAAGGCGCTATTTCTGTTGCAGTTTCTCTTCGTTTTGCTCGTTATCATTTCATGTCATTCTACCTTATTCAGTTTCTTGGAAGGGCTGTGTTCCGTGAGTTTGGCCTTCATTTATCGGGTTTGACAGTGGATGGGGAATGATGAAACTGTCATGCTGAGTTTTCAAATCACATATTCTTTATTAGTTCTCTTTTGAATTCTGTAAAATGTATTCGTGTTCTACAACCCTTAAAGCGCTAGTCACAACTCAAGCAGGCGACATGTTGATTTTTGTTTATATTTTGTAGAAATGCCAAGTCTTATTTTCTTTGAACAAAATAATAAAAGATAGAATGCCGTCTGCTACAATTTTGCTTAACGCCTTAATAGTTTATGTAGTAAATGTACAAACCCATGGGTTTTCACATTTGCAATTTTCTGAAGCAACAATACGGCTTGTGAAAGTAGACATCAAATAAAACAAATTCTTCTGAAACTGAAGCCCCGTTTTTTGTACTTGCATTTGTCTACTTTAGATTGGTTTATTCCATGCAAACTTTATGATAAACGCGATGATTTTGATTTTGAGATTATAATTTTTCCTCACTTGGATGGGGATATTCCTCGCCGAGCATCCTACGGTGTTTATATATCGCAACTAATTCGGCTCGCCAGAGTGTCTAGTCATGTTACTGACTTCAACATTCGAAATAAATTATCAACTGCGAAGCTTCTAATATGAAAGTTTAACTTCAAAAACAACAGAATTCGCAAATATTAAAAAATAGCTTGCACAAACTGCATATACTAAACTGAATTTCCATGGGTGTCCGTAAATGCAGAGAGCAACACCTGTGAATGTGGACTGTCCAGTTTCGCCATTGCCGAACGCTTTCAGAATCATAAACGATTGAAAATATAATATCATCCATAAACATGAAAGGTCCTGTAAAAACCGCACGTGCGGTTCCTTGTCAAATCCTCCTCTGTTTTCATACACTTTTGTTTGCAGGAAATGCTTAATTGGAATTGCATGGATTGTTCAGTGGTACACATTCAGCAGTAACTTTTTTTTTTTCAGATTTAGTTCTATCTATAGGTCTATACTTTTATATGCGAACATTAGTACCGTATATACCCTAAACAATCGGGCACCATTACGAAAACACGCATATTCAAATACATTCAAAAACTGAAAATTTTCAAATGAAAAAATCTGATAGTTTTCATATTTCTGCTCAAAACATAGATTGTTTTGAGCAAAAATTAAGAAAAATAATGTATACCCTTGTAAACCCCAGTTTTACTATATATAAGTCGGGTTTAAGGGGGTTAAAATTATATAGGCATGTTCTCGTGATGTTAGCTCCTTACCAAACAGCGCCCAGTTGTGCAAAACTTAACGAAATTATTAGCTAATGTGACATTAACATTTCTATCTTGAAATATGGCAAATACATTGATATTGTTGCTGAAAATTGTGAGTAAGCTTTTGCAAAAGCTACTCACATTTTTGCAGCGAAATTGCAAATGTATTTGAAAATACCTTAGCTACAAAAGTCAACGAGATTGTCATTAACGAGCTCCTTGTGGTAATGATGCTTTGAACAACTGGGCCCTGGTTTTTACCTTTGAACAAATTCATTCATTTCACGACCTGTTGATTTGTTCGAAATATTGCTAAATGAGTGATAAACAGTGTTGACCATGATCAGGCGCCTCGTTCTACTGCGTCTGATCAGGGCTTAAACTGTTTGCTCAGGCCTGTCTGTCCCGATAGGGTATTATTGCACGTCATACGTACATCGAAATTCCGCTGTTAAGACCACTCCTCTATTAAGACCACTCCTCTATTAAGACCACTCCTCTATAATTAAGACCACTCCTCTATTAAGACCACTCCTCTATTAAGACCATCTTTTGCCAGTCCAAAATGGATTTTCTTGTTATTTTACATCATAAGAGAGGGTATCTGCATATTTGTTTTTTCTTATTTCTTCACAAAAAAATGTTGTAGTACTTATTAGAAGCGCCTTTGCGAGGCGCTTCTAATAAGTACCACAACATATTTTTGTACTGAAATAAGAAAAATAACAGTTCTTTTTTACCCGAAAAAAGGCACCTCATCAGGAGCTATGTATGTCATTTAATATTAAGACCGCCCCGCCAATAAGACCACTTTTAGGCAGGTCCAAAGGTTGTCTTAATAGCGGATATTTACTGTACTAGCATCTTCTACATATTATGCAAACTTAAAAATATTTATAACGGTATAACTTTTCAGCCAATATCCAGAAAACCCTGTTGAACGTGTGTCTTCTTGTAACGTTGCCGCGCTGCCATTACGTAGAAAACGACGCTATTGCAATGCTACATGTGTCTTCTTGGTATAACTAAGATGGTTGCTTCAAAGGTGGACGTAGGGAGGCCTGATCAAAAATCACTGATGTTTTTGTTTTAATTACCCTTTAAGTCCCCTTTCTATGTGATGCTTGTTAACCACCAACGTCTAACTAATCGTGTAAGTATATATAATACTTACGACAGCCGTCTTCGTCGTCACCATTCGGACAATCAGCATTTCCGTCACATATTTCTGATCGTTTTACACACTTATGTGGTCCTCTATCAACTAAACACTGGTATTTTCCTGGACATTTTGGACCTGAGGATACAACCATTTATGATTGTCATAAACCTTAAATTATGCCAGTAAGTCTACAAGTCTATATAATGTGTGTCCCCATGATCTCCCATGATATATGGTGAAAATAGGGTTTACGTTATCTGATAGATTTGAGAATTGAACAGCCTTTACACTAACCTTTCAATGCGTTTGTAATTTCGGGAAACCTCTTTTTACTGCATAAATCTGTCTTAATTTGCAAAACCTAAAATTTCTTCATTTCCCATATCATACAGTGAAACAGCGGGCTCACGATGATTTCTGTGGGGGTTCGACTTGATCAAATTACCATACTTACCTTATGTATTCGGAAAGACAGGCCTAAGCAAACAGTGTAGACCCAGGTAAGACGCACAGAATGTCTGATCGGGGTCTGCACTGTTTGCCACCCATCCAACAGTTTTACACACATTCAGATGTTGTTAAATGGACTTGTTAAAGAGTAGTATAGGATAAATTGTAAGGGGTATGAATATTTTGGGTATATACGGTATCCCAAATTTATCGAATGTATCCAAATCTTCCCAAGAAAATAAAAGTGAGTTAAAGGGCTGTTCCATTAAACCCCTAAACTCCCTCTAAATGCGCCCTTGAAATGTCATGTCTTGCATAGCTTTTTAATAGCCTTCATCAACACATATATAATTTGGCTATAAAAAGATTAATCACATACAATGGTAGTTAGACTATAGCAATCACATGGTTGCTAGTGAATGATCTACTCATGTGTAACATTGATGGTAACTGAAAAAGCATGACAAAGAAAGATCTTATAGTGACCATATATGGAAATGGTTTTGTTTGTCCTACTCTGTGATGTCAGTGCTGATTAGTGCTATAAGATGAGTTTTATTATAAGTATTTTTGTGTTTATGTTTCCATGAATACATATGTTGTTGGTACACTTTAGAAGCTCCTCCACGAGGCGTTTGTAATGAGTACCCACAATTTATGTTTTCGTGAAAAAAAAATTGAGAAACGACATAAGTATATTATGGTTAAAAATAGTGCCTTATCTCTCGACAGGGATGGCTTGCATGTATACATTTTATATATAGGTGTGTTAACCTAAATCAATGTACAATGCAATGTACATCTCAAGAAATCCATAATTAATCATGAGAGCTGCATTTGCCCAGATTAACCTGTATATTTGCACAATCTGATCAGGGCCTTCTCTGTTCATAAATAAATAAACAACAATTGAGAAAAAACAATGGATTGGCATTGCTTTTTCTCAATTGTTGTTTATTTATTTATTTATATTTATATATATATACATTTTTTTATATTTTTATTTTATTTTCATTTTTTTTTTTTTTTTTTTTTTTTTGCCTGGAATGCTGGATCTTGTCTATCTATGGAGGGGTGTTACAGTGTCGTCTGCTGAAAATTTTATTTTATTTTAGAGTGCTAGGCATAAAGTCTGTAAACTTTGTTTAAATTAATAAATAAAATAAAATCATGTTACCGTAATGGCAAACATGGTGCTATGTAGATCAATGAGCTCTGATAAGCAGACATTGCTGACCCAGACCAGACCCCCAGATGTAACAGCCTGGCTGGGGTCTGCATTGTCTGCTATCTAGTTTGCCATTCTGTCAGTATGCACATCTTTGTTTCATATCACTTGTTTGATAGAAAGGTATATTTTTCTTACCCACTTTTTCGAAGAAAATGTATCGCAGTCAACATAGGTTTGGATAAGGTGCGTTCTTCCACTATAACGTATCTATATTTCTCTTATTTCTTGACGAGGATGTGTTTGTGGTACTCATTAGGGGAGCTTCGTTGAAGCACTTCTGGTGGGCGCCGGTGGCATGTGATTTCGTCGAGTAATGAGAGAATTACTTAGCTGATACCCACTCCTATTTAGACCTTTGATATGTTTGATTCTAGTTGTGTGTGTGTGTGTGTGTGTGTGTGTGTGTGTGTGTGTGTGTGTGTGTAATAAACTGTAAAGTATATTTAAGCTCTGAAGACCCAAATCGGACTGCTCAAGTGGGAGCAGTGTCTGGGATCTGCACTGTTCAATATTCAATGTTGATTGTTTGCCTGGCTGTCTAATACTACAGTCATTTGTGCTTCTTAGGATAAATCAAACGTAAGATAGATTTTTGAACAATCTCAACCAAATTTGCAAACCCCATTCATACATCTCTTACAGGAGCAGTCTGACTGGGGTCTGCTGAGATTGTCATCTGGTTTGCCATCCATGTAATCATTGCACGTCTTTTTGTCACTTAAAACCTGGTGTAAGTAAAAGTATTTTTAAAAAAATGCTGTTTAACTGATCTGAATTATAATTACTTCACTGCAGCTGATTATGATGGTTTTAGTGTCCGAGATGGTCCGAGATCGTGTAATAGATGGTGGAATTTATAGTTCACACCTTATCACAAATTTGTTTCTGTAACTTCCAAAGAGTACTATCACGTTCATGTTTTCTCGTATTTTTTCTTTTTTCTTGGTATATTCATCATTATAATATTTATCTCAAATTATTTTCATTTATCATTGTCATGCTGGCCGAATGTTAGATGCAGTTGTGAGACGGACAATTGAGATTTTGATTATTACACTGTGCAATGGGTATTTCCATTGATCAGTGGAGGGTCTCTATCGGTCTGTTTCACCACTCTATCTCAAGCAGCAAGAAAATATTTACGATCAGCTTATATATGTATTCTGTGTTTATACTTATAATGACACTTTACAAGCTAATTTCATGCATTTGTCACCACATAAATTTTTTCATGGTTTTGAATTTTTATAATACACAATGCTTTTTTGTCATGTTTCTATTACTTCTTCAAGCTGGTGACATAGAAACTAACCCGGGTCCTGAAAATTGGTATGAACTTTCAATTTTGCACTTGAATATCAGAAGCATTAGAAATAAATTAGACTTTATACTCGATAATTTTTCCGAATTTAATATTTTATGTTTTTCTGAGACTCACTTAGATAATAATGTCCCTACAGAAATGCTTTTTCTTTCGAATTTGTACAGTGCACCATACAGAAAAGATAGAACAAATCATGGAGGGGGAGTGTTGGCATATTTTAATTCAAGCTTACTTCATGCGAGAAGACCAGATCTTGAGATTTTTTGTGACGAGTCTTTATGGGTTGAAGTAAAGGTGAAAACTGAGTTGTTTTTAATTGGTTTATTTTATAGTCCGTCTACAGCTGATGCTCAGTTTTTAACAGTTTTAATTTAAATATTGAAAAGGCTCTCGAACACTCAAAAAATCTGATAATTGTTGGAGACCTTAATGAAGATCTACTAAACCCAAATTTTCATAACCTAAAGGATGTACTTTTAATTAACTCGATGACTAATGTAATAACAGAACCAACACGACAACAAGCAATTCTTGATCCGATTATCATTACAGAGGACTTGTCATTTCTAGATTCTGGCACTTTAGATGTTCCAGACAACATCAGTGATCATAAAGCAACATATATAACATTACCTTTTCAATATGATACCGAACGAGCTTTTAGTAGATTAATCTATTTATATAAAAAGGCAAATTTTACATTATTAAAACAAAAATTATCTAATTTTGATTGGACTTGTCTAAGGCAGGGAACTCTAGATGAAGCGTGTTCCAAGTTTAATGATATTTTTCTTGACTTTGTTAATTCTAGTGTTCCATCAAAAAATGTACTTATAAGACCTGACGACAAACCATGGTATGATTCAGAAATAAGAAGCTTATCAAGAAAAAGAGATAGACTAAAACGGAAATTCAAGAAATCGAGTAACCTAAACATTTTAGCAAGATATAAGTTTTATCAAAATAAGATTAACAATTTAAAGCGACACGCAAAAGAGCAGTTTTATAACAATTTGGAGTTGTCTATCTCTGATTTTCACTCAAACGATAAGAAACAATTTTGGAAGGTTATACGCCACTTTGTTAAAGGCAATTGTACCTCTTCTTCCATTCCACCCTTGAACTCATTTCCAGTTACTGGTCAAAATGAATTTTGTTTTTCATCTGAAGATAAAGCAGAATTGTTAAATAAATATTTTACGTCGATCTCCACTGTTAATGATGAAAATGTGGCGCTGCCTGCCTTCGAATATAAAAGTCAAAATAGATTATCCAGTATTACATGTACACAGCATGAAGTTGCATCTCTCATCGAACTTTTAAATCCGAACAAGGCAACAGGGCCTGACGGAATAAGTAACAAAATGCTTAAAACTGTAGCAAAAGAAGTAGCTGTACCTCTGAGTATACTTTTTAATAGATCTTTCAGGGAAGGCAAGTTTGCAGATATTTATAAACATTCAAATGTTATACCCTTACCCAAAAAGGGTGACAACTCTGACCCTTCAAATTTTCGACCTGTTTCACTATTAAGTAATGTTGGTAAATTACAAGAAAGAATAGTTTTTAAACATATCTATAACTGTTTACATGAAAATGATATACTTTACAAATATCAGTCTGGGTTTTTACCCAACCATTCTACAACTTTTCAGCTTATAGATATATATCATCATATTTGTCAAACTATTGATAGCAACCAATATTCTTGTATGGTTTTCTTAGATGTTTCCAAAGCATTTGACAGGGTATGGCACATGGGACTTATTTTTAAATTAAAACAAAATGGCATAGATGGTGACCTACTTGAATGGATTAGTGACTACTTGAGTGGTAGAAAGCAAAAGGTGGTCAGGTGGTCATAAGAAATACCTCATCAAGCTTAATGAAAGTAGAAGCTGGGGTTCCTCAAGGGTCTGTCCTAGGCCCTTTATTATTTTTAGTGTATATTAATGATATAGCTGAATCACTTCTTAGTCTTACTAGGTTATTTGCAGATGATAGCTCGTTGTTTTATTCTGCAGCTACTATTAAAGACATCGAAGGTATTATCAATCACGATTTACGCATGCTAGTAAGTTGGGCAGCACAGTGGTTAATAAATTTTAACCCATTAAAAACTGAAGTAATGCTTTTTACTTTAAAATTTATTGAATCATTTCCTAACATAATTTTTGATGGTACACCCATAAAATTCGTAACAGAACACAAACATTTAGGTCTTACATTTAGTAGTAATGGACAATGGCACTGCCATATTGAAACCATAATTAAAAGTGCATCTAAAATTATTGGTATAATGCGGAAACTTAAATTTACATTCAGTCGAGTTGCTTTGAACCAAATATACTTATCATATTTACTGCCAATTATCGAATATTCATGCGTTGTATGGGATGGCTGCACAGTACAAGATATCAATTCTCTTCAAAAACTTCAGAATGAAGCCGCCCGCATAGTAACAGGCTTAACAAGATCGGTTTCATTAGACAATCTATATAGAGAATGCGGTTGGGTGTCACTTGCAGAAAGACGCAGGCAGCAAAAACTTATTCATGTACAAATCAATCAATGGTCTTGTTCCTACATACGTATCTGACCTGATTCCTCCTTCGGTTGGAGAAATAAGTACCTATACTCTACGAAATCAACAAAATATTACTGTTCCCCTCTGCAGGACTGAAATTTCACGTAAACCATGTATTCCATCACCGATTTCTGCATGGAATTCTCTTGATATAGAACTACGTAATTCACCATCCCTAGCACATTTTAAGTATCAGCTGAAAAAGCTTCAAAATAATTCAAGTGTTCCAACATACTATCGAACTGGTAGCAGATACCTCTCAGTTTTACATGCTAGAATTAGAAATAATTGTAGTAATTTACTATCTGATTTATATATAAATCATTTGTCACCTAATCCTACTTTTAGTTGTTCTGAAGAGGTCGAAGATGCAGATCATTATTTCTTTAATTGCCCAAATTACAATAATGAGAGAGATGCACTTTTGCGAGCTACTAGGGATTTCTATCCATTAAATATTTATACTCTTCTGTTTGGAGATGAAACTCTGGTAGCTGAAGAAAATACTATTATTTTCACAGCCGTACACACGTTTATCAAGGATACCAGAAGATTCACTAACTAGCTTGCTGCTAACTTAAGTCCAGCATGACAGTCCATCATTATCTTATTACATTTTTTGGTTAATTATTTACTTTACTTTTCTCATCACCTCATATTAGCTATCATCTTTTAAAAATTATGTATTGTATATTTGTTTTCGAATCCATAATTTGTTAAACAATCACTCCATATTAAGTATTTAGATAATGTTTCTTAATTTGCCATTATCATGTGTCTGTTATTGTTGTAATAAAAGTTTGTAGGGGGAGGGCCGTAACTAATGTTGGTAGAACTTGTGGCCCGACCCCATTGCCATGAAATGATGCAATAAAATATGTTTATACTATACTATACTATACTGTTCATTGGTATATTATACCGTATCCAATAATTCTGTATATGGGTCATGGAGGCTCTAATCATATACTGGCCTATACGGTCATAATTTAGTTCTCGTCATGATTAAGCAATTGCCTATAGAAAACGGTTGATGAAATACACTCAACAAAATAATTTAAGGGTCACTTATTGCAATTTTCCATATATGCAAATTTTGACCGAGTCTCTGGGTAAAACTACAGAATATATTGAAATATTGTTGATTTTTTCTTAACGTGGAACCCGAAAAGGAGTGTTTCCAACAACAAATTTTGAAATGAAAATTTTCATTTTAAAATTCGTAAAAAAAACTGCTACTTTTTACCCCAAAATGGAAAATTGACATTTGAACATGATAACTATAGTCTTGACTTCAAACTGAATAAATCAGCTTTATATTTCGATCAGGAAACTCACATTTTCCTATAGGTAATCTCTATAGATTATTCACTGTCTATGGGGAATCATCGAGGCAATTTTAGTCTCTTAAAGGGTTGACTTCTTTTTCTGGCCATATCTGTGAATCTTTTTCCCCTAAGAAAGAGGAATTTGCAAGATTGTGTTTGGAATAAATCATTGTTTTGAGTAAAAATAGAAACTTTAAGATATTCTGAAAAAAAAACAAAAAAAAAAAAAAAAAAAAAAAAAAAACATCATTTTGGGGTAAAATGTCATTTTTCAGAAATTCCCATTTTTCTCAGAATCCTCTAGGCTGACAATGTTCGCGCCATTGACACTTTGGTAGCTGAGCATATTGCTAACATGTTGAGCATATTGAAATGGGCTTGAAAATAGCAGTATTGCCCACAGAATAATTTTAACAACTGACGGGTCGCATTTGAATGTTAATCAAAGGGAAATTCAAACTTTTGACCCTTTAATTATTTTGTCGAGTATAGTATAATCATTCTTGTGAGGAGCTAATGCGTTGTCCGGACTGCAAGGGTACAGGCTGAGCTAAGTCAAATTTTCGCTTACTGTATACGGTATGCGCTTTTGTCTCGTTACATATAGAGAAACAATACGAATGTGCAGTGGTGTGTATGTAGATGTGATTTGTGATTTTTTAGAGGATATTTGGTAGGCTGACTATTTCAGCTTATAGTGGCATAACTGTGTTTGTTTGAGTTATAGTTTTACGGCCCAGACAACACTATTAGGTTCACGTCTATATATATACTGGTCTGTCATCATACGAGTGTATTATGATCACATACACATTTGGTTTGCAGCTAATAATAAATGACTGAAATGGATGGAAGACGGCAGTGTTAGTTACTCCATTATGTTACCAAGTCTATGTAATGCGTGCGCAGTGGTCCCCCATATTATACAAATGTAGTAAAATATAAGATAAAGATATGCAAATGAGTACAGTGTAAGCGTAGATTCTGAATTTAACAGATTTATACCCATTTATAACGAGTTATTGACTCTTCTGCCATAACACTTTGAAAAGCCCATTTCCAATAGAAGGGGTCTCTGGTTATTTTTAATTATTACTATATTTTACAGAAATTCTTGTATTTAATGCAAACAGTGCAGACCCTGATCAGACGCCACAGAATGCGGCGTCTGATCTGGGTCTACATTGCTTCGCAATGTCCCTTTTATGGGACGCCAGGCATAATTGGGTTAAGCACACTTTTTCAACTTGCTGTTAATTTTGAGCAACCTGTTTTACTGCATAAATTGTTTTCCTCATACCACATATCATAATTATGAGGAAATTCCATGCATACATAGTTCTAGTAAACGAGAGGCGCTTCTAATGAATACCCACAGCATAATTCGTTTCGGAGAAATAAGAAAATGTTAATACTTTTTGCCTTATCTAGAGCTAGGGCTGAGCCGTATGATTTTACATGTGTGTGTTAACGTATTCATTCGCACATCATCACGAAAACACGCCTATTCAAATATACTGAAAATTTTACCACCAAAACAATGAAAATTTTCAGATAAAAAATTCTAATCTTTTTCATTCTTCTGCTCAAAACATAGATTGCGGGTACTCGTTAGAACCGCCTCGATGAGGCGGTTTTAACGAGTACTCACAATCTATGTTTTTGAGCAGATATAAGAAAAAAAAATGTATACCACTGTTAACCCCAGTTTTACTATATAAAAGTGGGATTTAAGTGGGTCAAAATTCTATAGGCATGTTTTCGTGATGTTTACACTAAAAAACTGCGGTAGTAAAATACTAACCATGTCTTGAACCTGAACGTCCGCTATGAGAGTCATCTTCCGGAGGCTGACTGTGTCCGTGCTCATCTTCCTCTTGAGAACTTCCACGAGAACTGTAATCTTCCTCTTGACTTTCTTCAGAACTTCCATGAGGATTGTGATCTTCCTCTTGACTTTCTTGAGAACTTACATAAGGATTGTGATCTTCCTCTTGACCTTCTTGAGAATTTCCATGAGGACTGTAATCTTCCCCCTGACCCTCATCAGAAGTATTATCTTCCGCTTGGCTTTCATGGGACTGTTGATCAGAAGTTTCCTCTTGAGAATGTCCGTTTGCCTGCTTAGGACGTTTGTTACGACGGCGAGCTTGTGACTGATGTGTAATTACTAGTATAGTAACTATAATGCCGCACAGACATACCTAAGAAGAAACAAAGAGACAAAAACAAACATTTTCAAATTTTCGCTAATTCCACGAAGCTCCAGGTTCATCGTTTTTTTTTTTTTGTTTTTTGTTGTTTTTTTTTTTGTTGTTTTTTTTGTTTGTTTGTTTGTTGTTGTTTTTTGTTGTTGTTGTTGTTTTGTTGTTGTTGTTGTTTTTGTTGTTCTTTTTGTGTGTGTGTGTTTGTTTTGTTGTTGTTTTTTTATTTCTCCTAAAACAGCTCATATAAAGTAGATAGAATATATAGTATCGATTGTATAGAGACCAATGATTCTGTGTTTTCAAGATCGATACAATGTCATGACGTTGCATCGACGTTAATGCGACGTTGTATAAATGTCATGTGGTTGGTGAGATTATACCGGTGAAAACGAACAACCGTAATATGAAGGCATCAGCGCAAATACTCATCTGGGTCCATTACGAAAACACGCCTATTCAAATTTATTGGAAATTTTACCACCAAAAAATGAATATTTTCAGATAAAAATTTCTGATATTTTTCATATTTCTGCACAAAACATAGATTGTGGGTACTCGTTAGAGCCGCCTCAACATGTTTTGAGCAGAAATAAGAAAAATAATGTATAACCCTGTAAACCCCAGTTTTACTATATAAAAGTGGGGTTTAAGGGGGTCAAAATTATATAGGCGTGTTTTCGTGATGTATACTGTTGGCTTCTTTGAAGATAAGGATACCATTTCAAAAGAATTATTTCTGACGTAAGAATATTTTGCCTTTCCTGCACCTCCGAGAGCAAATTCTTTCCTTTAAGGATAGTCCTCTTTTTTAAAGTTTCAAAAACTAAAGTGACAAATTTAGCTTTTGATTGCAAATAGGGTTCCTCTCTTTGCAAAATGGTAGCAGAAGTTTTCATTTGTATTCATTTTCCATGCATTTTTACGAAGCTCATGCTATTTGTTCATTTCTGAGTATCGGCACAGTGGCCTAGTTAGTAGAGCGTCCGCTTTGTGACCGGGAGGTTGTGGGTTCGAGCCCCGGCCAAGTCAAACCAAAGACTTTTAAACTGGTACTACCTGCTTTTTGCTTGGCGCTCAGCTGTAAGAAAGTAGAACCATTGCAATGGTTCTGTCGGTAGACCGTCAACTTTCTGACTAAGAGATAGTGGTTTTGATCCCCGGCCGAGTCGCCCCAAAGGCTTTAAAAATGGTACTACCTTCACTTTCGCTTGTCAGCATTAAGAAAGTAGAGCTATGACTCAGAACTGGTCAGCTCAGTGTCAGTATAATATGACTGGATGGCATATCATGTCAAGTGTCTGTGGCGTGACATTTCAGTGAGGCAGTACTCTGAAAGTGAGCATTGAGCTCCCTGCCACATCCAGACGTCATTGCGATATGACTTAAAAGATTGATGAAAGCAACGTAAAGTCCCAAGAAAACAAAACAAAAACAAATTGTTCATTTCTGAATTGACTGCTCCATATCCAAATGATTTTCTTGACAAACTAACACTATAAAAACTCACATACATTTATTCAAGGAAATGTAATTATCATTATTATAGAAGGATCACAACTTTTATAAACCGCACAAGGGTGATTATTTGCCTTCCCACACACTTAGATCTCTTTTCAAAGGATCCGCTCTAAACAGAACAAACTTACTCCCACGGGGAGTAAGTTATCTCCTTTTAGAATGATCCCTTTTCTGAAAGTAGACGGAAACCCTTTTGGTCGAGTTGTCTCTCTTGAAAGTGTTACCATTACGAAAACATGCCTATTCAAATATATAGAAAATTTCACCTCCAAAACCTGAAAAGTTTTAGATAAAAAAAAAAAAAAAAACTCTGATATTTTTATACTTCTGCCCAAAACATAGCTTGTGGGTACTCGTTAGAACCGCCTTGCCGAAGCGGCTCTAACGAGTACCACAATCTATGTTTTTGAGCAAAAATAGGAAAACAAATGTATACCCCTGTAAACCTAGTTTTACTTTATAAAGGGGGTCAAAATTATACAGGTATGTTTTCGTGATGACAATCCTTTTATCCCTGAGTTTCTGAAGTGGACTCTCCGTCTATGAATCTGGCCAGAACCATTGTTCCGAATAGGGGTCTCAGTTAAAAGTCAAAGTAGGATTGCAATAAGTGTGCATCCGGATAAGACGTCTATCTGGATCTTCACTTTTTGCAAAGTTATCTGTACCGGTCAACAGGGTTGAAAGGGTTAAACTCTTTTAGAAATGGAAGTGTAAGATAGGTTTGTTTGTGTTGAGGTTTTACGGCCCAGTCAACCCAATGGGGTCATGTCGAGCGCGGTCAGTCTACCTAACCACACGTTTACTGGGCAGGCTTAGTCCTCTAAGCGGTTAACCAGTACTGTGCACATTCTTTCCCCAGAAACTGACAACTGCCCTTCTTGAATCAGCGGAAGGGATAGAATGACCGTAGAAAATTATTTCATGATCAATCTCCACGAAAGGATGTATGTAAGATAGGTATATACATGAGCCATGCTATGAAAATATCAGCTTGTAGAAACCTTGGCTGCTATAATAATAATAATAATAATAATAGACATTTTTGAGAAGGTAACACATTAGGTTACAAAACTTTATCTTCCATGCGGCCCTCGAATAAATATACATATGAAGTATACGTTAAAACAGGTAAGATGTCTGAAGGTGGTGAAGAATAGTGGTTCCAAAAGAACAATCTTGGAACACAGTTAATTTTCTGACCTGCTAATGCATGGCAGACAGATGCTTATAATGTTCTAACCTCTCATCTGACATGCAAACACAAGTCAGAAAATATGAGCTGAAAAGCTTAGTTCTCTTTGCTTAACCAGTCAAAAGACACCAGCATACATTTGAAAACAAATATGTATGTACATAACATATTACATAGTAAAGACCCTTGTCAATTTAATGACTAGTAATTCAAGTTAGCCCATATTAACCTTTTCATCCCTGAATTTCTGAAGGGGATTTTTCCTTTTTGAATCTTGTCAGAACCATTGTTCCATATAGGGGCCGCAGTCAAAATCCAAAACAGAATGGAAAACATTGTACATCCTGATGAGGTCTTCTCAGGATCTACTCAGTTTAAAAAAAATGTTTTTGTCTACATGGCTGAAAGCATTAATGCTGTACGTGATTGCTCAAGCAACTGTCAGCTCACTCACGTTCGTTGCAAATGATGCCTAAATATACAATAGTAACATTCAGATCTTTATTCTAAAAATTCAAAATACAAGCACCACATTCTTCCATTTATAGTTCTGAACATGCATTGATGATGCCGCTATAGCAACCTAGGACAATGATTCAAGAAAAAATACTACTGTCTTTCGTTAATCTGGGATTTAAAGAAAAAAGATGTATAGTCGATTGTTCAGAACTGTACATTCAGCAACCAGCCTCCAATTTCGTACTTCAGTCTGTGCTATTTAGTTCATATAAAAACCATCACACAGCTCAAGATTTGGTTGCTATCGCCCCTCATGGACCTATCACGTTTGTGGCGGACTCGTATGTCGCTCTGCTATTGACATTGAATCACACAAGATTGTGGGATTCTTAAACTGTTTGAATCAAATCATCACGAAAATACGCCTATATAGTTTTGATCCCCTTAAACCTCACTTTTATACAGTAGAACTGGGGTTTACAGGGGTATATATTAATTTTCTTATTTCTGCTCAAAAACATTGATTGTAGGTACTCGGTAGAACCGCTTCGTCGAGGCGGTTCTAACGAGTACCCACAATCTATATTTTGAGCAGAAATATAAAAAATATTAGAATTTTTTATCTGAAAATTTTCATTTTTTTGGTGGTCAAATTTTCAGTGTATTTAAAAGGCGTGTTTTCGTAATGTGACCGTATCGCGCAGGCTGAACTTGGCCTCCGTTGTGCACTTACAGAATCAATGTACAATATACGCCGACGTACAGACAATGACCAGATCATACAGCACGGATGCACATGCTGCTCTGAACCTTCGCTGTCTGCATATAACATAAGCGCCTTTTTCCCACGTTCTGCATTATATGACAGATTCTGATCAGTCTAAGATCCTCTTGATATATCACGAAAACATACCTATATAATTTTTATCCCCTTTAACCCACTTTTATATAGTAAATAGTAAATCTGGGGTTTACAGTGGTATACATTATCTTTCTCATTTCTGCTGAAAAACATAGATTGTGGGTAATCGTTAGAACCGCCTCACCGAGGCAGTTCTAACGGGTACCCATAATCTATGTTTTAAGCAGAAATATAAAAAAAAAACAGAGTTTTTTTTATCCGAAAATTTTCCGTTTTTGGAGGTGAAATTTCTCTATGTTTGAATAGGTGTGTTTTCGAAAACATTGCACTGGATAGCTCAAGAAACTGTGGCATGATTTTTCCATGTACGTTGTAAACCCTGGAAGTTTTCAGGTCTTTATATATATATATATATATATATATATATATATATATATATATATATATATATATATATATATATATATATATATATATATATGTGTGTGTGTGTGTGTGTGTGTGTGATTCCAAACCAACAACTAAGGTAGGTGATAATTAATAATTCTGAATATCCATACATTGTGATCATGTTTATTTACAAAATGGAATAAATAGAATATATCTAATTACAAAGGTAGAGAAAACGTTCTTACCAAAAGCTTGTGCTTCATTTTCTTCCCTTCTGAAATCTTTAAACGTCTTGTTTTGAGAGTGTAAAGATCAGTTTATTAATTTTCTTCGCAGCTTTTGACCTTATGATGTAAACGTCAGGTAATACATGTAAGTTCAATCTCTGTTAACGTGCAATTTTCTAAGGAACAAGAGGTGGCATACAATATATAAACAAACCCAGCCATCACGAAAACACACCTATATAATTTTAACCCCCTTAAACCCCACTTTTATACAGTAAAACTGGGTTTTACAGGGTTATGCATTAGTTTTCTTATTTCTGCCCAAAAACATAGATTGTGATCTTATTTTCTTTCAAAATAATGAACAAATTTAGACTTTCACATTGGCTCTTTAAGGATTAAAATTGCAAGAAAAACGGCAACCAGTATGTAATTTGAATAATTCGCTTATCCGAAAAGAGCTACATTGTGCCATGATACAGCACGTAAACTTCTTCATAATTTCTGACCCCCATCACTTCCCCCATCCCGATCCCTGATGACCCCTTTTTTACAATAGTGAAAGTCTTATTTTTGAATAAAAAAATAATAAAACTATCACTAATTTTATTTGATGATTTAGCCCACAGAGTGTAAAGCTAAAAATATATATTGGACAGATCACGTAATAATACGCAGAACGAATACACAGATCAGCCTGCTTATCCAGGCAGTCTGACCAATGCCTTTGGTGTCCGCTTACAAAATTAGTGGATACCGTAGATCTGGGCCGCTGTTCTCGTATTATATAATTACATCACGAAAACATGCCTATATAATTTTGACCCCCTTAAACCCCAATTTTATATAGTAAAACTGGGGTTTAGAGAGGTATACATTTTTTTTTCTTATTTCTACTCAAAACATAGATTGTGGGTACTCGTTAGAACCGCCTCAGTTTTGAGTAGGAAAATTATCAAAATTTTTATCTGAAAATTTTCATTTTTTGGTGGTAAAATTTTCAGTATATTTGAATAGGCGTGTTTTCGTAATGACATTGTACTGTTACATTGCGGTTCAAATATATTCCTGAGAGGCCCACCAGAACATTATACTGCGTTCCAAGACAAGTGGATGCTTGCATAAAAAAAAAATACATAAAATTGAGCTGAGCCATGAGATAATGTGTTTGTGGGGCATAAGCAAAATTCCGCTTTTAAGATAATCGAAATTAGGACCACTCCACTATTTAGATCAGCTTTTGGCAGTCCCAACTGTTTTCTTTCTTATTTGTTTTACGGTAGAACGCACGAAAGTTTCTGATAAAATGGCATATGTAAACAATGTAGACCCTGATCAGAATGCTCTTGAAGGAGGAGTAGTCTGATCAGTGTATACCCTGTTTGTCATCCCACTAAGAATTTTAGGAAACAACATATAAAAGCGAATTTAGGCCAATAAGTCTGGAATAGTGTTCGAAATTTTAGGAATTTACCAGCTTCTATATTCAATATTAAGACCGTCCCACTGATAAGACCACTTTTAGATAGTACCAAAAACACACCCCGGGAATCGGTCAATTTGTACTCCGACGGTGTACTGTGAAGGAATAAGTTGACCTGATCCGGTGGACATATTGACGTGTGTAAACAACTTCTCAGAGTGTTGATCAGCTGGATAAAACTATGATGTGAGTTTATTTACTTATTTTGTGTTTTACTAAGAATTGGAGAATGTCATATGCTGAGATAAAAGTTCAAGATTGTAATAACACTTGTTTCAACGGAAAACTCCGTAGATTTCCGAGATATCGTTTTGGCGACCAAAAATCATGCATTGAACAATAAGACCGAGGCAAAGGATGCAGTTGTTGTGTATTCATGGCATGGTGAAGACATAAGTCGGTGTAAAACATTGGATATTGCACGCCTTTTAAATATGTTTATGCAAAAACGAGGTGTTTCGTTTTTCAGGTACAGGTTTAAAAAACTTCGATGCGTACTAGTTGAATTGCGGCGAACAATTTAACTCATGTAAATTATATAGAAAGTGCTCGGGTTTCTTGAATTCGACCATTCTACAGTTCAAAAAAAAAAAAATAAAAAATAAAAAAATAAATAAATAAATAACAATAATAATAATTATATGATGATTAAGGAAAATTAAGTTACAAATAAATAACCAAAGCTATCGAGGGTGTTAAAACATGAAGAACAAGCGAATTTTCTTGTTTTCGAATATGCACTCGATTGCACAATAAATTCAATTTGTTAAATTGTATGCAACCTTTCAAATGGTATGCACAGAAACGTTTTCTCTTTGTATCGGAAGCGAATCACTTTGTTTAAGCGAATGTGTGATAAACTGACTTCTTTTACATGGGCTTGAATTTCAGTTGCTATTGTACCGGTTTGCGGTTAAATTTCCTTTCAAGGATACTTTGAATCACGGTAATGCATGTTAAAGCCATGATTTGTTTACGCCAAAAAGGATATCTGCAGAAATCCTCCGATTTTTTTCTGCGATCCTTATGTCAGGATTATCTCCATTCATTGCCACAGCATATGATATTTTCCGATTTTCGACGAAAAGTAAAATGAAAACATAAACTAACGTTAAACATACAGTTGACTCTCGCTATCTCGAACTCGCTTATCTCGAATAACTGCTTATCTCGAAGTGAAAATCTGGTCCCTGCCTAAATATGAACATCTAACAATAGGTAAAAATATTGATGAAAAGAGGAGGAATTGCTCCTAAGGAGCAATTTCTCCTCTTTTCCACAATATTTTCAATATATCTCTAACTTCAGGAGTCCAATAGCATACTTATATATTTGTTAAATGTGGTTGTTCGAATTATTTTTTCCTAAATTCTGCAAATCTGATATATCAAGGTACGGATATCTCGAAGTATTTCAGAGAGTCCCTTGGAATTCGAGATAACGAGAGTCGACTGTAATAATCTTCGCCTCACGTGATTGTTTACATACAGTCAACTTGTCTACCGGAACAACTCCGACGGTGTACAAGTTGACCGATTCTCAGGCATGAAAAGTGGTCTTAACAGCAGTATTTTAACGCATTTGAATATGAAAAGATCTAGAACAGCCTGCGAAGCCACACAACTGTATATGGCCCAGTATCTAAACATTCTATAAAATGGACAGCGTGGGTCCTGATCAGACTGCGCATCCGCGCAGTCTGATCAGGACCTTCGCTGTCCGTATATCTCAGAAAACATATGTTCCAGACGCGGTTAATTCTAAATCCTACTAAATAAGTTGTTTTAATAAGTCCAAGCTAAAATACATGTATCAACTTTATGCCTGAAGTTCTCTGTATTGACAATTAGGAAAGGACTGGATTTGTAACTTGATGCTGCTGGTTACGCACGTTATGATTTGATGACGTCCTAGTTGAAACCGATACATACAGTTGAAAAATATGGCGTACAGAATATCAACACAGTGAATTCGTTATGTTAACACAACGGTTAATATAATTATGCTGTTTTACTTTCTTTTTTTTTTCTAATTTTTTCGGTTCCTTAATATGGTTGTGGACTTTCCTGGGCATTTTCATTTATTTTTTTCATACGATTGTAAAATTGATAAAAAGTATTAATATATGCATTTTCCTACGCAAGTATCCCAACGTTTCCTTCGTAACTTTCGGATTTCAATATTTATAATATTTTGACACTAATAAGGACCAAGTTTCCTTCTGACCTTGACCTTGAAGTCATATATGGGTAGATGGTTGATTCTAATGAACAGACATGTTGCTTCAGAAGCAGTGCGGTTCAGTAGGTTTCGTCATACAGCTAGGATGTCTAATATTTGGTTGCCAAAGAAAGTTTCTACGAGAAGTTTGCTATTAGAAAGTGTTCCCGTAGTATTCAGAATTCATCATGAAAGCGTCTGTGGAGGAATTTAACGCATCGCCTGATTCCTAGAAGAATGCAGTCAAGACTATTCAAAAAAAAAAAAAAAAAAAAAAAAAAAAAAAACTTCAGAAAGCATGCATTTGACTTTGACTACAAAGAACACGTAAAACAGAGCAAATAAATAAATAAATAAATAGATAAAGGCACAGAACCAGAGCTACAGTTTCACGAAGTTGACTCAGTTGCAGAGTTCAGTCCTATCCTATGCTGCGACAGACATTGCACGAACACGCAGCCTGTTTAGGATATTTTGACAATACATGTAAACAGATTTCAGTCAGCTGAGACATAACATTGGTGCTTAGACTGTGTAGTCATATTTATTATAAATCCTTTATCCCTTCGTGCGGGATTCACATTTGTGTTTTTTGTCTGTAACATTTGTGGATCAGTTATCACTATGCGTGTCAAACAATATTTGAACAGATTAAAAATATAATTGAAGATACCCAGGAAATGCACCACAATCACGACGCACAGCCCTCTCGATGCATCAAAGGAAGGAGAAGTGAGGAAAGGACAACACAAACGTCACATATGAAATCAAAGACGCACAAACAAACAAAGAACTGCAACAGAGGAACCGCCTTGGAAAGATAAGTAGGAAAGCTACTTCGGCTGGCGGGGGGGAGTGGTGATAGTTCTTCAAATGTGTTTTTTTTTCCCACAAAACATGTCTGATGGGCACCTTTTAAAAATTCATCGCCGAGGCGCTTCTAATGAGTACCCACAACATGTTTTTTTTTGTTTTTTTTTTTATTGTTTTTATTTTATTTATTTATTTATTTATTTATTTATTTATTTATTTGTTTGTTTCATGTTATTTTATTTTATTTATTTATTTATATTTTTTTTGTCATGGAGAACTACGCAAAGTTATCCCATAAGTATCATCAAATACATGCTTTAATAACTCCATTGACTTGAAACTTTAAACTTTAAGTTCAAATTAATTCTTAAAACATCTACAATCACACCAAACACTAACACTGCGTGAATGGGTCATAGTGATGGCTGCTAGTTTTTTTTTTTTTTTTTTTTAGTTGTACAAGCGGCTCCTGTCTAATGCTTGTCAATTTCGTGGATCATGACACTTCGGTTGGGGAAGTGTAACACCTGCCAGCATCTAGGCTTTGAACAACAGTTTGTAGTGGTGTAGCCAGAATGGGATTATTTTTAGGTACAGTCAGGAAAAATCTTGTATTATGCCCAGAGACGCTTCCATGATGGGGGCTACTCTTAAAGGAAAGAATTTGCTCCCACAGGGAGCAAATTCTTTCCTTTAAGAGCAGCCAAACGGTTGAGAAGCAAAGTATTTTATGTTAATGTCACTTTATTGGAAATAGTATTCTTACGCATGTTATGCGCATGCGTAATGTACGTAATGTGCGCTATGCCTATGATTTATTAGATAAATTCAAAAATGTGCTCATCTGGCATATTAAATTTAATATGGTTACGTATATTTTTATACTCAAAGTGAGAAAAGGACACATGCGTTCAATGGAAGTCGAGATCAGGCTGAGTCTGCATGAGTTGCTTTTAAAACACTGACGAGATCAAACGCCAAGTTATGTGGCTTATGATTTTGGTCCTTGATTGCTCACATCAAGAAAACATACCTATATAATTTTGACCCCTTTAAACCCCACTTTTACATGTATATAGTAAAACTGGGGTTTACAGGGGTATACATTATTTTTCTTATTTCTGCTCAAAAACATAGATTGTGGGTACTCGTAAGAACCGTCTCGTCGAGGCGGTTCTAACGAGTACCCATAATCTATGTTTTGAGCAGAAATATGAAAAATATAAGATTTTTTTTTTATCTAAAAAATTTTCAGTTTTTGGTGGTAAAATTTTCATTATATCTGAATAGACATGTTTTCGTAATGGGACTCTCTGTCCAATGACTTAAGGTAAATATAGCATTCTTTCTCTCTCTCTGTTTTTCTTCTTCTTCTTCTTCTTCTTCTTCTTCTTCTTTTTGCGTGACTCTTCCAAAACTCAGATTCAGTAACACCATTTTAAGTATTCAGTTCAATTGTTTAAAGTTATATTTGGCCCTAGAGGTTGTTTAATAACAGAGAGAGAGAGAGAGAGAGAGAGAGAGAGAGAGAGAGAGAGAGAGACACACACACACACACAGAAAGACAGAGAGAGACACAGAGACAGAAAGACAGAGCGCTCAAAGCTCGCCGGTTATGATGGCTGAGGTCAGGCATTTACGTCAACTGGTTTTAACTACGCATAAATATGTCTCTCTTTTTCGTCCACTTAAGAGTCACTGACTGAATGTCACAGATCATACATACACGTACTATACCGAAAAGCTGCGTTCTCTGACTCGGTGGGGTGGGGGGTGGTAACTTCCTATATATGGCATAGTATGGATGTGCGTGCCGAATAGCCCCCCTTTTCAGCGCTGCCAGGTATATGATTGGCCCCCTTTTTTCAACAGAAAGTATATGAATGGCCCGATTTTTCTGGATTCCTATGTGAAAGGCCCCATTTTTTTGACATCCTGGTATATGCACATATTTTTCGCTCAGAGATTTTTCGAGTCTTGGTATTACATGAACTGACTGTAATATTTGTGTAACAACCAGCAAAAAAATGGGTACAAAAAATCAAAGAACAGTATATGAATAGGTCAGCATTTTGGATGATCAGGTATACGAATGGGTCCGTTTTTTTTTTTCAAAGGCCAGGTATATGAATGGGGTAGGTTTTGAAATACTGGCTCGCTCACCCTTACCAAAATTACCCTGTTACCCCCCCCCCCCCCCCCCCGCTCCCCCCACTCCCGAGTTCTCTGACGTCTGATCAGGATCTACTTTATTTGCTCGAAATACTTAGTACGGTAATTTAATCTTATCGAGCGCCCTTTCCATCCCTTTTCAGACATATATCTCTCCCTAAAAAATAAACCTGGATCAGCACCTGATATATACCGCAGAATAACTTTCAAGCTGGACAAAATTTGGAATTGTCTAATATACCAGTAGCGAAGGTTCAGATCAGTCTATGTGTGATCGCAGGAGCTTGAAGTTCGATCAGAAATGCATATTAAAATGGCCCAAATCGACATTCCTATAAGGTGAGGTCCTTTGTGTGTGATAAGGCAGTGACCTATAAAATACATTTTATAGGTTTCTGGATAAAAACAGGACGATTAGAGCTAAACACGAGTAGTTTCAACAATAGAAAAGACGAAAAATAACTTTTACAGTTGCAGCTATAAATTGCAGTTGCAGATGTATAAAGGGCGATTTAAATTCGAGTTGCGTACCTTGTAATTTCATTGATTGTGCAAGCATTCGAGTTCACTAAAAACGTTTAATAGGTTATGGTAAGCATTATTTTTCACATGTTTATTTAAAGTGTATAATTGAACTTTAACTTTCGATTAATTTGACCACAACAATTACGGCCATGTAGCCTAATTATGCGCATCTGTCAATTCTGTGCACATTCTATATTTCTGCACTCCAGTCAATTTGAATGAGAATCAGAATTTTTACTAATGACGTTCATTCACCAGGACCTGTGATATGGGAAGTTAGTCCCCAGCTCTCACCAGAGAGGTAAACCTAACCACACTATCCTCTGCTCCTTCAGCAGAGGTGATTTTCGAATCTGCAAGGGCATTCCAATCTCTGATTGGGGGAAGAATGAGCCCTTGTAAATGTCAGTTCTTGTAACTGGGGTCTGAAAAGTCAATGAGTGATGATTTCTACAGTGCCTAGTTGTGAGGATAAGATCATCTGTTGTCAGCACCCTTTAGACCTTTGTACAAAAGAATCAGTCTACTGTCTCCCCTCCTTTTCTTGAGAGACTCCCATTTTAGATTTTCCAGTATTCCAGTCATACTCCCAGTTTCAAAACAGTAATTGTTAGTAACATACAGTGTACCTAGGTCACTGGGAAAAAATTTGGGCGGGGATGTGCCACTGGAACTTTGAATGCACCCCCTATTCATATAATTTCCAGATTGACAAAACATACCTATCCATATCATCTGCATGTAAAAAGATACCCTATTCATATAATAGAAGAATATTAGTAAACACTAGTAGAAACAAACAGACAACTTACTTGGAAATTATATGCAAAACATATGTGCATTTTGCCTCTTGTTTTGATAATGTATGTGGTCAGGTAAGTTGTCTGCCAAAATTGGAAATCAATGGGCTATTGATGTAATGCGGCTTTAGAAATGGGGGCTATTGATATTTGGTGCTAAAATTGATATCATATAATCTCAGGCATGAAAATATACCTATTCCAGCGGCACATCCCTGAACTGCTCCATATAGGAAGTGACCACACCCCCTCCCAGAGCATATTCCAAAACAAGTCCCCTATATGCCACTTCTTTAACGTCCCGAGGACATTGATATTTTTAGATTTCGTTTCAGGAAACTAAGAGTTCTATTTGCCTTAGTGCACATGTTGCTGATATGTGTATTCCATCTCAAGTCAAGCGTGATTGTTACTCCTAGGTATTTAATGGAATCCACATTTTCGAGGACAGTACCCTCAAAAGTGTAAGAAGCCTCAATTTTCTGGCACAACATCCTAATCTATCTATATCCTTCTGAAAGTTCAATGAGTCATCTGTTGCTCTGATTTCACGATAGCAAACACAGTCATCTGCGAAAAGTCTTATTTCTGAGTCTGCTTGTCTGTGTCTGTGGAAATATTATTTATGTACAGAGAGAACAATAATGGACCAAGAATGGTCCCTTATGGGACAACTGACAAAAGTGGAGCCCACTCCGAAGTTTCACTGTTTACAACTGCTCATTGTGTTCTAAAGCAAAGAAAGGAATCTGTCCACCTGAGTCTCTTCCTGCCAATGCTATAACCAAATAATTTGCTTTTAAGAAGTTTATGAGGCTGGGTGTCAAAAGCTCCTCGAAGTCCAGAATAAATGTGTCAACCTGCCCTCCTTTGTCCAGGATTTTTACCCAATCATTTATAACAGTGGTCAATTGAGTTTCACAACTGCCTTTTCCTAAATGCATGTTGCCTGTCGGACAAGAGCTGATATTCATCCAAGTGAGCCATGATATTTGAGCATACTATATGTTCAAGCTACTTACATGACTCGCATGTCAAGGACATGGGGCGATAATTACAAGCAAGAGCCCTATCCCCTTTCTTAAAGAGGGGACAAATGTTTGCAAGAAGTGATTCCTTGAGGATTTCAAGAGATTGCTGGAACAAATGTGCAAATACTGCACCTAGTTCATTCGCTGGCTCCTTTAGAACTCTAGGATGAAGCTTGATCACTCCTTCTTTAGACACCACAATACTATCTATGAAAGGGGGCCGATCTTCTGGTAAACGGAACCTCATTGTACTCAGTTTTATTGAACTCATTGAATTGACCAATTAGTTCCTCTGCCCTTTCAGAGTCTAATTCTGCAACTCCATTTCCTCCCCAGTGTTTGAGGGGTGGAATACCTTGCCTGTCTTGTTTTATTGACTATCTATGTACCCATAGACGTCTCTGGGATTTGCATTTACATCACCTACCAAGTTATTCACACACAAATCATGCTGTTTTTTAATGTCAGCCTTTATTTCCCATCTCAAAGATTCAAATTTAGTCCGAAGTTTACCACTACCTGTCTTCTTAGCCTTAGTGTGAATTTTATTCCTTCCGTGGATCTTTCTTCTTATCTCTGGAGTGATCCAAGGAATCGTAGAGACAGACTTACTAATTTTTGAGGCGATATGCTTATCAGCTGAATCCTGAATGAATGAAATTATCAAATTAAAGTTCTCCTGTACTTATCTAGCATCCGAGTGGCCGTTGAAGTTCTTCTCAATTGCATTTATCTTAACGCTTCCTTCCTCATGGTTTCTTAGTCATCTTTCTGATATGAATACACCTTCCTCTGATGTTTCTTTATATGCAGAATGAAGGTTCTTAAAAATCCTGAAACAATGTTGTGATCACAAAGTTTGTCTGGAGAGTGAATATCCTGAAATTGACCTGGTAAAGAGGTAAGAATGAAGTCCAAGGTGTTTTTTTTATGGGTAGGAAACAGCATCATTTGTTCCAAGCCATGATTATCCATATTGTCAAGTAATATTTGTCCTTCGGACTGACTTAGCATGCTACCAGATTTGCTAAGCCTGAAGTCACCTAGCACTTGGACTGATGGAAGTTTTTTACCTTTATGCTGAGACTTAATATGATAAAGCTGATCTCTAAACAACTGGAAGTCTTCGACAGTCCCATTTGACTGTAGGTACCAACTTGCTACATAGTGAGATTTATTTGCAAATATTTTTACCCAAACTGATTCAGAGTTATTTTCCAGTTCCATGATTGGCATGTGAAAGATGTCTCTATGAATGAGTAGCATCACCTGCCACAATGAGTATTTCTATCTTTTCTGTACACAATATACATACAAGTTTCTGGGAACAGTTCAGGTTGTAATTGTGTTGTTAATCTTTGTTTCTTGAATAGCCACAACATGTGGTTGGTGAGCATCTAGAAAAGCCAGAAGTTCCAGGATTTTTCCTCTGATACCATTGATGTTTATACTAAAAAAATTTCAATCCTTTAACAAAACTGGGCTTAGTTGTGTCAGGAAACCTTTGATTTGAGGATTTAGCCGATGTCACATATCCAAAAGTATATGGGAATAATATCTTTCATAAAAAAATAGAATTTATGCCTAAATATATTAAGGAAAATGCTGTTTTCACTATCAACAAAAGCACCTTTTTCCTCTATTGTGGTATTTAAAAGACCATATACAAATGTATCATTGATAGTGATGCAAAAAGTTAAGGGTATTTTGAATTGGCCAGCAGTTATTAAAAGGTCATCAAATTTCCATTATTCTCCCCACCCCACATTCAAGGCAATGGACGAAATTGAAAAAGGTGCGCAGAATTGGCAGACATTTTGATAACCCCAAAACACAGGAATAATGAAGTTTGGAACCCATAATTTATTTAATTTGTTAAACTTAAAGGCTCCATTCTTCTCAAAAAATAGACATTTATTATCCAAGAAAGGTACATGGTATTAATACAATAATAAGATGTGGCACCTGACAGCCTGTATAATTTCAGTTGGTCTCTCGTTCTTGAACTGGATCAAAAACAAAATTTTTTATTGAATCATTGAATTAAATGTTGCCAAAATTAATTCACACTGACAGATACGATAAATAATCATTTCAATTGGGCCCATTTCAAGGGCCCATCGTAACTTTGGGCTAGGAATATCCCTGTGTATGCCCAAAACAGGTATTTTTTCATTGAACAATTAGGGAGGTACATGTTTATTTCTGTATACTTGAAAAACGAATTAATCATTATCTACTGCAACATAAGGAAAAGTCTGTAAAATGTCAGAATATCTATTATTCATATGTATCATCTGTTATAAAGAACTGAATCCTTTTCATAGCACTCAACAGTCTTTTATACAGATTGATCATGAAATAATTTCTATGGTCATTCTCTCCCTTCCACTGATTCAGGTAGGACAGTTGTCAGTTTCTGGCAAAAGAATGTGCACAATTACTGGTTCACTGCATAGAGGAGTAAGTCTGCCAAGGTAAAGTATGGTTAGGTAAACTGACAGACTCAACATAATCCTAGTTGGTTGACTGGGTCATAAAACACCTCAACTCAATCAAAACTCTAAAAATGGGATATGAAGCAGTGTTTTAGTATATATTTAGCATGAATGTATAATGTAATGAACATGTACATGTATGGATGGTTTAATTGCCATTGCCTTCTGTATCCATGTTTACTGTCTAGTGCCAGCTGGCTGGAAGCAGATCTAAAAGTCTCCTGCCAGCCGGCTGACAGCAGACTTTTCCTGAATTATTTCATCTTTTCATTTAGTAGGTGACATATGTGAACACCTAGTGAGGCAAATAATCTGGAAAAAAAGAAAATGTCTTTGAGGTATATCTCCTAATAAGAAGGGGTACATTGTCTCCGGAATGTATTTCTTTTTTATTTCTCAACAAAAACATAATATGGGTACTCATTAGAAGTGCCTCAGTGAGATGCTTCTAATGAGTACCGTAATATATGTTTTTGTGGATCAGTGAAGAAATAGTAAATTATCAACATTTTTTTGTTGAAGAAAGTGCTTTATCTGGACATATAATGGAAATGTTTCTCAGATGTTACTTGTCATTTGTTACAAATGTAGATGTATTCATAGCTCCAGATTAGATGCTTTTCTCTGCCAAAAAATGTTGACGTTTTTCCTCTTTCTCCTCAAAGCATATATGGTTGGTACTCATTAGAAGTGCCTCAGTGAGGCACTCCGAATGAGAACCCATAATACATCATGAAAACATACCTATATAATTCTCACCCCCTTAAACCCCACTTTTATGTAGTAAAACTGGGGTTTACAGGGGTATACATTATTTTGTTATTTCTACTCAAAAACATAGATTGTGGGTACTCATTAGAACTGCCTCGATGAGGCAGTTCTAACGAGTACCCACAATCTATGTTTTGAGCAGAAATATGAAAAATATTAGAATTTTTTATCTGAAAAATTGCCATTTTTTGGTGGTAAAATTTTCTGTGTATTTGGGTAGGTGTGTTTTCGTAATAGTTGGTACTCATTAGAAGCGCCTCGGTGAGAACCAACAATAAATGTTTCTGTGGAGAAATAAGGAAAACCTTATGTGGATACTCCTTCTTATCTAGAGCTATGTACAACATTTCTCTTATTTGTTACAGTAATAAAATGGCAACCACTGAAGAAACTGAGAGTGAACCCCAGACAGAGGAAACACTAGAGCTTTCTGCTGCTCAGAGAGCAAGAATTGAAAGAAACAGACAGAAAGCACTGCTACTTAGACAGAGTAGACTGCAGGCACATCCTTATGCTACCGATCACTTGGGGTAATATTATATTATTATATTTTTTGTTTCTACCACTTAATACATACTTTAGATAGGTGCTTTCTTTCATCCAGAAATACTGATATTTTTTTCTTATTATTGCATAAAAAAGCAGTGCCGCACGTTATTAACAGCCATGCATTACCTGACGAAAAGCCATGTATTAACAAGGCAATTCATGCGCTGTTAATGCATGGCTACGCAACTTTCAATATGATCATACCAGGGCCACAGATTTGCTGCCGTTACGAGATGTGTACTGCCCGGCCCTAGAACGAGCATAGTCAGTGGAAATTACGTTTGCGAGACATCAGTGAAAAAGCAAAACGAAATAGTGCAAGAAATAACACAAAATGTAGCAAAAGTTTTCGGTTTTTATGCAATAATAGCAATCGAACATGGTTTTTCAATGCATTAACATTCGCCAGGTCCCTTGGGAGGTGTTGAAAACCATGGCCTTCGGCCTCAGACCTTGCGAATGTTAATGCATGAAAAACCATGTTTGATCCCTATATTCATATATGAAAACGTGATGTGGGCACTCATTAGAAATGCCCTATTGTATTTGAGGCAGCTTCAATGCTGAAATGATGAATCACTATCAGGAAAGACAACTCTTGCCCTCTTGATTTTTTAGTTACCTGTCCTTTCTTAAATCCATATGGCAGGGGACCTACATCTTTTTGTTGTACATGTAATTTCTTGTAATTAATTAACTGTACCTTTCTTAACCTGTATGTATAACACACAGCCTGCACCAACATGTACTGACAATCATAGCTACAGATAAAAGGGGGTATCCACATAATATTTTTTTTATTTCTCCATGAAAACATATGTTGTGGGTTCTCATTAGAAGCGCCTCGGGGAGGCGCTTCTAATGAGTACCCACAATATATGTTTTCGTGGAGAAATAAGAAAAATATCAGCATTTTTTGGAAGAAGAAAGTGCCTTATCTGTTGCTATGGACAAATTGACTTGATGCACACGCAGGTGACGTATAGAAGCCAAGCTGAAATTTAAGATTTTGTATTCAGTATGTATCCATTTGACGGGATTTTATGTATTTATTTTCTATTTTTGATTTCTGTGAATTCCCTGCAGAAACCGGATAAAAGGTCCTCCCAGACAGGTAGACACTGGAGCAGGTTTCTTTATAGAAGAAGGGGGAGAAGAGGAAAAAATAGAAACACAGATAGTTCATCCTGAAGGTATTCTCGCATGTGATTAAGATTGGTCATTGTCAGTAATGACAGACGAACTATTATTATATGTAGATCATTCTGTAGCTGATGTGAATCATTGTGTAGCTGATGTGAATCATTGTGTAGCTGATGTGAATCAATGTGTAGCTGATTTAAACAAGTAGCTAATTTGAATAAGATATTGTCACCCCAATCCATACTAATACCTGAGCTAAAATTTTAGATTTAAGTTTCATCATGTTTAGAAACACTTTATGAACTTGGCACCTGAAGGTCTAAAATTCCCCGAGGAGACACTTCAGACCCAGACTACCATAATATCTTGAAATATTGGGACACTCAGGCCTAAGCAAACAGTGTAGACCCTGATCAGATGCTGCAGAATGCAGGGTCTTCACTGTTTGCTACTCATCCAGTACTATTTTAGACACATCAACAGGTGTGACATAGACTTTTTTTTTTTTCAAGTTTTGGGACAAGTATGGTAAGTAGTTATGGTGTTCCAATACTTAGGGTAATTACGGTAGTTTGCACATTGCTGCTGTTGCTGTTCAGGAGCTTCATTGTTCTCATTTTGGATATCAGGGCCCAGTTGTTCAAAGCATCGTTAGCTTAACGAGCTCATTAAGGGTCATTTCGTTAACTGTTTTAGCGGATTCAATACATAATATACTGATATTTTTTGCTGACAAAATGTGAGTAGCTTTTGCACTGCAAAAGCTACTCACATTTTTTTCAGCAAAAAATTTCAGTATATTTGCATATCACTCGATGTAAATTTTAACGAATCGTTAACTAAAGACATCGTTAGCTTTGAACAACTGGGCCCTGATTATCAGAGGGCATAAAACCAAGATATGTTTGATTGCATTTAACTTTTCATGTTTGTCAGCTCATGGCTCACTGAAATTTAAAAAGAAAAATGTTTACTGATGGATTTGGGCCCATAGATTTTGCAGATATGAAAACATACCCAGAGAGGTTGCAGCCCTTCCGATGCACTGAAATCGAGGAGATACACCACAACCTCTTTATAACACTGTTGTTGGGGTCCAAAACATAAACCATGTTAGTTATACAACCTTGTTATATCCAAACAAAAATGTATAGATTATATAGAAAAATGACCATAAATAGAGAAAAATGACCATAAACCATAAATGGTCATTTTTCTATATAATCTATACATTTTTGGGATCCATTTTTGAACCGTGTTGTATCGAAAACCGTGTTATAATGAACCGTGTTATAAAGAGGTTAATGTGTATATGATATGAAATACACCTATGTAAACCAAGTATAAACAACAGATACAGCAGTTCCTGACCATATGTGTTACGAAGCAGCTTTCAGTGTATCGAAAAATGGTGTAACATCCATATGAGCTGAATATACTTGAATTTTCAAATTGAAATTTTCACTAAAAAAATGAATAACTTTTAACAAATTCGGACAGTAATGTTTTGCTGATTTTAGATGTCCCATAAACTCTATTTCAAGAATGTTTTGATGTAATGGTGATAGTCCTCTAAAACTAGTAGATCTAACCTGTCTGAGTTGCCCTTTTGGTAGAACATATGCCTTTGGACTAGGAGATTGCTTGATTTAGCCAAAGCTGAAACATACCAAATTTGACCTATTTGCTGCACATGCTCCTATAAGTGCACAGTCAAGTAATTTATTAGTCTTTAGGTTTATACAGTCTGTGTAGATTTATTTACTTCTTTATAAAAACACATGTAATGGTAATTCATTTGAATTGCCTTAACTGACAAGTTGAGGCAATTTAAACGAGTACCGAAAGCATGTGCTTTTATAAAGAAAATCAGGGCCCAGTTGTTCAAAGCTAAGGACGTCGTTAGATAACGATTCGTTAAAATTTACATTGAATGATACGCAAATATACTGAAATTTTTTGCTGAAAAGCTACTCACATTTTTTCAGCAAAAAATATCATAATATTGTATATTGAATCTGCTAAAACAGTTAACGAAATGACCCTTAACGAGCTTGTTAAGCTAACGACGCTTTGAACAACTGGGCCCAGAAAATAATACTGCATAGGCATTATTAGATATGCTCTTCATGAAGTCCTCTGCTGATCTTTCTTTAAAGTATGCCCATATTAGGTTGATATTTTACTACAAGTTTGATCAGTAATTTTGAAATATCTAAACACACATTGGGGTAATTAGGTCAAATACGGTAATACCTAAGACTTTCTAAAATTGGTAGTACATGTAGTTGCTCTTTTGCTTGACACACAGCATTAGGAAGAAGAGCTAGAACTGATTGAACCGATGCCATTGAAAAGTCAGTGAAGTGTTGGGGTGGCCAAGTGGTTAGCTCTCCCGACTTCGGATTACAAGGTCCAGGGTTTGAATCACTCTGAAGCTGGCATTGGTTTAATGTAAAGCAATCATAAGAAATGTATCAAGCAGGGCTAAAACTAGGGCGCTAACGTCATAGAGGGCTGAAGGATGTTTTGTTGCTATGCATGCCAAAAATAGTCTAGGATGATTGGTTAAATGTTACACTGTTTAGGACTCTATTTATCTTGAAAATTAATAAGTATTGTTTTTTCTACTTCTGAGAACTCTTATTTCTTTATACCTTTATTAAGAAATTCAACACATATTCTCATTTAACCAATGTTAGCCTGAATAAACAGCCTCACAAGATATTGAAGGAGTCAAATTTCAATTTCAAATACTCCTAGAGAAAATGGCTATGCTATTTTAAAACAGTGGAGGCCCTGATCCAGACCCTGAATTCTGCTGCATCTAATCTGAGTCTGCACTGTTTGCCAATTACCCTTTCGGGGTCTCCAGACTAAAGCATCATGAAAACATACCTATATAATTTTGACCCCCTTAAACCCCACTTTTATATAGTAAAACTGGGGTTTACAGGGGTATACATTATTTTTCTTATTTGCTCAAAACATAGATTGTGGGTACTCGTTAGAACCGCCTTGGCGAGGCGGTTCTAACGAGTACCCATAATCTATGTTTTGTGCAGAAATATGAAAGATATCTGAGTTTTTTATCTGAAAATTTTCAGTTTTTGGAGATAAAATTTTCTATATATTTGAATAGGCTTGTTTTCGTAATGGTGGGTTAACTTTGCTTTCTTAGGTCCAGTGATGGAAGTAGATAATCTGCTATGTACAAACTGTGACAAGGAATTCATGGAATCATTCCTTTATAACAAGTTCGACGAGCTTATCTGTGATCAATGCAAGTAAATATTTATTGTTTGTTTGTTCTTACTTTTCACATGATGCCACATTATCAAATACACGTATACTGAAAATTTCACCACCAAAAACTGAAAGTTTTCCGATAAAAGTTCTGATATTTTTCATATTCCGGCTCAAAACATAGATTGTAGGTACTCATTAGAACTGCTCGTGGAGGCAGTTCTAATAAGTACCCACAAATTATGTTTTTGAGTTTAATGTTTATCCCTGTAAACACCAGTTTTACTATATAAAATTGGGTTTTTAACAGAAGGGGTTCAAAATTATATTCATGATGACAGAGCTAAAATATATGATGAAAGTAGCAAAAGCTAAAGTTATAATCAAAATTTTATTTTGTGAGGGTTATCTTCCCCTGCCTAGGGCTGTGCTGTATACATATATAAAATCATGATATTGCTAAACAACTCTTCAGAAACCACTTGGCCAATTTCCACCAAATTGCATGCCCATCCAACTGTTGAAATGGGATTGAGAGTTTGTTTAAATGGTCATGCTCCATTGACTGCTATGCCTATATATGGTAAAACAATAATAATAAAAAACACCCTCAAAACCAAGAACTGCTCTAATGATGATCCTTTCGTTAGTGGCAATGACAGGATTGGAAAAATGTTGCATAACATCTGAATATCTGCAGTGGCTGTTTCACTCAGATGAGCAAGCCATGGTCCATGGGCCTCCTGTTTGTACACTTCAACCTCTTTATAACACAGTTCGTTATAACAATGTTTTGGATATAACACGGTTCTAAGATGGATCCCAAAAATGTATAGATTATATTGAAAAATGACCATAAATGGTCATTTTTCAATATAATCTTAAATTTTTGTTTGGATATAACACGGTTGTTTAACTAACATGGTTTATGCTATGGACCCCAATAATAGTGTTATAAAGAGGTTGTGGTATATATGTTAATTGCACACCAAAATCTAAGTGAAGATACCCAGGAAATGCCACAATCATAGAGCACAGCCTTCCCGAGGCTCCTCAAGAAGGAGAGATGAGGAACAAATAATAACAAACACCTGAGTCGTGACCTCATATAAAGCCATTGACACACAAAGAAAGAAGAACTGCAACAGAGGGACCACCTTGGATTGGTCAGTAGGAAAACTATTGGGGAGGTGGCTTAAATCAATTTTACTCAAAACCTCACCCTTAATTCTGACACAGCTCCACATTACAAATGCATATTTGAAACCTGTATACTTTTATCAATTTCAGTTTACAGGTTAGTCTGTTTTTATTGTATGATATTTTCGATAACTAAGAATACAAAGTTTCGTCATACAGACAATGAAGACTGATCATACTACACAGATGTGCAGGCTGATTTGAGTCTTTGTTGGGCACACAATGTCAGAAGGTACTTTTTCTCACTTTGTGACTCAAATATTAAACATGCTAGATCACTATGTTGTACTAAAGCTATACCTAAAACTAAAAAGCCTTTTAATGTATAATGCATTTTCTGTTACAGAGATATTGAAGGCAAATATCCTCTTATAACAAAAACAGAAGCCAAAAAGAAATATTTATTAAAAGATGCAGATTTTGACAAAAGAGAGCCACCATTAAAATTCATAGTGAGGAAGAATCCACACAATCAACGTTGGGGAGATATGAAGCTGTTTTTAGAATCTCAGGTAAGTGATTTGAAACTTCATATATTTTTTGCCATGGCGAAAACCAATTATCTTACAAAAATATTATATTACCACACAGACCTTTAAATGAGCTTATTCTTATGTCCATCTCAACATCAAAAATAATAATAAAAATGACTGACCAGTTTGAACAAGCCGTTTTTGCAGAAATCTATTGTCTTTTTCATTGTTTGAAATGATGCAGGTTTTCCCCCTTGTATGCATTATCAACATGTTGTTGGGGTCTAATATGGCATAGTTAATGCAAGAGTCATGTTGACATCATAGAAAGAATAGGAAAAACTTAATCTCTGAAAGTTTATAAAATTGCTATGTTGGCCACAGTGTCAGAAAATCTACCTTAGACATGTGTGACCAGCCATAATTCAAATTAGCCTACGCATTCATGCAGGTTGATCAGAATCATCACTGGGTACAGTTTAGAAAGCTTAGAATGCAAAGTATCTTCGTGCAGACAACAAAGATAATCAGCCTTGCTGATTGAAGTCTTTTTGGGCACACAATACAAAAACACGCCTATTCAAGTATATTGAAAGTTCCACTATCAAAAACTGAAAGTTTTCAGCTGAAAATTCTGAAAATTTTCAGATATATGCTCAAAACCATAGAGGCGGTTATAACGAGTACCCACATTCTATGGGTTTTTTTTTTGGCAAAATAAGAAAAATAATGTATACCCATGTAACTCCAATTTTACTATATAAACATGCCATGTTTTTCTCTTAGAGAATTTCACCCCCACCTTCCCGACTATTACTATATCAAAGTCGGGTTAGTGGGGTATTGCATTTCCATATGTTTCTGATGACTGAGACCATAAAACTCTGCCCAGATGCCAATAAAATGATGCTCTGTTATGCAATTAGTTTAGTAATACTGATAAGACAGTTAACTAGAAACCCACACACAAAATTCTTAAATATAAAACACAATGAAGTAGCTCAAAACCGATTCTAAAATCTACATCTGCATAAAAATTAATCAAATTACACATTTTAAATGGCTTTCTGTGTTGAAAAATAAAGATTTTACAGTGCAGGAAACCAGTGTTATCAGAAAAAAGTAGTCTCCCAGGTAAATCTGGTGATACCACCTGCTGTGAACAGAGCTGAGAGCAGTAGCCATAAAACATCTGGTTGAATTATCAGTTGAACATGATTTTTTTTGCCACTTTATTTCTAAGAGAAAAACTTGTCATGAGTATATAAAAAATATAATATTATATATGAACTAAATGTAGTTAACAATAGACTTTGGATTTTTTTGAGTGCTGGTACAACTAAATGTTTCAGATGTGTTAACCAAACAGTCTTCTCTTTCATTTGTATACCAGGTAATTAAAAGATCAAACAGTCTTCTCTCTCATTTGTATACCAGGTAATTAAAAGATCAGAAGAAGTTTGGGGAAGTGAGGAGAAGATAGAGGAAGCCAAAGAGAGAAAATTAGAGAAAAGGGATAAAGCTAAACAGAAGAAGTTTGACCAGAAAGTCAAAGGTATACGTTGATAATGACAGTTTTACACAGAGATCTTACTGTCTACATCATAGCTCTATGTAAGAGGGGTATCCAGTACATATTTTTATGATTTCCCAATGAAAACATATGTTGTATGTACTCATTAGAAGTACCTTGGCAAGGCACTTCTAATGAGTACCTACAACATATGTTTCTTGTGTAGAAATAAGAAAAAATTCAATATTTGTTTTGTTGAAACAAAATGTTTTATCTGAAGCTTTGTATGTAAATGTTGTTGTACCCTAAAGCAAACCGTAAAGTAACAGACCAGCCTCAGTGCTCTAGATAAGAGCAATCAAGATAATGTTTTTTTTTTCTAATTTTCTCCATGTAAACAAACAAAAGAAGTATCTTTTTTATACTCAGTTTGTGACATTTCTATCAAGTACCATGAAGAAAGTTTTCATGGAATAATAAGGGAACATTTCAATACTTTTCAATACTCTTACATCAAGAAACCCTTATCTAGCTAGAGTTACACAGCTGGAAGATGGACAAGGACTAATCAAGTTGTTTACCCTTCAACAAAACAGTTTGTGGATTTTCTCAAGTTAAAGCTCAGCATGCTGGAAAAAGAATTCAGCAGACAACATTTTGAACTTATTTTATCTAATTTTCCTAGAAACTAGGCTTTGACATTTCATGCAAATCATCTCTTAAGGAGACAATTTGCATGAAATGTCAAAAGCTATTTTCTCGGAAAATAAGAAAAATATCATTAAGTTGACATCTGCTGAATTTGCCCATACATCACGAAAACATGCCTATATAATTTTGACCCCCTTAAACCCCACTTTTATATAGTAAAACTGGGGTTTACAGGGGTATACATTATTTTTCTTATTTCTGCTCAAAAACATAGATTGTTGGTACTCATTAGAACCGCCTCGGCGAGGCAGTTCAAACGAGTACCCACAATCTATGTTTTGAGCAGAAATAGGTAAATTATCAGAATTTTTCATCTGTAAATTTTCATTTTTTGATGGTAAAAATTTCAGTATATTTGAATAGGCATGTTTTCTTAATGGAGAGGTAAAGATTAATACAGTGAATAACAGGGAAGGATCATGATAAGGTTCTACTGGCTTTTTGCTGTTTGTATTTGTCTGTTGGTACCTAAACAGACTACATATGATAGCGCTCTTTTCTATGACTTTCCATTGCTGTTTTTCATTTGGATTTTGGAAACTGCAGCATTTGTTAAAAGCCTCCCTATGCTTCACTATAGTTTATGGTTTAACAAATAACAGCAATATAGTCAGTTTTCAAATCCCCATTTCAGATAATTTTAGCTGCCCGAATGTCATTCTAAAACCAAAGCATACATTCATAATTCTACTAAGTTAATATGAACAAAAAATATCTAAAAATGGGATTAAAAAACTGATTTACAGTTATTCATAATAGATAAATGAAAATTAACAGATGAATTGTTTAGGAGGAGTATTTAGTGAAAATTATTGAATATTTTTTCATTTTTCTCCATGTTTTGGGTACTCATTAGAAGCCCTTTTAATATCTATTCATTAGACCTGGCTCTAATTAATACCCACAATGTATGTGTTAATGGAGAAATACAGAAAATTATTCCAGAATTATCATCAAATACTCCCCATTAACAATTCCTATGTTTAATTTGAAAAATAATATACATTTTATGAAGATGTGTCCGAGAGGCCTAGTGGTAGTGCTTCAGACCTCGGATCACGAGGTCCCATGTTCAAATTCCACTGGAGGCAGAATTCAGCTCATGACTGTATGGTACTAGTACTTCATTGCACAGCCTTTCATTAAAACCCTTACATCATCTAGATATGACAAGAATACTGTTGCAAGGGGTGTAAAACACCAAATCAACATCATACATAATATGTTAGTAACATGTGATTTGATGTTGCAGAGCTGCGGTTAGCTGTAAGGAGTAGCTTGACAAAGAAAGAGAAAGAGCAACATATACATGACTTTGGGCAGGAAACCTATGACGAAGAGGAAGATACGTACTCTAAGACATGTAAGACTTGCAGTCATACAGTAACTTATGAGAAAATGTGACAGCTACCTCAGAGACCAGAACAGATAATTAGTTTGAAAATTTCCCCTAGTCAAATGGGTTAAAACTGAGCTGAAGTTTCGCTGATTAAATGTACTTCAAGATGGATGTTCCTACAGTCACCCAAGCAATCTAATGTGTTATTGGATTGGAAGTGTGAGAGAAGTTCCTGCTTTTCTTTCAGTATGCGCTGAGTTCAGCTTGGAATACCTACAAAGCAAACACAACAGATCCCTACAAAGCAAACAACAGATGTGTTGTGATATTCACTGCCAGACAACCGGTCTTGATTTGTTCAGATAAAGTCAAAGAGTTGTTGGACTTGCATTGAAGCTAAATAGTAAACCAGATATTACAAACAGGATAGCTGATAATGCTGTTGACATTTTTTGAAACTATGTATATCAGTGGAAATGCATTGCGTACTGCCATCGTATAGTATACTTTTTGAAAAAATAAGTGAACTGTGTTTTCAAAGTTTGCTATGCATCACAAAAACATGCCTAAATAATTTTGACCCCCTTAAACCCCACTTTTATATAGTAAAACTGGGGTTTACAGGGGTATACATTATTTTCCTTATTTCTGCTCAATAACATAGATTGTATGTACTCGTTAGAACTGCCTCACAGGCAGTTCTAACGAGTACATACAATCTATGTTTTGAGCAGAAAAATGAAAAATATCAGCGTTTTTTCATCTGAAAATTTTCAATTTCTGAAGGTGAAATTTTCTATATATTTGAATAGGCATGTTCATTGCGAAAACATGCCTATTCAAATATATAGAAAATTTTGCCTCCAAAAACTGAAGTTTTTCAAATAAAAAACTCCAATATTTTTCATATTTCTGCTCAAAACATAGATTGTGTGGGTATTCATTACTAATTCTACTAACGATTACCCACACTTTATGTTTTTGAACAGAAATAAGAAAAATAATGTATACCCCTGTAAACCCCAGTTTTACTGTATAAAAGTGGGGTTTAAGGGGATCAAAAGTATATAGGTGTGTTTTTGTGATGTTTCTTAACGGGTTGGTTGGTCGTTCTTTTTGTCCTGCCATTGACGTATGGGCACATGCAATTTTCTCCTATATACTAGGGTATATTAAATAATAAAAAATCAGATAGAAGTAATATCTTCCTGTAAAGTATAAATAATACACTATCACTATAAAATAGTTAAATTACATTGAGTATCCTAAACTGTGCCATGGAGAGGTGGAACAGCACTGATTACACTGCCCAGACTCTGATGAGATACCCAATGAGCGGACTTACACCCTTTACTACAGTGTTCTTTATATTTGCAACTGGATCTATTTTGTACTCGGGTTTCATAGTCACTGCAAATACCGGAATCGTCCTTAGAATTTGGATAATTCAATTGAAATATTGTCATTTCCTCTTGGTCATTAGAATACAGTCAAGTCTCGTTATCTCGAATTCTAAGGGACTCTGAAATACTTCGAGATATCCGTACCTCGACATATCAGATTTGCAGAATTGAGGAAAAAATAATTCGCACAACCACATTTAACAAATGTATATGTAATTGGACTCTTGAAGTTAGAGATATATTGAAAATATTGTGGAAAAGAGGAGAAATTGCTCCTTAGGAGCAATTTCTCCTCTTTTCCACAATATTTTTTCACCTGTTCTTAGATTTTCATGTTTAGGCAGGGACCAGATTTTTACTTCGAAATAAGCGGTTAATCGAGATAGGCGAGGTTGAGATAACGAGAGTCAACTCACTGTACTTTGAATGCAGTTCATCAGGCGCTATAGTCTGACTTGAACCACAATATCAGAAAAAGTATCTTTGGAGATATGCACCAAGAGAAGATTCAGATCAGCTTGTGCGAACATGCAGTCTAATCAAAGTCTTCTCTTGGCCCGTTTTAGATAGCCAGGGATGCAAAGTGTTTTCACGCCATATGGGTGTGAAAGAACTGGAAACTTCCAGTGTAAATGAACTAAGTGTTTCAGATTCCAATATAACCAATTCTAGAAGATGTCAGCCACAACACGAGAAAAAATACCTTCTGACATTGCCCAACAAAGACTCAAATCAATCTGTGCATTTTTTTTTTCTTCTTTTGGTCATAAGAGAGGAGCAGTTCACTTTGAGCCACTTTATGACAAAACCAACAGAATGGATGTGCACCTTGTGAAGACTCGGATCAGCCTGGGCATGCATTTAGTCTGATCAGTCTTCGACGTGTGCTCAATGGGTAGCTTGGGGGTGATTGGATGTGGCAAAGGTGTCGTGTATCTTACATCACAAGGGCATCCAACTGATATTGGCTTACAGTTGGACAAGGCCTGCTATCCTTGTAGCAGGTAAGGGTAGAGGGGGAATGCTTTTTATTTCTTCTGTTTCTTCACTTTTATTCCTGTTCCTCTTTCTTCTATGTCCCTCTCTTTTATCTCCTCTACTATCTCTCCCTTTCTCTGTGAGACAACATAAAATAACCCATAAGGGTTGACGTGTTGTTAAACCACAACACAATCAATCAATAGGTAGCTAAGGACCCAAGCTTTCTTCATGCGGACAGCGAAGACTCTGATCAGACTGGGTGTATGCCTATGCTGATCTGAGTCTTTGCTGTGTGCACATGCCATTTTGTTGGTTTTGTCATTAGGGTGGCTCTTATTGGGATTTCAGATGAATTATCATCTTGCATCTCACCGCAATTCGATCAAGAATTTACTGCATCATACAGTTCCGAATGATCTGGGCCCGGTTGTTCAAAGCGTCGTAAGCTTAACGAGCTAGTTAAGGGCCATTTCGTTAACTATTTTAGCAGATTCAATATACAATTTTCTGAAATTTTTTGCTGAAAAAATGTGAGTAGCTTTTGCACTGCAAAAGCTACTCACATTTTTTCAGCAAAAAATTTCAGCATATTTGCATATCACTCGATGTAAATTTTAACGAATCGTTAACTAACGACGTCGTTAGCTTTGAACAACTGGGCCCTGGGTATGTGCTGTCCAAATAGCCGAAAAGTCACTTTTTTTGCTGGACGGAGGCAACATGTTTCATGATGATTACTCTTTATTGAAATAAAGTGCATAATTTAAATTCTTGTTTCGCCGGACTCGGTGGCTCAGTTGGATGAGCGTCCGACTGGTGATCAGGAGGTTGCGGTTTTGACCCCCGCTGGGTTGGCAACATTCTTTCGTGGAGATTTGATCATGAAATATTTACAACGGTCATTCTCTCCCTTCCTCTGATTCAAGAAGGGCAGTTATCAGTTTCTGGCGAAAGAAAGTGCACAATACTGGTTAACCGCTTAGAAGACTAAGCCTGCCCAGTAAAAGTGTGATTAGGTAAACTGACCGTGCTCGACATGACCCCAGTGGGTTGACTTGGCCGTAAAACCTTAACACAAACAAATAAATTCTTATTTCAGATATATTTATTATTAAATTGATTATCAATATGTCATGTTATATTTATTTTGGGTAAGAAATTTGTGTATCAACGCAGAATGTGTTTTTTAATAATGAAATATTGAAATTCTTCCCATGCATGGCAATAAAATGGTAGATGTGAACCGGATACCTTGCTTGTACATGAACATTTGAGCTGCAACGTCTGATAATGTACCTTCTGACATTGGCGCCCAACGAACTCATATCGGGCTGCACATCCACACAGTCTGATTTGAGTACTCATTGTCCACATGGAAAAAAAAATATTTAGCGTCATTAGCTATTCCATCACGAAAACATACCTATATAATTTTAATCCCATTAAACCCACTTTTATATAGTAAAACGGGTTTATAGGGGTATACATTATTTTTCTTATTTCTGCTCAAAACCATAGATTGTGGGTACTCGTTAGAACCGCCTCGGCGAAGCGGTTCTAACGAGTACCTGCAATCTATGTTTTGAGCAGAAATATGAAAAAGATTAGAATTTGTATCTGAAAAATTTCAGTTTTTTGGTGGTGAAATTTTCAATATATTTGAATAGGCGTGTTTTCGTAATTCAAAATGTGCTCAGTCAAAATTAAGAGTAGACTATGCAAATGTGGAGGTTGATCTGAATCTACTTTGGGCGTACCAGCCAGACGGTAGGTTTTCAAAGTTGCGGCTTATTTTATTTGCCCTATTGGAGTGACTGGAGGTCCATCCGTCTGTGTGTCTCACCAACCTTAAAATCTGGCTCCCCATCACGAAAACACGCCTATATAATTTTGACCCCCTGAAACCTCACTTTTATATAGTAAAACTGGGGTTAGCAGGGGTATACATTATTTTTCTTATTTCTGATCAAAAACATAGATTGTGGGTAATCGTTAGAACCGCCTCGCCGAGGCGGTTCTATTGAGTACTCACAATCTATGTTTTGAGCAGAAATATGAAAAATAGAGTTTTTTTATCTGAAATTTTTCAGTTGTTGGACGTGAAATTTCCTATATATTTGAATAGGCGTGTTTTCGTAATGTGTGATAACGAAAAGAAATAATTAATGGTAATATAGCAATTAAGCACATGCTTTCAGTTTGTTCACCTGAGGAAAACTTTGATTGATATAGTAGAAATAATAATAAAGTTATCCAGGAAATGCCACAGTCATTAAGCACAGCCGTCCGAGGTCAGGCTTTAGACTTTTCCAAGGTCCAGGTCTCCAGCCTGAAATATAGCAAGATTACGATTTTTCGCGTTATTTAAAAATGCCATGAAAAATCGGAATCTACCGTTGGCAAAAATGCCATGAAAAATCGGAATCTTGCGATAATTCAATATTTCAAATACCATAATCTATAGTCAGTCTTTTCAGTTTTAAGAGTGTGTTCATTGCTCTGAAGGGTCATTCCTTTTAGAATCAGTTCAGATGTAAATTCAGAGTAATGACGAGATAATGGGCAGATTACTCAGCTGTAGACCAATCGCCCTTCTCAAAATAGGTCTATTCTATAAGGAAAGAATTTGCTTCGAGGGAGCAATTTCTTTCCTTATAGAGATTACCCATTTTAAAAAGGGGATAAAATAATGTTGACAGAATTACATCCCCTGAAAGTGTGTTTATTCCCCTTAAATGACGTTACTAAGACCCGCTAAAACGGTGTGAATACATGTAAGTTTGCAGTAGAGTTCACAGTGTGTTTTATTTTCACAGTAGCCGTCTTTGTGTTAATTTGCTGCCTTGGGAACGTATGTGAAATCTCAACTCTGCAAATGACCCCACCAAGACTGTGTTGGATGCTTACATTGAATTCGTACAGCCATGTTCCAAGGATAATGTTCGTGTGTGTGTGTGTGTGTGTGTGTGTGTGTGTGTGTGTGTGTGTGTGTGTGTGTGTGTGTGTGTGTGTGTGTGTGTGTGATGGCGAGATAAGTGTTGTCGTTAATAGAGTTTCCTTGACCCGAAGCGCAGTACTTGTGCAAGAGCTCGTTAACTGCTTAGAGGACTAGGAAAAGTGTCAGTAGACCGGCTCGACATGACTTTAACTGGTGATTGGGTTGTAAAATTCAAAATCAAACAAACAACCCAGCTAGCATCAAGAGAGTGGGACTGACTGCTGGCAAGATGCATTTACTTCCCAGCTAGCATTCTATCTATATAGGACCGTTATCTGCCCGACAGGAATCCTGTCGGGCCGACAACAATTAACTCGGAAGTCACATCATCTTGCCAGCAGCCAGTCCCACTTTTGTTGCTGAGCGTCATACAAAAGCACTGCAATTAGGAGCTCGTTTGGAATAAATCGGCAAAGCTCGTATGATTCCGTAACCTACATCATTTTGATAAAGGACACCCGGTGCGGAAGGACACTAGGTGAGGCGAATGGGTTGAAATGTCTTTTGTCACCGAATTCAACATCTTCCTCGCGAAGATAATGGCTCATACCTTTGCAGATCATGATGGTCTGACAGTCAAGTTCGATTCCTTTTCGGGCCGTCTTTGCCTGTGATTGATTTTCTCCATTTTTTGCGATGTCATCAAATCATCCTCCCAAGTTTGGCAAATAATGTTGACGGGGTGGCAGACAACTTTTGTGACTTCCTGTTTGCTTTCCAGCACATCAGTCCCCTTCTGTAAAAGGGTCTACTCTAAAAGGAAGGAATTTGCTCCAGTGTGTGTATGTGACGGGGTGGGGCGTGGGTGGTGGAGAATGGAGAAAGCGACTTCTCTCCGTTTATAGAAAACCCCCTTTAGAAGGGAGGCAAAACCGTTTCAACAGAGTTGTATCCCCTGAAAGTGTGTATCCCTCTTAACATACAGATATCATTTGCTTCAAGAATACGTGTACATCATTTGTATAAACGCTACAAGACTAGGTTCTAAACAGTCTAGTGGTCTGTGGCAGCCCTGACCAGACTGATACTCCCGCGCGGCCTGATCAGGGTATTCATTTTAGAGTTTAAAACAACTTACGTCCTCAAGCCAACAGAAAACCTTGATCCAAATGCGCAGTTGCAGAGATAGTCTAGAACCCACTTTAAGCACGTAATATGCGTGACAAATCTAATATTATATGTATGTGTGCACGTACGGTATTTACCCTTAGTAATCAGACATTTTGACTTATAACCATACTTCTCTTAAAATTTGAACAGATACATTTTACTTCCCAGTAAACGTGTGGTTAGGTAAACTGACCGCGCTCGACATGACCCCATTGGGTTGACTGGGCCGTAAAACCTCAACACAAACAAACTACCTGTTGATGTGTCTAAAAACTGCTGGATGAGTGGCAAACAGTGTTGACCCAGATCAGACGCCGCATGATGCGGCGTCTGATCTGGGTCTACACCGTTTTGCTAAGACCTGCCAGTCCTATAAATAGGGTAATGTCTCTATCATTTTTTAATTTAATGAAGGATATTTATGTCTGCAGACAGGAAAGAATCGCAGTAATCTGTAGTAAACTCCTGCAGCGAAGCACTCAAAGTTATTGATAATGGGAATGAATGATGCTTCCGAGTTGTGATAGCTTCTCGTTGTAACAACCAACAGGAGCCTTCCAATTTGCGTAGTTTGAAGAAAAACAATCATAGAGTTTGTATTTTAATACTCCACACAGATTAATTACACCACGCTGATTTATTCCACGCCAGTGAACAACTTAATTAATCAGATCGCTCAGAGTGATTGCGCGCGCACACAATGAATATTTTATTGCTAACGATATTTTATAACCCCTTCTCTTGCTGAACACGACATGCCCTGTCTTAGCAAACATTGTAGATCCAGATCAGTTGGCTTCTGAAGAAGCCACTGATCTGGAATTGCACTGTTTGTCATTGAAATTGTGTGATTTCTATCAAAAACCCGAATCAAGTAATCTGATTGGCTGGAAATTAGAAGTGGGTGTGGCATCTTAATTTATTCAGCATGACAAGGGTTAAGGTAATACAGATATAATTTCAGACACGCTATGTCCTACTTGCAAATGCACAGGCCTAGATAAGCATTCCCATCAGAGATCTGTGCATTTCTTCGCTGTATTTAAGATTATCTGACATTTTGAATAGGACAGATAACTTTTGTGATTTCCAGTTTGCTTCTCTTCACGCTAAGACCCTCCTGAAAGGTGTTTTCTCTTAAAGAATATAAGAGAGCCAATCCTGTCTTTTTTCGAAGAGCTCTTTCTTGGAGGAAACAAAGTATTTTTAGCTCACCTGAGCACGAAGTGCTTATGGTGAGCTATTGTGGTCAGTCAATGTCCGTCTTCCATCGTGCGTCGTGCGGCGTCAACGATTGTTTTAAAAGCCTACTCCTCCTACACCCCTGGGCCAGTTGACTCGATACTCGGTAGGAAGCATCGGGGTGACTTGTAAATCAAAAATAGCTAAAATTGTTCCGATAGGAAATCCAAGATGGCCGCCATCTTGAAAATCTATTTTTCGCTTCTTCTCCAGAACCGAAAGGCTTATTGACTTCAAACTAGGTAGGAAGCATCGAGGTGACTTGTAGATCAAAAGTGGCTAAAATCGTGCCGATCGGAAATCCAAGATGGCCGCATCTTGAAAATCAATATTTCGCTTCTTCTCCTAAACCCAAAAGCCAATTTGACTCCAAACTTGGTAGGAAGCATTGGGGTGACATATAGATCTAAAATAGCTAAAATCGTCCCTATCGGAAATCCAAGATGGCCGCCAGCTTGAAAATCTATTTTTCGCTTCTTCTTCTGAACTGAAAGGCCAATTGACTCGAAACTTGGTAGGAAGCATTGTGATGATTTGTAGATCAAAAATAGCTAAAATCGTCCCGATCGGAAATCCAAGGTGGCTGCATTGGCGGCCGTCTTGAAAATCTATTTTTCGCTTCTTCTCCTAAACTGAAAAAGTCAATTGACTCGAAACTTGGTAGGAAGCATCAGGTTGACTTATAGGTCAAAATAGCTAAATTCTTTCTGATCGGAAATCCAAGATGTCTGCCATGGCGGCCATCTTGAAAATCTATTTTTCGCTTCTTCTCCGGAATCGAAAGGCTTGTTGCTTTTAAACTTGGTAGGAAGCGTCGGGGTGACTTGTAGATCAAAAATAGCTAAAATCGTCCTTATTGGAAATCAAAGATGGCCGCCATGGCCGCTATCTTGTTTTATATATACTTAGGGAATCCATATATATATATATAGGGAAAACCTTTAAAAATCTTTTGTCTGAAACCAGAAGGCCCTGGCCTTTGATATTTGGTTACAAAGCGTCATCTAGTTCACTCGCCTATTCAACAATAAGGTACCATGCTTCTGTCCAGCACCACCAGCCTGTCATCCGAAAACATTCTTTTCAACAAATTTTATACATAGTCCTCTAGTCTTTTAGAATATACTAGAGGCAATGACACTCAGGTGAGCGAATTAGGGGCCTCTGGGCCCTCTTGTTACGGATTTGTCTTCATTGAAATTATACCAGTTCCCCTTTAGTCTGACCAGATCCAATGGAGCAATTTCTGCTCCGTATCAATGTCTTTTGTGAACAGAACGAAGTTGCTTCTCTTCACTGTACTTTATTTGAGACTTTCTCTTATCTGATTTGCCGATTCAGTTCAGCGTGTGCGTATTCACGCAGTCTGATCACGATTTCCGTTGTCCGCATAAGAACATTACTGTAGAACATATCGATGAATATAGAAGGTCAGACTGATGGCCAATTTCATAACGCATATTTTCTTAGCTTTTGTCTCAGCGTAAAAGAATGTATCCGATTGCATTGCGGCCGTAGTGGCGATGAAGTTCGAGCCTATCGTGTCTTGGGATACATGATAAGAAAGTGGGCCCCATCCTCTTCTTTCGCTTCCTTTAACCTTTACCCCACTCCTGAAATGTACAGATGTGTCCATTCACTGCTGTGTGAACAGAGAGTTGCTCAGTTGATGGAATGAGCTTGGCTCAAACCCGCAACCTTGAGCTCCCAAGCCAAACGCTTTAATCATTCGGCTACGGCGCCTCTCTAATTGTTTCTCTGTATGAGGAAATATTGGTTTTAGTCAAAAACAAATTTTAGAGAACTGTATTTCCCGTTAGCCATGATTCTGCCAAAACAAACTGACCTATCCAAACAGTTTACAACCGTATCAGATGTCTTAAAATGTGGTGTCTGATCTTTTTCGGCACTGTTTACAAGGATATTAACATTTTTTTAATAATAACATCAAGTTCATGTAAAGCCAGTCTCTGTGTAACATCCTTTTAAAGAAAAGAACATATACTTGCATGATAGGCAAGTCCACTGTATATTCTGACATTAACTCATTAATGCTTAATTAGAGTTCAATGAAAGGGGCATCAGAAAAGCGTCTAGACCCAAATCAGATACCAGAGAAAGAGGCATCTGATCACGGTCTACACTCTGCAGAACCTAGTATTGTCTGTAAGGTATTATGGAAAATAAAAGTTTGATAGAGGAGTCCAGTCGGTAAACACCACTCCCTGCCACCCACCCACCACCTACACCCCCCCCCCCCCCACACACACACACACATACACCACCCCCGGTTAATGAATAATACGTTTGGTGATTTGTGACGGAACAAAGTAAGCCCCATCTCCAGAAAATGTACATAATGACACCCTGACGGGCAGATAACGGTCACTATAGATTTATAAAGAATGCTTACAGTCTGCTCATTCGCGTAGTTTGATCAGTCTTTGCTGTCCAGCTGAAGTCTCCTTGGTTATCCTAAAAACGTGTTGCAGTACGTACATTGTACAACTTGTCTCGTACTACTACAAATTGCTTAGGTAACTGGGAAGAATACAAGTAAAACAATGCAAAAGATGATTTCGTGGTAAACTAGAAATCGCCAATGCTTATTAGATTCCCCTCGCTAGGACCAAAACGTAACGGGCGGACATACGGATGGACATACCCCGCCCCATCACAAACACAGTTTTCGTGGTAGTATAATAAGAAATGTTCCTTGCTGAAAAAAATACCCATCCTGCTTGAGTGAGTAAACGGAGAAGTGCTCATGTTGTACTCGTATGCGATAATTTATTTCATTTATAATAAAGTAAGATTTCAGTTGTTTGCTTAGCCTTACTGTTTTACCGTTTTACTCCTCTTATTTACCGGATATAAGGATCTCAATCTTTCAAGAGATGAAATGCAAACAATTCACGGTAAAACCGGAAATTTTCAATAGCTTTGATGTCGCTTGTATTACCATGTTTTAATGTATTTGACAATAATTCTCAAGTCACGTTAAGTAAATCGGTAGATATTGTTTGTAAATATGTTGAATTTCGAAAGCATGATTCTCACCTAGGACGATTTCGTTTATTGTCGCACCTGTTACGGCATCTGCTGAAACAAGAACGCACACGAAACGTAGAAAACATATTTCCCATACTAAAAAAAAAAAAAAAAAAAATAGTTATCGCGAAAGGTTAAGCGGAAAATGTACATAAAAATAAATTGTTTTTTTTTTTTTTTTTTTTTTTTTTTGTACATAACGTATGTACACTTGACAGAAAGGGTTGAGATACAAGACCGATATCAGAACAGAACAGAACAGAACTTTATTATGATTTAAACATACACAGCTTATCATCATACTTAAAAAATGGCATATTTAATTACACGACGAACTCAATATACAGTAAGTAGAAAAGTGTCATCACGAAAATAAGCCTATATAATTATGACCCCCTCAAACCCCTTTTATATAGTAAAATTGGGGTTTACAGGAGTATACATTATTTTTCTTATTTCGGCTCAAAAACAGATTTTGGGTACTCGTTAGAACCGCCTCACCGAGGCGGTTCTAACGAGTACACACAATCTATGTTTTGAGCAGAAATATGAAAAATATCATAATTTTTATCTGAAAACGTTCAGTTTTTGGTGGAGAAATTTTCAATATATTTGAATAGGCGTGTTTTCGTAATGTGTAGAGAGTAAACTCAGAGGCATTCCTTATAATGTCAAAATTGCATCTACGTTTAATTTACGACGTTTTCAGTATCTGTTCCTTAATTTAGATGTTTTTATGGCATAAACGGCAAGGCTCTCGAGTACCTTAACACTGTTTGAATTCAGTAACTCAATGAATTTTCGCATACTTGGGTTTCTCACAATATCTTGGAATGTACGCATTCTGTAATGATATATATTTAGTTCATATCTATCACATTTGTTTTTATTTATCGTTCCCGTGATGTTTGATTTCTACTTTATACACAGTCCTTGGCTCGGAATAGATCGAAATTTTCGATGGACCGATAGAGCAGGCTCAAATATTTCAAAATAGCTTAGCACAACTAATATTGGATTTCCTTTGAAATTTTCCTTTCCCTTGAAATTTTAGCCCCGAACAGATGCATGTATAAAGAACTTTCTTTTAGGAATTTTAAAATTTCCCAACCTCATTTTGTGGCTAGAAGTATTTGTTCACAAAATCCATTTTGAAATATAATTTGTGTTTTAAGTGAATGCACGCCTGGGAATCGGTCAATTTGTACGCCGTCGGAGTACTATTGAACAATAAACTGACCTGTTCCGGTAGACAAGTTGACATGTAAACAAACACCAGAGGCGAAGGTTATTATGGTTACCGTAAGTTTATGTGTGCATTTTACTTTTTGTCGAAAATCGGAAAATGTCATGCTGTGGCAATGAATGGAAATAATTCTGACAAAAGGATCATAGAAAAATCGGAGGATTTCTACAGATATCCTTTTTGGCGTAAACAAAATCGTGCTTGAACATGCCTTGCCGTGATTCACACTGTCCATGAAAGGCAATTTAAGCCTTAACTCCCGGACATTAGCAACTGAAATTCAAGTCCATGTTAAAATAAGTCAGTTTATCACACTTTTGCTTAAACAAAATGATTCGCTTCCGATACACAGAGAAAAAGTTTCTATGCGTACTATTTGACCTGTGGCGTACAATTTAACTAATTGAATTTACTGTGCAATCGAGTACATTTTCGAAAAACCAAGAACATTTGCTTGTTCTCAGAATTTTAACACCGATAGCTTTGGTTATTTATTTGTGACCTAATTTCCCTTATTCAGCGTTTAATTCCTATTTTAGAACTTTTGAATGGCCGAATTCAAGAAACGAGCACCTCCTATATAATTTACATTAGTTAAATTGTACGCCTCAAGTCAAGTGGTACGCATCGAAGTTTTTAACCTGTCTTCGTTCGTCTGTCATTACTGACAATGACCAATCCTAATCAACTGTGTGATGTGTTATTATTTGTGTGTTCTAAGATGGCTGATGAGACCAATCTTAGCTCTAAACTGCCTGTTGCAGATAGAACAAGAGAGGTCTGAGGAAGAAAGCTCTGTTGGTGATGCCTTAGCTCTGGCTTTCCGCTGTGCACGTTTCTGCTCGGCATCGCTGATTCTTTTTGCTTCGTATTCAACAGCTCCCTTTTTCATGAGGCCTCGCCACTTTGTACGATCTTGTGCAATCTGTTCCCATGACTCTGTTGGTATGTTGAAGTCTTTAAGGGAGGCTTTGAGGGTGTCCTTGTATCGCTTCTTCTGACCACAATGGGAGCGTTTTCCTACTTGAAGTTCTCTATAGAGGATTTTCTTTGGCAAACGTTCATCAGGCATTCTGGTAACATGGCCTGTCCATCTTAACTGTGCTAATTTCAGAAGAGTATGTACACTCTCCATCCCTGCCCTTTTCAGGACTTCTGTGTCTAGAATTCTGTCTTGCCACTTGATCTTTAGAAGTTTTCTAAGACAGCTTGTATGGAAGTGGTTCAGTCTTTTGGCATGTCGTTGGTAAACTGTCCAAGTTTCGCATGCATATAATAGTGTTGGCAGCACTACCGATCTATTACTTTCAGCTTTGTGTCAAGTCTGATTCCAAGTCGGTCCCAAATGCTTCCACGTAGCCGGCCAAATGCTGCACTAGCTTTGGCTATTCTAGCATTGACTTCATTATCAATGTGCACAACTCTAGACAACCTTTAACCTGTACCTGAAAAACGAAACATCTTGTTTTTGCATAAACATATTTAAAAGGTGTGCAATATCCTATGGTTTTACACCGGCTTGTGTTATCTCACTTAAATGTCATGAATTGCACAACAACTGCGTCCTTTGCCTCGGTGTTTATTGTTCAATGCATGATTTGCCAGAAACGATATGATGATGCCAGAAACGATATCACGAGAAATCTACAGAGTTTTCCATTATAACAATCTTGAATTTTCATCGCAGCATATGACATTTTCCGATTCTTAGTAAAACACAAAATAAGTAAATAAACTCACATTTAATCCAGCTTATCAACACTTTGGGAAGTTGTTTACACACGTCAACAGGTTCACAGGAACAGGTCATCTTATTCCTTTATAGTACACTGTCGGAGTACAGGTTGACCGATTCCCGGGTGTGGAATGGTTTCAACAGAAATGAGTTATGCTCATGATTACCATTATTGACACGTGTTAGGTTAACGTGAAAAGTGTATACTTTTCAGCCAACTTTTCAGAGAAGAATTTTTATTTATAAAAATACCTACATTTTTTTTATTTCTCACAGCTATACGGTCAGAGTGCTGTGTAAAAAGAGTAACCTGTAAAACCTGGACTGGGCTTAGTGTTGGGATATTTGCCAATAGTGCTGACCCAGATCAGACGCCGCGCTGATCAGGGTTTGCACTGTTTCATTAAATTGTAGGAGCTCAGGGTTAAATGAAACAATCTTAAGTCCCTGTTCAGGATTTTTTTTCCAGAGCCAATCGTCCCACCAGTGCTGTTAGTGCTTTGATTGCATTTGCCATTCCTCATGTTTCGGCACACCACACTTACATGTATGTAGACATTATACACGATCGCCGTTGCAGCACTATATCAACCCAGTGGGCACACAACGTTAAAATGACGTCGTATCAACGTCGATGCGACGTGATCACGTCGCATCGACGTTGATACGACGTCATTTGTTATGTGCTTGCTGGGAAAGCTTATGAGGTATACCTTAATTTTAACAATTTCACTTGTGGGTAGATACCGCTGAGTACAAGTAATAGCATTCCTGGGCAGCGTTACAAAAATAATATATCTTCTTTTATTTATTTATTTATTTATTTATTTGTTTTATTTTATTTGTTTATTTATTTATTTATTTTTTTTTTTTTTTTTTGATGAGGTAAGTCTAAAAAGCGAAGTAAAATTAATTGTAATTAGTTCATGGGAGAGTCATCCCAGTATAGGTCAAAAGGACGAGATTTCATTAGACCTATCTCGAGTTTGCCCTTTGCATTATGGAATTTAGCCGATTTAACGAAGACATGCATGTGAAGAACCCAAGACTATTCCTTCTTAAAATCAGTTCTAACATTTATTGTGTGCTAAACGTGGGCAAAGTTTTTGTTTTTGAAAGCAAATACTTGACTATATAATATGGGAAATAAGGAAGAGTTCAGTTATTAAGCATATTATAACAGAATTATGCTGAACTATCTTGCTAGAAGTAAATTGTAAGGCTGGTTTAAAAATGCAAAATTATAAGGAAAAAAATCCCCTTAATAATATAGATCCCTACATGCCGGCCTCGGTGGCTCTCCGACTGGAGATCAGGAGGTCGCTGGTTCGAGCCCCGCTGGGCCCGACAAGATTCTTGCGTGGAGACAGATCATGAAATATTTTTTATGGTCATCTTTTTTATGGTTAGACTGGCTCCCGTCTAACTGATATATAAGTCCACATAAAATCTATTCATATTTAACAAAAATCCTCTCTGTTGGAATGTCCTTCTCTCTGATTTGGCTGATCAGTTATGTATTTCTGACTGGTAAGGGAGCAACTATGTGTATAAAAATAATCAAGGAGGAGTGTTGTACCTTTGTTAGATTATAAATGTAAAACTCATAGAATGGTGCCAGGCTATTCTCTCCCATCCGCTGATTCAAGAAGGGCAGTTGTCAGTTTCTGGCGAAAGAATGTGCACAAGTACTGGTAACTGCTTGGAGGACTAGTCTGCCCAGGAAAAAGTGTGGTTAGGTAAATTGAACGCGCTCGACATGAACCCAATGGGTTGACTGGGCCGTAAAACCTCACAAACATACCCTATTTGTACTATTTGTTATGAGGGGGGAGGTGGGCGGGGTGCGGTGGGGGTGGCAAATATAGGGGTACACATTGCTTGTTACAATAGACAACATTGCAATAGACTTGTTAACGTAATAAAAATGCACGCTGCATGGTGATATTCAATTTCAGTCCGGTTTAGATATAGACAGCGATGACAAAAATTTCTCCCTTTATGCGAGCGAGATGTCTTACATAAGAATGCACTCAGGTAAGGAGTACACAATGATTTAAAGGGTTGTAAAATTCTTTTATTGAGTGGAAAAGACCTTGAATAGTTCTAGTTGTAATTTGTTGTTCAATGTACAGTGTGAGTATTACAGACCTTGAATGAAGACTGGATAAATTATACCGTTTACACGAATTACCGTATTCACTCTAAGTAATGCGACAGACAGGCCGGAGCAAACAACGAAGACCCAGATCAGACGAAACAGAACGCGGCGTCTGATCAGGGCCTTCACTGTTTGCCACACAATCTTCAATTTTATACATATCAACGGGTAGTGTAATGGATGTATTCTAATTTTAAAGACAAGTTTGGTGAGGAATTGTCGGAATATTTAGGGTAAATACGGTATGATTTCTGCCTGCCCGGAACAAACGTGCATGATATGATGTAAGCAGAAATTCATTTGGACCTCAACATGAGAAAATACCCTTATCGAATACGCACAGTCTTATGGGGGCCTTCGACCGGCCCGAATGGCTCAGTAGAGCGCCCGCTTTCGGATCGAGAGGTGATGGGTTCAGCTTCCAGCTGGCTCATAACAAATACTTTCTATAATTCATATTAATTGTTTCTTTTTTTCCGTTTGGCGTTTAATATCAGGCAGAAGATCTAGGCTAGTCACACTGGTGTCAGTATGATAGAAATTATGGTGGGACGTCATCAATGTGTATTGGACGCCATACTGTAGTGAAGTGACACTAAAAAAGGGCATCTGTTCTGACCGTCAGGTCCAGGCACCGTCATAAGGTTGACAGTGTCATTATACCTCAGCTGAAACAGACTTTCAGGCCTTCCCATCACGGAAACACGTCTATATAATTTTGACTTCCGTAACCCCACTTTTATACATTATTTTTTCTAATTTGCTAAAAACATTGATTGTGGGTACTCGTTAGAACCGCCTAACGAGTACCCACAATCTATGTTTTGAGAAAAAAAGTCAGACTTTTTTATCCGAAAATTTTCCCTTTTTTGGTGATGAAAATTTCAATATATGTTTTCGTAATTGAATCACTGGATATATACTACTCAAAACAAAGTGTCGCATTACCTCTATTTTCAAACATTTTTAAAAAATAAGTTAAGTTAGAATGTTAGTTAAGAGAGAAAAAGTGGCATATTCCATTGAAGCGATTACTTTCTTAAGGTTTGCCTAAAGCTTCCATTTTACTCTGAGTTTACATGAAAACTGTAAAATTGCTGTTCTTTAAATAAAACAGAATTTTCTAATTTTTGAAAATACGTAACTTTGGTTCTGAAGCTTAAAATTGGACTTTTTTTTCGAGTTTGCACCCTGGAAGAGCAGGAGTATATTTTAAGCACAGGAGAGGAAAATAGAAAAAAAATCAAACTGGTGAAAATTGATATCTTTAACCCCAAAATGCAAAGTTCATAAAACATGGTTTATCCATTATAAAATCTCAGTGAAAATTTCATTAAAATAGGCCACTATTTGCACCAAAATTAGCGGTTCAAAGTTAATGCAGTTTAAAGGACGGCCATACTGCATGCTCAAAATGGAGATATTGTGGAACTGAATTTAGGGTTTTATTCTCCGTTGAGCCCTCTGGTAGCTATTCCATTTTACTGGCAACTCAGAGTTCGGAGTTAAGTCATCAAGCCTAACAAGTACTTTAACACTTTTAAAGCACAAACTGTCAAAAATTAAGCCCCGGATAAAAAAAAAAAAAAAAAAAAAAAAACAAAAAAAAAACACGTCAAATTATTTACGTGATGCCAAACTCTTTTTTTGGTAGTATATTTGTAGAATTTATCGATGTATTTATCGTAAGACCTGATTAGAATGTGAGGATACGCCGAATGATTTAGGTTTGTGCTACCCCATCACGAAAACATGCCTATATAATGTTCACCCCCTTAAACCACACTTTTATAGAACAAAACTTGGGTTTGCAGGAGTACACATTAGTTTTCTTATTTCTGTTCAAGAACATAGATTGTGTGTAGTCGTTAAAATTCCGAGGCGATTGTAAGGAGTACCGACAATCTATATTTTGAGCATAAATGTGAAAAATATCAGAATTTTATCTGAAATTTTTCATTTGTTTGGTGGTAATTCAGTATAATTGAATAGGCTTGTTTTCGTAATGATTCGCGTCATGGCATAGGGCAATTTTATCGCGTTGTTGTAATATAAATTTTACACATACTGATCCCATATTATAACCAAGGCACGGCTGTTGGATGCTGCATTTAAAACATTGGGGACTAAATAGCAAACGGTTCAGACCCTCACCAGACGCCGCATTCTGTTTTATAGGATCTGTTCATGAATAGTAATGAAACTTGCAACCCTCATCACGAAAACATTCCTATATAATTTGACACCCTTTAACCCCACTGTTATATAGTAAAACTGGGAATTATGGGTATACATTATTTTTCTTATTTTTGCTCAAAAACACAGATCGTGGGCACTCGTTAGAACCGCCTCACCAAGGCGGTTCTAAAGAGTACTCACAATCTATGTTTTGAGCAGTAATATGAAAAATATCAGAGTTTTTTTTTTATTATTATTATTTGAAAATTTTCAGTGTTTGGAGGTGAAATTGTCTATGTGTTTGAATAGGCGATTTTCGTAATGTGCCTGTGTCCTATAGCTACGTATTAAGCAAAGCTCTAGATATTCACAGTGATTAAGTACGGGGAGACGTTTTAAGGCCACAACACGGCACTTACAGTGTACTAACAGTTGTAGCGAAGTTAAACATCCTCTGTACTCAGGGATCCTTGAAAGCAAGGAACACGATGGATCGAAACTAAAAGACTCGATTCTATTGAGCCTGTTCAATATTAAATGCTAACTGCAGAAGTATTTTCACGTATTGAGCAAAACTTCACTTTTACTGTTATAGAAACCATGCTCAATAATTGAGATCTATGTCACCGTAACATCCATTTAATATTGAGACCCCTATTCCACCTATTTACTGTAAGAAATGGTGACTCTGTGGACGGTCCTATTGGTTTTGCGTAAATGCCATGTTTCCTGGTGGATTTTCAATGAAAACAGCTTAAATTTGTGACTTTTTGCACGCTTTCCTGCAAACAAGAGTTAAAAAATAACAACGTACTAATTTTAGAACGGTTTGCTATGACAATAGGTTTGCTATGACAGGGTCTGTCATTCGCTGAAGCAGCTTTAAACATGCCTGTTGAAGTGTCCGTCACATCCACACAGCGATATGATCCGAACGACAGTTAACAAACACGCCCATACGCATTTCAGATAGCGTTATGAAACTGTTAATCCAGTAAGCATTCTTTATAAATCTATAGCGGGCCGTTATCGGCCCGTCAGCTACCCTGACGGGCCGATAACGGCCCGCTATAGATTTATAAAGAATGTTAGCTGGGATGCATTTCAATTTAGTTTGCGTTATATGGATTATTATTTACTCTGTCAAATTATGGCAGCGACTCTCGTCTTTTTCCATCCATAATGGAGAAATAATCCCCAGAAAATGTTCTAAGTTGTTTTGCCTGGGGTCGAACCCACGCCATGCAAGCTCTGACCAATGTCGCCGCATTGGTCAGAGTTTGCATGACGTAGGTTCGACCCCAGGCAGACCTACTTTGATGCATTTCATTTTTTCTGTATTTACATGTCATTAGCGTTTGCCACAGAGAAGGTTCGAATGTCTGGACTTTGTATATTTTCTAATGGCAGTCTAGCTGATAAGTTTAAATAAGCGTTTAAATCAACCATTAAAGTGCTAATCACATCTGCAGCAGACGACACTTTGATTTTTTTTTCACAGAAAAAAGACGTTTCATATGAATCGTCTGCATGAAATGTCAAGTCTTATTGTCTCTGAAATAATAATAATAATAATAATAATAATAATAATAATTCAGAATGTCGTCAGCGGCAATTTTGCTTAGCGCTTTGAGGACATATTGAGAGCCATTTACAATTGCGCCATGACACACAAAACAGACAAATGTCCTCATTGGTTATTGGAGCCTCACACACCAGTCTGATCAATGAGTAGATAGTAATATTCAGGAATCATTGGTCGGGCTGCACACTGTCATATGTTAAAAAGAATCCGTTCTCTTTTGTGTGTGTGTGTCATTATTAATCATATGAAGCACGTCGGACTGATCATATCGAGGGTTGAGCGCAAGACTATGGTTACTCAAACGTATTTTTGAAACCCTTGTTTAGGGGCAACTTGGACCCCTTTGTAAACAATGCAAATTTAGGTGCCATTGCTCATACGAGCAATGACACCTAAATTTTCATTGTTTACAGAAAGAAATGTTGTAATCTTCATAACGCCTTCATGGTGAGGAGATTAGGTTTGGGGAAAAACAACCATCTGAATTACGATAGTCTTGCGCTCAACCCTCGATATGAAGCACACCAGGCTGAACGGAACGTCTATTTTATCTAACCGTGAAACGTCTCCCCTTACTTCACCATAGTGCTGATTATATTTTTACTTCCTTTACCATGCTGATTACTTTGAAGATCGAGTACCGCTTACGTCATTGCTAAGGGACGTATGCAGCATTGCAAACCACATTGCTGTATACTAGTATGAAGAGACATAATTAAACTAAGGCTCCGAATTTCGTTCTTTCGCGTGTTCTGTGTATCCAAAGGCAACGTTGAGTTTGTTTTTTAAATAATAACCAAAGGAAATAATACTGACATAGAAACATTTGCCAGAAACATTCACCTCCGTTTTCACGGGAAAACTGTGCTCGCTCCCTCTGGGATTAGATGGTTCTCTTTTAAGAGTGAGAACCCATTTTTGAGACTGTTTCGTAGCAGAGGGACGCAATGTCCTATCTGAAAACGCTGTCTCCTTTGAAACTTGGCTGCATTCATTCATTGTAACGTTTATACGAACGACGACAACACGGATTGGCAGGCGTGTGTACATTATCTTCATATCAGGGATTTCGCATTTCAACAGAAGAACGACTTGTGTTATTGAACAGCAAAGGCCCTGATCAGATCAGGGCCTTCGCTGTTTACATATGAGTTAAGTCCCCTTTTGCGTAGCGCGGATCATATTTTATTGAGCGACATAAAGCTTTAATAAGCAGCGCAAACAAGCAACCGTTGTTGTGAAGTTCCCTGGAACTTTAATAGTGCTTTGCTAATAGCGTGGAGGGGAAATCAATTACATTTTATATGGATTCTGTTTGAGCGGAAAAAGTAACAATGGCAATAAAAGTCAGTCAGGACACTTCCCACTGAAATCCGTAAAAGCAAAGTGCACAGCTAATCGAAGATTAGTATATTCACCAGCGAAATGCTGGACTTCCCTGCGCTAATAGTATACTGTTATGACTACAATGTAAGATAGGGTCTAAATGTCCTATAACACGGTGCTTTCAACATCATTTCTTTTCTTTGTGTGTGTGTTTGTGTTTTTTTTTTTTTTTTTTTTTTTTTTGCTTTGCTTTATTGCTTGACACTTTACTTAGAAGAAGAAAGTTTGCAAAACTTTGTCATGATTTAATGCTAACCCTGTTGTCGTAACTACTTATCTACCAATCTACCAGTAGTTTTATTCTATTCATTGGATTAAAAATGGGAATGTTTTCTACAGTATGTTGTGAATACACTGTCTGTTAAGCAGACAACGAAGGCCCTGATCGGAATGCTTGGATGTAATCTAATCTGGGTCTATACGATTTCTTAAGTCATGCCTATTCGTGAATTCCTGGTATATACGGTAGAATATAGGTTGGTTACTCTGTGTCGCAGAATATAACATTAAGATTATCTTGTAATTAACAATGCGAATAAGTTGGGTTTCTTCAATATTCCTTGCAAATTAATTACTGGCTTGCCAATAAAGCTCTTATCACAGCATAAAAATTGATTGTATAATAAAATATTGTCACAAGAACTCATCAAAAGTTACCATAATGAACATTACCGTAGACAATGAGTCTAGAGATACAACGGTTGCATGGTTTCATACTGGTTTTGGCTTTCGGCTCCAACCGTATGTTTTTACTTTAGTCGCTATTCGACTGGTCCATAAAAGACATATTGGATAGTACCTATATTAGACACTATTACTAGACATTGGATCACTGATACAGTATATATTCGGGAATAGTTGTTTTCAGCGGCACAAACTGGACAGGACCGACGTTCTTCACTGTGGCCAGGTCTGCTGAATTCTGTAGTTGCCATCCCTAAACAGCCTCTGTGCACCCATTGATTGCATGCGTCACAAGCAATGCATTCAATTCAAATTTGCAAGTTTTAGAATGAACAATACATGGGTACGAGTACATAGGTCGACGTGGTCCTGGGTTGGATTCACTGCCACTTCTTAATAACACAGTACACATTTCAATCACGTCTGTCATACAGAATGTTTTGACGGTGTCAAGCTGAAAACGACTGAACGAATAATAACCATGAGAGTGGGGAACAATAGTAACAGCTGCGAGCTGACAACAAGAGTAGTCTATGGGTAATGGAGATCTGGGCCTAGTTGTTCAAAACTAACGATGTCGTTAGGTAATGATTCGTTAAAATTTACATCGAGTGATACACAAATATACAGAAATATTTTGCTGAAAAAATGTGAGTAGCTTTTGCAGTGCAAAAGCTACTCACATTTTTTCAGCAAAAAATATCAGAATATTGTATATTGAATCTGCTAAAACAGTTAACGAAATCACCCTTAACGAGCTCGTTAAGCTAACGACGCTTTGAACAACTGGGCCCTGGCTTCTACAATCAGACAACGGACCCATCACAATTGTATTTCTCATATAACTGACCATATAAGGGTTTTGCATCTTGATGGGAACGTCCATGATGGAGCCTCGATTTGGATAATGAGCAGCTGGACAATGCATCACGAAAACATACCTATATAATTTTGACCCCCTTCAACCCCACTTTTATATAGTAAAACTGGGGTTTACAGGGGTATACATTATTTTTTCTTATTTCTGCTCAAAAAACATAGATTATGGGTACTCGTTAGAACCGCCTCGGCGGTTCTAACGAGTACCCACAATCTATGTTTTGAGCAGAAATATGAAAAATATCAGAATTTTTATCAGAAAATTTTCCTCTTTTTGGTTGTAAAATTTTCAATATATTTGAATAGGAATGTTTTCGTAATGAATGGCTGGAAAACGATGAAGCAAGGGCTACTTCGGTACTGATCGCATGTAATGAGCAGTACAGCCTGGGATTTCTGGATACCTGTGCTAGTAAAGCCAATAGTCTGGAAGCTTGGAAATAGTTTTGTTTTCAGTCTCCACAATGTAAACAGATGCTTCATTATACGCATGCGCAATTCTAAAAGAAGACCTGTCAGACTTTGCAGAACAGTTCATTGCAACATTTGATTCTATTTATACCATTAGAATATAGACAAGGGAATTCTAAGTAAACATTTACCCGAACACCCATCCATGGATGGATGGTAGCGTCAAGCGCCTTGTTCTAAGGAAGCAAATGTCGCACAAGAAATTTAGAAAGAACAGACTTCAAGAGAGAGAGACAGATACAAAACATTACAGAAGGATATTGAATGTCAAATATGATCAGTCCACTCACATCATACAAGAGATCGTCAGTGATAGTTTGAAGGACAACCCAAAACATTTCTGGCCTGTAAGTAAAAGTACAATATTAAGTAGCCAGTGGCATTTCTATACGGAATAAAAAGTCACCCAAGAGGGCAACAGTCGCTCACCTGAGGAACCGTTAGCTAAAGATACGAATTGAATTCGAATCTCCAAGAGACCATCACAGATGTTTCTGCAATAGATTTCATCCTATGCATACATAGCTACCACAAACACGTCCCTTGTTTGAAGGTGTTTTTTAGTTTGTTTTTCAAATGTCCTTATTGATTGGAAATACATGTCGTCTGACACCTGAGATTCCCCATTATAAGTCAATGGGGGCTGTCTGTGCTGTCTGTTGCCATGGAAACCAGCGTTTTGATCCAATCTGCCACATAACCTCACGCAGCCTTTCTCCTCCGTCCCCTCCCCGGCCCTCAAACCCACCCCAATTATGCCACGCATGAAATTTGATCGAGATTGGCCAATTGGTTTTAGAGGTATTCAAGTTCAAAAGTGCGATATTTTCGTCACTCAAGAGCAAACAACTCCAAAGTAAGTAGTCTGACCCGACCCGAAATCAAACTCGTCGGACCTTTTATGCCTGTCCTAGTAACCAGCAACTTTCATGGTGATTCGATCAAAAAAGAATGAGCAAGCATGGAGACACCCATTAGAAGTCTATGGGAATTATTTTAGACCTCAAGAGCAGCTGTGTAGCCTGGGGTCAGATCTTGCCGAAATTCGAACTCGTCCGAGACTTTATGCACGTCTTCTTTACCTGCAAATATGAAAAGGATCGGATAAACAATACCCGAGAAAAGGTGAATACATCGTTTTCCCCATTATAAGTCAGAGGGGCTTTCTGTTGCCATGGAAACCAGAGTTTTGACCCGATCTGTCCAACACCTTATGCAGCCTTTCCCCACCACATAAATGGTACTGATAAATTTTGACTAAAATCGGCAAACTAGTCTTGGTAATATATTTGTTGAAAAGTGTGGATGACGACGACCGACGATGACGACTGAGGACGACAGAGGCCAGGGCCTTGCTATACTATAAACTCACCTCGTGGCTTTAATAAGAGAGACGGCCTTAACAAAGGCAACAGCTTAAATGGTCAGTTCATCTCACCAGGTTAGTTAGAAGACATCGGTTTACTTCCCGACACAGATCCTAATTGATATCCTTCAATGCCAAATATTGAAGATAACCGGAAATATGTTCACAAGTTACTTAAATGACGGAAGCCACGCTCCCTTCCCCCCCCCCCCCCCAGCCCCCCTACCCACAAACACACACAAACACACAAAACCACTGAACTAGACTTAAATCAGCTGCAGATTAACTGGCTCCCATACAAACTAAGATCTACAAGACCTCACTAAACACAAGACATGTTCCTTCAGATTGAGTTCTAGTTTTCAAGGAGGTAGAAAAGCACAAAGCTGCGATTTATCGCCCAGTCTTCTTGTCATCAATGACTCGTAAGCTTTTGGAGCATATCATTCACAGTAGCGCCATGTCACACTTTGGTCGATACGACATATTGAAAGGCAAACAACCATAGTGTCCGCAAATGATACTTCTGCGAGTACCAAGTTTTTATCACTATTCAAGAAATCGCACTACGCAAGTTGTCATAATCCTCTTGCGTTTGGCTAAAGCTTTCTACAAGGTGCCAAACACCATACTCCTGCACAAGATGAAATACTACAAATAACGTTATCAAACTAGCTACTGGACTTGCGTCCTCCTATGAGACAGAAAATAAGTTGTCATAGACGGTGCCCATTCATCTCAGACGGATAAACTTTCTGGAATATCCCTCGGGACTGTGCTTGTACCGTTGCTGGTCTTAGCGTATATCAATGACTTGCTCTGAGAACTATATGCTGATGACAGCCTTTTCTACGGTATAGACACCAAGACATCCAACTGTGATTAACTCCAGAGACACCTCTTATCACTTGAGGAATGGGAGAACATCTCAGGTGAGTATTAATCAAGGTAAACGCATGGTCATCCGAGCGACCTCTTGCAAGAACGAGACCTACTAGTCAAATTACATCCTCCATGGACAGGCACTAGAGGCGGCAGCCAGAAGCAAATACCTAACAAGACACTTAACGGACACAACTACGAAGATAAATCGTTCTCTAGGCTTACTACGCCGAAACGAAGGACTGCTCCAAACAAGTCTCGTAAGAAAATAATGTATTCTACTATTGTAAGGCTAGTCTTGCAGTACCCCTCTCCGGAGTGGAATTCCCATCGACAGCCTGGTATCTAAGCCCAAATACAACACCGTGCAGCAGGTATGCGTACAACGCCTGTTCAACTGGAACACTTGGATGCTTAGCCAAGACAATGGCTTGTCCATCACGTTCATTTCTCAGAAGACCACTTTCGATCCGAAGGCACCTGTTTGCAGGGAGAAACCTAACCCAAATGATTTCCTCGTCTCTCCACATCCCTTATGGAAAAGCACCACCAAGTGCCTTAAATGAGGAAAGAGTCTTATAAAGCCATCTGTTTCTCTATTCAATGACTTTTTTTTTATCCGAAATACATTATTCTAATTTGATAGTTTTGATACATATGCATGTATGATCATTATTCGAAAGGATGTTAGGATTTTTCTCATGTCATTCAAGCAATTAGCATAGTCATTCCTGCAAAATGTATGCAGTCGTTCATCTACTAATTAAAAAAACAAAAAATGCTTCTCCCTGTACCATTATATCTAAGTACATCTTTATTGAAGTATATGAGGAGAGTTCCTAACTCGATTGTATGGAAATTCTGAATGCGGTTTCCAAAGGGATTTCGTTTCGTGTCGTTCAGCTTAGTGCTTTTTAGGGCTGTTTTCCAACTGAAAGCTATTGAAATTTACTTACGCATGCTGAACAAATAAGTTGATAATCTTAAAATTTTGTACGAAAGTTTGAGTGTTTTTGTTTGGCATATATATTTTGGCTATTTTGCACTGTGTAGGTTTAGCACTGTAGAATTTAGAAGCGGATGTCTTGACAACTATTGTATTTCATATATGGTGCTGCAAAATTGATCTTTGTTTTCATTTCATTTTTTGTCACAAAATGCTGAATTTCCTTGTTTACTTTTCATTAAAAACTTTCTGATAAACGCGAGACATTTACTTTGTCTTTCAGCTTGGCAATTAGGGGAAATCTACACCTTATTCATAGAAGCCAGTATACAAACTAAGGGGTAGAGAGGTTCAGGTTAAATAACAAAGTAACCATTTCGTTGGTGTAAAAATAAGCCGAACATAAGCATTAGAGAAACTAATGTGTCAAAATGTGTTGGATTTCTCCATAAGTATAAAACTGAATTCATCAGCATGTTACTTCTTAATAAATATGCAGTCAGAGAAACTATAGTGAACACGTGTTTTCTTCTTTATTTTTTTTTTTTAAAAAATAATCGATTTAGATATATAATCCAAACCTTGTACCGCGTAAACCCTAATTTTCTTATTGATATATGCAGCTGGTTTTGGTTTCGTGTGACGGCGGTTGAACGTCTCCCCGTGCATCACCACAGTGCAGATTACATTTCATTTTCTTTTGGATCACCGGGCCCATTGTGGTATATTTGAAAATGGAGTTCTGCTCATGTATACGTTAGAGGGCGTAAGCAGTATTGCAAACTTCATTACTGCTTATGAAGAGTCTCAATAAAACAGAGACTCCCGTTTTCTAATCCGTAGTGTGTTCTTTGCTTCCTAAGGCAATCATTTTGACGTTTATATGAAGCAAGGTATCCAAGACTACCAAAGGAAATATGTTTTGGTTGCATCTGGCAATACTAAAAACAATCTTGTCATTATGTGACGGTTGCACTATGTTTAGACACAATACGGATATTCGGCAGCGAATTGCATGCATGATTATTAACGCAATTATGAGTGATAAAACATTTGCTTCCCTCTTTAATTGGATGACGTTGAGTAGGTCCTCAAACTAAATGACGATTCCCTCAACCTGTTACATGAGGTTGACACGGACTAACGATGTCGTAGATCTGGCTCTCTTTGTGTTCCTGCTTCAGACCGTCATTGAACCATTTGCTTTGTTTCATCATAGTGTACATGATTACGTATGTTTCACTGTGATGTTTCATTGATGAGACGAGAACCCCTATGTAAATCGAATGTATGTTTGTGGCTAGGAGCTGCATCAGGATTGGGGGTGAGATTTCACGCGGGTAAACCTGGTTTAAACCAGTTTTACTCGGATGAAACCTCACCCCTAATTCTGATGTAGTTTTTTCTGCTGACTGTTCCACGGTGGTTTCCCTGTGGCAGTTCATCTTTAATTGTGCATCGGTGGTTTTATATGTGGTGTTTGTTTTGCCATTATTTGTTCCAAGTCTCTTCTTTTTCGGTGCCTTGGGAAGTTTGTGCTTCGGGATGGGTTTGTTGTGTCTTACTCTGGACTGAGCTGTTACATGTCCTTTTTTGTTTTGTTTCTATGTCAGCTTTTGCTTTTGTGCTTTGCGTATTGTCATTGGTTGCGCCTCATCTCTTCTTCTTTTGGTTCCTGAGGAAAGCTGTGTTTCGTGACTTTGACCTTTCTTTGGTAATCTTATTTATATTTAATACACTGCTGTCAAAATTTCTGCTTGATTCCCTCAAACCGTTTACCCTACCTTGGTGCGCGGGTTGCAAGTGTCTGCATGTTTTATCCACAAACACCACGTAACAACAATCCCTAACATTGAAATCTGTGCAAAAAAAAAAAAGAGATATATATATATATTTTGAAGCAGTTGCTTTAATTTCTAGGTCATGACACGAATCATGTTTTAAGGTTATCCAAATATCTGTTTAGAACATATAAGTAAACGTTAAGTGAATCCCGAGCCTACAATTTACTTACACGCTCTTTGTTATCATTTTATTGCTTAGCAAATAATTGCCACTTCAAATATTTATTTTGATTCAACGTTTTACAGTTTTACACCCATTATTGAACGTATATAAGTGATTTTCAATCAATCAAGGGATGATTCGCAAACATCTAATCTTAAGATCTTATATTTTATCAGCCATCCTGTGTGATATGAAGATTCCTACGCGTTTGCTAAAACCTGTCTTAAACTTAAGTCAACAAGATTTGCATAAAGTAGATCAGAAATAGGAGTGATCAAGTTGTTTTTTTTTTGCTGTCAAAGCCGAGAACCTTTTCAACAACCATAATGATAAACCACACACTGTTGTGAACTTCGGAAATGTATCCATATAGGATTTGGAAATAAGTAAACGTCTTCAAGGCAGATGCGACATACGACTATACCATATAACATGTAAGTGGAAAAGTCTCCTCTATCAGTGTTAACGCGCGCCAATATGTTTAAATGCTGTAAACCAACGGACATATTAAAGTGCTCACATGCTGTACCTTGTTAGAACAATCATCTCATGCACATGCATTAAATTGTCTTGCATTTTCACGAAAATGTGTATGTTGTTAGATATAAAAATGTATATGTCACGAGATTTCATATGTCAAATTATTGTTGTTGTTTTATTTTTATTTCTTATTCTTCTCTCTCTCTCTCTCTCTCTCTCTCTCAATATTTTCCCATATAATCATGACTAGAATGTTTCCGTTGACTTGCTAAGTAAAAAGTCAGCTCTTGATGGTCTGTTAAAAAGAGTAAACAAGTAAACTCTGATGTCTTCGTTAAAATTGCAATCTACTCTTAACAGCTGACATTCAAGGAGAAATAATGAAATTGATAAAGTAGGTTCTTCGTAGCGAACTTCATATGACATTGAAAGTAATAGGACCGCATAAATTGAATGTTTGCTTGAAATGTTTCCACCACATGTTCAGTTAGAAACACCAGCTGGGCCGTTTTTCACTTTAGCATGCTAGCAAAAACTTACAGATTAAAGAGATTGCAGGCCTGAAAACTATTACTTTACCGCACAGGGGCTAAGCTCTGTATGAGCTATAACAGTGATCACTTTACGTCCATCTATGCGTTCACATTTTAATAATTTCTCCTCAAACAGCGCTCAAGCGGTTTAAACCTAATAGTTGGAAAGGCGCTTGTGTAAGAGGAAATCAAGTTTATGCTTTAGGTCAGACGGCATTTCGGTTTGGCTGTCATGGGCAAACAAATGTTCCATATATTTATCATATGAAAATATTAAAATGACACCTTCACTATAACGATTTAATCGAGTCGGACTTAACTTTACAGTAATGTACACCCTCTTTTTTGATTGGTAGCTATAGTAATAATCAAGATTATGAGTAAATATGTGAAACGTCTCCTCAGAATCCACTGATATATATTATTATAACAATAAAGGAGTAATGATTCTTGAGTGGTCACTACCAAATAATTGATTTTTTGCCATTACTTATAATGGATAACTAGTTAACTTTTTCCACTCTCTGGGCTAATTTGATGACATTTTTATTATTGGTCCCATAAAACAGGATTTTACATTTCATGCAAATGTGAAAAAAAAAAAAAAAAAAAAAAAAAAAATAATAATAATAATAATAATAATTATAAACGAAATGTATTGCAAAATGTCTTTTTTGTTCAGAGTACAAAGCGTTAATAAACCTTTTCTCAATAACCAAATTCTTAAACAATACAAGAATTCCGCGGAAGGCGTCATCGCACCTGCTGGCGCAAAAGTCACAGGAGCCTCAATCAGAATGTGGTTATTAAATAAGTTTATTTCATTCTTAGCAGTGCTTACTTGGAAAACTGGGTTGAAAAAAATATAGACAAAGTGCCTAGTGGGGCACATATGTTCCAGGCCAGTCCCATTCCCTCTAATGGCTATATCTTCAGCACTGACTTTTCGTATCATACAGCCCAATGATAATGGAACGTTGATGTAAAATGTGTAAAAGTCACTGGAGCATGAAATACAGGTCAAGGTCACGGGTCAAGGTACCTGCTAATTCAGTACATCAAGGAGAAGCACAATGCAAGGTATGGTGGTTGTAGGCCTTATAGTTGAGGAGTTATCAAACATCAACGTAAAATGTGTCAAATATAGGTCAAGGTCACTGGGTCAAGGTACCTGCCAAGCCAGGGCAATGAGGTGAAGCACTATGCAAGGTTTAGTGGTTGTAGGTCTTATATTTTAGGAGATACCGAACATCAATATAAAATGTGTCAAAGTCACTGGAGTGCACAATATAGGTCAAGGTCACCAGGACAAGGTACCTGTCGAGTCAGTACATCGAGAAGAAGTGCTATATAAGGTTTGGTGATTGAAGGCCTTACAGTTGAGGACATATGGAAGGGTGACCTAAAAGGTGTAAATGTCAATGGAGCGTGAAATATAGGTCAAGGTCACCCAGTCAAGGTACCTGCAGAGTCCGTACATTGAGGAGAAGCACTATGCAAGGTTTGATGGTTGTAGTTGAGGAGATATTGAATGTTGACGTAAAATGTATAAAAGGCACTGGAGCTCAAAATATAGGTCAAGGTCACCGGGTCAAGATACCTGCCAAGTCAGTACCTATAGGAGAAGCACTATGCAAGGTTTGGTGGCTAGAGGTCTTACACTTGAGGAGATATTGAACGTTGATGTAAATTATGTCAAAGTCACTGCAGCCAAAATATAGGTCAAGGTCACCAGGTCAAGGTATCTGCTAAGTCAGTACATTGAGGAGAAGCACTTTGCAAGGTTTGATGGTTGTAGGCCTTATAGTTGAGGAGATATCGAACGTCGACGCAAAATATGTCAAAGTCACTGGAGCGCAAAATATAGGTCAAGGTCACCGGGTCAAGGTACCTGCCAAGTCTGTACATCTAGAAGAAGCACTATGCAAGGTTTGGTAGTTGTATGCCTTATAGTTGAGAAGATCTGGAATGTCAACGTAAATTGTGTCAAAGTCAATGGAGCGCAAAATATAGGTCAAGGTCACTGGGTCAACATATCTGCCAAGTCAGGAGGTCAGGGAGATGTGTCATGCAAGGAATGATGGTTGTTGTAGAATTGTAGTTGATTAGAATACTAACTTTGACGTAAATGTCGAACTTCGACATAACAGAACTGTTAAGAGACAGACGGACGAACGAACGGACAGACGAATGGAAAAGCGGGCATCTATGTCGCAAAGTCAGGAGGTCAGGGAGATATTTCATACAAGGTTTGATGGTTGTTTAGTCTTGTAGTTGATTAGAATACTAACTTTGACATAAATGTCGAACTTCGACATAACAGAACTGTTAAGAGACGACAGACGGACAGGCGAACATACAGATGAATGGAAAAGTGGGCACCTGTGTCGCAAAGTCGGGAGGTCAGGGAGATGTTTCATGCAAGGTTTGAAGGTTGTTTAGTCTTGTAGTTGATTAAAATACTAACTTTGACATAAAGGTCGAACTTCGACATAAATGTTGACAGACGGACGGACGGATGGACAGACATACGGAAAAACGGACGCCTATGTTGCAAAGTCAGGAGGTCAGGGAGATGTTTCATGCAAGGTTTGATGGTTGTTTAGTCTTGTAGCTGATTAGAATACTAACTTTGACATAAATGTCGAACGTCGACATAAATGTTGACAGACGGACGGACGGACGGACAGAAAATCGGACGCCTATATCGCACCCTGCTACAAGCAGGTGCGATAAAAATGATTTGGCATTTGAATGTTGGCTCTAATGTTTCTTGCATAGTTCTTACCACGTTTGTGTTTTATGCAAATCCGTGATTAGATTGTTTGGTCCGGATTTGTTAAATAGTACAAACGATGTCCAGGAAGAGCATACAGCTACCAATGACATCGTGAGGAAGCGCAAATTATAAACTTTAAGAACAAAATGTAAAACTGAAATCCAGTTTTTTTAACTTGAGCAAAGCATCTTAAATTTATTGTGCGTTTAATTATTAGAGTCCGAATAGGGTGCACAATATTACAAACTAGTACATATGATATAGGCTACGTTCCCAATGGGTGCACAATATTACCAACAAGTACATATAATATAAGCTACGTTCCCAGTGGGTTCACACTATTACAAACTAGTACATATAATATAGGCTACATCGCTAAAAGTGTGTCCGAACATGCGCAAATGCCCAGATGCATATCATTCTGTGCATGGCCAAGGTATAATCCGGGCCTTTGCTCTCCATTCATACATTCTGTTGCGAAAACGTGTTGTCGGGCATGTACGGACGGCAAAGGCCCTGATCAGACTGCACATCAGCAGTCTGATCAGGGACTTTGCCGTCCGTACATGCCCGGCGACACGTTTTCGCATGGCGTTGCCCATATAATATGTACATGTATAATTTATTGTCATGAATCAGAATTACACCAAGCCGTTTACAGCAGAATTACAAAATCCCCGATTCCCAGTCTACACTGTTCCCCTTCCAATATGGAAATTCTTACTTTTCTTTTTCTTTCTTGCAGCTCTATAAATGCGGCCACCCGCCGTTAGACTGCTTTACTTTTGTGTCGTCTTCATGCGTTGGTTGAAAACCCATATAGCTCTCCCTCGATAGTTTAGCTGTCGGCGCTATCAAAGTGGTATTTCTGTTATAACATCTTTCTTCGATTGTTGTTTGTGATGTCGTTTCGTGTCATTCAACAATTGTGTGGTACATTTAGAGGGTTTTGTTTCGTGAATATTATACATTTTATGGGTATCTATCAAATTTGACAATTTACAACAATCTCGGCTTGAAGAGAAACAAAGCACACATAAAGGAACGAAAATCGTCCAATTCTATTGAGACTTTCTGTGTCATAGTCCTCTTCTTCTATTGTCAGAAAACTTCTGAACATTTATTTTTAATTTCAGCCAGAGGCAAAAGAAACCATACTTTTTTTCCTTCGTGTTTCTTTTTGTGGTGTTAACCCTTTTAACTCCACAGACTAGAAAAAATGTTTTGCAAACAGTGTAGATCCAGATGAGCTGTCTCACCAGGAGCTACACTGTTTGCAGTTTTTGTTACCAGTCTGTTTGCCTTTTTGTTCTTTTTTTGTCTACGCGGCATCCATTATTGAGATAATGGACACATTCAATTACATAGACAGTTAAGAAAAACACACCTATTCAAATATATAGAAAATTTCATCTCCAAAAACCGTTTTCGGATAAAATTTCTTATATTTTTCATATTTCTGCTCAATATATAGATTGTGGGTACTCGTTAGAACCGCCTCTCCGATGCGGTTCTAACGAGTACCCACAATCTCTATGTTTTTGAGCAGAAATAAGAAAATAATGAATACCCCTGTAAACCCCACTTTTTCTATATAAAAGTGGGGTTTAAGGGGTCAAAATTATACAGGTATGTTTTCGTGATAGGAAGAGTCCACTTCAACAACTCAGAGGTGAAAGGGTTATACATAAAAAGAAGACTGTGTTGTCTTGAAAATATTTGTCATGATTGTACGTTGGCCCGTTAAGAGACTACTTAATCTCACTGTCACAGTGTTATCGAAATGTTGTTAATATTGTTTGAACTGGCAAATAAATATTTACAAGGAGATCGTGTATGACACCTTAACCTGTTAATTTCATAATATATTCTCATTGTCGTGTACCTGTTGTAAAAATTGGACAAGAAGAAAGTCAAATCACATGTCGAAATTGATATGGCCAACAAATGTTAATAAATTAAGCGCGGGCGCTTTTAAGCTACATTTTCAGAGCTTTTAAAAGCCTATAAAGTGGAAACAAAGTTAACAGACGTATGAAGGTAAAGCTAACGGGCATACAGAACTACACACCCCTAAAAATGCCACAGTCACGAAGCACAGCTTCTGAGGCATCCAAAGAAGGAGAGATAAGTAACAAATAAAGAAAACACAAACGCCATATATGAAACCACGGACGCACAAAGAAAGAAGAATTGCAACAGAAAGAACCGCCTTTGAACGGTCAGTAAGAGACTACTAAATAGTATAAAAATGAAGAAGGAAATTTATGTCTTAAATAGATGTAGTTTCTGCATGTCTGTCTTGGATCCATCACTAGATAATTTATTACGCAGCTTTTAACATGTATAACAAAGGTCCTAATCAGGTTTTTCTGACGTATCTGGATCTGCTGGTCGCATAAGCAAACAAGACACCTTTCCTTATGATGCCGTTTTATACACATGTGGTTCCTTGATAAGCGTTGTTTTTCGTTAAAGGGATATAAAATCCATTTTACACACATTGTAAACAGTAAAAACAGAATATAGAACTAGTGCTAGTGCGTTGCCGCAATTAATTTAAAATAATTCTAACAGTTGAGTTAAAACATGGGTTTCAAAACTACTGCTATTTCCTAGATCACAACGATGTCGTGGAATATTCGGACCTTAACTTGTTTCAGTACTTAACTTGTTTATTCACTAGAGCCGAATTGTTAAAACATATCTGTCAGAACGAACTCGTAAGCTGATCCTTGTGTCATGAAAACGTTTTAGATTTTCTGTGGCAACCAAATTGTATAATAGCTTCTTTTTGTATAAAAGTGGCTCATTTTTTTCCATATAATCACATAATACTTTGCAAATTTTAACGTCACATTGACTTCAACGTTGTCCTTAAGATATCGATAGTTTATTTTATTGCAAGCGGTGAAATCAATGTATATCCGAAATGAATAGATATATTATTTTCACTAGTGAAAGAATATGATATTTTTACTAGTGAAAAATAACACGTTTCGGATTATTTCGGTTGTCTTCAATGTTTCCCTAAGAGATGCCGATCCCATTACTTTTTTTTTTTTTTTTTTTTTTAACTTCTCTAACTTCTCTGTTTCTGAGCAATTCAGCAAAAATAACACCCGAGAATACTGAGCCAAAAGGCATTTTTCTTACATAATCAGTGGAATCCCAAGATATTCAGTACCGCATTGCAGTCCTTCCAGAACTCCACAGTATGCCGCGCCAGTAATCAGAGAAAATGTATTTTCAAACATGTGGGCCGCGACAAGCAAAAAAGTGCTTTCGAGCATGCGCAGAATGTGCGGATTCACATCACGAAAACATGCCTATATAATTTTGACCCCCTTGAACTCCACTTTTATTTAGTAAAACTGGTCGAGGCGGTTCTAACGAATATCCACAATCTGTGTTTTGAGCAGAAATATGAAAAACATCTGAAATTTTTATCTAAACAAAATCGTTTTTTGGTGGTAAAATTTTCAATATATTTGAATAGGTGTGTTTTCGCAATACGATCACACTTTACATGCGCTAGGTCCTATCCGGGGCTTTGCTCTCCATTGATACATTCTATAATATCAAATGATTCTGGCAGCGTACAGCGAAGGCTGTGCGAAGGAAATGCTCAGTCTCTTTGCCCTCCTTCGATACTTTATACATCATCCAGAGACTGTGTAACCGCTTTACACCGATTACTTACATACATCATCAGGTAGCAAGATAGAATTATTCAAATGTTAGAGAAAGTATGGTTAGGAGTTAAACTGGCCAAATATTTAGGACTTATGGGACATGATAAGACAAATTTGGATGGAGACAATGCTTTTGTCATAAATAAAAGACGGGTTGATGGTTTTGAGCGTTATATCTCTAATTTCCTCACACTAAAACGATGGAAACGTTATCATAAACAATTGTTCAGTGAAGTCTCGTATATCAATAGGCCTGCACTCACCTTGAAATACTATTTAACAAATCACGATAAACCGTTTGAAAGGATTCAACAATTTAAGGTCTGGGCCCGGTTGTTCAAAGCGTCGTTAGCTTAACGAGCTCGTTAAGGGTCATTTCCTTAACTGTTTTAGCGGATTCAATATACAATATTCTGATATTTTTTGCTGAAAAAATGTGAGTAGCTTTTGCACTGCAAAAGCTACTCACATTTTTTCAGCAAAAAATTTCAGAATATTTGCATATCACTCGTTGTAAATTTTAACGAATCGTTAACTAACGACGTCGTTAGCTTTGAACAACTGGGCCCTGGTGGTCAAAACCAAGTGTTTTATATGTACAAGTACATGTAACATGTTTGGACATTTGTTTTTGCCCGCATTCAATGGGATCGATTGTAAATGGTACAGCCGGCACTGAGCTCGCCAACATCGTTTTAAAAATATGATATCGATGTCTATACTCAAGAAAGGCGGTTCAATGCAGGCATATTGGCTTTTTGTTTGTTTGATTTGGGCTTAACATCGCTTTCAACAATCTTTCATTTATATCGCGACGGTGTCTGGATGTGGCGGGGAGCTCAATGCTCACTTTTAGAGTGCTGCCTCACTGAAATATCACGCCCCAGACACTTTGGCATGATATTCCATCCAGTCACATTATACTGATACTAAGCTGACCAGTTCTAGCTCTACCTTCTTAATGTTGAGCGCCAAGCGAAAGAGCAGCTAGTACCATTTTTTAAAGTCTTTGGTATGACCCGGCCGGGGATCGAACCCGCAACCTCCCGGTCACAAAGGGGACGCTCTACTACTGTGCCACTGTGCCGGTCTCAAGCATATTGGTATCATTGTAGGGTACGTTCGATGATTGAGGTTATTCCTGGACATCTTCTAAACTATATATTTTAATCGTCACGCAGTTTATTTATATTTTAAACTTTATGCGTAAGTGAAATGATGTATGTTACGTCCACTCTGTATCTGCGGTGCCTTATGTGTCACTCTGTCGTGCGAAGGACTTGCTTTTTGAACATTTGTATCCGCCACACGATCTTTCGCCAACCCGATTTCGGTGTGATGCCTTTGTAATGGGTACAAGCGAGTTCGATCTCATCGTGTTGATATTTTAATATACTGTCATAGTGATAAACGAACGAAATATCTATCTATCTATCCCCAGACCAAATACCGTAATAACTTTTTAGTACTGTCATACAGGCCGGGGCAAACAGAGCAGGCCCAGATCAGACACCAGACCACGGCGCCTTATCAGATTCTACATTGTTTGCCGCTCATTCAGAAGTTGCAGACACATTAATAGGTAATAAAAGAGACTTGTTAAAACTTTGGTTTAAATATATATATTCAGAACTGTCATTACATCCCATAAATATTAAGCAACTAAAGGAAGGATCAGAATGGAAGCTTGCAAGCTTATACAGTCCCTATCCTTAACTGAACATTTGGCGAGTATTTTTGTTTTATCTGTCTAATCTATAAATTCATTTTGTACACTTTGCGTTGCCATATCTTTTGCATACAACAGATAACGGATGCATAAAAGAAAGTAAAACGACAAGCAAACATATGCATTTGTTACAAACAAAACGTGACGTAACTGAAATAAGGGGTTGATAAATAATTTCGATCAGACAAGCCGTCTCACCTAGATCTGCGCTGTTTGCAAAGGTATCAGTATTGGTCTGCAGGGATGAAGAAATCCGATTTACTTGGAATTATTGTCGACCATTGAAGAAATGGAGCAATCAGGATAAGTGTCTATCAGGCTTTTACTTGTTTCCATTTATAACTGTTTATATAGAACAAATTGCATTTGCGAAATCCAAGCTCTGTCAGTATAATGCTACAGAGACGGAAAAGGAAATTCCTGTCTTTTTATGCCCATAATTAGAATAATGAGACGGAATTTGTCATTGCTGAACACGAGTTGTCATTCCAGGACTCTTGAAATAATTATTTGGCCCGCGCTATGTGAAAACGTGGTTTCGGGCATACCCGGACAGCGAAGTCCAAGATCAGTCTGGGCATCCGCGAAGTCTGATCAGGACCTTAACTGTCCTCTTATAGAATCATTGTGTACTGTAAAACATAAAGAAGTATTATTGGCCAATCTTTCGTCATACAGAGAACCGTCGTTACAACGAACGACAGCATTTGTTCCTCAAATATGTTGCCATTAAAATGAATTTGCTGTTGTATAGAATACTTAATAAGCAGATTGATAAGTAAGAAATCTCTTGTTTTGTTCTTATATCCTCACAGAACATATGGTTTTGATATTTGTTAGAATCGCCTCACTGAGGCGATTCTAACAAATATCCAAAAACATATGTTTCTTTAAAGTATTAAATACAATATTCTTGCATAATGTAACTAACTGTTACCACTTAAGCGAAGGTTTCGTGAGTTAAATTGACATTATAACGAATTTTGTCGTTGTATCGAATGTCGGTATAAAGAGGGTTATCTGTATATCAAAGTTCCTAATCAGACAATACATCTCTGCTGGCTGATCTGGATCTTTACTGTTTGCATTTATATCGGAAACATCTTTTCTCATGTCGGGGCTCATTTGATAATTTCATCGATTGTCTATAAGATATTGTTATCATATCGACATCAGTGGTCATTCAGCAACTTTAATGCTAGTGATAGGTAGCGTTAGTGTCAGTTTGGAATGGGTAACGGGAAATAGTTTTTCTTATTTCTCCCTGGAAACGTATGTTGTGGGTACTCATATGAAGCGGCTTGGCCCTTCGAAAGATATCAACAATAAAACAGCACCTTAACTTGAGCTATATATATATATATATATATATATATATATATATATATATATATATATATATATATATATATATATATAATTTAAGATTTAAACAAACTTCAACGATGTGTGTGTGTGTGTGTGTGTGTGTGTGTGTGTGTGTGTGTGTGTGTGCGTGTGTGTGTATTTATTTATATGTTTATTTATTTATATTTCGACTTCGCTTATCTCGAATACTTGCTTACCTCAAAGTGAAACTCTGGTTCCTGTTTTAACATGTAAATGTAACAACAGGTAACAAAATATTGTGGAAAAGAGGAGAAATTGCTCCTAGGGAGTAATTTCTCCTCTTTTCCGAAATATTTTCAATATATCTCTAACTTCAGGAGTCAATTTACATATTCATTTTAAAATGTGGTTGCTTGTTTTATTTTTTTCCTCAGTTCTGCAAATCTGATATGTCGAGGTATGGATAAATCAAAGCATTTCGAAGAATCCTCTGAAATTCGAGATAACGTGGGTTAGTGTATTTATTATGAAAGGTACATGTAGAAGAGGATTATTTTTTTTTGTTTTGACATGCCGTCAAGTGACAATAGGTTCTATATTCATTTTTTATCTTATTTATTTCGCATGTTTTTCTCGTGTATGTCATCAACATTACATGCGCTTTTACGTCTGGGAAAATTACGATTCACGCATTCAGTGTGTTTGATTGTGAAAGACACAAATCATCGAACTCATTAATGTTATATACATTGTAGTAAGTCGGGTTATGAAAGATTTATAGCTATTTAAGTCTTTGCGTGTGCACATGATCATACGCGTGCGTGCGTGTGTGTGTGATACGTATGTTAAACGCACGACGAGAATAGTTCAACCTTTGCGAGAACAGTAAACAATTTTTCAGTTACATTTATTATATGAACTCAAAGATAAAAAAGGAGGGTGAAATACGAAAGGAAGAACATAATTTTAACGATCTATTCTAATTTCCTTCTTTTTGGTAATTGTCGTGTTAATTGTATTTAAATTATGTCCCTTGACATTCCTTTCCTTTCGGCTTTTCTAGATTCCGATATCGGACCGTTTTTTTTCTGTACCATCGGCTTTTCTAGATTTTTATATCGAACGATTTTAATTTTTCTGTACTATGTACAGGTTAGCAGAAAAACAAATGACACTCTGAATATATATGAGGATATTGTTGTTGTTTTGTACTTTCTTCACTATCTGCAGGTAGCCATCTTTATTCTAAATATATAGGACACCTTAGCTCACGAAAATCGTCCTAAGATTTGTAAAATAAAATCCGTTTAACTACCTTTTGATCTGTCTGATATACGGCTAGATGAATGGCAAACAGTGTAAGTCCTGATCAAATGTCACAATCTACTGTTTCTGATCTGGGTCTGTCTAGGTCTATCTGTCCCAATACATCATACTTAGGATAAATACCGTTCTTCATAGCGAGAAGACGGATGCAACATTAAGTGGCATAAATATTTTATTTTCATTGTTTTCTTGCATGTTTTGCTCCGATAATGTAAGAAATGAATCAGTAATTACCTATAAAGGTAACTGATTTATCTGTGAGACCTGATTTATCGTCTCTTTACTCCTGTGAATTACTAGTTTTAATGCTGTTGTTGACAAATCACTTTTAACTGAGCCACAACGCCAGAGAACGTGCCTTCGGACAGGTGCCGACATTGGCGCCCAGCGAAGATTCAGATCAGACTGCGCATTCGCGCAGTCTGATCAGAATCTTCACTGGGCGCATTTTGGATAGCCAAGTACGCAACATTTCTTCATGCGAACAACGAAGACTCTGATCAGACTGAGTGGATGCGCAGACTGATTTGAGTCTTTGTTGTGCGCAGATGTTAAAGGTACGTTTTCTCACGTTGCGGCTCAACTAAAGGTTGAATATAACAGACCGTCCATGCACTAAGAAGCTGTTTGAGGTCAGGATTGCCACAAAAGAGAAGGTGCATTATTGAGTATGTGAAATATGTGCACTGATACATTTCAACTGCACACTAATCCATTGTGATTAGATAAAATATATGCGTTTTCATTATGTATTCCACGAAACAGTACAGAAGATATAAACGATGTACAAATCACAGAGCACAGCAATTCAATGACACCAAGAGGAATGCTGCACAAGCTATCACGGACAGTGCCATCATGCCTATATAATTTTGACCCACTTAAACCCCACTTTTATATAGTAAAACTGGAGTTTACAAGGGTATATATTATGTTTCTTATTTCTGCTCAAATACATAGATTGTTGATACTCGTTAGAACAGCCTCGTTGAGGCGGTTCTAACGAGTATCCACAATCTACATTTTGAGCAGAAATATGAAAATATCATAATTTTTATCTGAAAATTTTCAGTTTTCTTTTTTTTTTTCTTTTTTTGCGGTATTTTTTTTTTTTTTTTTTTTTCAGATTATTTGAATAGGCATGTTTTCGTAATGGTAGAACCCTTGTCAGAAGGAAGGCAAAATAATTTTGACTTTACTGCCTCCCCTGAAAGTGTACTCATTCTCCCTTAAGGATTGGATCCGTAGCTTCACAGGTCTCCCATCGAAAACTCTGATCAGAATACGCAGATGTGCATGCTTGGATGTGAAGAGTCTCAATAAAACCGAGACTTCCATTTTCTAATATGTAGTGTGTTATTTGTTTCCAAAGGCAATCTTTTTGACGTTTATTATAATTATCTGATTTGTCGATGGTCGCTCAAGCCAGAAGGTAAACTTGTTGAGTTTGTGGTCAGTTGACGGACAATAAAAGTGTGACACAGGCTGTTCTTGGTCTTCGTTGTTGTTAAGGCCTAGCACTCCTACCTTTGATTATCTGCCTTGGAAAATTACGCCTGGCTTGTATGTATATATTCAGTCTCTGACAAGTGCGTCAGGGAGTCAACTCTTTTGGCTCAACCGTTAGAGCATTAAGACCGAATCATACGCTAGGCGGGAATGTTTTCAGCTAAGCTTCATTCGTTTGTTGCGACCTTAATGTCGTGAGAGTTGTATTCCTATAGCACATTGTATTTATGCACGAACCGAAAGGTGTTAGAAGTCCGGGGTTTAAGGGAATCGATATATCTGCCCTGTTTGACAAGAGACAAGTTTTGTTAACTTCCTGTTTGCTTTTCTATACATAATCCACTTCGGAAAGGGATTTACTCCAGAAAGAATTTATTTCCAAGGGGAGCAAATTATTTCCTTTTAGAGTAGATCCCTTCTGATGTCTCTTCTGAAAAGGGATCTACTCTAAAAGGAAAGAATTTGCTCCCTTTAGTGTAGACCCCTTTTAGAAGGGAGGCAAAAATTTTGATAGAATTGTGTCTCCTGAAAGAGTATTGTATTGCTATGATAAGTTCGTCTCTTCTCCCAGTCATATCATTCAAGAACAGTAGGGTGTCAGAAGCCCGGAATTTAACAACCACTTGTACTATCTAACTAAACATTTGTATTGAAGTTCAACTGAGATTATTGACTTTGTGATAACAATATGACAGTTTGTTTCTTTCTTGTTGGTTTTATTTGGTGTTACCAGGTGGACTTTACACAAAGAAACATACGATATTAACACAAAATGATAGGCCGGTATTACTGCTATATCAATAGAGACAACTATTTAGCCTATGGAGCAGTGAAACCATAAAATTGCGATTTAAAGATGTAAAATTTGTTTTTCTCACTCTCGAAAAAAACTAATATTGGGTTCATATATCGGGCGTTTAGCACAAAAACTATACAAATAACTTTGACGCTGTATTGGACTGAGTTGAGACACAGCTTTAAACTAGCGGAAGATAATTCTGATTGATATATTCAAAAGAAATAACAATATCTTTGATATAACTCGGTTTTAGATTATCCTAATACATTGATGCTATTGATTGTATGTGGCGGATGGTTTGAAAGTACGCTTTTGGGGTATTATTTTGATCAAACCTAACTCCATTACGATGACATTGTAAATAATATGAATGAAACCGCAATTGATGTGTCAGTAGTCATTACGAAAACACGCCTATTCAAATATATTGAAAAATTTACCACCAAAAAGAATGAAAATTTTCAGATAAAAATTCTGATATTTTTCATATTTCTGCCCAAAACATAGATTGTGGGTACTCGTTAGAACCGCCTCTGCGAGGCGGTTCTAACGAGTACCCACAATCTATTTTTTGAGTAGAAATAAGAAAAATAATGTATACCCCTGTAAACCCCAGTTTTACTATATAAAAGTGGGGTTTAAGGGGGTCAAAATTATATAGGCATGTTTTCGTGATGTTAACTTACTGGTACAGGTCTAACATAGTTGTGATGCGTGACCGTTATTCCACTATTGCTAAGGTTGGCCGCGCTCATTGGCCCATGTAATAACATCTCCTGCACCACTGAAGCAATATTCACATGCCAGGAAGATTAACACGTACCTGTATAAATCTCGCCTCGACGGCTTCATAAGGCTTAAAAGTCAGGTTAGATTATATTGAGGAGCATTGCATGTAATATAAATAAGCTTCATTGTTTCAAAAATCTGACTGAAATACTGATGATGGGATGTCAACACACAAAAAATTAAACATCTAAATTTCTAAACTATTCAACAATACTTTCAAGAAGAATATCTATCCATATGATTTAACAGGATTCTTCTTCTTGTAATGTTGCACCTTTACTGTGCTTTCGACAGCTTTCAGAAAGTCGTTTTTTGCTCGGCGCTTTAAACAGAAGAAGTAACTTTGCAAACTTTTGACATGATTTAATGCAAAACCATTTGTCGTAACTACCTATGCGCAAAAAGTTTTAATCTAGTCAGTGGTTTTTAAAAAATCCAATATTCTCACTTTTTCCCATAGTAAAAATGAATCAAAATTATGCAGAAATTTGTAGGGTAGGTAACTTGGAGGCAGATTTTTGACAAGTTCTGCTTGTTCAATTTTTCTGAAATTTTCACAATATTGTTGCGAAACATCAATAATTCAAATTCAGCAAAGAAAAGTAAAAAATATTTACTAAGACAAAAATTTCAAAAAATCACATTACTATAGAAATTGCATAGGTCAAACCAACTTTTGGCGATAAATTTAATTTTAGGGTACATATTTGAGAACAAAACACAGAAACAGAAAAGACAATGATTTCTGATAAGATATAGTCAAACAGAACAAAATATTTTCATTTAAGATAAAACGCCAGTCAAAAAACGTCTTTCCAGGAGATGGCGAAAGGACAGTAGGTACATGTATGTATATACATTATTATCCAGGTAAGGTGTTTTGAAAGTATTTAAATTCACACAGATGTGACATCATTTATTTCGCGAATACTACTTCTCAACTTGAAAGTGTCAACGGTCTTAAAATTCGGGAACACCTATACATGAGTTCTGCTGAAAGCTTCGTCCCGTGAATTCAGAATATTGCCAGGACGGTGTTGTGCCGATATGATATCATGACATGTTTGAGTTTGTTTCTGTTTTTTTTTTTTTTTTCCTTCGTGTCACATAACTATCAAATCGTCCTACGCCGACAGTATTAGAACAGTCAGCATGTTTGGTCATTTAATGTTTTACTTATTGACAAATGATAAGTTTATTTAAAAGACTGCTTTCACAAATCCAACTGGAAAATAATGGCAGCGAAAATCAGCAATTTTAATCAATTTTCCTTTCCTCCTAAATGCCATTGATGTCAATGAGACTGGATACGCCTAGCAGTTTTTACTACAGTGAAACCTGTGTACGCGAGCCACCTCTGACACAGACTTTAAACAGTGAGGGTTGATGTGGAAAGGTGGCTGTCTAATAAAGGTACATGTCATCACATGTACCTTTATAAGACAGCCACCTTTCCACATCAACCACTAAAGTTAGCCTCAAAAGTGACTTTCTTACACAGGTTTCACTGTACCATATTCTACAAGGGTGGCAACGTTAGTGACACTGTTTGCCTTCCTGTGCAACAGGCCCTTCTGAAAAAGGGTCTACTCTAAAACGAAGGAATTAGCTCCCCAGAGGAGCATGTTTTAGAGCTGACCCCTTTTCTTAAAGGAGGGAAGGCCAAAGCAATTTGCCCCACCACCTCTCCCCATGAAAGCCTATGAGTTCCCCAAAACACCCCTACACCTCCACAACTGTGAAAAAGGCGCAGTTTTCAGAATATATTGATATTTTTGTGTGTGTGTGTTTCCATGACAATATATGTTGTGGTATAATTAGAAGGGCCGAGAATGTTTAGTGATTAATATTTTCGGCAAATTAATGTGATTAATAATATATTGGCATACGTTTCTGTAAGGATCACATTCTAAAATAAAATGCTTTGCTTCCTCAGTACCTCATGAGATACATAGGAGATTGTCTAATTTTTTTTCTAAGAAAACGATGTTGACTACCGAAGTACAGTCTAACTCGAATGCACTACAGAAAGGGATTTCTCTTGCCCACTAAATGATATTATAAAATATTATAAATATGGCTGGCTAGAGCTGTTTCACATCTGAAAGAGTATATGGAAGTGAAAAGATCTCAAGATCTTTATAATCGTGGATTTGCAATTGAATGCATCAGTAGAAAATAGTAGTTTAGTAGCAGCTGTTGCGAATATATATTGTGCATGCACATACACTGGGTTACAAAAACATACACAGAACAATTCAGAGTTTGCTTGTAAAATTTACCGCTGCAAAATGTACAGGGAAAAAAGTAAAGTTTATATGTGACACGGAAATGATTTCTTTTTCCATGTGATACAGACTCTATTCAGATTTCTAGGACAATCGAGTTCCGCTTAATCCGGTGATTGGTGTGGGGGTGTATGCAACCCTGAAACCTACTTTGCTAACAAATGAAGTTTCTCTTTGGAACCGAAATTCCGATCCTTGTTATTTTATGTGTTCGGTGATTTCAAGGACAACCTTCATAAATTTTATGTGGCTTCACTGCAGCTCAAATGCCATGTGGTGACTGTAAAAAGCCTCCCAAAATTCATCAAAGTATAGTTGTTTTTTTTTTTTTTTTTTTTTTTTTTTTTTAATTTCCTTTGTATCATTCAACCAATTCTGTTGTCTTGGAAAATCAAATTCCGCTAAAGCCGTTGCCGGGGTTTGGGGTATATGCAGCCCTGCCAACTTCATTGCTGTCAGATGAAGAGTCTCGATTAAGCCGTGGCTACGATTCTCTTTTTTTTATGTGTTCGTTGATTCCAAGAGTAACCTGCAGGGCTGTGCAAATACCATGGCCGACTTGCCTAACTTGTCCAATTCCCCTGAGGACAAGAAAGAAATTTCAAGTTACTTGTCCTGGAACAAGGACTTCATAGCACTAGCTAAGAAGAACATCCAGATTAAATGTTGTTCCTATTTCTCAAAGAAAACATATGTTGTGGGTCTCATTAGAAGCGCCTCGATGAGGCGCTTCTAATGAGTACCCGCAACATATGTTTTCTTCGAGAAATAAGAAAAAATGTCAGTTTTCGCGCAACTAAATCTTGGTTGCACAAGGGGATTTTGAGCATTTTACTTGTCAGTGGACAAGTAATAAAATTTGATATTTCCACAACCCTGGTAACGTGTATAGATTTTGTTCCCTTTATAAAATAATTGCAGACCATTTCGTAACAGTGCGTACTTGGCTCCTCAATCACAACATTGATTTTCAAAAACAAATATAAGATAAATCGTAAAAACCTGATCGATGTTATGGGTCGATAGATTGTATTATATTATTTCTTAGCGTGAAATTAAATTGAGCAACTTGAAATTAGCGGTATTCGATAATGTTACAGAGCTCTTGTGTTATGGCAGGTTATTAGCCGAGGGAACTTACAATCGCTTATTTCCTATCACCGGGTACCATGGCACTGATTGGTAACATGAAAATCAATCAGATTTATAATGTAAGCACTTCGGAAGACTTAAATATGTTACAGTATAAATATCACCTTCAGGAGATTTTCTAAATGTTTCCATTATTGTAAGGAATGATATATAGTTATGGATAGCGTTTGACGTTTAGTAATTTGGTAAGATTTTTGTTTTTATTTATTTATTTATTCATTTATTTATTTATTACATGTGTGTGTTTACATAATATTGCAAGACGAACATGACGTCATAGACTGCAGTAGCTCGATAAATTTAGTCTCTCTTAATACATTGAACATGTACTAGGGAATAGTAGAAAAGGGGATACAATACACTTGGAGGATTTCAATAATTTTATACAAGGGAGACATATTTTTGGTATTCCTGATTGCTTTACAGTACACCTTCTGAAAAGGGGTCTCTCCGACATCTTTTGGGGCCTTCCTGTTTACTGTACATCAACCCCCCTCTGAAAAGGGTTCTACTCTAAACGGAAATAATTTGCTCCAAGTCAGAGAGAGTATATGCACCAGCGATTTGTCGTCGCGGACAATACGCGGCCGTTGAATATCGGGTCTTTTTGTACATTAAACATTAAAGCGTCGCCTTTTGTTTCTGACGACATTCTGAAGTGTATGTATTATTTTTCGTTTCCAGCAAATCAGATTTCAGCCAAGTTCTTGTGTATGTGTGTGCGTGTGTGTTTGGTGGGGGGGGGGGGGGGAGGAGCGGGGGCGGTGAATTCATTGCTCTCAAGGGTCGTTATTTTAGAAACTATTTATACACTGTAATTAGTTGGTATCATTAGTGGCATGCGGCTGCAGTAAAACGTCACCCTCGTTCTTCACTATAGTGTAGTGCATATTTTCACGTCCTTTGTGATCAGTGAGCCCATTCCATGAGTTTTGAAGAATTATATGAGATCTGATGAGATCTAATAGGAGTAACTAGTTAGTCTAGCTAGGGAAACATCGTCATCTGTAGTTTTATTTTGTATGTGGTTTCATTGCTCTGAACTGCCATTTCTTTCGGAGTCTATTTGTCTCCTCTGCTGCTAGGGTTGGTTCTCTGAGGAAAAATGGAGTAAGGTGAAGATATTATCTATTTTGTCTTTTATATCAATACAGTTTTACTTAATACATACATACATACATACATACGTACGTACGTACGTACGTACGTACGTACGTACGTACGTACGTACGTACGTACACGTACGTATGTATGTACGTAGGTATATACATACATACATACATACATACATACATACATACATACATACATACATCGTCCTCTTTCGGTGTCTTCGAGTTAGTTGCCTTTTCTAGATAACTTCCTTTATATTGTAGAAGTCAAGATTTTTAGTAGGAAGCAGGTACCAATCTGATCTACAAAATAGTGGTTTTAATAAATTATATATGAGTCTAATCAGTTGGCACACATTTCAATTTCGATCCGATTTTGTATTGAGGACAAAAGTGGTGAACATTTCTATAATTTTGGAGACAGAATTGAGGGGATTGACTACACTTAGTAGAGTTGCAGCCATTTCACAAGGGACACAGTATTTTTGTCTTCCTGCTTGCATTTCTGCAAACCAATACCCTTTCCGTATAGGGATTAAACTCTAAAAAGGTAAGACTTTGCTCTTCTAAAAATTGATTCACGCCCCTTAATGCCGTCGTCAAATCTAACGTTATGTAATGGCTATTGGAGTCATAAAGCGTCACTTAGGTGCCAAATTCCACACATGATTTGATGAAGGCTACCGTGATATGCGACGGCTAATTTCTGATGTTTAAATTGCATAAAGCACATGCCATAGTTTGTTGGATTATATGAGCCTCAACGTCAGACAACGTACCTTCGGACATGTGCGCCCAGCGAAGATTCAGATCAGACTGCGCATTCGCGCAGTCTGATCTGAATCTTCACTAGGCGCATTTGAGAAAGTTAAGGATGCAAAGTCTCTTCATGCAGACAAAGGATGCTCTTGTCAGACTGCTTGGATGCACAGGCTGGTTTGAGTCTTGATTGGACGCTCATGTCAGAAGGTACGTTTTCTAATTGTATGGCTCATATATTTTTATTTATTATATGAGCCAGCGCACGACATAACCAACAGAATTGTGCGCCCAGCGAAGACTGAGATCAGCTTGGGCATCCGCCCAGTCTGATCAGAGTCTTCGCTGTCCACATAAAGAAAGCTTGGGTCTTTAGCTTTCCATTGAGCGCACAGCGAAAACTCTGATCGGACTAGTTGGATGCCAAAGCTGAGCTGAGTCTTCGCTGGGCGCACATCCATTTTGTTGGTTTTGTCATGCGCTGGCTCGTATACCAATATTGAGCTACGGGTCATGAAATGATAAATGTTTAAGTGAATATTGATGTCTTTTGATTAATGTCACATCGTTCTCCAAAAAATAATTGACAATACTTATACAATAGAATGGACTATCTATTTCTTGTAAGTAATATCAGACGAGAAATATACTCGTAACCTTTACACGCTCTGGGCCAATTCAGCAGACGATTAATTGAAAGTATTTGGGGTTTTTTTTTTTCTTATTTCTTATTTTCTCCAGAAAATAAGAGATTAGACATTCCATGCATATTGTTTCCTCAGTTTGCATGAAATGTCAATCTTATTTTGTTGAAAAAAATTATAAGAAGAAGAAACATATTTCGAAATTGTCTGCTGTAATTTTTTACCCATCATTACAAGCGTTAACCTTTAATTGATTTGATATAAAAATATTTATGGACAGTTATATGAATATTGTCCATTATGAGATACTTAAACTTTGACCTAATAATATTTTTTTCTACAATATGTACTCCTTAGTTCATGTATTAACGTCACTCACCTGAAATTGTGATTAAATAACCGGTGTATAATAATATTGATATATATCATTTTTTTTTTTTCAATTTCAAAGACCTAGTTTTATGACAGATGGTATATATGCAGGCAGTGTACAAGATACGTGTTAGTTTCATCACGAAAACATGCCTATAAAAATTTGACCCCATTAAACCCCACTTTTATATAGTAAAACTGGGGTTCACAGGGGTATACATTATTTGCCTTATTTCTGCTTTAAAACATTGATTGTGGGTACTCGTTAGAACCGCCTCGGCGAGGCGGTTCTAACGAGTACCCACAATCAATGTTTTGAGCAGAAGTATGAATAATATCAGGATTTTTTATCTGAAAATTTTCATTTTTTTGGTGGTGAAATTTTCAGTATATTTGAATAGGCGTGTTTTCGTAATGTGTAGGTAGAAATATATTCCGAATATTTATTTTTATTATTTTTCCGTAAAGTTTCTTTTGGTAAGAGTCATTGTTATATAAATGTATATCGATATATCCTACAGTTACCAGTGATTCTGTAAGCCAAAAGGAAAGGTCCTGATTAGACTGTGCGGATGTGCATGTTGTGCCTGACTGTCGCTGTCAACATATGCCTCGAATGTACATGGTCGAATGACGAGGCTCATCTTTAATTCTTACACTCGAATGAAATTTGGTAGAATACTTCATCAACAAACATTGAAAAACATAATTGGAAATATCACAGAAATGCAAATTCACATGATGTGTCCGTGATGACTTTCTTTGAGGCATTTGCGCCTGTTTTGGTGTAAATACTTTAACCCTAGTCATGCTGAATAAATTATGATGGCACGCCCATTTCTAATTGTCAGCCAATCAGATTACTTAATCTAGATTGTTGACATAAATTCACATACTGAATGACAAATAGTACAGATCCAGATCAGATGGCTTCAGAAGCCATCTGATCTGGATCTATACGGTTTGCAAAGGCAGGGCATATCCGGGTTCAGCAGGACAAGGGTTAATTTTTGTCTTGCTTTTGGTTTTCTTATGGTTAAAATTGCAGCTAAGCCATAGATAAACAATGCAGTTATAACAGATCGCCTTTCGGTTAAAATCGTTGCGAAGCCAGACAGATGCTTACAGTACTATTATAAAATATTATCTTGATTTTTTTTTTCTTTGTAAATTAAGACACTGAATCAGACTGTAGTTGAAAAAAGTACCGTATTTACCCTAAGTATTCTAACATTTGAACAAGTACAATTTACCACCCATTGTTGTGTCTAAAAAATGCTGGATGAGTGACAAACAGTGTATACCCTGATGAGACGCTGCGTTCTGCGGCGTCAGCTGGGTCTTCACTGTTTGCTCAGGCCTGTCTACATAATGCCGAATACATACGGGAAATACGGTATAGCATGGCTCTAAGTAGATTCAGCTTATCGTCACACAATTCACAAATTAAACATGGAAGATATGAAATTTTACATGATAGACTTTGCAGATACTGTAGCATGAAAATTAATACCGTTTCCTGGTTATGTGTTCCCTCTATATTGATTTAAGACAAACATTTATCAAAACACGTTATTGCCACTGGCAAATATGAACGAATTTGATAAATTTCAGTATGGTGACCTCTATACAAACTCAAGTTAGCAAAATTTATATACAATGCGACACACACACACACACACACACACACACACACACACACACACACACACACACACACACACACACAAACCCTTAGAAATTAAAACCAGTTATCCTTAAATTGTTTATATGTACATACGTAGCATAATTTTTTTCTTTGTAAATGTACACATGCTTTTCTACATGTGTATCTATATGTTTTCACTAAACATTTTATTCTGTTCTTTTTATTTATACAACATTTTAAGAGGGCGGCACTTTCAGGTCTGCCAAGCGGCCCTCAAAAAAGGGCCATTTTGTGGAATCGCAGGCTAAAATGTTTGTTTATAATGTTTAACGCTGAATAAGTTTTTGTTGCTTGTATACTATGTAATGCTATGTAAATAATTAAAAAAATGCTTCTTTTCCAAACGAACGTCATTAACTGAATCAGTCAGTGACGTTCAAATTAGACTCGTTGTTACAAACTATAGTACAATAGAAATTCTACACTCACCAACAATGACTTACTTGTTGTTTCTCTATATCGAATATAAAAGTGCTTTACGCTCAATGCCTTTTTATACTACTGATTGGTTTCTGTTCACTGTTTTCTTTAAAGATTTGTTCTACGTGTACAAAAAATATACAGTCCGCATCACGGAAAATATGTCTGCGGGGAAAATGCGAGTCCGCGCATTCTGATCAAGGATTTCGCTATCCGCTAACAGAATCGGATATTCTAAAATGGAGTCTTCTATGGAAAAGGCCCTTGTCAGATTGTAGGGCTTAGCTGGCTGCGTAGCTTCAGAGAAGAGAGGGTATCCACATAATATTTTTCTTCCTTCTTGACGAAAATATATGTTGTGGTTATTCATTAGAAGCGCCTCGGCGAGGCGCTTCTAATGAGTAACCACAACATATGTTTTTTTCGACTAATAAGAAAACTGACAATACTTTTAGGTTGAGAAAGCGCCTTATCTGGAGTTATGACTGGCTGGTCTGGGATTTTAGCGTTTGTATAAGCCTGAAGGCCTCTTTTCTAATGGCGTGGCTCCTGTATATACTTTTAGGGTGGTTACCACTTGTCCATTACATGTTGACTGTAACTTGTTCGTGTCGGCATACAACAAAATCTTAAGAAAATACTTTTTGTTTTATTTCTAAGGAGAAAAACTCTAAAAGGATAAAGGATTTTAAAGCAAAACTTAGTTGCGCTTTTTGTGTTTCTAAAGGTGAGATATTTATTTATTTATTTATTTATTTATTTATTTATTTATTTATTTAGTTGTTTTGCAGTATCGATATTCGTTTTAACTGAATTACGAATTTATGATCTACAATAATTTTAAATTACCGCTTAACATGCTAGGAAAAGTTTTTCAGCAGACGATATTCAGAAAATCTCGTTCTATTTATAACTACCCTATGTAGCCAATAAGTCATTTGAATTAGATTAATTACGTCTCATTTTTAATCATATAATTATCCCTATTACGAGTATAGAGCAAATGAAACACATTACATGCTAGGTAAAAAATTCAGCAGACATTTTGATTTTTTTTTTCCAAGAAAATAGGATCTGACATTTCTGAAACATTTTCTTTCCCAGAAAACAGGATCTGACATGAAATGCCAGATCCTGTTTTTCTGGGAAAAATCAGAAAAAAAAAACAAAAAAACAAAAAAAAAAAAAAAAAAAAAAAAAACATAACAGTGCGTCGTCTGCTGAATCAGCCCAGAGAGTGATCAAGGTTAACCCAATAATTTACTTTTCAGTTGAAGAAAACATTCCTCTTTACATATGACATGTTGATAATATAATGTTATTAATCAAGCAATTTCGTATCGTCCCAGTTAGAGGTCCAAGGTCAGCTGCATTGGCCCGAAGTCAGTATGTCTAAATGCACGGCAATATGGAGTAAGTGCATGCATTATTGTCATTGGCATAATCTAGAAATATCCCAGAAAACGTATATGTAAGTATGGAATGTAATAATAATATGAAATATACAGCAAAAAAAGCAAACAAAGAAAACATTGGGTGCATGGGCATATTGGTAACAAGACCAAAATCACTTTGCAGTCAGTTTATGACCTCAAATTGCGAGTTGTTAACTATATAATTAACTCTTAGCATACTGAAACATTTTTCTTATTTTTGGATAGAAAAAGACTGTCAAATACAAAGCCTACTTTCTGGAAAAAAAAAGTTGAACAAATAACAAGAATTTGTTGTCTGCTGAATTAGCCCAAACAGTGGTAAAGGTTAAGCTAGGACGGTGGATGGTTGCTACCCAGTAAGCATTTTACATAAATTTATAGCGGGCCGTTATCGGCCCGACAGGGTAGCTGACGGGCTGATAACGGCCCGCTATAGATTTATGTAGAATGCTAACTGGGTAGTCTATTCAAGCCGAACATTATACATGAATACATGTACATGCTATGTGGTCATTATTCTGGCACACTCTCTCGTATCACGAGTCTACTTATAGATAGTTTGAGAAGACAGAACTTATGTAGCTGGGCCCCTACCTACCATTCTATATCTGAAACAAAAAACAGCAAATCATAAGCAATGCTATGGCCAGCAGATACACTTTTCCATTACGAAAACTCGCCTATACAAGTATATAGAAAAATTTCACCTCCAAAAAAAAACTGAAATTTTTAGATAAAAACTCTGATACTTTTTATATTTCTGCTCAAAACATAGATTGTGGGTACTCGTTAGAACCGCCTCGACGAGGCGGTTCTAACGAGTACCCACAATCTATGTTTTGAGCAGAAATAAGAAAAATAATGTATACCCCTGTAAACCCCACTTTTACTATATAAAAGTGGGGTTTAAGGGGGTCAGAATTATATAGGCGTGTTTTCATGATGATTTGCTCGTATAAATAACCCAGTAGGCACACAACGTTGAAATGACGTCGATTCAACGTTGATTCAACGCCAAGACGTCAAGACGTTGAATCGATGTTGTTTCAACGCCATGTGCCTGCTGGGAATAATAATACTCATAATTTAAGTAATTACGAGCGTTAAAAGTTATGCATTTATATATATAAAGTAGTTGAAAAGGCTAATTAACATTTTGCCTTCATGCTACAAAATTTAGAGATAGAACTGCATTTTATGTAATCAAATATATAATACTTGCTTTGTATGAAACTTAATCCTGTTGATGCCATCATGGACACCGTAATACATCTTCATGGGTTTTCAGCCTAGAAAGTTGTACTAAACTCTATTTTATTATATTCTATTCTATTCTGGTCTGGTCTGATTCTATTCTATTCTATCTTGCTGTATTTTAATGCCATTCTTAATTAATATTACCTCGTTGTAAGGTTATGATGTTGACATGCTTTCACCGCAGTGTTTTGTTAACATTTTGACTCCTTAATCTGTGAACAAAATTAATTCAAATCAATTCAAATTTTATAGGCATGTTTAAAAATCAAATATTTCTTTGTCTTAATCAATTACCCAAGGTTTACTATATGGTTATTTTTATTAGCTTGTTTGTTTTGTTTTATGTGTGTCCGTAGATCGTGTTTAGTACCCCTGGGCGGTAGGGTGGCTGTAAGGACCAAATGACTTACAGTTAATGGGAGAAGGGAGAATATTAGCATTTCTTCTGATTATTCACTATTATTTTCTTTCTCTTCATCCTCCAATATTTTTTCTCTCTTCTTACTTATCTTCTTATCTGCTAACTATTATGTACCTTTTCTTACTTTCTCTTGGAGACGACACAACAAGCCCAACAAGGGTTAATGTGTCGTTAAACAAGAATGTGAACTCTATGATCCGTATTAGACCTAAATATTTGAACAGACACGACTGAGCAAACAGTGTAGACCCAGATCAAACTGCTCCTAAGGAGCAGTTTGATCTGGGTCTACATTGTTTGCTACTCAGTCAGCACTTGTCTTGTCAATCTAAAATTGGAGGACACGTAAGGTACACGTGCGGTATGTAGGTGAATGTATACACGGTAGACTTTCTGTATGTGTTACATTGTACAAGGGGGGGGGGACACTTTTTTGTAACTTACTTTTGCTTTTCTGACAGCAAATCGCTTCGGAAAATGACTCTACTCTCTAAGAACCTACGGCGTCTGATCTGGGTCTATACAGCTTGCGCAGATCCATCTATCCGAATACTACGTATGTTAAGTATGAGTAAGGTAATTGGATCAAATCCCATCTCATCATTGTTTAACGCCCTTTTAAATAATCGAACGCCCGTCAGATTTTTTTTTTTCAGATCAAATCGAATTGCCATCAGAAATTTGAACTCCTACTAAATAATCCTGAATTTGCGCTTTCGTTATTATTATTATTATTATTATTGTCATTTTGTTGTTGTTGTTGTTTTCTTTCTGTATTTTGCTTTGGTTTTCTTTCTCTTTTTCGTGTTTTGTTTCATACTCCTTTCATAATATGTGCATACATCTTTTGCCATTGCCATGAAATAACATAAAAGTATGAAAATTATTAAACTGTTTTTTTTTTTGTTTCTGTTTCTAATTCGAAATATTTGATGCAAGCTTCCTATTTTTCTGCAAACCACGTGTCCGCACTGTTTCATGTAACTATAATGCAAATATAAACATAATTGCAATATACAAAAATACTATCATCGCTCTTTACAAAATGACAATAGGTGGGAATAATTTCTTTACCTGACCTCGCTAACTTTAACCATAAAAAGTATTTCTATATCGAGTTTACATGAAACGACAAAAGTTATCGAAAATTAAGTCGTGAAGTCCTTTGTTATGGCTTTCCATTAACGACAGTTACATGTTAACAGTTGAAACTTTTATTGGTTTAGATGTAATGTCTGTGTTGTTGTTAAAGGAGAATTTATCTATGAATATACCTACACGTACTCGAATATATGGTGTACTACGGATAGTTATTAATACAAGGTATATTTTTAATGATTACCAACTATTGTTGTATATTTTATAAATTGTATTTTTATCTATTTATTATTTGTATTTTTTTATTATTTATTTATTTTTACTTCTGTTCGTTTTTCGGCGAACTGTGAGGCGCTGTTTGTTTAACATACCCTGTATGATAAAGGTACCACAAGCTTCTTCGATTACCCTACTTTTTTGTTTGTTTTAGTTTCTTTGCCTTATGCTCAAATCAGAAAGTTTATTGAAATTACGTGTAGTTAGAAATGCAAACTTAACCTCAGTACACTGCAGATCATGAATAAGACAAGTCCTGTTTTGTGTTTGCATGTCACACGCAACATTAGTTTTGAAAAAGCTGTATCATCACGAAAACAGGCGATATAATTTTTACCCCCTTAAACCCCACCTTTATGTAGTAAAACTGGGGTTTACAGGGTATACACTATTTTCCTTATTTCTGCTCAAAAACATAGATTGTGGGTACTTGTTAGAACCGCCTCGTCGAGGCGGTTCTAACGAGTACACACAATCTATGTTTTGAGCAGAAATTTGAAAAATAGAGTTTTTTATCTGATTTTTTTTCTATTTTTGGAGGTGAAATTTTCTATATATTTGAATAGGCGTGTTTTCGTAATGTACAGCGCATTTATAAGTCGTTAGAATACGTAGTCTGGATGTAAGTTCACCTGTATACGGTTTGGGTTGTCGTCAATCATATCAATCTAATCCAGGGACTAGTTGTTCAAACTTACCGAAGTTGTTAGCTAACATGACGTTAAAACTTCCATCTTGAAATTTGGCATTTACATTGATATTTTTGCTGAAAAAAAATGTGAATAGCTTTTGCATCGCAAAAACTAGTCACGTTGTTTTGCAGCAAAAATATCAATGTTTTCTATAATACCTTAGCTACAACAGTTATCGAGTTTGTCATTAACGAACTCGTTAAGATAAACAATACTTTGAACAACTGGGCCCAGGATGTAACCCTAAATTTCCGAACACTTTAACTCCTTACCATCGTACTTGTCCCGGCTAAATCTTGGTAGGTCATTTTCTACTCAAGGATCCTTGAAACGACAATGCTAGAAAAATGGCAAAGAAGGTAGACCCTGATCAGACGCCACTTTTAGCGATATCTGATCTTGGTCACATTGTCTGCATTATTAGACATATCTGTCCGATATTTGTTTGTATACTATACATATCTGTCCGATATTGTTACGGCCTGTTACTCCTACCGTCAATAATCTGCCTTGGCAGATTTCGTATAGCTTGTAGGTATATATTCAATCTCTGACATCTGCGTCCGGGGGTCGAGTCTATGGCTCAGTGGTTAAGCATTGGATTTTTATCCGGGCAGACCGGTTTCGAATCCCACTTTAAGCGGGATTTTTTTTCAGCTATGCTTCATTCCTTTGTTAGGACTTGTATGTCGTAAGAATATTAATAAAATATAGTAATCCAATGGCGTATGCAAGATGCGCATGCCGATAACAATGTGTGTGCATAGGTATTCCATACACTGGGTGAACAGTTTGCTTCGTGTAGCCTTACATTTTCAGTTTCATGCCTGAGTGAAATGTACGTGCCCTATGGGCAGCCAAGAGCAGTTAGTTTGCACTAGAAGATACCCACGGGCACACAACGTTCAATCGACGTTGTTTCAACGTTGTGTGCCTGCTGGGATAAGCTGTGTCATAGTAAATGCAGTTTTCTGTATGGTGCAATTTTAGTTGCTTATAGTTTTGCCTTAAACCATTTATGCCTAGCGTCCAATAAAAAAAGACATTGCCAAACAGTGTAGACCCAGATCAGGTACCATAGAACACGGTGTCTGATAAGGGTCTCAATTGTTTGCATTACAACAATTCTATAAATGATTTTAATGAAGAAGAAAAACTAATCTGACACCCTTTCTGTTGAAAATTGACCAGACTATAGAGTTGAGTTAGAAGAGTTCACTCAGCATAGATGGGGTAATATATACTTAAAGCCAAAAGTAATTTTACAGCATCTATTTATACGCTTTACTGACTTTTGCTGAGTGAAATTTAAAAATTGTTTTAATGATGTCGAAGAACAGTCATTTTTGCACATAATACACAGTTGTAGAGCCCTTTATGAATTCCGCGAACCCAAAACCTCAACCCGATATCAAAAGGGTCTCTCTCAAGACAGAAGGGGTCAAAATTAAAAGTTACGATATTAATTCACTTTTGGAAGGTCACTGTATCTTTAAAACGGGGTTTATTTTAGGCGATATCGCTTTATTCGTTTAGACATATATTGAAAACTGTCCTTAAATTAACAAAACAAAAAAGTCTGCATCTTCAGAACGCGTCGATTTTTATCGAGAAGGTAGTTTGATCAAACTTATCAATGTTTGTAATGAAAATCCTACTGGTAATTGTCATCCGTTTTTCATAAGAGATGATAAGAACTTCTGCATCTTTTTCTGGTCATACACTCTCTGCAGAGGTCCGAACAAATCGCCGTGTAAAACTTCCAAATATATCGGAGATATGGCTTTTACGAGCAACGAAATTTTACTATTGTTTTTATTGCAAGGGAGATAGGTTCAACGTGAAACAACTTTGAGAAATTGCCTTCAACTAGCCAGGTAGAACTGGAAAAAATGTTTTGCAGGGAATTTTATCGACAAACAATGGACTTTCGGATTTTGTGTTGAAAATCATGTTCTGCTTTTGAAGTTGTGAGAAAATTTGAAAATACTGTTTTTGATACTAATGCAGGTAACTCGAGACTGGAATCACTTACACGAACGACCTCTCTTGAATTCTATTGAGACTAACTGTGGAAAACAATTGAACTAATTTATTACAAACAAATCGAAGAAAAAACAAAATTATTCATTAATAAAAAGTGACAAGTTACTTTTGCCTTTAAGTATCGAATTTTAACCCGTTTGGCCTGGAGTCCCATAAAAATGACATTGACAAACAGTGTAGACCCGGATCAGACCGCAGGACGCGACATCTGATCAAGGTCTACACTGTTTGCATTAAATACAAGAATTTCTTTTTAATACAGTCGACTCGTTATCTCGAATTCAAAGGGACTCTCGGAAATACTTCGAGATATCCGTACCTCGACATATCAGATTTGCAGAATTGAGAAAAAAAATAATTCGAATAACCACATTTAACAAATATATATGTAACTGGACTCATGAAGTTAGACATATATTGAAAATATTGTGGAAAAGAGGAGAAATTGCTCCTTAGGAGCAATTTCTCCTCTTTTCCACAATATTTTTTTAGCTGTTGTTAGATTTTCATGTTTAAGCAGGGACAAAATTTTCACTTCGAGATAAGCGGTTATTCGAGATAAGCGAGGTCGAGATAACGAGAGTCAACTGTATGTAATAATAATAATAATAATAATAATAACACCCTGTCAAAGAGTTGAGATGAAAGAGCCCATACGGCATAAATGGGTTAATACAGTATATTTAAGAGGCTGGCACTTTTACCTATGATAGCATCACGAAAACATACCTATATAATGTTGACCCCCTTAAACCCCACTTTTATATAGTAAAACTGGGGTTTACAGGGGTATACATTATTTTTCTTATTTCTGCTCAAAAACATAGATTGTAGGTACTCGTTAGAACCGCCTCGCCGAGGCGGTTCTAACGGGTACCCACAATCTCTGTTTTGAGCAGAAATATGAAAAAATATTTGAATTTTTATCTGAATACTTCCATTTTTTGGAGGTGAAATTTTCAGTATATTTGAATAGCGTGTTTTCGTAATGGCCAGTCTACATAGTGGCCCTCTAAAAGAAGCATTTCTGTGGATTTGTATATAGGCTAGAAATATGGTTTACTGTTAATCGGAAGATTAAACGAGACTTACCTTCGAAGAGGGGAAGTAGAAGCTTGATCAACATTTTATCAACTGCAAGCCACTTCAGGGATCACACGGAGATGACATAGCTGTATCAGCATCCCAAATCAGTCTTTAGAGTCTATATAACTGGACACAGTGATTATCGTGTCGAGTTATATGTACAGCCTGGAGAGTCAAGCTTGAGAACCATATGGGAGGGTAGGGAGGGTGTGCGATCCCTGAAGTGGTTTGCAGTTGATAAAATATTGATCAGACTTCACTTCCCCTCTTTGAAGGTAAGTTTCATTTAACCCATTTAAGCCTAACGTCCTATAAAAGGGACATTGGTAAACAGTGTAGCTCCAGATCAGACGAAGCAGAACGCGGCGTCTGATCAGGTTCTACACTGTTTGCAATTGATACTGGAATTTTTATAAAGGTTAGTAACATAAACACTAACCGAACACTCCTTCTATTGGAAATAGACATAGAGTTAAGGTAGAATAATCGACTCGGCATATATGGATAATCTTTCCATTTTATCAACTGCATAATCCCTTCAGTGGACCCTACAGAGATTTTAAAGAACAGCGATTCTTCAGATGGAAACATCTCGGAAAGATACATTAAAAAGAGATAGTACAAACCATAAGTATGATGGGTGTTCTTTCATGATCAATTCATTTATGCCGAATGGCGTCTTCTACCTTTACTTTTTGGACAGGTCCATTTCCTATATAAGGGATGTCAGGTTAGTATATATTATTATCATGTTTTGTAGAAATTTCTAAACTTAATGCAAACAGTGTAGACCCTGATCAGACGCCGCATTCTACAGCGTGTGATCTGTGTCTACGCTGTTTGCCAATGTCCCTTTTATGAGACGCTTGGCATAAATGGGTTAAGACATGAACATTTTTAATCTTCCATGTTTATTGTTGTTGTTTTTTGTCATTACGAAAACACGCCTATTCAAATATATAGAAAATTTCACCTCCAAAAACCGAAAATTTTTAGATAAAAACTGATATTTTTTCATATTTCTGCTCAAAACATAGATTGTGGGTACTCGTTAGAACCGCCTCGTCGAGGCGGTTCTAACGAGTACCCACAATGTATGTTTTGATCAGAAATAAGAAAAATAATGTATACCCCTGTAAACCCCAGTTTTACTATATAAAAGTGGGGTTTAAGGGGTCAAAATTACATAGGCGTGTTTTCGTGATGTTGCTGTTTTTTATTTAACCTATAAATGAGTACCTGAATGTTAATTCAATTGGTATGCACATTTTATTTTTCAATCGTTTCGTTGTATACTTAGCAAATGTGGAAGCGTTTTTCCAGCCAGCAATTCTTTTTTGGTGCTCAAAGAGACTCCAGCATGTCTTCCTGATCATGAGGATGCAGCCCTTGTGCTATAGACGCCAAACTTTGGGTCAATACCGGTCATTAACATGACATGTGGCTGTTGTTTTGATACAGCTTTATGAGAATTATGAGTACTAATAAACAGCTTTCTCTTATTGCTTCTTAGGCATTTAGTACGTGAAATGTACTCTTCTAATGTTTTTACACTGTTAGAACTTTTGTATGTTTGACAATGTCTTCTAGATAGTGATTTTGTCTAGTTTGTTTCAGCGAGTAGGTTTGTGTAACTATTACAGTTGTTTGAGAATTCCAAATCATGAAGTTCTGTTTAGTGGGGAGATTGAATGGTTGAGCAGTAAGAAGTAACAGCAACATACATACAGTCGAACCTCAATAACTCAAACATCGATGGTCGTTTACCATGGCTATTTCGAACTCGTTTTTTAGTACCTACGGAATTCTCCCGATAGCTCAAGAAAGCATAAATTAAATAAACTTTCTTATTTTATAATGAAATTGTATGCTGAGTGTACTCATCAGAATCGCTCATCTAGGCGAATCTAATGAGAACACTCAACATATCATTATCGTCTAAAAGATCGAAGCAAAATTCCTAAATTATGGTGATTTGCGTCCTTACCTAGCGTCCTGATTAATCCTCGCTGTCTAGAACGACCCATATCTCGAACAGATTTCCATGATTTTCTACGGTCATTCTCTCCCTTCCGCTGATTCAAGAAGGGCAGTTGTCAGTTTCTGGCGAAAGAATGTGCACAATATATACTGGTTAAGCGTTTAGAGGACTAAGCCTGCCAAGTAAACGTGTGGTTAGGTAAACTGACCGCGCTCGCCATGACCCCAATGGGTTGACTGGGCCGTAAAACCTCAACACAAACACAAACAAACAGATTTCCATGATCCAAAATGTTCAAGCCATTGAGGTTCGACTGTAATTTACAACAAATTTTGGGTAGTGCGGTTGTTCCCATTTTGTCTAGATATGAAAGTTCAAGACTGGCGTCCCAAACTAAAGAATATTTAGGTAGACTTGGGCGAATGCAAAGACGCCCATCAAGAATCTCTCAATTCATGGATTATGACTGAAATCTATGTTGCCACATATCTGTGTAAGGTTATGAATGCTGTTCTGGCAGTCTGAAATACACTTTATTTAACTTTCTTGGTTGTATAATAGTTGTATAATGACACAAAGAAGGTAAGAATATCATTCACAGATGACTGAAAGGAATTAATATATCTCGCATAGAAAGAAATCCATTTTAAAGGCTCCAAAAAAATAGACATTTTATTATCCATGAAAGGTTTAATAAATTGATATATGGTATTAATACAATCATAAAATGTGGCATCTGACAGTCTTTAAAATTTTAGTTAATCTCTCTTTCTTTAAATGAAATGATCTTTTTATCGTATCTCTGAATTAATGTTGGCAACACCAATTCAGAGATACGATAAAATAATTATTTCATTTTTGATCCAGTTCAAAAACGAGAGACTAACTGAAATTTTACAGGCTGTCAGATGCCACATTTTATGAATACCATATATAGATTTATTAAACCTAATTAAAAAAATTGTCTATTTGTTGGGAATATGGGGCCTGCAATGTACACTTTATATTGTTTCATTGTGGATTTTTGCCAGGATTCCCGATTTTGACTGCTTCTGGGGGAAAGCCATCACGAAAACATACCTATATGAGTTTGACCCCCTTAAACCCCTTTTTTATATAGTAAAACTGGGGTTTACAGGGGTATATATTATTTTTCTTATTTCTGCTCAAAACATAGATTGTGGGTACTCGTTAGAACCGCCTCCCCGAGGCGGTTGTAATGAGTACCCACAATCTATGTTTTGAGCAGAAATGTAAAAAATATCTGATTATTTTATCTGAAAATTATCAGTTTTGGGTGGTGAAATTTTCAATATATTTGAATAGGCGTGTTTTCGTAATGATTGCCTTCCAACAATTTCTGGACAAGCTGAAATCACCCAGATGCATCTATCACCAGCAGGTGTCTGTATTCCGACTTGTGTTGAAGATGTAGGATAAGTTGTGGGTTTTGTAGCTGAAAACCTGGTTCGCTGCTTAGTTAGGTTCGATGCCCACCACACAAATGGGTATCCAAAGTGGAGCAGCTATTACTGCTTCCGCTTGATTTTCCTTCAGCTTCCGCAGAATTCGTGGTATAAGGCTGAAATGCGTGAATATGTACAGTCGACTCTCGTTATCTCGAATTCCAAGGGACTGTCTGAAATACTTTGAGATATCCGTACCTCAACATATCAGGTTTGCAGAGTTGAGGAAAAATAAATCGAACAACCACATTTCACTAATGTATACGTAATTTGACTCCTGGAGTTAGAGATATATTGAAAATATTGTGGAAAAGAGGAGAAATTGCTCCTTAGGAGCAATTTTCCCTCGTTTCCACAATATTTTATTACCTGTTATCAGATATTCATGTTTAAAAAGGGACCAGATTTTCACTTCTAGATAAGCGGTAATTCGAGATAAGCGAGGTCGCGATAACGAGAGTCGACTGTATAACAATTCATCAGTCCATTGAGTGGAAAATGCATCTATTGCAAAGGCATCTGGTTCGGGTCTGAAAGAGACATATATGTTTATAGTTAGTGATTCAGCTTTGATGCAAAAAAGATCCACTGACTTGCCACTTGACTTTGATTTTTACGAACTGGAAGCTATCTAGTGACTATTCAAGAGCCTCTTTGAATTTTCTGGACATTTAGTCAGCCTCAATGTTTTTCATTCCTGGTATGCGTGCGGTACTCATGTGAATCTTTCGTGTCAATCACAACATTGATTTGTCTCGCGCAATCTTGTCTAGTTCTGTCCTTTACCTCCAAAGTTATTTATGTATGACAGCTTGTTGTATTATCCATAAAGATTCTGACATGACGGCTATATGTGGTTTTGCAGGATGATAATACGAAGGTGAGTCAATAAGTAACCAGCCTAACTTATTTCCGGTTGAGATCCACCTCTTCTTTTTCGATGTAATTGCCCTCTAGTGTGATGCACTTAGACCAACGGTGTTCATCAGCCCAGAACTGAAAAAGTCAGGATCCTTTCCATTGACCCACTCCTCAACTGCTGTCACGATTTCTTCATCAGACCGGAAATAAAGTCCACGGATATCCGTTTTCAAGTTTGGGAATAGGAAGAAGTCACTAGGAGCTAGGTCATGCGAATAGGCAGGATGTGGTATTAATTCATACCCGTTTCGCTCTACAGCATCCATTGCAACTTTGCAAGTGTGGACTCTCGCGTTGTCCTGTTGCAGCAAAACACCTTTAGAGAGTTTACCTCGGCGTTTTTCACGGATGGCGGTTCTCAGCTGGTCTAACAAGTTTGCATAGTACACTCCAGTTATTATACTTCTCTTGGGTAAAAAGTCCAACATAATAACGCCTTTTGCGTCCCAAAATACTGTGGCCATTACCTTGCCAGCAGATGGTTGCGTCTTGAACTTCTTTTGCCTCGGGGACCCACCCCTACCGACTGACGACTGAGCTTTATTCTCTGTCTCATAATAATAAACCCAAGTCTCATCTACAGTCACCAGACGCAAAAGAAAATCATCTTTTGACCTAAAACGCTTCAACAAGGCGCTGCATACTGATGCTCTGGTTGCCATTTGCTCATCGCTAAGGGATTTGGGGACCCAACGGGCTGTTAGCTTGCGCATACCTAAACGATCATGTAAGATTGTTGAAACGCTACCATGAGAAATGCCTAATGCCTGCGCTATTTCTTCCACCTGAATTCGCCTATCAGAGAATACCAGATCCCGAACTTTCTTACACATTTCTTCGTCAGTGGCATCCAGTGGGCGTCCAGACCTGGCTTCATCTTCTAAAGACGTTCTACCGCGTTTGAATTCCCCTACCCAGAATTTAACCTGAGCATAAGATGCTGCAGAAGACCCATAAACATCGGCTAACTCGCCGTGTATTTCCTTGCCTGTTTTCCCTCTTAAATACAAGTACCGAATTACAGCACGGAACTCAACTTTAGATGAAAAGCATGCCTATGCATCACTAGCCATGTTTGACATTCAATATCTTATTAAAGAATGACTCGATACGCGTGTAATTTTGTACCCATGTATAAATCATATATTGAAACAAAGCATGAAAATCTTGACCGTCTCGGTCTATCGGAAATGGGATAGGCTGGTTATTTATTGACACGCCCTCGTAATGCAAGCTGACACGCAGTAAGTTCAAGAATGGGTTTCTTATATAGAAAAAAGGGGTGGGGTCGAGAAATGGCGAACGGTGGCCAGAAGGTATGAGGCTCACGTAACTGGTTTAAACAGTTACTGTTTATGTAATACTAAGAGGTTCTTTTCGCTTGACGTTGTCCACGTATAAGCTTTTTCGGTACTATGTAAACTGTTTTTATTGCGCTTTTCGATCACAATAGTGTAGAATAATTTTGTACTCTCTTTTCAAATACGTAATTAAAATATTTTGCTTTGGTCTTTTGGACTGACGGTGGCTTGTCAATATGTCATCATGCACAACAGTGCCAGTTGTTCTTAAATAGCGTGAACGTATTAGTCGTTTTCTCATTACAAAAACACGCCTATTCAAATCTTCAAAAAATTTCCGACCAAAAACTGAAAGTTTTCAGATAAAAATTCTGATATTTTTCATATTTCTGCTCAAAACATAGGTTGCGGGTACTCGTTAGAACCACCTCAGCGAGGCGGTTCTAACAAGTACCCACAACCTATGTTTTTGAGCAGAAATGTAAAAAATGATGTATACCCCGGTAAAACCCAGTTTTACTATTTAAAAGTGGGGTTTAAGGGGTCAGAACTATATAGACATGTTTTCGTGATAGTCGTCTTTACTGATTTTTCTTACGAAAAACCTAAGCGCACAGTGCAGTAATTAGTCGAATATAATAATGCTTCCGAATACAAGACACATTTTCCACACATATAGTACTCCCTACTGTAGAACGATTTTATATCCATACTGAAGATGTCCGTCGGATCTTAACTTAACAAAGTAAAGGAATGCTGTTTTACATTTGTACACACACACACACACACACACACACACACACACACAAAATCAGTTCTCATAATGCTATGCTATGGCACGCCCTCCCCAAATCCTCGAACCGTTTGGAGACTGAACAACAAAGACCCCGACCAGTCCTTACAGATGCGTAGCTGGCCTGTTATTTGGGAAAATATAACTTTCCAATATTGCAATGTTCATTGAGTGTGCAACTGGATTTCATTTTGTTTGACCCAAATAACAAAACATCAATATCCCTATTTATACCTATAATTTGAGACTGTTCAATTATCGTTAAGCAGAATTCGAGAGCGGTAATCCTTTATATCTCGCATTAAACCTTTAATTAGATTTTTTATTTGAACTGATTAATTTATAGATATACAACTGCCATTTACATTACTCAGAGGTAACCAAGTAATATTAGAAGTCGTCAAAATGATTTAATCTTTAGCACTCTCTGAGCAAATTCAGTAGACGGCTAACAGGAGAACAAGCTTTAACCCATTTCTGCCTAGTGGAGTATTCTACCTGGACTGTTTGGACAGGCCCATTCCTATATAAGGGGCGTCTGGTTTGTTATTATTATTATCATGTTTTGTAGAAATTCCTGAACTTAATGCAAACGGTGTAGACCCTGATCAGACGCCGCAGAACGCGGCGTCTGATCACGGTCTACATTGTTTGCCGATGCCCCTTTTACGGACTCCAGACTTAAATGGGTTAATATTATCCAAAACTAAGGAGACATTTTGCATGAAATATTAAAACTTAATTCCTGGGGAAAGTGCAAAATATGTTAATATATCGTTAGCTGCTAGTTTTACCTAACATGGTACTTGTTATTAAAAAAAAGAAAAAAATCAGTAACGCAATATAACATGAGTGTATTTAAGGAGTTCTGTGTATGTTAATTTGTGTTATAACGGCCGTGTTCTCTCTCTCTCTCTCTCTCTCTCTCTCTCTCTCGTTTTCTCCCTTTCTTTTGGAGACGACACACAAGGTTTGACGTATTGTTAAACAATAAGTCTCTCACTCATTCTCACTTGCTCGCTCTCGCTCTCTGTCTCGCGTGTATATCTTGCTCTCCTTATTCGCCATTCGCTGGTTGGTTCTGTGTTCAATATATACACTGCTGATAAGAAAATAATAATCTAAAAGTTTGCCTTTGGAAACAAAGAACACATTACAGACAGAAAATGGGAGTCTCAGTTTTATTGAGCAATCTTTTTTCTGTCCAAATATATTTACCAGTGAAAAGACTTATATGGTATTATTCGACATGGTTTTTGAAATCTGGGCCTATTATTCTTGAAGTACCATCATTAGATTTTCTTTACCTAAACACTTCAAATTTGATTTCTGTAAGTACAAGATAAAACATGCTAATTGACGGATCAAATAGGTAGCATTCTTTTCACCAAATAAATCCTTCCTACAAACATTTTTTTGTTTGCTATAGTGATATACACTTTTCAGTAATGCTCAGTCACTATATACGTATATCTTTGAAGAAAAAAAAAAACAAAAAAAACAAAAAAAAACAAAAAAAACAAGAAAACAAAACTTGATAGTGCACCAACCCTTAGAATCCGAAAAGACGGGCTGAGAAAACGGTGTAGATTTGCTGTTGTAATATACCTATACAGTAATGCTCAGTCACTATATACGTATATCTATGAAGAAATGATAAACCTTTGTTCGTGTACGTACCCTAAGCACTCGAACAGACAGCCTGAGCAACCAGTGTAGATCCAGATCGCACACTACGAAGTCAATCATTCAGCACTAGTTTTGGAAACATCAACAGGTTGTAAAATAGAGTTAGCCCCCACTACCCCCCCACCTCACCCCACCACCACTACCACTGCCCCAGTAAAATAGAGTTAGCTAACCGGCCTCCCCTTCTCCATTAACTTATTAATGACCGTTCCAAGGCGATACTTACATTGTGGTCTTTTTTTGTTAAATGTGCTAAGTATTTGTTAGATATCACTACTGGTTTTCCCTTTAAAAGTTTAAAAGATTTTAGTTCGGTTTATACTCGCCTCCTTATCAATGGAAAGCGAAAATCGCAATCAAATGCATTTTAACCAGGTTTTTCACTTACAAATGATTTTCTTTTAACAAGTATATGTAAGTTAAATGAATATTAAATGCAGTTTGAGTAATTGAATTGAGACCAGTTTGGGAAAGGGGTGCAAACTCTGCTTGTCATATGTTCCTTTTGAACTGTTTAATTGTAATTGTCTGTCTTTCCGTTTGATGTTGTGAACTTGATGTACAGTGAAACCTGGGTAAGAGAGCCACCTTTGAAATTGACCTTAGTGGTTGATGTGGAAAGGTGGTTGTCTTATAAAGGTACATGTCATGTAATTTTGCTAGCAAAATTACATGACATGTACCTTTATAAGACAGACAACTTTTTCCACATCAACCACTATTTAAAGTCAGTCTCCAAGGTGGCTGTCTTACTCAGGTTTCACTGTTGATCTGATTGTATCAGTTCCTGAATACCCTTATTTACTAAACCTTTCTCTTGCTGAACACGACATGCCCTGTCTTAGCAAACAGTGTAGATCCAGATCAGTTGGCTTCTGAAGAAGCCAACTGATCTGGATCTGCACTGTTTGTCATTAAATATGTGAATTTCTATCAAAAACCTCGATCAAGTGATCTTATTGGCTGGAAATTAGATGTGGGCGTGGCATCTTAATTTATTCATCATGACAAGGGTTAAGATGTCGAAATATTTAGGGCGAAAGCGGTGGTAGCGCATATATATATATATATATATATATATATATATATATATATATATATATATATATATATATATATATATATATATCAGGTCAGGTCATTCATGTAGGAGGCTTTTCATTCTTTTCACCTGCGCACAGACAAATATAACGTCATAACCCGTGTCCACCAATCAAATGGACCGTGTCAATATGTCATATATATGCATGTATGTCTGACGCCATAACACTACTAGACAGTGACATGCAGCTTAAATAGAAAGCACCCTTGAGCACAGAAAATGGTGTCGAAGCAAAGTGATAATAATGTATGCAGTAGCACTGGTTAACCAATAACGTCTCAACATATGTTAGATATCATTACCGGTTTTCCCTATAAAAGTTTAAAAGATTTTAGTTCGGTATATAGACCCCTCCATATCGATGAAAAGGAAAGCTCGCTTACAAATGCATTCTGCAATCAGCAGCCAGCTTTTTCGGTCGATTTTTTACTAGCCAAAGTATACATACACAAAATTTCCTTAATGTTGCTGTTCACGTGATTATCATTGACTAATGAAATCAAACTGCGCGTTTGTACGAAATGTAGTTAACGGTTATTTATAGCCGTGCTATTCTTGTAGCTGTTATTTGTAAAAACTGGACGCTTAGCAAACAGTGCAGACCAAAATCAGACGCCACAGAGCGCGGCTTCTGATCAGGGTCTGAACTGTTTGCTTGAATTACAGGTAGTTAAGGTTTAAATGAAACAGTCTTTAGTCCCCCGTTCAGGATCATTTTAGTCCCCCGTTCAGGATCATTTTCCCTGCCTACACTCAGAGACAATCCTTCACTGCTGTCAGTGCTTTGATAAACTGGAGTTGTGGCTCGGTTGAAGAGTCGATAGACTTGTTGCGGGTCGCCCTGACGAGCCGTATATATATATATATATATATATATATATATATATATATATATATATATATATATATATATATATATATATATATATATATATATATATATGAGGTGTGCTAATCACCTGGAATTTATACCGAACCCAGCTTAACCGGAAGTAATTACCAAGACTGTTGACATCGTAGTCGTGCATCTGATAACGAATAAAATAGAATAGAATGTTTTATTATCCAATTATGGCCTCTTTCGGGTATCTACTTAACAAGACCGCTCGCTTCCATACCTATTACGGCTTCAAATGAAATAATGCTCCAGCAAGTACGAGAATTCATTGAACCATTAAGGGTGCGTCCAGTCCTGGAGTAAGACAGGTATGGCACCACAAGGTGGATTCAGGAAGAACTGGAAAACGTGCAAAAGCGCGCCACTAGATTTGTAACACTATCTGTTGATCTGCTATAGTCAAAATATTGAACATGATAATAGTAACTGTCAACAAAATCCGTGGCACCTATAAATTGTGTACTAGACAGATGTAAATTGTACAGTTCGGAGTGAACCAAAACTCGGAAAATAACTGTCCTTTAGGTTAGTTCAATGAATCTTGAGACATATGCCATCATGTGCGACATACGCGTACATGCAATTACTGAAGCTAAATGACCCGCTAGCTGTTTGTAAAAGCTAGTACTTGTAATGCTAAGGGTTTTCGACGCCTTCAGCGTACTTTCGAGTAGACCTATACTGTTTCGGCCAAGTGAATATTTTAGTGTACTCCACCGCCCATACATTACGAAAACATGCCTATTCAAATATACTGAAAATTTTCCCACCAAAAAAAATGAAAATTTTCAGATAAAAATTTCTGATATTTTTCATGTTTCTGCTCAAAACATAGATTGTGGTACTCGTTAGAACCGCCTCGAAATTTTCAGATAAAAATTTCTGATATTTTTCATGTTTCTGCTCAAAACATAGATTGTGGTACTCGTTAGAACCGCCTCGACGAGGCGGTTCTAACGAGTACCACAATCTATGTTTCTGAGCAGAAATAAGAAAAATAATGTATACCCCTGTTAACCCCAGTTTTACTATATAGAAGTGGGGTTTAAGGGGGTCAAAACTATATAGGCGTGTTTTCGTGATGATATAAAAGCCCACATGCACGGAATTTCAAGGTGATACACTAGTGTTCGTTTCGAAATGGTTTTGCAGTTCTGCGATTTTCTGTCTGCCCCTTCTCTATTTTATTCGGGCTGCCATTTTAAGTTTAAATTTCGTTCTCCTTAAATTCTTTGGTATGAAGGATTTAGAAAGTGTTACCAATGATATTAAATCCAATATTTATGCCATGATTATGGGAAGTTTAGATAAGATTTCTCTTGATTTGAAAACCCTTTCTTTCTTGAGTAAGCTGATAAAATGTTGTGCTAAGCTTTCTCGATTAATTTCGAAAGCAATAATCTATTTGGTCAGACAGTAATAAAAGTTGAGTATTTCGGCAGAATTATCCATCCATTACTCCTGTTTTGTTTGCTAACCTTTACCACTCTCTCAGCTAATTCAGTAGACAAGAAATCGATCGTTTTCTTTTTTCAGAAAATAGGATTTGACATACAAATGGTCTCCAATGGAGACAATCGCATCAAATGTCACATCTGTTTTCTGGTAAAAATAAGATAATATGTCGTCTGCTTAACAAAAATAGGCAGCATGTTAAGCGTTAATCTATTTTAAAGCTGACTTACCATATGCAATTGTACGGAATCTTTGTTATCTTAATCTCCATAATCCCTCTGATTAAAATTAGGTGAGATATACGATGCTAATTCAAACTAAAATTCTTCGGGACTCAAGTTGAAAGCATTAGTTTCAGTTAGATTTCAGTTAGATTTCGGTAAATATCCTAAACGTTTGAACACTTTATTCATCATTCTTTTGGCCTAAAGTTTGGTTTTCATACAGTCTTTTTCTTAATTTACTTGGTAGTATGGCTTACTGTGTAGACCCTGATCAGACTGCTCCTTCAGGAGTAGTCTGATCTGGGTCTACACTGTTTGCATATACCATTTTGTCACTTCGTTGTACGACATTTTAAGACATTTACCGTAAATTGTAGTACCGTATTTACTCAAGGTATTCTGAGAGACAGTTCTGTGCAAACAGTGTAAATCCAAATAATTTTGCTTTAAAATCCATACAAATACTGCATGGTCAGGACGGACAAATTCTCCAGGATGATTCGTAAAATATTTAAAGTTTCATTACACATTCTGAAAGAAGAAAGCACATTTGAAAGAACAGCTTCATTTAAACAAACCATAATTGACATTATACAATTTAAAATAGAAGTACATTTTCTAAAGGCATATTTTGACCTAGATCTCAGACAGTTTGGTCAAATTTTACAGTTGCGTTTACACTTTCAGGGGAGGCAACCCTCCAAAAATGTTTTTTTTTTTTTTTTTCTTCCTTATAAAATATGGCTGATAATCTCCCTTGTATCGTATCCCTTTTAATTAAGGCAAGCTGTGTGGCAGGGGAAATGGTGAACAGTATATACACTGGCAAAATAACAGTATACTTCTTTTAGGATCAGTTCAATCAAAAGTAACTGATATGAATATATTTCAGCGTGTACATCGTCTTTTATTTTCCATCACGATAACATGCCTACACTGATAATTTAGGCCCCCTTAAACCCCACTTTTATACAGTAAAACTGTGGTTTACAGGGGTATACATTATTTTTCTTTTTTTTTGCTCGAAAACATAGATTGTGGGTACTCATTTGAACTGCCTCGCCGAGGCGGTTCTAACGAGTACTCATTATCTATGTTTTGAGCAGAAATATGAAAAATATCAGAATTTTTATCTGAAAATTTTCATTTTTTTGTGGTGAAAATTTCAATATATTTGAATAGGCGTGTTTTCATAATGTAAAAGGTGAAGTAATAGGACTCGATGACAAACAACCAAATATTATTTCCAGGGACATACTGTTAACGCTTAGCCCAGCGTAAAAAATTCAGCAGACGACATTAAAAAATATTTTCCTTAATTTTCAAGAAAACCGGTTCTGACATTTCAGTGGAGACAATTTGCATGAAATGTCAAAACCTGTTTTCTGGAAAAAAAAAAAAAAAAAAAAAATAAGAAAAAAAGAGATATATGTATATCATCAATTATTGTCTGCTATATTAGCCCAGAGAGTTGTAAAGGTTAAATACAAAGACAAACAATGGAATTGATGAATTAAACCAGTAGCAGTCTACAGGTATACGATTTTAACCTTTACTATCTACGGACAAATCAGCAGACGACAATTTATGATCTTTTTCTTATTTTGTCCAGATTATAGGCTTTGACATTGCATGCAGATTGTCTCCTGAAGGGGCAATTTGCATGAAATGTCAAAGCCTATTTTTCGGGAAAAAAAGAAAAATATTTCAATATGTCGTCTGCTGAAAGTTTTACCCAGCACGTTAAGCATTAAGCTGTTTTACAAATAGACGTATATTTGTTTCTGTTGGGGATATGGCTGACCCACAGAGCATCCTGCTTTATCGTTTAAGGGGAATGGATATAACTGTTACTGTTTCCGTCATTTTTATAAGGGAGACAACTTTTGTGACCTATTTTGCGTTCCTGCACACCAGACCTCTTCTGAAATGTGGTCTACTTTAAAAGGAAAGAATTTGTTCCTACAGGGAGCAAATTCTTTCCTTTTAGAGTAGACTTCTTTATGAAGGGAGGCAGACAGAAAAACGGCAGTACTTTCCTGAAAGTGTATTAATTCTCCTTAACTACGGCATGTGTGCGGCGAGATCAGGCCCCGAGGTTATAAAACGTTTTTGAACATAGAACATGAATTTTTTCATGCTAATAAATCTCAAATTACTAACAATTGCAAATTCTTTCTTGCTAAAGATAGCTCAGAATAAAATTTTCTCTGCTAATAAATATGAAAATGCCAACTATTGTTGGCATTTTCATATTTATTAGCGGAGAAATTTTCATGCTCAGCTGAGTTGAGCACGAAAAAAGTTTTTATAACCTCGGGCCTGGCTCTTTTGGCTACTGTCATATCTCTAGAACATTGTTACTATTGATCATCTCATCTCTAAAGACTGACTAGACTGCACGAACGCGCAGGCCGTCCTGATCATCAATCTGCGCAATAATTCGCACCACGCGAAAAGGTGCTATCGACACATATGCGGAAACCAATATCCAGATCAGATTGTGCGTCTGCGAAGCCTAATCAGAGTCTGCAGAATCATCGGATAGCACATGGAATAGAAAACGTCTTGCTCTGGCAATGCCGACAGATCTGGGTCACTTCTAAATATACGCCTGACAATATCTTTTCGTAATAAGGTGCAAGTTCTGCTTGCTTTTACTGAATTTAATCGTGCGCGTCATAGAAAACGGTGTTAAAAGGTTTCGTACAGACTAGTCCTTTTAAAATACCAGCCTGCTTGTCCGCGTAGACTGGTGAGAGTCTTCGATTTTCGCATGTGTATAGTTCAAGGGAATTGATATACTTCCCGGGGAAACAACTCTTTATTGTTGTGCATCCTTTCTGTAAAGGGGTTGCTCTAAAAGCAAAAAGAATTTGCTCCCCACGGGAACAAACTCTTTTCTATTAGTATAGACTCCTTTACAGAAAAGGGAGTTGTGTACAAGAAAGCAACCTGGAAGTCAAGAAGTTGTAATCTATTAGTAATGTTTCTAATTATAATTTAAGGCATTCAAATAATCTACGAGGAATCAATGCTAGAACCACTCAGTATCAACAATCTTTTCTGCCAACGGCCATCAAAGAATGGAATAATCTGCCATTAGAACTCCAGCAAAGTAATACTGTTAACTCTTTTAAATATAACTTAACTAAAGACAAGGAACAAACACCGAAACACTATTATACTGGCAGTCGCCGCCTCCAGATCTTACACACTCGTTTGCGTACTCACTGCAGTGCTTTGAATCTGGATCTGTTCCTGAAAAATGTCTCTGAAACTCCACTGTGTAGTTGTGGTAGTATCGAGGATTCGCAGCATTATTTCTTCCATTGCTCACATTACCAAACTCAACGCACAGCTTTAATGAATGCTATTTCTACAATTCAGACACCTACTTTAAATCTGTTGCTATACGGCAGCTCAAACCTCTCTGTTGACATAAACAAAGCCATTTTTGATAAAGTTCATAAATTTATATTGGACACTAAACGGTTTTAAAACTGTAGTAAATGCATGTTGCAGGTACAACTTGTCCTGAACAATATCTGCATTGTCTGCCTGTGGATGCAAGCTCAGTTGTTCCTCTCCAAGAATGCTATTTTCATATACCTTGTTACACACTGTTTGATTCCTACTACTGTTTTCTTAATACAAACACTTATTGAATTATTTGTTTATTATTTATCTATTTATTTTTATTTTTTTTTTATAATTTTTCTTTATTCTTATTTCTTTTTTTTATTCTATATTTTTTGTGTGTGTTTTGTCAACTAATTTATTTTACCTTCTTACATGATATAAACCACAACATTTTGCCTTGATCTGTGAAACGATCTGCCTTCAAGTCAACAACGAAATATACACCGTAGAGGAGAAGAACTCTATAAGTATTTATATGCTTTCGTTCTAATCCTATATCGTTTGTATGTCAAATTTGTTACTTTGTTGTACTTGTATTATGTAATAAAATATGTTTAAACCAAGAAGTTGTATTCCATGTGAAAATGGCGGAAATTCCACGAAGTGTGTCCACTCCTTAAATTAGTAACGGATCTGTCAGCGGTAATAAAAATACCGTATTCTACCTAATTATCGCGCACGCCCTTTTAGCACAGAATCAAGCAATTTCGTAGTCTTCAGATTACAGCCCATTTACTTTAAAGAAGCATATGTTGTGCTCGACAACTTCCGTATAGCGGTTTTATACTAATTTGAATATCCTCGACTAAATATATGATTTTATAAAGAAAATCTTAAAAAAAAAAAAAAAAAAAAAAAAAATCACATAAGCATCACTAATTGAGTCCTCCGTGAAATCACCTGACCAGTAAATGCCACCAAAATCTGACCAACCAAAACAGCTTACCAGTTAACGGTTAATGTTATTGCTTAGACAAACAATATTACCTATGTACTTTTTCATTGATAAATACAGGTATGAATGCAGTTTTCATTGACAAATACAGGTATCACGATATTGTTTGTCTAAGGATTTACGCAGGTGCGTGGTTATAGCCTTCTGATGGAGGAGTCAATTACGCCCCTAGTGAAGTCCTCTGCTGATCTTTCTATAAAGTGTGCCCGTATTAGGTGGAAAGTTTACTACAAGTTGTCTAGTCACTGAAAAACCTAAGCGCACAGCGCGGTAATTAGGTCGAATACGGTAACTAATGACCAGGTTGGCCAGTATTTACATAAGCTTTAGGTGGTTGTTTTAAATACTTGACATGCTTCATTGTCAGCTGATTCACAAACAAGACTGTTTAATTTCATTGGTTCTAAACCTTGTGGATTATTCACTTCCATTAATGACACGAGAGAGGGGAAAGTATTTATCGCAGAACTTTATTGCAATCGTAAAGAGCCGTATATTTCCGGAAAAGCTCGATTCTTCGGATTCGTATGAGCCTCTAGAAAGGAGCACCCCACAGTTGTATTCGGGTGGTATAAATGTACGGAGCGCTCTTTATTTGGAAATATTTACAAACAGTTGACATGTTGTATTTACCAGTACGTGACAGATATATACAGAGTTAACCCATTGTAGTCGTAAGACCCGTAAAAGGGTAATTGGCAAACAGTGCAGACCCAGATCAGACGCCGCAGAACGCGGCGTCTGATCAGGGTATCCACTGTTTGCAAACAGGTTAACCATTATTCTCTAGGAATATGTAAATATCATAGCCAGACGTACCTAAAATTGAAATTTGACTCTTCCAATATATAGTGTAGGAGAGTCTATTCAGTCTACAATGGGTTAATGACCTATCGCCGGATGCACGTCCGATTAGCGATGCTCACGTTGCGGCTGTATTTTATCAAAGTCTAAAATTTTCCCAGCGGGCACATGGCGTTTATACAACGTCGTCTCAACGTCGATGCAACGTCATGACGTCGCATCGACTTTGAGACGACGTTGTATAGACGTCATGTGTCTGCTGGGTTGATGAGATTTGGATATTGCGTGCAGGTACTAACAAACGTAATTTAGAGCCTTTAAACCACATAAGAGTTCTAAGATTTCAGACAGCCATATTCTGTATTAATCGTATCAGTTTAATCATCAATTCGAATATGTTATAAGGTTAGTAAGCAAGAGGATAATTATTATTATTTTTTTTTTCCGTATTCATATTCATAAGAGGATTATTTCAATGTCTTTCTAAGATACAGAAACTTGAAAGTGAAATTTATATCTTAGAAAAGCACTAACAATGAACTACATATTAATGGAACATATGTTTTAAGCTGTGTCGATACGGAGTCGCTGACGTTAACGCAACGTCATCTGAGTAGCTGACCTTCGATTTCCTTGCAAACGCGACAAAATAATCATCTTTGAACTGTTACATGACTGATCTAGTGGAATGCTTGCTAATATATTGACCAAGCCTGTAAAAAGCATTACGTGTATGTATGTTCTAAGCTTTAGCACTCTATAGGTGAAATTATCAGATAAAAAATTAGTGATATTTTGATATTTACACAGAAATAGGGCTTGCAATTTTATCTAAATGTAAGGCACTTCCAATGAATACCCATACCACATGTGTTAGTGGAGAAATCAGACAAATATCAATATTTTGGTAAAAAAAGATGACTTTAATAGCTAAACTGAGCTGTTAAAATATATACAATTTACATAGTGTGCTTACGTAATGGGAAAAAAAATACACAGAGTAGTTAGGCAATCAGTAAACGCTGTACGGAACTTTAATCGTAAATGTGGGGTTGTCGAGAGACATCAACATGTATAAAGTATTTCGACTAGTTCAATGTTTTTGTTTCGTATTGTTTTATATTCCAACATCCATTATGGTGTTTGCTTCATCATTTAACCTCTTACAGCATGATAAATAGAAACCCAGCAAATACAGAACGTCACAACAACGTCGTTACAACGTCGCTGCAACGTCGTGACGTTGCAGCGACGTTGCAATAGCGTTGTTGTAATGTTGTATGTTTGCTGGGAAAACAGCAAGCGACAGTTTAAAAGTTGAACTCAAATGTCTCTAATGGAGATAATTTGAATGAAATAGCATGCCTATATTTTGTTAATAAAGAAGAAAACATAAATGTAATGATCTGGGCCCAGTTGTTCAAAGCTAACGACATCGTTAGATAACGATTCGTTAAAATTTACATCGAGTGATACGCAAATACGCTGAAATTTTTTGCTGAAAAAATGTGAGTAGCTTTTGCAGTGCAAAAGCTACTCACATTTTTTTCAGCAAAAAATTTCAGAATATTGTATATTGAATCCGCTAAAACAGTTAACGAAATGACCCTTAACAAGCTCGTTAAGCTAACGACGCTTTAAACAACTGGACCCTGGTTGTAAGAGTGACTTTAACATCTCGGAGTAGCCGAGCCGAGTATAGTGAGCTAATTGAAGATCAAATGTTGAAGGGTTATGTTAGAATCATAAGCCTTTTGACAAATATTAGTACGTTTAAATGGCATATGCCCACGTATATTTTGCCTACCAATCAATTTACAAGCGAGTTCCGTGTGTACGGAAAGTGCTAATCATAATTAGAATTGGTCTCTCCTGGTTAGTCTATAGATGTTATTTTGTGGGTAGGATGGGATTGTATAAGTAAAGGCAAACAGAGGATCGTGGATTTGGTAATCGCTCGGTCGAATACCTTTTTCTTCAGAACACTAGTTCAAGACACTAACATTTAGTGGGAATTCTCATCCCTCTGTGGTAACAAGGGACTTCGTAACAACAATTTAAGGGGAACGTATTCAATTTCACTGAGAATGGGGAAGTCAATGTCTATTGTTTTCCTCCTTTCTAAAAAGTAATTTATTCTAAACAGAAAGAATTTGCTCCCCTTTGAAAGCCAATTCTTCCCGTTTGGGGTCGACTGCTTTTCAGAATGAACTTTGTACGCAGGAAAGCACACGTTGTCTCCCTTGTCAAACTCGCGTAAAATATGTCCCATAACCCTTGTCATGCGGAATAAATTAAGATGCCACGCCCACTTCTAATTTACAGCCAATCAGATTACTTAATCCGGGTTTTCGATAGAAATTCAGATATTTAATGACAAATAGTGCAGATCCAGATCAGTTGGCTTCTTCAGAAGCCAACTGATCTGGATCTACACTGTTTGCTAAAACAGGGCATGTCGTGTTCAGCAAGAGAAGGGTTAAACTTTACTTCTACAATGATTTTTACATTACAATATACAATGTACACGTAGATAAGTGAGCTACAACGTCAGACAACATACCTTCGGACATGTGCGCCCAGCGAAGATTTAGATCAGAATGCGCATTGGCGCAGTCTGATCAGAATCTTCACTGGGCGCATTTTCGATAGCCAAGGATGCAAATTTTCTTCACGCAGACAATGAAGACTAATTAGACTGCACGGATGTGCAGGCTGATTGGGTTCTTCGTTGGACGCAATCGTCAGAAGGTACGTTTTCACACATTGCGGCGCGTATAGAATAACAATTAGTGTCGCAACAATGTTACGAAACCCTGTCTTTAAGTTTCACTTTACGTTAACAAGTCTATATCATATGTACCGCGATGTTCCCCCTCTAATGTATAGTGATGAAAGATGTAGTGTCTACATTATTAGTGAGAAATTTAGAATTGAGATTATTATTATTGTTATTATTATTATTATTATTTTTATTATTATTATGTCGTTTACTTCTAGTATCTTTTTTTATTACAAAATATATCTTCATTTGCTTCTTGATCATTTCCAGTATCATATAGTGAAACTGCCTTTGATTACAAGGCTGTAGATAAAAGGCATATTAAGAGAAATTGTTTTCTTAATTCTCCACAAAAATATATGTTATGATACGTGTACCCATTAAAACGCCTCTGTGACGTATTTCTAATACGTACCTATAGCATATATTTTTGTGGAGAAATGAGAAAAATGTCAATATTAATGTACATTATTAAATTGGTTTACTCAGAGCTATAGCTTAGAATTGGACATTTTACATAGATGGGTTAATATAATATATCATGTATTGTGTTTGTGTTGAGGTTTTACGGCCCAGTCAACCCAATGGGGTCATGTCGAGCGCGGTCAGTTTACTAACCACACGTTTACTGGGCAGACTTAGTCCTCTAAGCGGTTAACCAGTATTGTGCACATTCTTTCGCCAGAAACTGACAACTGCCCTTCTTGAATCAGCGGAAGGGAGAGAATGACCGTAGAAAATATTTCATGATCAATCTCCACGAAAGAATGTTGCCGACCTCGGCGGGGGTTGAACCCGCGACCTCCTGGTCTCCAGTCGGACGGCGCATCCAACTGAGCCACCGAGGCCGGCTCATGTATTGTGTTAGACTGTAGAGTAGACGCCTGTTCGATTGGGTGACAAGACGTTGTACTAAATTGCCTGCCCTGAAATCCTATCCATTCATGTTAACCCTTGCATCCCTGCAGACATATACTGAAACCTTTGCAAACAGTGCAGATCCAGATGAGACGGCTCGTGACGAGCCGTCTCATCAGGATCTACACTGTTTGCCATTATGTTATTGATTTTTTAACTGAAACCCCTATTTGCAATAATGGATGCGTCCAAATTCTGCGATGGAAGAGTCCATTTCAGAAACTCAAGGGTGAAAGGGTTAAAATTTAAAAAAAAAATTGTTTCCTGTGCATTTCAGGCTGTCATGGAATGATTAAAGATCTGTAAAGGAGAACTATGTCGTCCAGAAGAAAATTGAATTCTGAAAAGGTCGTCAAGGCGATGACCTTGAACCAGAACGAAGATAGAATTTTAGCAAAGACGTTTGGAACCCTAGCTCTGGAAAAGGAATTCTCGAAAAAGGTGTTAAACCTTCAAATGCGGACTGTGAAAAACAACTTCCGAAATTTGAAGGAAAAAGTGTCTAAAATCAAATCAAACTTGGCACCAGATGAAATAATGGCTCTCAGGGAACTAGAGGCGGAGGGAAAACTCAAACCTATGACAACCTTTAATCTCAATGCAGCTATGAAAATCGCTGCTGCAGCCCGAAGGCTAAAGCTGGATCCAGATAGATCCAGGAAGGCGAGGAGCGCCCAAACACCGCGATTATATAGGGAAAATACAGCGCCATCTAAATTACTGCAAAACAGGCCTGCAACAAGTAATCATATGAAGCGTAGTAATTCTGTAACCGGTGTGTTTATTGACGCTCCAGAGCCGGACACCAGTGTACGAAGGAGTTCTATAGATGGCGGAATTACATTGAGACCTCTAAGTGCCAATATTAATATTAATGCGGAAGAACATTTGCAGAATATAAACGAGAACCAGGCTGGAAGACCGTCAACTTCCGCTGGACTGGCATTAGAGCGGGAAAAGTCCCGTGTATCATTCCGGACAACAAGCGGTGCCAGTCAAGTGCCGTACTCATCTCATACCGTTGGTGATAAGGATAATAACGGACGACCGCCGAATGATCGGAAAATGTCCTTCATTACTTCCGTGGATGACGCCATTGAAAACAATCTTGGCGGTGATATATTTGAGGATCGGAGACAGGAGTTACTCAGTGAGGAACAATTATTTTATACAACCTTACAACGGAAGAAGAAACATTTTCTAGATCGCGTAGATGATTATTTAAAAGATAACCCGCCAGCTGAATTTAATATTCAGCCACAACTTATGGTTGAAAATATTGCACGTGTCGAAGATTCTACTGACGATGAAGCAGGTGAACCGGTTCACGCTTCACATATCCCAGCGACTGTCAGACGACAGATCAAACGACAGTTTGAAATTGAGCGCACGTTTACGACAGAAGAAGAATATAGGCAGAAAGGACATGACTTGTGGAAGGACATGAATAAAACGAGATACCTTCGTCTGCCAGATGATAAACTG